>CM060908.1:855466495-856716495 GCA_030737815.1 Allium fistulosum | reverse complement strand
GTGATTGGATGGATGTTATTGGTTGACATTTGGATGATTGGATGTTATTTATGTCTATATCTCTATTATCCCTATGGGTTGAAATGATACATACCCGAACGATCTTATTGATTAGGGGAAATTTGTTATGGGTTGAAATGATAAACCCGAGCGGTTTTCATCGATTTGGAAATGTTGATTTTTGATACTGGTTGCAATGACATATACCCATATAATTTCTTGAATTTGGATTTTTATTTGGAATTGAATTATTTGAAGGGTTTAAGTTAATTTAAACTTTGTATTTGTTTTAATTAGATGATTAAGATTGATATTTTGGATTATTTGAAACCCTTTAAATAATTATATTCACGTTGTACACTTGATAGGAGATGAAAATCCATAACATCTATGAAACTATTACACTAATATTTCTATTTTACTTATTTTGATCCGACTTACATAAGATCTTTTATTCTGACTCGAGTGTTTTTTCTTTTCATTACGCTCAGGTCAGTTTGAGCTTTTCAGTGTATTGAAGACTATTTTCTGGAGGACAAAGACGAAGATTTAGTATATTATTGCTATTTATTAGTCCACTGCATTCTATGTTCCACTGCATTATTTATTTATTTCTGATGTATGTATAACTCTGATTTGAACTGTAAAAGTGTAATCAAATGTTATTTGTAAAACAACTTCATGAACTGTTTATTTGATTATTATATTTTGTCGTTCCTCTGCGAGATTCTGTGTTTTGTTTTTTTTTTCTTATTTACTCCATTAACAATCCTCCCTTTTGAATGGTTTGAGTTTGACATGTGTGGTTTATTGTCGATTTGAACCGTCCAAAAAGGTGGGTCGTTACATTAAATCTAGTCCTTCGTGATACGTCGATTTAAGAATAGACTCCTAGATTCCTTTAATCACCACTTGATGTTGCTATGATCGAATGAACCACTTATATTTTGATTTATTTGATTATATTTGGGTGAAACTTTTGACCATGGCGAGGTGATGCATGGAAGTGGTGGTCATAAGAATAGAGGAGCAAAAAAGAATGGAGTTAAAAAATAATTAATGTGAAAGCTTAGGATTTAAGGAGAGAAGAGAGACCTTTCACCTCCCTCATTTTAAAACCTCCTTTCTTTAATTTTATTTATGCTTAGATCCAAATCTACACCAACTTATCTCCTAACGTGGCTGGTTATAGATGGTCCTCTTTATGGACTAAAGATTCTAAAGTTTGTTAAGCGATTAAAATATATTTAAAGCTTGTTTGAATATATATATATATATATATATATATATATATCGTTATCCTATATTGATACGCGCATATATAACTTTCATATATACATCCAAATAATTACTAATAACTCCTAAAATATTTCTTGAAGCTACCTATTTTCTAATAAAACTCCAAACATTTTTTATACCAATAATTAATATTTCTTACATATTAATTAATTTATAACACTTTACAAACCAATTAAATAGCATGGTCTTTCAAAGAATTCACAAATATGATTGTGTGACTCGCAGATGTGAATTCAGCTAGCGATTAATATTAAACAATTTAAATATTAACGTTCACATGTCATCTTTGCTAGTGGTGTGTTAGTTTGGCCAAATTTATTACTTATAGATTATTTTGGTAAAATCATATTTTACATTAACTTAAGCGGTAACAATAGTAACAATAATTTACACATGTTTTCTTTGTCAACACTATATCACTTTGGGATGTACAGAATTTGGTATTGGTAAAAATCCAATATTATCCACATTCAACTTAGTCCATAAACAAAAAATTTGGTTCAACAATAACATTTTTTATTAACCGTTATACCATTGACAAAGATTTTGATTTTGTGTTGACTAGAGTTGACCGTGATACTAACCTCATACAGTTGAAGAGATAATTTCCCTATTGAATAGTGTTTCACTTCTAATGCACCAACTCAGACCTAACTATATTTGCTTGATAGATCGTCTTGTCATAATTTAACTATAATCAAAGTGGAGTATTCAAGTTAAAGTTCCACGGTATTCTCAAGTCGATGAAACTATGTAACATTGTCACCTTGAAATTTCCTATTTGAGCTAGTTGTTATTAACCAACGGGAAACCCTAAGACAAGCCATTCCATAATTATACAATAACTATGAACATGCATCCCCTTAGTTCCTCAACCAGCCATGAGCAATGCACTACCCAACATTTGGAGAGCATTACGCACTCTGGTCCCAATGAATGTATCAATATCCTTTCTCGAAATATCTTTACCAAGAATATTTACAATAATATGTTATTTTATATTTGATAATTTTCTAACAATTACAGCTCCTTGTAATTGTTAGAACATAACATATCATTTAAGAATTTTCTATATTAATATACTTAAATTAATTACTTAATTAATAATTACAATATAACAAGTTTATGATAGAAAGTTAATCGACTTTGTTATGAATAAATCTGGTTAAAGAGTTAGATATATGTAACAAATTACATGATTATGCCTAGGGCATACCCCTAACTCCCTCAATCTACCACTTACACTCGGTGTCAATTATGGATTATCAATCCCATTCCTTCAATCGGTTTCTCAAAATGATCGAGCTACTCCTTTAGTGAATGGATATGTCATCTGGTCTTAATTATCTTTTCTGTTAATTAACTCTATCCGACATTGATAAACTGCCTTTATCATATGGAACTTTTTTGAAGCCCGTTTCTCAATGTCTAGTGAGCTCCTGGTTCTTTCACGATCCTTATTGCGACATTGTTTTCATAAAACAAACTCGTGAAATTCTCAACATTTGGGATCACCAACTTAATTATAAATTTGTGCATTATATATACATATAGCTCTTGCTATGGCATTATTCAAGGTGGTGTACTTAGCCTCTTGGTTGAATTAGCTATAACCATTCATTTGGAACAATTCCAACTTAAAGCTTCTTAACTAAGATAGAACAAGAATTTAGGATTGACATACTGTACTCGATATCACTTGTGCGGTATGAGTCTGGATATTCCTTCATTGGGAGTTCGTTGTTTCTATAAACAATTCTCTAGTATTTTGAAAATACTCGAGAATACTCTTAACTACCGTTTAGTGGTCTTAATTCGGATTTTATATTCGCGTAGCGTACCAACAAGTACATAAGCAAAACGTGATATAGTAGACTACATAGCATATGTGATAATTCCTACTGCTATTACATAAGGAATCCATCTCATATGCTCCATATTAAACATTTTAATATGATTTCCATGTATACCATATGGGATCCCAACTTTCCTACTAATTATAGAAGATATTATTTTCAAATCCAATGTCAAGGATTAAACAATCAAACTAAAATGATTTTAACATGGGTACATTATTAACAATCATAAGTTTGTTATCTACTTATAGTTTTAGAAATATTTTAGTATATGTTCTTTCTTACAAACATATGTTTCCTCTGCATTTTGACTTAAAATCAAACTATATGATTAATCTATCAAAATACTTGTTTAACTCTGATGCTTATCACACACCATCATTGTATCCACTTTAGGATCATATCCAAAACATAAAATCATGTTATCGCTCTCATTATCTTTGAGGCATTTTGGTTGTTATGTGCAAACAGTTTCTCCTAAGTCATTATTTAGAAGTTCTGTTTCAACATCAAAGTACAAGAACTCAAAATCAAGTTTTACGACAGTTGTGTGTAGAATGCAAATGGTTTTGAGCATGTCGACTAAAAAATTATATCACTAATTTCAATATTTGAAATCGATGAAGTAATTTCTTATAAACACTTCTTTATTTAATTTCAACTGCATCGGTCTTCTTGAAGTTATACTATAGCCGATGGATCATATCCCTTCGGGCATAACTATCAAAATTGTATTTTGATAATGTACTTGAATCCATTTCAGATTTAAGGCATCATGCCATATGCCAGAGTCTATACTCTTTACGGCTTATTGACAATTGAGAAAATTGTTACCACTATCAGTTCTTTCTCTCGACATGGATGAAAAGATTATAGTTTCTCATTAATATATGGTAATTATTATTAGATTGCTAATGTGTTGTGTGCCCGTTTTAGACTTAGTTAATTTTATTTCATCTTATGTTGTCGGTTTATATGTTCGATTATCTAGATCATATCCAAGTCTATTGCATTACCATTAATTTCTAAAAGAAATTCCTTCGATCATGAAGGTGGTGTTCTTGAAACATCTATTTCTTAGTATGACTGAAAGACGTTCAAAAATAATTGCCTTTTATATGTGTATAAAACTTATTTAATTTTAAGTTTGCAAAACTTGTGTTTATAACATAAATTAGACAACCACGCATCTTAAGCTATTTAAGATCCGGGTTTCTTATCAATTCATATCTCATATGCATATGATCTCATAAAATAGGCTTTAGGTGAAATTAAATTTAACCTATGTACTCATCCTTTCAGAAAGAAGTTAACTCAGCTTCACTCATCATCAATCATACTTTGTCCAACAAAATCCGATTACTTCTTTTCAGTATATCATTATGTATTATATGGAGAATGACTTTTGAGATTGAATCGTATTCATATTTAAGTTCATCTGGAACTCCTTTCTAATACGCTCTTCAGTTCGATCAAATTGAATTCTTTTATTTTTTTTCATGTAATGTTTTTGTTTTATATTCTATGAACTTATCATAGTTATATTTGTGCAGCAAATACACAAGTTTAATTCTATGATAATTCATTGGTAGATTTTAATGCAATGAGTGGACACATTTTGGTATCATTAGGCCTTCGACAACATGCATCTATGTGTATCAATCTGAAGAGTTCACCAACTCTTTTGTTGCTTCCACTTAATGGGTGCTTTGCCCTTAATCGGCAGAGATACAATTCACTAATACCATATGATTCATACTCATATGATTAAAAAATGGATAGTTTGGCTAAAGTCTCTATTAAGTTTCAAAACACACGAAACATCCTTCCCAAAAAAGTATGTAAATTAGGTCCCTAGAATTAAGTTACTGAATAATTTCATACATTTATGTAATTATTCAGTGAATAATTGCAGACATTTATGCAATTATATCCAAAAATTGTAGACATTTCCACAATTATTTACTAAAAAAATTGCGGAAATTTCCTTAATTATTCACTGAATAATTGCATACATTTATGCAATTTTTGGATATAATTGCATAAATGTCTGCAATTATTCATTGAATAATTGCATAAATGTATGCAATTATTCATTAACTTAATTCTATGGACCTATTTTACAATCTTTTTACGGGGAGGAGTTTTCGTGTATTAAGTTTGATTTTAAGGATCCGAGCCTAATATTCACTTAAAAAATTATCTCTCAAAGATATGGCTTAGTCTATAATTCCAAAATAACTATATAAAGTTTTAGATACTTCTGTATTTTCTATAATTAATGCATCACTTTTGTCATGAAAATAAATACCATACATTTTTTCTTATAATTAACATTCTTATATTTGTATCAAAATAAAAATATATCCACTTTCAATCAATACTGAAAAACCATCATTATTTCATAAATAATATTTGGTATATATACACAAAGCCAATCTTTCGTAATTTGATGCATTCACTAATTAATGTCATATGGTATGATCCCATTATTTCCTCCATTATAATAATAGGGCATGAAATATAGGGATCCATTCAATCACTTATTATAAGATTTTATTTCATCCACTGTAACTAATTTAAAGTCGAGAGTTTCAGATCAAATATCTTGAAATGATAGATATAACTTTCATAGAGAATACATTCCTATATAAATTACGTTTGGAATAGAAATCACATTTCTTATTCCATATTAAGTATATATTAGTATTTTATACAATTCAGAATTTCGATGTCACTATATGAAGTAGAGCCGACCATTCACTCTCTTCATCCTAACTATGCCTATGTTGCTTCCACTCTCGTGCATTCATTTTCCTTTCAAGTGGTTGACCCATTTTGAAATCTTTACTATAAGATCACACTGAACTCTTTACAAAAGTGCATTTGGTCATCCTTAATATTTAAGAATATCAAATAAGTTGCACTTTACATAAAATAATCAAACTGACATTTTGAAATTTAGTTCCTAGGTCTGTCTAGTAGTTCTTAGACCATGTTGCTTCTAGCATAACAAGATACTCATTTAATTCAATCATATTAAACACATCATCTTGCATTATGGTTTACTTGCTCATTCCAAATGATCTAATTTTCATCGAGGTTTCGTATAGTTTGAATTATGAATGTTCACCATATAACATTTATACATGATGAAATATGGATTAAATATCGGTATTCTTGCATTACTTTAGAGTTCAAAACTCATAAAAAATTATTACATAGTCTCGGGAAAATAAATCGTAAGAACCAAAGTATGAATGTATGTAGTATTTGTATAATTTGGGTCTTAACGTGACAATATGCCAAAATATTTATTGGTAAGTATACTTTATATTTCTATGTTAATCTTAATGCAGTTCATTTTTATATTTTAATTGATAAACATTTTATCAACTTATATTAGTTGCACAAATTTATAGATGTAGATTATTTTAACTTTACATAGCATATGTTCTTACAATATTAGAGTGGTTAGATGTTACCATTTCATTTTTCTAATATGGCTCCTATTAGATTTCTATGTTTCTCAATACCTTAAGAAAAACATAAAAATCTTTTGATTTCTCTAGTGTGTTTTAGGACTTGATTGCCTTGGGATTCTGACATTGAGTTTGCTTTACAAATCTTAGGTCCGTAAGCGATAGCTAACAATTTCTTGGTTGTATCATATACAATGTTGGGTAAATTTCTCACCCAGAAGATCTCAAGACCATGGAAAGCTAAACTTCATTCGGCATCCTCACCACATCCGAACCAGCCACCACCGAACGAGAGACACTCGCCTCCACCGAATCAAGCTTCCTACCGAACCACCACTTCCCACCGAACCAAGCTTCCTACCGAACCACACTTCCCACCGAATCAAGCTTCCTACCGAACCACACTTCCCACCGAACCAAGCTTCCTACCGAACCACACTTCCCACCGAACCAAGCTTCCTACCGAACCACACTTCCCACCGAATCAAGTTTCCTACCGAACCATACTTACCACCGGACCAAGACGATGCAGAACCAGATTTGCCAGGCCAGATTGTATCAGCCCGGGCCCATCAGCAGCTGTATACATCCAAGACCCCTACCTCCAGCCTCACTCTATAAATAGAGGGGCAGGGGTACAACAATAGGGGACAAGTTTTGAGAGCTCAAGCACGGAGAGAGCTTTCGAACAACTTTCTTTTACTTGTATCAAAGTTTTGTACTTGTAATCTAAAGAAGAAAAGAGAAATAACATATAAAGTGGACGTAGGCACATTCAGGCTGAACCACTATAAATCTGTGTGTCTTTTTACAGTTTAGCCCCTGCTTTTCATATATTTGCATAAATCACTCAAATTACTAAGAACAACATAAGATCTACTAAATCATACAACTTTGAGGTGTTTGTCCATTTTTTATGCAAACATTTTTGGTGCTTTCACTGAGAACTAGAAGCTCGAAGCTTCAGCTTCATCCACTTAACAGTTTTCCTAACAGCATCGTTCGCTACTTGGAAAACATGCCTCCCAAACAGAGAAAAGATGTTAACAAAGGAAAAAACATCGCATCCAGCAGTCTTCCAGATCCAGCTGTCACGAATCAAGTAAATCGTCCTCCTCCGGTAGCAGTAACAAATGAAGGACATGCTAGCCCAACCACTCCTGCCATAGAACAGGCTGCAGCAATTACTAGAGCAGATCTGGACAGAGTTGTGGTTGAAGTAACTAACCGCTTCACGTCCCAGCAGGAAGCCTTGGTGGACCATCTCATGTCACGCTTAAGGGATGCTGAAGAATCCAACCGCAACACTGAATCATGGGGCGAATCCCAGTCTGGAGGATCTCAGAGACAACAAAGATCTTCCTTCTTCGAAGGAGCTAACGGCAGAAGTAGCCATGGTAGGAGCCGAGACCGAGCACAGCCCGAAGTTAGGCCTGAGGAAGCGTTTGGTACCGAACCCAACGGGGAAGGTACCGGGCGAAGGTCAACTGTAGCTGAGCCTGTCATGCTGCCTAACCACAGAAACGCCAGTGAACGGGGCCGAGCTAGAGTCCAGCCCGAAGTTGGACCCGAGGAAGTGCTTAGATCAGAACCCAACAGGGGGAGATCAAGGCAAGGGCCAACTGTAGTTGACCCAAGCATGCTCCCAGAAGATCAAAGGCAGCCACTGGAAAATATGAGGAATGATAGACGATACCATCCCTACAGGTCATCTGGACGGAATCAATCCCACAGAACAGAACCAAACTCATTTCTATCTGCTCCAAGTTCTGATGAAAGGATGGCACGCTTATTCAGAGAGTGTGTCCAACGGGAGCAAAGAGATCGAGGGATAGGCGCTAGGGTAACCAGCCCTTTCGCCCGCAATATCGAAATTGCTATCACCCCCCGAGAATGGAAGATGCCAACAATGGAACCCTACAAAGGAACCTCCGATCCCGTTGTACACTTACAAAGGTACACGCAGCATATGCTCATGAGTGGAGCAACAGAGGGAGTACTATGCAAATGCTTCCCGCTCTTCTTGGCTGATCTTGCTACCTCCTGGTTCTGTCATCTACCCCAAGGATCCATCAGCTCGTGGGAAATGTTGAAAGAAAAATTTATCAGTCAATTCCCCATTCATGTGGAGCAACCTAAGGACGCTTATTCCTTATCCAGCGTCAAACAGAAACCTGGAGAAAAGCTGCAGCAATACCTAACCAGATTCAACGCCGCAGCAGCCGCAGTTCAAGATGCCGATGAGAAGCTTATCCTAATGGCCCTCTGCAGTGGTGTGCATCCGGACACTAAATTTGCTAGAAGATTGACAAAAGAAAAACCAGCTACTTTACCCGATTTCTTCCATGAAGCCGGAAAATACATGAGGCTTGAGGATGCTGCCGTTGAGGGGCAGTCCGGACAGCAAAATAAGACGACCCATGGCAATGCCCCTGTTGTGGCAAGGGACGTTCGAAGAAATGATTCCAGAGACAATGCTGGGGGCAAGAAGGTAGAAAAGCGCCTATATCGGCCAGGACCAAGATTCGACACTTACACCCCTTTGAACGAGACCGTCGAAAATATCTTCCTTGCCACCCAAGGCGAAGTTAGATACAAACGCCCACCATACAAGAAAGAATCAGATAACGCACAGAAGTCTGGAAAATTCTGCCGCTTCCACGAATCTCACGGACATGATACCAACGAATGCCATCATCTCCGAGATCTGATTGAGGAACACATCAGAAGGAAGAAACTGGAACGTTATGTGAAAAGTCAAGACAGGACTCCAGCTCCTGCCAATGAAAACCCAAGGCTACCCTCACCAGGGACCGACAGAGGAAACCGCAACGCTAGCAGCTCTAGTCAAGAGAAGATAGTGGTCCATACCATCTCAGGAGGTCCGCACATCGCAGACAGAAGTTGGAGAGAAATGGAAAGATATGGGAAGTCGCTTAGAGACAATGAAGACTGTGTCAATACGGTTATAGAAGAGCGCCACCCAAAGCGGAAAGAAAGTGATGACATCACATTCAGTAAGCGTGACCTAGAAGGAAGACAGTACCCTCACATGGATCCCATGGTTATCTCTGCCCGACTCGGTCCCGCCGAAGTTTACCAAATCCTAGTAGACACTGGAAGCTCTGTAAATATCCTGTTCAAACACGCATTCGACAAAATGAAGCTATCAATGAAGGATGTATCTCCCTGCGATAAACCACTGCACGGTTTCACTGGAGATGCGAAGATGCCCCTCGGGCAGCTGGACCTCTTTGTTGAGATTGGAAGCCATCCCCGCTCCGTTGTAAGGAAACAGACGTTTGTGCTGATAGAAAACCATTCGGCCTACAACGCCTTCTTAGGAAGACCAGCCTTGTCTGACTTCCAGATTGTCCTAGCCCCATGGTGCCTGAAAATGAAATTTCCTACAGACAATGGGGTAGGGGAAGTGGAAGGAGACCAGGATATTGCACGAGACTGCTATGTAACCGAACTTCGCAACAACCACAGGAAAGATAAAGGGAAAGGTGTAGAGATTGCCCTCTGCACAAAAAGCCTTGAAGCATAGCAACTAAAGAAAGCCCCTCCTCTTCGATACACCAGCGACCCTTTCAATGAATTAGACCCTAGGGACAAAGAGGAGGAGGCCACCGCCGAGCCTGCAGAGGCTATGGAGTTTATATCTGTAGACAAGCACGACTCAAGTAGGCTACTGAAAATTGGGTCCCAGCTGAAAGCTGAATTGAAGGAACAACTCATTGATTTTCTCCGCCACAACTTGGATGTATTCGCTTGGTCACACGCTGACATGACCGGAATCTCCCCCGACATAGCATGCCACGTATTAAACATTGATCCTACCAAGGCGCCTGTAAAACAAAAAAAGAGAAGTATGGGGGCAGAGCGATCAGTAGCCCTCGATGAAGAAGTAAAGAATCTACTCGCCAATGACTTCATACGAGAAGCTGTTTACCCAGAATGGATCGCCAACCTGGTACTAGTAAAGAAGGCTAATGGGAAGTGGCGGACCTGCATTGACTTCTCCAACCTAAACGACGCCTGCCCAAAGGATTGCTTCCCGCTTCCCAGGATCGACCAACTTGTAGACAGCACAGCCGGGCACGAACTCCTATCTTTTATGGATGCATACTCAGGATATAACCAAATTCCTATGCATGCTCCCGACCAAGACCACACTAGTTTCATCACCGACCGGGGTTTATACTGCTACAAAGTGATGCCTTTCGGACTTAAAAATGCAGGAGCCACCTACCAGCGCCTCGTCAACAAGATGTTTGCAGGGCTAATAGGACAAACTATGGAAGTATATGTGGATGACATGCTGGTAAAGTCAAAGAAGGCCAAAGATCACGTAAGCCACCTAGGCGAGATGTTTCAAGTACTTCGGCAATATGGAATGAAGTTGAATCCACTAAAATGCTCCTTCGGTGTGTCGTCAGGGAAGTTCTTAGGATTCATCGTTCATGCCAGAGGGATAGAAGCAAACCCTGAACAAGTCCGAGCGCTAAGGGATATCAAGATACCTTCCACCCGAAAGGAAATGCAAAGCCTAAATGGAAAAGTGGCCGCCCTAAGCCGATTCATCTCCAAGGCAACGGACAAGTGCGTCCCCTTTTTCGAAGCCCTAAAGAAAGATAAAGGAAAGTTCGAGTGGACTGACGAATGCCTGACCGCTTTCCTTCACTTAATCGAACACCTCCAGAAACCACCGGTGCTCTCAACTCCAAGCGAAGGAGAAGAATTATACCTATACCTCGCTGTGTCATCCCACGCCCTGAGTGCTGCCTTGGTAAGGGAAGACAACCGCACGCAACGACCAGTTTACTTCGTCAGCAAAAGGTTTACTGGGGCAGAAGTTAGATATCCTAAGCTTGAGAAGTTAGCATACTGTTTACTAATCACATCACGAAAACTGCGTCACTACTTCCAGTCCCATTCCATCAAAGTTCTGACCGATCAACCATTGAGGCAGGTACTCCATCGTCCTGACACTTCTGGGCGACTACTTAAATGGTGCATTGAGCTAAGTCAGTATGATATCACCTATCACCCTCGCACCGCCATCAAGGGACAAGCCATGGCTGATTTCATTGCAGAATTCACTACCAACGAGGATAGGGAGCAATTGGAAATAACAGAAGATATCAAGTGGAATCTCTTTGTGGACGGTGCATCTAACGAACAAGGCTCGGGGGCAGGTGTGGTAATAATCACTCCCAGGGGAAATAAACTGCACTATGCTATAAGACTGGAATTCGCTGCCACCAATAACGATGCAGAATATGAAGCAGTGATAGCTGGACTAGAAATTGCCATAGAAATCAGAGCCAATTCTTTGTGTCTTCACAGCGATTCTCAGCTTATTGTTAATCAAATACTAGGAGAATTCCAAGCTCGAGAAGAACGACTCATAGCATATCTAAAGAAGACCAAGTTACTTCTCAGCCGATTGGACCACTACTTAGTCAAACACATCCCTCGGGAGGAGAACCGAGAGGCCGACGAATTAGCAAAGCAAGCAAGTGTGAGAGACATTACCATCTTCGGGGCAGTAACCATCTCAAAGCAACTGGCCCCGAGTTTTGAGCAAGTGAATCTGATAGCTGCAATCGAAGAAGCAACTTGGATGACTCCCATCCGAGACTACCTACAAAGTGGCACTCTACCCAACGGGCGTAACGAAGTCAAGAAAATCTTGAGGAGAGCATCCCGCTACACAATACAAGAAGACATCCTCTATCGGCGTGGATTCTCTAACCCGTTATTAAGGTGTGTCACTGGGAGAGAAGCCAAGGAGATCTTATCCAACATCCATCAGGGGAGCTGTGGAGATCACACCGGAGGGCAAACGTTAGCAAAAAAGATACTCCGATACGGATATTTCTGGCCCACCTTAAGCAAGGACGCCTTAGATTTCGTCAAGAAGTGTGACAGATGCCAAAAATTTGCTAAGATCCCTCGGCTACCAACAACCGAGATTACTCAGATGACCAGCCCTTGGCCCTTCGCAATATGGGGAATTGACTTAATCGGCGAGCTACCAATGGGCCGAGGCGGGGCCAAATATGCTATAGTGGCAGTTGATTATTTCACCAAATGGGTGGAAGCGGAACCTCTAAATAAAGTATCTTCAGCAAAAGTTATTAACTTCTTGATCAAAAATGTTCTATGCAGGTACGGAGTCCCACTCAAAATCATATCAGACAATGGACTTCAGTTTGACAGCGAGGAATTCGCCAACTGGTGCCAAGAACACAGATTTCATAAAAGCTTCTCATCCGTAGCATATCCCCAGGCAAACGGACAAGTCGAAGCAGTCAACAAAATTCTGAAAGCTCTGATCAAAAAGAAGCTCGAAAAGTCAAAGGGCGCTTGGGTGGATGAACTCCCTACGGCACTATGGGCCTACCGCACATCTTTCAGAACATCGATAGGGCACACTCCTTTCTCTTTGGCATACGGATCGGAGGCTATGCTCCTAGTAGAAACTATTGTGCCTTCCCACCGTCGGATCCACTATAACCCAGAAGAGAACGAAGAACTCCTTCACATGTCTTTGGATCTAATCGAGGAGAGAAGAAACGATGCAGTCCTCAAAACAGCAGCCCACAAGCAAAAAGTGGCAGCACAATACAACTCCAAAGTCAAGCATCGTACCTTGCAGGAAGGGGATCTTGTCCTCAAACGGATCTTCCCTCGCCCCGGAGCACTAGACCCAATCTGGGATGGACCATATGTAATTCATAAAGATCTCCACAACGGAGCCTATATTTTGTCAACAGTGGACGGAGAGGTGTTCCAGAGGGCATGGAACATCCAACACCTCCGTCGATACTTTTCTTAACTTGTATTGCCCATATGAAGTGAATTAACAGAGAGAATCAGTGGACGTAGGCATTTTCGTGCCGAACCACTTTAAAAAACCTTGTCTCTTTTTTAACTTGTTCCTTTGTATCTTGGCTGCTTGTTAACTTTATCCTTTTCTGTTGAACACAATCCTGAGTATATAGCATTTCTATTCAAAGCACACCACAACGCAACTTCACCTGGACAAGACCTAGCAGGTACTATGCGAATCTATGCCCTCGCCAATGAGACACTTTCGCTCCAGCATCCCTCTGCTGCGGGTTAACTCATTGCTCGCGACGGCCCTTAAAGCCAACTGTAATGAGCCGATTATAAGCCACCGAGAAGGCCGACTATAGCCGAGGCAGCTCATTACGGCGTTAGGCGCGCCGGCAACTGTGAACCGACTATAAGCCCCAACATAAGGTGTGGCCAGCCAGGGGCAGTTCACAGTTGACGATCGGCACCCACGCTAGCCGGCCACAGTAAATCGAATAATACCCACGATTACGGGCCATAATGGCCCGGGTAGTTACTGTGCGCGATCTCGGCTCCGATGTGTCTTAAGTGCGGCTGTGGTAAAAAAGAATTAACTCCCCGCGGAGGCGTAAGATGGGTGACGAATGTCTCCAAGACCCACAGCTAGGGAAAGTGACTACAAAACCCTTTTGCCACGAACTTAAGCACATCGAAGGCCTTCCGTGATTGGAAGTTTTACCTTTTCGCGTATTTCAATTTTACTTAAAAAGCTTTTTCCCTATCCTCTATAACAATCCCTAAAGTACAGGATACAGAGTAGGAGATACTCGCCAATGGATGTAAGGACTCACAGTGTCAGGACATTCGACTACATTCCATGCTCGGTCATACAAGATATTCAAGACTGCCATCTACGATTAAAACATGAAAGGTGGTATTTTATTCTTTTATGTACAAATACATGACTATAATTTGTTCACACCACACGCTAATATTGCAAGTCATGGAATTATGTCTTAAACCAGAACCCGACATCAAACACAATTTAATTACAAGAATATACATAGCTATATTTCTCATACAACATGCCAAAATAACAGCAAACATTCAAAAAAAAAACGACAAAATCAGCTTAAGTTAAAGAATTACACGTCAAGAATAAGACTATTTATTACAAGTAGCAAAATATTACAACCCAAAGGCTACTTTACTATTTTTCGACTAACATATACGACACTGTCAAATCCACAAAAAGAGTTTTTCCAGGTATAATCAAGGGGCCGGCTGTAGTGGAGCTTTATCCTTGTCCTGTTGACCCCCTGTCCAGTCAGAAAAAGGATTCATTAGCAATAAGCGACCAAGTTGATGGAGAAACTAAAAAGGGAGACTTACCAGCGCCTGCTTTCTGACTATCCTGATCGTCATCCTCTACCTGCATGCCTACCTCCTCAGCGGCAAGCAACCGCATACCTTCCTTCACTGCCACCCTCTCCTCCTTGGTAAACTGAGCAGTGACCGCATCCATGCTGAAGACCACGCCACCATCTTTATCCGCATCGGCCTTAGCCTCCTCCAAAGCCCGAAGATAGATCTTAGCCATGACCCTAGGATAATCATCCATCCAAGATAGGTTACCCTGCTTCCAAGTTCGGAAGTACATGTCCTGAAGCATTTCATCCATTATCCCCTCATTCTCCTCAAACTCCCTCATCCGGGCCTCGGAAGCCGACAACCTTCCCACAGCAGCGTCTCTTTCCAAACGGTATCTCGAGCAGTCAGCCTGAAGGGATTTCCGCATCGCCTCCATCTCCTCCTTCAGCCTAACCTGAGCGAGCTCTGCGGCTTCAAGTTTCCCCGACAGCTCCTCTACCCGCTCAAGATCCGCCCTCCGAACCTCATCCACTGTCGAGATGGCCATATTTATCTGTTCCTTGCAGGCGGCCTCCATCATCCGCAGTTCCACCTTACTAGCCTCCTCCATAACCTTCCTCAGCCGCCCGGAGGCAGCCTCATGCTGGGAAATCTGAATGGCTTGATCAGCAAGCTGTTTCGCCTGGTCTGAAACCATCAACCGTAATCGGATGTTGGCACTCCCAATTTCCTCTCCAGCCTTAACCAGCCGGGCATGATGCCCCATCAGCTTCTTAGTCTCCTCCGCCACCCGATCAATATTAGCCTTGGCCTCGTCTCCCATGGTAACTATCCGAGTAGTAAGAAGATCAAGATCTAAAGACTTAGCCTCATCGAGCACCCGTACCATGGGATTGCGGGGAAGAAGGTGCTCGCCAGTAACCTCATCAAAAGTAACATCATGGGAACTTGGATCCAGATCAGGATGACCCGCAAATGGATTACGAGCCAAGTCAGGACGGTCAATATGAGTAACAGAAGGATTTCCGGACGGGTGCGGAGAAGGTGCAAACTCGCTATCCTCCTCCGTGATATCATGAAGAGGCTGAGCCGGGAGCTGAGGACCGGGCGAAGGTTCGGATAAAGAACGACTCCTCTTTCTCTGATGAATACCCTCTTCGATAACCCCGAGAAGAGGACGGTAGCCGACTACATCCCCGGAGCGGTGGGTCGAAGGCTTCGGCTTGGCGGAAGTTTTTGAAAGCTTGTATTGCTCAAGCCTATGTCGAAGATCCGAGGCCTTGGATGTCTTACCTGCTCCCGATGTAAAGAAAAAGTGTCATAAGCATGCATTGATCTATGATTCGAGAAAACACGGCAAATTAAAAGATAAAAAGAAAAGAAACACATCTGTGGTTGTACAAACCCTGGGGAGGAGTAGGATACTGCAATAAGTCCTGGATTTCATTCCAGGACGGGAGCGGGTCATAAAATATTCCTAAGTCCCTATCATTAATGAAGCATGCAGGAGTCGAGAGTTCACCTTGAGTCGTCGGAGCCGCCTTGGCTGGAATGGTCTGAGAAGACTCGCTTGCACCGGTCCCGGCCTTGTCCGCTTTCCCGGTTTTCTCTACCAAAGCTGGATCTTCGTCCAGCCCCTCGAAAGCCTGGTGGAACGCATCATCCGTCCACTCCTGAATCTCGCCCGCTTGCCCAGGAAGCAAGGCCCCGATGCCATCACCACCTTTATCACCTTCCCGACCATCTCCACCCTCACCTCTTTCCTCCTCTATATCTTCCTCCTCCTGGGTAAGTGGACAGTTGCTGGGGGAGAGACCATCCGACTTCTTGAGTTTCTTACCTCCGACGGCTGGAGGTTTCGTGAAAGGTTTCCTCTTGCTACTCTCTACCGTAACACCTTCCTTGGTCTGAGCAGCCGCCCTCTCCTCCGCCGTTTCCCTCAGCTTAACTACTGACTGCTGTGGAAGGATTAAGTTATACTCCAGAAGAATCGCATTTCTGATCAAGAAGGCAGATGATCTATATTTCCCGAGAATAGCTTCTATCTCAGCCGCCGTCTGAACCAGGCGATCAGTCTCCACAACTGCAAAGCCACCTGTCGCTAGCAAAAATGAGGAAGTATGAGAAGAAGCATCGCAATTGTAATGGAAATTATAAGTAAAAGCATCAACTTACATCCCGAAGTAAAGCGCCGAATTGAAACAGAGTCGTCCCTAACAAAGAACCATTCCTTCTTGAACATGCTGAATTTGGAATACAGATCCAAGACCGGCTTGAAGGTCACAGCTGACTCCAAGCTAATGTATGGGGACCCCTTCTTATAGCCCCTTAGGTTATATAGATACCGGATCTCTCGGTTGGAAGGAGCACGACCATACTTCCTCCGGAAAATGACGAAGAGGCTCACCAGTATAGCATAGGAGTTGGGTTGAAGCTGGAACGGGGCCACCTTAAGGTATGTGAGGAAGCTGGCTATCCAAGCGTTCAGAGGAGGGATGGCACCACACATGCAGTGGTATCTGCTGTAGGTGAAGTACCCTTCAGGAGGATCATACGGCATAACGTCTCTCCCAGGCAATAGCAAGCGCGCCCTATCGATTCCAAAGGATCGGGAAATGACATCGAGCTGCTCCTCCTTGAGGGAGCTAGGAAAGCAATCGGGCGGGGAGTCCAGGAGCTCCTGAGGGCCGTACCCGTCCACTAGTGATCTCGGGGCAGATCCGCGACGTTCTGGATTCGGCTGAGCTGGGGGCACGGCAGAGGAACCTCCTTCACCCCCGGATTTCTTTTTGTCTGATCGAGTTTCCACTTTACGAGACATTATCTGCAACACCAGAAAAACATGCTGTTAGAACGGAGGATGTAAACAAATAAACATCAGTAGCCCATTCGGTAATATGTAGTATAAGCTTTCATTCGGTGGTAAAGCAACTCACGTGATTCGGCTACAAGTGATTCGGCACACGTGATTCGGCACACGTGATTCGGCTACAATGATTCGGTGCACGTTGATTCGGCTGCAAGTGATTCGGCTACAATGATTCGGCGCACGTTGATTCGGCTGCAAGTGATTCGGCTACAAGCGATGTTCGGTGAAGAAATGCAATGGCCTAAGCCTCCCATTTATAGGAGGAGGTTGAATCATCGAACCACATGGTTCGTTTCTGGAGCCGGATGAGATTGCTCAAACTCAAACAAAGCAGGACATGCGCGCACGCACATCCTACTTTGGGGGGCAAATGTTGGGTAAATTTCTCACCCAGAAGATCTCAAGACCATGGAAAGCTAAACTTCATTCGGCATCCTCACCACATCCGATCCAGCCACCACCGAACGAGAGACACTTGCCTCCACCGAATCAAGCTTCCTACCGAACCACCACTTCCCACCGAACCAAGCTTCCTACCGAACCACACTTCCCACCGAATCAAGCTTCCTACCGAACCACACTTCCCACCGAACCAAGCTTCCTACCGAACCACACTTCCCATCGAACCAAGCTTCCTACCGAACCACACTTCCCACCGAATCAAGTTTCCTACCGAACCATACTTACCACCGGACCAAGACGATGCAGAACCAGATTTGCCAGGCCAGATTGTATCAGCCCGGGCCCATCAGCAGCTGTATACATCCAAGACCCCTACCTCCAGCCTCACTCTATAAATAGAGGGGCAGAGGTACAACAATGGGGGACAAGTTTTGAGAGCTCAAGCACGGAGAGAGCTTTCGAACAACTTTCTTTTACTTGTATCAAAGTTTTGTACTTGTAATCTAAAGAAGAAAAGAGAAATAACATATAAAGTGGACGTAGGCACATTCAGGCTGAACCACTATAAATCTGCGTGTCTTTTTACAGTTTAGCCCCTGCTTTTCATATATTTGCATAAATCACTCAAATTACTAAGAACAACATAAGATCTACTAAATCATACAACTTTGAGGTGTTTGTCCATTTTTTGTGCAAACATACAACTCCTAACATGTGGTCTTTGTCCTAATCTCAGTCTTTATCTTGAGTTCTCTCAACAAATCAAATGATTTTTCACTCATGCACATCATTGCCAATAGACTATGCTAAACATCTCTAGCTTGAGTTTGCTCAACAACCGAAGAGTATACATGTAATCTATTAATATATAAATGGTAGAAGACAACTTATATGTTAAAAATTCATAATCTTTAACACATAAACACACACGTATGTTTGTGTTGAGTGATATCAATTTAACGAATAATATATTTCTTATAAAATACCCTTATGATTAAAGTTATATAAGTTTAATTTATTTATAACTATTATAATTTAATTAATTAATATAATATATAAATGTTTCTTTATTAATTAAATTATTTAACTAATTTTAGTTCTTATGAATTAAATCATATTTAATTAATTTTCAATTTTATAATCAACCAGTTTTATTAAAATTTAAGAAATATTATGTTATTCATCTTAAACTATTTAAGGTTAGCAACCCACTATAACAGTTATTGTTTGTTATATATATGTATCAATATATGTATATATAATTAACTTTGAACAATCAATTTAATAAATTCTTTTATTTAAATACACAATTTAATTGAAATTTCAAATTAAATCAAAATTTTAATATTTTTTCTTCTTAAACAAATTTAAGATATGGATATAAAAACTATAATTACATACATATATCAATATACATGTATACGTTGACATTAAATTAAATTTAATTAATTCATTTATAAGACAAATTATTCATTTAGTTAAAATACTTTTCATTAAATATTTTTAATAAATTCAAAAATTATGTCTATAATTTACTTTAAATAATTTAAGATAAATATATAAATACATCTATCAGTATTTATGTTTATTTCAGTTAATTAACCTTTAACTAATTATTTATTTATTTAATATTATTAACTACATATTAATAATTTTCAAAAAATTAAATTTATTTTCAAAACCATTTTGAAAAATATTTTATAACTTTTGTAAAGCTTTATTTTATATTTTAAACATAACTTTTAAATTTAAAATATGTTTTAAATTTCAAACAGAATTTTGAAAATCAGCCCAAGACCCAATAACTCTAGGCCTTACGTTTGGGTCAACCTTTTGGATTTACTCCACCCATTGGGCTAGGCCAATAGTCAAGGATGGGAGACTACTTGATTATTCAACCTCATACTTAGACATTACTATTCTAAACACCCATCGGATAATTAGGCTTTTATTTGTTGTCGACTATTTAGACTACATAGAATATTTAGGCTCTGATACCACTGAAGAAATCCACACCATTTTACAATTTGTAAATAGGTAGGTTTCAAGGAAATTCCCTATTTGGATCATAGTAGGCCTATGAAGTCTAATGGGTTTCAATAGATCCAATCTAGTTGTTAAAACAAAATCATATTGTATTTAAAATGTTTTATAATTAATTAATTAATCACATTAATCAATTTTATTCAATGATTATTTTGAATATATCTTATATATTCATATATTAACATGGTGACATATAGGTATGTGCGTGTAATTAATTTGGTGTTTTGTTTCTATTAATTAGTTTGGTGAAAAGTCATATTCTTATTTATGGGTCATAAATTAAGAGGTTATAAATGTGAAATAAGTTAATTAATTAGGATTTTTGTTTCATCTCCTTTAGATATGTGAAAAAGCACATAGACATATATCGTGTACATTGCAAAATGAACATATATGTGACATGATAGTATGATGATAAATAAGGAGTTATATAATTGCCATATGATTATAAAGTTAAGTTTATTTATGACTATATACACACACGCGTGCACATGCATGCATGCATGTACGTATATATGTATGTGTTATCCAGCCTTTTGACCCGGATATATCTGGACCAATCAGATGAGGCAGACTCAATGGTTATCAGGATCGATGTATCGGATTAACGATAACGAAGCCTAAAGATCAGGCCTAAATGATAATATGAAGCAGTAACAAAGCGGAAGTTGGAGGCGAACTCAATAAAACACTTGAAGTATGGAAGTTCACAATTCTCTGAAGATAAATCAGGCACGATCCATATTCAATACTATGGATCATATCGTATCGATTACATAACTCAATTCAACGATGATCGATCGATATATCAAAATCTACAAGTCCAAAACACTTGAAACTTTAAGAGCATCAATATATTGGAGAGAGGAGTACTCATGAACGATCACATGCCAAGGTGAGTGAAAGTGAATGACCGGTGTACATCGTTCATGAACGATTGTATAAACTCAGCCAAACGATCCAACTCGATGAAGATTGGTTAATATCTCATAAACTACAACTCAGAATGACACCAAACTTTGGGAGCATACATTAGAGATATGGGAGAGTCACCATGAATGATAGCACCACCATCAAAGACAAAATGAATGATTGGCACCGATCATTCCATATTGTGAAATTGGAACTTACGATCGTTCTAGTGGGCCCCTACGGATCTATAGAGTCTTCTGTCGAATTTCCAGCAAGATATTTAGTCATCTTCACCTATAAATACATACTTCTTTCTTCATTTAAAGAATCTTCATGCTGCTTGTTGCTTTGGACTCCATTGTAATCAAGTGCTATTATCATTACTTCATTGTAATTAGATTTACAAGTGATTAATAAAGCAAATCCTTCAAAGTGGACGTAGGCAAACAATGTCGAACCACTAAAAATCATTGTGTCTTTGTTACTGCTTAATCTTGATTACTTATTTACTTATCTTCTCTGTTTAATTTTGATTATTCTTCATTTATTTCTCTATTATTCTATTCTTGAGTGTTTGTGCCCACTTTTGGGGCAAACATTTTGGTGCTTTCACTAAAAACACTTGATTCTAAGCTTATTCTGATCCCTTTGTTGTTACTGGATTGCATAAATCCCCCACAGGAGATCCATAATTTTCTTCAAGGAGCTTGCTTGTTTTATTCAGATTTGCAAAAGTCTAAGTAAATCTATCAACAATGGTTAGGAACACCTGATCTAATTCTTAGAATGTAGAAGGAAACGAGAATGCTAGCATCCAGCAAGGAGGCCCGAGCAATCAACCAATGGATGCGAATGCTACCAATCTAGTTGATGTCGAGAATCCAACTGATTCCATTACAAGGGCTGAATTACAAAATATAACGAGAGAGGTAGTGGATAGCCGTTGACAATTGAATCAATAGAATCAAGCCAATATCGATCTAATGAACCAACTCAGTCAGCAACAGTGTAGGAAAGCAAGGAGAGACCATACCCCTTACTCTACATCGGAGAGTTCTAGTTTATTGGATGATTATCACAAATGTAGATGCCACATAATGGACGGATACCATGCTGAAGCATTAACCCGTTCCATCGATCGTTATGGACAAAGCGACAATGATTGGTGTCGATCCATTTGGAACGATCGGTACCGATCATTTTCTGGATGGACGATACCAACCAGTGACGGCGGGGTTACATACCGACGATGCGGTGATCAATCTGGATGCTGGAGTTCAAGCAAATGCTGACCAGTTACTTCCTCGGAATGACGATGAAGAGAATGTATGTGATATACATCGAGAGGATGTTGAGCCAAGAAGACGTGGAACGGCCCATAAACTTCAACTAAACCATTTCCATGCAGTGGAGCACGACTACCGCTTGGCTTCGACTATCCAAATGCCAAACTTGTTCGGCTATGGTTAGACCGTTAGTAAGAGAGAGCCAAGGCTTGACCAATGATGACTGGGGAATTTCGAGAAGCCATACCTCATTCACTAATAATATTTACATGCCGAGTATCCAAGAAGATTTAATATGCCATCGATGCTTGCCTATGAGGGAAAGACCAACCTCAGGCAGCATATCATGAGATATGAATGGATGATGTATTTCACATGAGAAGAAGATGCAACCAAGTGTAGATTTTTTCCTATTACTCTCTCTGGAATAGAAACAATGTGGTTTATGAGATTACCCCCACGGACAATCTCTATATTTGACGATTTAGCAACAAAATTTTTGGAGCAGTTTTGTATGCATGCAACTTGCCCCAAAGATTTTATATCCCAATATAGCGTGATCTAGGCTCCGGGAGAATCGCTGAAAGATTATTTGAAGAGATTCCATACAGCTGTCACGGAAATCAGTAATCTGAATGACCATGCAATATTGATGGTGGTAACAAGAGGATTGATCCAGAGTCCGATTTTGGCGACTGGTTAGTTGGCGAACCACCCGCAACATTGGAGTGTTTCTATGCGAAGGTGGCTCAGTATTTAAGGAAAGAGGAAGCCAGATGCTCTAGGAAGAAGAATGTTATGGAACCAAGTGGAGAGAGAGTATAGAGTAACATTATAGTGAAGCAGTCTAGCGATAGTTCTGGAAAAGTTCAAGTGAGTGTCCATAATAAACCAAATCAGCAAAAGAAAGGCGGGGATAGGAGCCAAGAAAGAAAGAGGGATTCTAGAGGTGGAAAGCCTAGGATTCCAATGTATGATACCTACACGCGGCTGAATACATCTCTAGAGAATGTCTATTTGTGTACTTGCAATACCATGCAGTACAGGAAGCCACCTCCGAATGGAGAAGTAGAAACAAACCGAAAAATATTGTCAGTTTCATGAATGTTATGGTCATAACACAAATGAGTGCAGACATCTCTAGGATATTATTGAGAAACTGATTCGATAAAGAAATTTATAGCAGTTGTGAAAGCCCCGCAGGATGGTGAGCAAGGGACATCCGACCCCAACCGAGGACAAGCACCGCACAGGGCTGAGGAGCCTACGCAGACTGGTGGAAGATTAGTAATCAATGTAATAGTCAAAGGTCTGCACCCAGCTGATAAGGATTGGCATGAGATGGAGCACTACGCTAGCACGATAAGGCCTGTGAATTTTGAATGTTGTTCTAGTACAGAAGACGGAGCTACGAAAAAATAGCAATGTACAATGACAAATGACATTGTGTTCAGAAATAGAGATGCAGACAAGGTGGAGGCACCGATGATCGACCCAATGGTCAATTCGGCCATGATCGACCCCGCCTTAGTGAGCAGGATTTTATTGTGGAAGCTTCGTAAATATAATTTTCAAAAAAGCTTATGTTCATATTATGTTGGAAGCCAAGGACTTGAAACCATCTAAAGCCCGCATTCATGGTTTAACGGTGCTACGACCAAAGTTGTTGGTTATATTGAATTGCATGTGGAGTTAGGAGAAGGTGACTGCAGGAGAGTGCGGATTTTGTCATTTGTTGTATTAGATGTTGACTCTTCGTACAATGCTTTTCTAGGCCTACCGGCCTTAGCTAAGTTCCGAGCAGCTCTTGCCTCATGGTGTTTGACTTTGAAGTTACCGACGGATAATGGAGTTGGAGTTGTTCATGGTGATTAAGTGACTGAACGTGCCTGCTATGTAACTGAATTGAAGGATGCTCAACGGAGGGAGAAAGGTAAGGGTGTAGACAAGTCTCTCTGCATCCAAGCCACTGAAGATTGACAACCAGCGCCTAAGCCTTGGCTGGGGTGCCACAATCGGCTCTATAAGATATAGATCTGAGGGATGATGAGGAGGATCCCAAAGAGACTAAGGATGCACCGGTTGAGCTAACGATTGACATCACGGTCAGCCACGACGACCCATCATGGGTCCTGAAGATTGGATCATAGCTCAGCCCCCTGTTGATGAAAGAACTTTCTGGTTTTCTTTGAGCAAATCTCGATGTGTTTGCTAGGACTCACTCTGACATGTGTAGGATCTCGCCTGCCATTGCAAGCCATGCATTGAATATCGACTTTAGGCATGTTCCGATGAAACAAAAAAGATGTAACATGGATTCAAAGAGATCTGCCACTCTTGAAGAGGAGGTGGATAGACTCAAAGACAATGGGTTTATTCACAACACCCTCTACCCTAAATGGTTATCTAATCCTGTACTTGTGAGAAAGTGAATGGGAACTGGTGGACGTGCGTTGACTACTCGGACTTGAACAATGCATACCCGAAAGACATTTTTTCCCTTCCAAAGATCGACCAGCTGGTAGACTCAACTGCTGGGCATGAATTGCTATCTTTCATGGATGTGTACTATGGATATAACCAAATCCCGATGCACATTCCCGATCAAGAGCACACCAGCTTCATTACCGATGTTGGATTATATTGCTATGTGGTAATGCCGTTCGGACAAAAGAATGCTGGAGCGACCTACCAACGTCTAATCAACGAAATGGTTAAAGATCGGATCGGAAAGAGGATGGAGGTGTATGTGGATGATTTGCTCGTGAATTCATGATGATCTAGCGACCACAATAGAGATTTGGCAGAAATGTTTAATATCCTTTGATATTACATAATGAAAATCAATCCTCTGAAATGTTCTTTTGGCATTGCATCAGGAAATTTCTTGGGTTTCATCGTTAATGCCCATAGAATCGAAGCCAATCCCGAGAAGATCCAAGCTATTCACAATATCCAAGCTCCAAAGACCATCAAACAAGTACAAAGCCTGAATGGGAAGGTTGCCCTCCCCAAGTCGATTTATTTACAAAGCTACTGGTAAATGCATTCCTTTCTTTGACTTGATTAGAAGAGGGAAAAGGAATTTTGAATGGACACTAGATTGTAAACACCAAGCTTTGGCGAACCACTTAGAGAGACCTCCCATCTTGTCAAAGCCGGTAGATCATGTAGACTTATATATCTACTTGGTTGTGTCGGTACATGCTATAAGTGCTACACTGACTCGCGAAGATAATCGAATCCAGAGACCGATTTATTATGTTAGCAAGTGATTAATAGGAACTGAAAGGAACTATATGAAGATAGAAAAATTGGAAGACTGCTAGTTGATTGCTTCACGAAAGCTCCGTCCCTATTTTCAGGCTCATCATATCAATGTTTATGTCCACCAGCTGTTACGACAGGTCCTACAGCGACTTGAGACGTTTGGAAGATTACTCAAGTGGAATATCGAACTGAGCCAATTCGACATCACTTATCTTTCTTGAAGGGCTATACAAGGATAGGCACTGGCAGACTTTATAGTAGAGTTCACTGCATAGGATGATTTCCCTGAGAGCGGTGAAACCCCTACCATGCGGTGGAAGTTGTATATGGATTGGGCATCCAATGATCGTTGTGCTGGAGATGGAATTGTGTTAGTAACTCTAGAAGATCGGTCAATTTTCTATGCTTTAAAGCTTGATTTCCTTGCAACAAACAATGAAGCCGAGTATGAAGCTCTGATTGCTGGACTTAAACTCACTAGAGAACCGGGGATAAAATCTCTTAAAATCTTTTGCGACTCACAATTGGTAGTATACCAAGTTAGGGGAGATTACTAAGCTAAAGGACAATGACCTGCCCCGTACCTTACCCAAGTCCAAGAGCTTTTGTCTGAATTTGAATATTATGATATTACACACATTACTCAAGATCAAAACAAAGAGGTCGACTCATTGGCAAAGTTTGCAAGCACCGGGGATGCACAACAATTAGGCTTGGTCCCAGTCGAAGTACTAAATTCTCCGAGCATAAACCTGATGGAAATCGACCGGGTACTAGAGACAAAGCCTGAGAAGAAGTCATGGATGACTCCAATTAAAGACTATTTGCTACATGGAGTTCTTCCCGAATGGAGGAATGAAAAACGACAAGTCCTTCTACGGACTATAGTAACTGATAATGAAACCCAATTCGACAGTGTTGAATTCAAAGACTTCCGTAGTCGGCATCATATTGAAAAGAAATTTGTGGTAGTTGCTCACCCTCAAGCAAATGGACAAGTTGAAGCTATGAACATGATCATAAAGTCCATTCTGAAGAAGCGTTTGGAAAAGGCTAGAGGCAAGTGGGTGGATGAACTCCTAACATCACTATGGGCTTATAAGACCACCCACAAGTCCCCGACTGGCCAAACTCCATTTGCCCTTGCTTACGGCTCTAAAGCCGTTATTCCTGTTGAACTCGAAGTTCCTTCTCATCGAGTGACCTACTACGATCCTAGAACAAATAGAGATCTCCTCTTGGAATCTCTAAACTTTGTCGATGAGAAGCGGGAAGAAGCTGATTTGAGGGTAGCTGCACACCGACACCGAGTCGCCCGATACTACAACACTAAAGTCCGACTAGAACCTTTGAAATCGACGATCTTATTTTGAAACGGGTTTTTCCTGCCCAATCACTTATGAATCCTACTTGGGAAGGACCATGTGTCATTGAACAGAGTCTTAGAGAGGGAACTTTCAAGCTAGCGACTGTTGATGGCATTGCACTCCCAAAGGCGTGGAATAGTGAGCATTTGTGATGCTATTTCACTTAATTTATTTCTTTTCGTTCAGCTGTATTTAATTTCAGGATTTTCTTTAGCATTTGATTTTCTAGATATGTAATAAAACAAATTATGTCATTTCTTTCAATATGGCAAATAAAGTTTTGAATTTTGTTTCATATATGTGATTTGCCATTGCATTGTATATTAGCTACGACATACAACCAACTAAATCCCACCATACAATGAAATCAACATGACTTGATAGTGATTGTGGTTTGGCCGATCACTTGTTAAATAGAACCCCATACTTGGGGGCAAGATGACTGACTAAGGGAAATTGAATTCGATAGTTTTCCAAACAACTCCAAACTCCTAGAATGCAAATTGGATTACAAACATTAATGGGTGCGAATGAGCACCCACAGAACAACTCTTGTCCACAGAGTATGGATATGAGTATAAACGAATAAATAAGTACGATTTGACCACTTACTACTTAACCAACTCAGACCTGAATATACGGGATGAGAACAAAGTTTGTGGAGATGGAACTCAACCGTCCACTAATTAATTCTGCCAACCCAAGGCAGGGGCAGAAACATAACTGCTTAACCACTGAGTTCGACAGCGTAACATTAAAGCTCGAGCCTGACATTTGAATACGACTCGGGGCCACGATCTCAGGGAGGCCATGAGATTGATGGATCGAATCAATATCTGAGCTAACGAGTAGCGAATTACAAGTACATTGAATGGAAAATGTAATAGCTCGTTCACTTAAGCAAACACACATAAGAGTTATACGAAAGCAAGAGAACTTTTATTCACATTGAACTTGTAAGTTGTAGTACAAGTTTATCCAAAAAATGAGAATTATAAGCAGGGGTCGTACCCGCACAAACATGGCCAACAAAAGAGAAAGAATAGCAACATAAGCTATCCACACATCAAGCCGACCCGACGGCTACTTCTTGGACTTCTTATCCTTCCTCGATATCTTAGGGGTGGATCCACTCGAACTATCCCCCGACCTTTTCTTCGATCCTTTACCACCTCTACTTATTTTCAGAGAAACATCGCTAAATATGAGGATCAAAGCAGCGTCATCCTTAGAAGCTACAGGGATCTGATTTGTAACAACCCTGGTTTGGAGATTACCTGTATATATATATTAAATTATAACGGAGGTTATAATTTAATATTTTAAATTAAAATATAATTGGAGATTTTAAATTGTTTATTTGGAATAAACAATGAATTTTGTAAATAAAATGGGAAAAATAAAGTTTGGAACTTTATTTTGTTTATTTGAGAATAAATATGGGATTAAATATTGATTGGATAAGTATTTGGTTTAAATAAATTGAAACATTGGATATTTATTAGTTTGGAGCTAATAAATTAATTAGGTGATGTATTTCAACGTTAAATTGTTGAAATAGATCTAAAGTAATGAAAATGAAGTTCTAAAAACTTTATTTTGAAAATTTGAGTAGAAAATAATCAAATTGCAATTTTATTTGGGTAAACACAACAATGTTGGAAAACATTGTCAATATTAATCTTTTATTGAATTTAAAATGAGAAATATGAAGATATTATGTGTTTTATTAAAATAAAAGATGAAATATTGTTTGAAAATAATATTTTGATGATTAAAAAGATTTAAAATGATTTATTGTAATTTAATTGAAAAGAAAACAATTTTTGGTACAAATTGTTGGAGTGAAAATAGTGTTTTGTAATAAAATTGTGTAAATTGTGAAATATAGATAAAAATAAGGTTTTATTTATAAAAATAACATTTTATTGTTGAAATAAATTTTATTTTGTTTTAATAACAAATTTTGTTACATACAAATTGGTGGTATATATTTTTATTGGCTTTAAAAGGTGAAAATATAAACACATATTGATTAAATAGGTTAAATAGTGCACATTACTTAAGATTTTCTCTAAGTACTTTATCTTGGGCTTGATAGGGTTAGGAATAGGATCCAACGCCCATTATCTAGAAATTTCTGTAGGGAGAAAAGAGACTGTACGTAGTTTTTCATTTGCCTCTTCTTCTCAAATCAACTTCACAATAAAAGAAAATAGAAATTCATTGCCTCCTTTAACTAAAATTTAATTTCCATTCAAAAATGGCTGCAAATTCAAAGAGAGAATCAACTAAACCAAGATTATACAAGGTAATCCAAACCAATACTAAATTAATTTCATCAAAATCATTGAGCTTGAGATGAATTGTCTGTAACTTCTTTTATTTGTTCTGCATGCTTCTTTTCTAGCTTTTACATGGTCTTGAAGCTTCTCT
Source organism: Allium fistulosum (assembly GCA_030737815.1). Taxonomy (NCBI): domain Eukaryota; kingdom Viridiplantae; phylum Streptophyta; class Magnoliopsida; order Asparagales; family Amaryllidaceae; genus Allium; species Allium fistulosum. The sequence continues at coordinate 856,687,071 of CM060908.1, read as the reverse complement.
TCTTCACCAAAGCTCGTAGCTTGCTCTTGAATTCTTGCTAATTCGCTAAGGTGAGTTCAAAACGCACAATTGCTAACTAAATCAAGCTTTGCCTGTAAAGAAAATTGCTCAGAAATAGTTACTGTATATGTTCTATTCGCTGTTCTTTGTTTCCTTGTTTCTGGTTTCTGGTTACTACTTTGAGTGGCTATAACTCTTTGATTTTCACTCGAATTGCTGCTGGATTTTTTCTGGAGTGTTGTTTAGATGTTAAATTTGTTGCATGTCAAATTTCAGTCTTTAATTCATCTGTTTGCTATGTGAAATGATCCCTAGAAGCTCAGTACGAAGCGAAAATCATCCAGGAAATAAACTCTGTAGCCTAGGTCGACAGGTAGGTCCACCCAGCAGTCTCCAGGTCTACCTGGCCACTGGCCTGGGTCGGCCCCTGTTGGTCCAGGTACGTGAGCCTACTGTGTTTTTGTCCGAGCCTTTTTGCCTTATTGCTTACCTATATCTATGGTTTTTGTGGCCAATTCTTATGCAAATTTTGAGATATTTTTTATGATGATTATAGGCTATAATATCCATCAATGGATTAGCCGAGATTTGGAGGAATTTGGAATTTAAAATTTTAATTTAAATTCAAATTGAATTCAAATATCGATTTGGATTAATTTCTTCGTTTTTCCTCGATTTCAAGCACTATTTCTTCCAAATAAATTTTAGGAAAATTTCTAGATAGTTTGGTTTTTGAAATCTTTATTATAAAATATTTTCAAAATATTTCAAATTATTATTAAATTATTTCAAACTATTTTTGATATATTCAAGCCAAATTTTAAACAAAATGCCTTCAAAATGATTTCAGAAAATTATTGTAAAATCCCGTTTTCTCAAGTAAATTATTTTATAAATAATATACAATATTTTTACACTTTTCGGACGTATGAGAAAGAGAATTAAACGGTTTAGTAAAACCCGTGGTATGGGACACATGAGTTTACTTTATCGGTTAATTCCGGACTTGTACGATCGAAACTATATGGATTATTGGTTTCTGAGTAATTTAGCCAATTTATGACGAGTTTTTGAAATTATAATTCCTATCTTTAGGAATTATCTGGGAAGGCCAATAATTGGCTGGTTGTGGTTCGAGATCTCCTCTGCTAGGAGTATGATCTATGAGAACCCGTTATAGTGTTTTACTTGCCAATGAGATGAGGCGAGTCTGTGTTTTCCAAGTTTTAGAATTTTATGATGATTTCTGTTTTCTAATTTGGCAATGACTAGCGGTTAGTAAACCGTTAAGTGCGAACATGTGGTATGGGATGCACGTTAACACTTTTCGGGTTCCTATCTGGGAGTTGTGACACATTCTGGGATTGCCAGTACTATAGACCTTTAGGTCGTCTGGGATTACGACTTCGGTCGTTTGAGATTTACGACTTCCGTCGTCTAGTAGAGGTACCTAATATATATATAGTACTGGGGGGATGGCATGTGCAGCATCGCTTCGGCATGCAAATGAGATTTGGCCAATCAGGGGAATATTTATGAGTTTTTTATTTCGATTTCACTAATTTGAGATGATGAATTTACTTACAGCCTTGAGTTAGAGAAAGGCTTATATATGTTGTTTTATGATGATTTTGATATTGGGTTATAAACTCTTATTGAGTTTCATGAGTTTTGATTTGGAGATTTTGATGATTTCACATATGGCTTATGTTCACTTACATTGTATAGCCCTTTGAATGTGAAATATCTATGCCTTGTTAAACCTTATCATATGATTAACTTTGAGCCTTATGGAATACCTATTCTTAGTTGTATAGATAGACTTTCTTATATATCATTCCTTTGTCTTTAAAGGAATGTTTCCCTTATGTACTTATATTCCTTTATCTTTGGCTAATATCAAGTTCTAGTCTGCCTGACTTGTGTATTATTACTCGGGTCAAACCGAGTTGCAGGTTAGCTTTTGGACCTTTGCTAGCTTTACCTTTTGGGCTTCTTTATCGACTTTGGATTGGCATAGTTTTTGTGTAGTAGTCTTTTGTTTGGGAACCTTATGATTATTTATTCTTTTGTGGGGATGTATGTATATTTTGTGGTTGAATACCACTTGTGGCATGTTGTATTACATTTGATGTTAGTGTATATGTATATTATCGATGTTGTTGTTATGTGACTTGGGATTGTATTTTTATCATATTTTGTTTCTGAATCGATCATGTAGCCACCATAGTAGTGTATTAGAAAGGAATTAAGTATGTCGAATACTTGAGATAAAATGAAAAAAAAATTGCCAAAACCGACATACTTAGCTCTTATCTAATGCAAGACTATGATGGTCGCCCTTAACCAGCCCTATTCTCCGCATTAGCAGACAGAATTACTATGTAATTCTCTTTGTTAATGTGGGTCTCGGGGTGGGGCGTTACATCGTCCCCGGGAATCAACCCACCTGGAGGAATGACTTGATGCGGGATAGGATCTGGAGCATTGAGGTCCACGTCAACTGGCTCAGCCTTAGCCTTTTTCTTCAACGACTCCTCTTAATGCTCTCCTTTAGACTGGGCTCATCAGTGCGATCAGAGGTACCCATGATCACGACGTCATCACCAATCGGGATTTCATGGTGTGAATCCCTACTTTCCCTCAACAATGCATCCACCATGTGCTCATCAAATATGAAAGCCTCCTTTTCAAGAATGCCTTGAGTCGTAGCCGTGGTTGTAACCGTAACAGACTCCTTTATGAGCACTTGAAACCTCGGTTGGGATTCTAGAGGAAGAGGAGCTGTAGCTGTAGGAGCTACAGCTTGAGGAAACATAGCTAAAGAGATTAGAAATATCAACTAGCAAAACCCCAACTTTTTGCAAGATGGGAGATGTCAACGAGATACCTTCTTCGGTCTGGTTCCCGAGATGAGCTGGAGTACCTTCAGAACTTCGTTCTGAAATTGGAAAAAGCTTGCTGTGAATTTCATATTGAGGCGTTCGGGTTATATCTTAGAATAGTGGAAGAACCCATGGCAGTGATGAGAATACCCTGAGACACTGGGGGCAGATTAGTTGCAGCATCGGGTTGCACAGGCCCATAACTTTCACCCACTTATTGTTGAGAGGCAGTAGCTGACTCTTGCTGAAATACAAGCTTGGCATCATGTAAAATTCTGGGTTCATTGCCTAGTAAGATCTCACCCTCAAAACTCATCAGATCAATCTCCTATGCATTGGGCGCCTTCTTCACCCAGCAACAATAAATTCCTAAGTGCGCAAAAGCTGATAGGGATAATCATCTCCAAGCCATTCCATTTTTTTATGCTTAAGAACATTGGCATTATAGAGAACAAGTAGCGGGTCAAGCTCATTCATCACTTCCTCTCTAGTTTTCTCCTTAGCAACATCCACTTCACGCTGAACGAGGGCATCAACATCTTTAGATTTCTCAATGGTTGCATCCATTTCGAGCCTGACATTCACTAGCTCCTCGCAGGCATCCTTGCTAATCTTTTGCGCTTCTTCTGTCTCCTTAGTTTCACGTTCAAGTTTAGCTTAAAGTTCAACTATTCTCTTTTGGGTTGTGTCTCATTCAAGTGCAAGTTGATGGTTTCGATGATGCAACACTTGAACTTCATCTTGGTGTCTAGTCTTCTCATCCTCTAAAGCCTTGATGGCAGCCTTAGTTTTCTCTCGACCTCTGTCTGAGAGTTCCTTGAAGCTTCCAGCTCGTTTGTTAAAGTTTCAATGATCCTCTTATCTTGGGCCTCTTGGTGCTTTAGTTTTTCAATCTCTATCGCTCGTTCGAAGGATACTTTGAGCATTTTCACTACAGCTTTCATCCACTCATTATATTGCTTGTGGATATCAGTAACACAATCCATAGTCATTTTTTGGAATTTTTGGAGGACCATTTCTAGATTAGGAGGGAAGAAAAACCAATTAAAGCACAAGTTCAGAAACTCTTCCCTGAGCTGGGCCATACGAGCGGCTGGATCGATTTCATGCTCCTTGGTAGTTGTTGCCATGTCAACACTCTCCTTGCCCAACTTGTGGGGAGCAACATACTTGCTATGACGACGACGATCACTACTTCGCTAAGAATGAGAAGGGACTAAAGGTTGTGGAGGAACTAGAACAAAAGAAGGACCATGAGAAGAATCAATATGCAAGTCCGGACGATCAGTTTTCTTCTCAGAACCCTTCGAAGGAGGGTATCTAGATTTTGATCGATGCTTGTCATGGGAGAACCTGGCTTTGTCACCTCTATCCTGATGATCTCGATCCCGACTAGAACAATAGCTTTGATCATACTCAGGACCACCGCCTTGACGATACGGGCCTAAACGTGAGCCCGAAGTTTGGCGGGATAAGTCCTGGAGAGACCGGAACATATTCCTTTTCTTCACTATGGTTCCTACAAAGAAAAACAAGGAGTGAATCAACTTTAAATATTAAAGGGCACAAGATTAATGTAGTGCAATGTCGTGAAGTGCAAGTGTGTGCAAGTGTCCTTGTGTTCCCCTCGACGGACCAGATGTTGGAGCTTTGCTCGTAGGAGTAACCTCTCCTTTAGTAGTAGATGGGATTTTTGCACCAGTTCTGGTAGGGGAGTCCGACCCACCGACGCTCATATTAGTAAAGTGAAAAGTTTCAACGTCGTGTGGAATCGGCAAGTTAGATAATGAGTCAAGCAGTTTTCCTAAATGCTCAGATGGTTGAGAAGTGGACTCATCCAGAATAACTTAAGGAGTAGCAGACAGCTTGGGTTCATTAGAGAGACAACTCTTAGGAAATCGATAGATAAGTTTCTTTCCCTTTCTTTCTTCGAGAGCCAAGGGTTGTAGTGTCTGCGAGGATCCGACCGTGACCCCAAGACTAAACCCTTCATTATCACGACTGGGCTCGTCACTTTCATCTTTTTCAGTGTCTATATCGATGACCTCCTGAGCTCCCATGACTAGGGGCATGACAAGATCAACCCAGTTGCCCCTTCGACCTATTGCAGCCTACTGTCTTGCCACTGCAACTCGAGCAATATTCACTAGTTCTATGCTACAACCTTCTTCTATCAGACAAAAGGTGACGGGACGTTCATCAGTATGGAGGCACTCAATATTTCTATCTTCTAGTGGCACATCCTTAAGAGTCAAGACTGCCTCCTCAAGATGTTTACCTTCGGGCCACGGGATGGTTCATGTAAGAAATCAGAAAAACTACTTAGTCTGGAATGCGACCCGAATATAAACGTATGAATTAGGGTAAAGAGTGATACTTGTGTCTTTCCAACCACCGTCGAGCGAAGCTAGGCGGACACCGCATAAAGAACCATTCACTTTTGGAAGCGCTTAATTTATTCCAAGTACCAGTTAAGATTTAACACTTCTTAACTGACTTTAGAAATGTAAACGAGAGACTCCATGTCCACTGCTTGAAGGTGAATATGAATTGAATATCCTTGGTAGTTGGAGGGTGAAATAAGAACTCCATAAACACCATGTAAATACAGTTGAGCAGAGCGTAGCCGTTCGGGTGCAATTGCACCGGGGAGATCCTTAAGTAATGTAGAACCTCGCAGATATATGAGTTAAACGGTGGAACACATCCAGCCCAACATATAAATTTCTTGCATGTTGTATACCCCTCCGGAGGCCTATGAGTTCTATCGTCCCATGATGGGACCAGTACATTATCAAAAGAAATCTCATGGCTCTCACAGATTTGGTGAAGAGCAACTTCACAAATCTTCGAGGCCACGAAATCCAGAGGATCTTCCAAGAAGACTGCATCCTCTAAAGTGTCAGGAGCAGGATCGATGATTTATGCTGGAAGAGTAGGAATGATGGAGAATAAATCAAATGGTGGACCAGAGCTTTTCGGTTTCTCGGATTGATGACTAGGAGAAAGACTACCTGATTTAGTGGCAGAACTGACTCAACATCGGAATTGCTGTGCTAAGAATATGGTCGAGCGGACATAGCTGCAAGACATTCCGAACATCTTGAATTTGTCGCTATTAAACTTAGTAAAAAATCATTATTAGATAAAATAACCTGTACCCACCAGTGTAGGGTGAGTGCTAGTGTTGTGTGGTGAATGCCATGCAATACGGTGATAAGTTACATAGAATTAAAGATGGAAAAGATGACGGGACATCGGGGTTTGGTTAGAGTGACCGTCATTGCTGACCGTCTCGACGGGTTCTTTACATCATTAAGAAATGGTTTTACCTGAACCTTAAGATCGATTGTTAGCATGTCGAATATTGACCTTTATGTTCATGGGTAGATGAGCTTCAAAAGAATTGTCAAAGGCGTTTGACCATGTCATGGTCCGAATATCATGTATGTCCAAGTATGCAGTTCAAGTCATATGCATGTCATATATGTTCACTCAAGTGTTCAAGGCCGTAGCTCATCATTTGGTTCAAGTTTATTTGGTTAAGTTTCATTTTTTGAAGTTTGTTTGTTGACAATCGATCATTCCCATGGAGCATGTCCGATCGTTCACATATAATCGATGCATATCTGATATTTGACCTATTTCAGTCCACAACTAACCATTTCCAGTATCGATCGTTGCGTAACGATCGTTCGCATCAACCTCTATCCGATCATTTAGCAACCGAACCATCACCATATGATTGATCATATGCCACATCAATCATAATCAATCTTTCCACACCAAGTCCACGCCCAACATTGATGCCATATGATCGTTCCATGTGATCTTTCATAAGTCAATTTTTCTGCTTCGAAGATTCACAAAGTTCATAACTACAATCAATCGTTCATGAACGATCATTTTCAACCCCCAAATCTTTCTTCCCAACAACTCAACCGCTCGCCATCACTAAAAAGATTGGCTGGGGCCTCTCTTCCTGCAACATGCTTCAAATCAATCAGCCTCATCGTCCTAATCGAACATCACGAGGTTGATAGACCCGAAATCTTGCTATCGAATCCACATATAAACTAAAAATCGACCTACCAAGATTAGAATTCGAAGAGTGGAGACGGTTCGAGTGTGACTCTTCATGAGATCTGGAGAGATAAGTATAATGATGATTAGTATGGAGAGAAGGATGCTTGATTGAAGATTAAGTGGAGGAGGAACGGTCTTTGATTTGGAGGTCCGGATCATGATTTGGAACGTTGAAGATAAAGGAAGAGCAATTTTTCTTTTTTTGGTTAGATTTGAAATGATGGATAAGTGAATAAAAAGGATTGATGCGGTTAAGTAAAAGTATTTATATGTGGTGCAAGCCAGTCCTTTGAAGCCCATAGAGTTAGTTTATAATAGATTGTTCCGATCATTTGTTCCTTGATTCAGTACCGATCATTTTCGAGGTGTGTAATTGGGATTTGGCAAATCAAAAAATGGCGATCGTTCTGGTCATTCCATATAAACATTATATTAACCCTTTAGGGCCTAGAAACAAAGACCGATCGTTCATATCAATGGCATATGATCTGTATACGATGGATCTGGAACAACCCATCAATATATTCTATAATAAACGATCGAGTACGATCGTTCCTAAAAAAATAAAAATAAAAGACAAAATGGACTTGACAATGACATGTGAATGTGTAATTATGATCGGGGGTCAGGTATGAATGCGTATAAGTTCTAACATACGCGCTAACAAGTTCAATTTTTCAACTTGACAAAAATTGAATACTCACCTGAAATCAGTTGGAGAAGAGTCTAAGCCCAATTGCTGGAGCCTAATAATCACCATAGGCAAAACAAGATAATCATCAACAAGCCGTAATCTAGTATTTACACTGTTGAAAATTGACCAATAGTTATGACAAACAGAAGGAGTTGCGACTCTTAATGAAAAGAGACTCAACGAAAGGAAGGTGCCTGTTTAATAAACTGGATGGAATCCTTTATGACGATAGAAATTTGCAACGATTTAAAGCACATCATGTTCAAATAAGACGTACTATGGGGGAAATGTTATCCGACCTTTTAGCATGGCTATATCTAGACCAATCAGACGAGACAGACTCAATGGTCATCAGGATCGATGTATCAGATTAATGATCACAAAGCCTAAAGATCAGGCCTAAATGACAATATGAAGCAGTAGCAAAGAGGAAGCTGGAGGCGAACTTAATAAAACACTTAAAGTATGGAAGTTCACAATTCTCTGAAGATAAATCAAGCACGATCCATATTCAATACTATGGATCATATCGTATCGATTACATAGCTCAATTCAATGATGATCGATCGATATCTCAAAATCTACAAGTCCAACACACTTGAAACTTCAGAGCGCCAATATATTAGAGAGAGAAGTACTCATGAACGATCGCATGCCAAGGTGAGTGAAAGTGAAAAATCGGTGTACATCGTTTACGAACGATCGTATAAACTTAGCCAAACGGTCTAACTCAATGAAGATTAATTAATATCTCATAAACTAGAACTCAGAATGACAACAAACTTTGGAAGCATACATTAGAGATGTGGGAGAGTCACCATGAACGATCATACCACCATCAGAGACAAAATCAACGATCGGCAGCGATCGTTCCAAATTGTGAATTGGAACTTGCGATCATTCTGGCGGGCCCTACAGATCTAGAAAGTCTTCTGTCGGATTTCCAGTGAGATATTTAGTCGTCTTCACCTATAAATACAAACTTCTTTCTTCATTTAAAGGATCTTTATACTGCTTGCTGCTTTGGAAATCAATTGCTATTATCATTACTTCATTGTAATCAGATTTACAAGTGATCAATAAAGCAAATCCTTCAAAGTGGACATAGGCATACAATGTTGAATCACTATAAATCCTTGTGACTTTGTTACTTCTTAATCCCGATTGATTATTTACTTATCCTCTCTGTTTAATTTTGATTATTCTTCATTTATTTCTCTACTGTTCTATTCATGAGTGTTTGTGGCACTTTTGGTGCAAACAATATATGTGTAACAATAAGGCCTTTTTAACCCTCGAACATCGAAACTAATACATCCATGCTATTCACGTGTTGAACACCCAAGTGTTGGAAAGACAGAACATTAGGGTATAGAAAAGAATAAAAGAAAAAGAACAAGAAAGAGGAGAACAAAAATATCAAAATCTCACATGCAGAATGATAACATATAATATCAAAAGATAGTACATAGTATTACTCTAATATACATAGCATTTCGGAGTTACTAATCAAAGTACTATTATTTGCCTGGACAACTATAACAACCTGTTTTTTCAATTGCTAATATATATGCATAACATATTGCAGCAGAAATAAATGCTACTCTAAGTAAACATCTAACTTCACTCCAAGACTTCAAATGAACATCAACGAAAACTTGCCTTTTCCAGACTACTTGAAAGAGTACCCATGGAAATAAGAAAATATATAACCACGAGTCAGACATAAATCTAATGTGGGAAACTCAATAAATATGTGTGACATATAACAACACCTTTTGAGACTATCATAACGGTTATAACCTCAAAAGAACCAACCATCTAATAAGTGCATATTATGATATAATAGATAATGTCTACGGCAAAGAACATAAATCAGAAAATAGTTGTGCGCTTACATTAGTCACACCATGACAATATTGAATAAGTATAAAATCAAAATCGCTAAGGTGAATTCGCATAAGGATTTTCCACGAAGACGCCTCCATCTTAAAAATTGAAGAAAATCTCCATGACAAGGATCAGAAACTACTTTCTGAGCATCATATATCTCTAGATAGAATATATACTATAAGGCAAACACAACTGGCCTATCGCCTGAACACGTGAACTGCGTGGAACCAAGTATCAACAACTTAAATATCGATAAGCATACTCTAGATATGGAGTTGATATACCCACATAGGTTGGCTAAACCTAAGATTGTGCATCCTACTCTATCTTTAGTCATATACCGATGGTGAAGTCACGTTCGACATCTCAACACACGAGCCACAACTCGAATAGATCACAAATCCCCAAATGGATTCCAACATCTCAAACTGATCACCAACCTCTATATGCGATCGATCATCTTGAATCTCCACATAGATTCCAGCATCTCGAACAGATCCACTTCCAAGATATTAAATGCGTATCTCAGTCTTGAAGTGGTTTTCGAGAAGTAGAACACTTACCGATCCCAGTCTCTTCATGAACGAACCGACGAATTTCCGGTTAACTTAACTTCAGTTCTTTTAGAATTAAACAGACAATACATAAGGCACGATTAATTCACACAAAGCATGATTAAGTCACATAAACAACTTCTAATCCCCTTTTATTTAATTGATCATTTATTGGTAAAACTTCTTTTTAGCTAATAAAACCTCTTTCATTGATCAAACCTCTAATTGATTAAACTCCCTTATTAATTAATACTTCTTAATAACTAAAACTTCCTTTATTAATAAATACTCCTTATTAATTAAAACTTCCTTTATATACTTGAACATATATATATATATATATATATTCTCTTTATAAAAGATATATACTTGTATTCTAGTAGTTCACTATTCATTTATACTCTTTTCAAAACTTCAAAAAGCATTCATATACTTATCTCAATGGTATAACTATATTCACAAACCATTAACAAGATTTACTTACTTTAAAATATAATGAAAGAGGTTAAAAAAATGTTACTTAAACATTGTTACTATAAACACCTTCCTCTCTTTTATATTTAAAGATATACTTTTTCTATCTTTGTTTCAAAAGATTCCAGACTTGTTATTATCTTTAAAATTCCATTATTACAGATCTAAGTATATTCATAATATTTTCCCACTTTTAAAATATAATTCAAGGGTTTAAAAACAAATGTAAATAAAACACTATTTACTACGAACCCAAAACATTTTATACTTTGAACATTTATCTTTAAAAATCACTTTTAAAGATCTAATTACATTTATAAGGGTTAAAGAACACTAATACACAATGTCAGAAAAACCCTAAAACACTTCATTACTTTAAACATTATTTTTAAAACTTGCCTTTTCAAGTTTTAATTATATTTATAAGGGTTTAAGACAATTGTTACTTAAACAATGTCATAACAAACCTAATACACTTCATTACTTTAATCATTATCTTTAAAAAATTTCATTTAAAAATTTAATTATATTATAAGGGTTTAAGACAATTGTTACTTAAATAATGTCGCAACAAACCCAAAACACTTTGTTATTTTAATCATTATAATTATCCTTTGTATTTCTTATTAAAGTCCTAAATATTTCCTTAATTATAATCTTAATTCTAATCTTATTTGTAATCTTAATTATAATTAATAGGGTTAGAAACAAAGGTCACTCAAACATTGTTTATGACAACCCAAATCCAATTATTAGGTCAAGTTCGATAGTTGATTAATTGGCTATCTAGTCCTAAAAATGACTGCTTACAGAAATCAAGGTTCATATACTTAACATGTTTTCGACGTTCCCAACTTAACTATTCCTCGGTCAAAAGGGAAGTCGATAGGTTAGAGCACTATTGCTTCTTTCCCTACTCGAACATCAACTTTAACTCTCACAAATATCCAAGCCTACTTCGTCGGCTTTTAGTATTAAGTATAGTATTAATGAATTTCTATAAACAAGTTAAACAAGTACACACGCTTAAGCCTCTACGTACTTTTAAACTACTTTGTAAAACATTTTTTTATAGTTTAAAAACCTTTTTAAGAATGATATATATGATATGTACTAATTTATTTCTAAGATAAAATATTTAATAATAAAAACAATTTAAAAAGATATTATATTACATAAGCTTTTATTTATTTTAATAAAATATTTCTAAAAACTATATATACTTAAAAATACCTATAATATGGCTTAAAACATTTACTAAAAACATTAACTAAAAATACATATTTTATCATATATTTAAAACTTCAAACATAACATGTTTTCCTTTATTTAGAAATAAACCACTTACTTTAATGATTTATAATAAATTATTAAAAATTTATAAAAATTCTAAAACACTTTTAAAATACTCTAATATATGTTAGAAAATACTAATAAAAGGATTGAAGAAGAATACTTAAATTTAAAACAATTTCAAAGCAAATTAAGCTCTCAAACAGAAAAGACAGCTTTTGGAGAAAAAGTTATACAGAGAAAAGATAGTGTTTAAAAAGTATTGTAGTTGACTGCTGTTATAGACTCCAGAATTTATGGTTTTGTACACTTGATTGTTTTATCAATTTTCAACAAGTAAAAAAACTTTTTAACATCCAATTTTTTTACAGTAATTAGATACACATGATACATCACAACCATGGCGAGAAACTCCTTAGGCATAGAAAATGTCGAAGACAAGGCATTTCCAAAGTGCGTTTATAGTGACTATCTCTATAAAACCATGACCAAGTCTAGTCCGATTCAAATCAATCCCCTACTAAACCTTATGTGCTTTGTTTCAAAGCTATACAACAAACCATAGAAGTCATACAAGTCCAAACACAATCAATTACATATGTCATTTGCTTTCCAAAGAAAAATCAAAACAATTATCACAACAATAATTCAACCAACATATTATAGTTTAAACTACAACAGTATAAACTTCATATTTGCTTGTATGGTAAGATAACTCACCCTAAAACATTCTGAACACAAGCACAAGCACAAGCCCACCACTTCCTACCATAACCTTGCAAGCACCCATTCTTCCTACTTCACATTCATGCTTTTGGCCATGCCTCCGCTCCTCCTTATTTACTCACGACTCTAGCTTGTAGGGGGCGTTGTGCTTTACTTCTCCAAGATTTGAGTAGATGGAAAGTTTTGTTATGTTTTCCTAAGGCTTACTAGAGTTTAGTAAGAGTTGGTTTTGATTTGAATTTATTTTCTTTTAGGGATTTATGAACAGAGAGGGATGAAGAGAGCTCGATTTTATTTTGCAAAAACTTTAAATGATTCAAGAGTGAATTTGTGTGTGTATATAGTAGTTAGGGGATGTGGAAAATTACCACAAATACCCTTCATGGCCAGCCAAAAGAGGAGCTTACCACCCACCTTCCTCTCCTTTATTCCCTCCCCTTCTTAAGCCTTGAATCTTGCCTTAAATTATGGGCTTTTGTCCCCTTAATTTCTTCTTAGGATTTAATTAATTTGCTTAACAACTTAGGTGTTTTAGATCACTGTAAATGTCTTCATATCTTACTATCCAAGTGCCAAAGAGTTCGAACAAATTTTATTGAGTGAAAAGTCATTTATCAGTAAAACAATTTTCGGTCACATTATGATATTTCTTCGAACTATTTATTTTTGTATACAAATTTATTATCATTAGTTATTATTTAAAAGGGGGTTAATAAGGTTATAAATTCATATTTATTCATAATAAATTCAAGATTCAAATATTTAAATAATTCAGATATGTAAATATGAAGTGTTCGAAATTCTAGGTTGCTATATTCTCCCCTGCATAGAATATTTCGTTCTCGAAATTCCAATACGAGCAACAAAAGCATCAATCACACATTAATACTTAATAGTTACTAGCAAACAAATCTCATGGTTTGGCCAGGTACAAAAACCTTCTCATCGCACAAGGATGATAAATAAGCTACTAAGCGTATCTTTTGGCCTATAGCCTCAGGTTATTATATAGTCGATTATTCATGCTACTTCAAACAATTCTAAGAGTCCTTTCCCAAACTCTCCATAAGCCAACAAAACATAGCATACATATATAATAAAGCCCATACGATGTACATAGACCATTTGCACGCAATACCAATTCGATCAGTTGCTCGATCACAAAGATTTGAGTTTCAAATTAGTATATATCACTTGACCTCTCTAGTGCGGGCTTTGATTAGGTTCCTTGATTAGAAACCTCAATTTTTCTTAGATAGCCAAATACTATGATAGAAAACCGAGGGATCATATCAAGAATCTGTATCGGGTGTTCGTCATCAAGAATATAGTGAAAAACCCATGTTTGGATTGGTGTAAATCACCTTTAAACCATGTACTTGAATCCTAGATTAGGAATATCATGCGAATAAAATGATGTACATACAATTTACATATTTTATTTCATTGGTTTCTTAACTACACCAATTACTTTATATTTTCATTCAGCTTTATTTTCACTTAAAATATTTCTCATTTAATACGAATCATTAATTAAACATTTTATAAAGACTTAAATTCATTTCAAAAACATTTCATTAAGACAAAATTTAAATTTTTTAAACATTTCGAGACTTGAGTTCATTACTCGTATAATACTCTACTACATCCTAAGAGTATATACAAAACGTTCATATTTATTTTACTCAACAAGAATGTTCTATAAATTTAAACTTGTTTTAATTTACTATATTTTCAAATTAAGAGCTATACAAATTCAACTTATTCCAATATTAAATTTCTTTAAAGAAAACTTTTGAAACAAACACCGAATTTCATTTCAAATCATTTGAAATAATAATATATAAATATATCTTTTGGATATCAAATAATACTGTCGGGATTTAAATCAAAATCTGTTTTACCAAAACAACCCTATAGCAAACTACTATTATAGCATTCCCAACCTCTAAACTCGAAAATGAACGCCGATGATGCTGCATTCATCACTGGAATTATTTTCCAACGATAGAATTTAGTTTGGTTCTTTCTATCTCCTTTAAATTTTTTCTATTCATAAATACTTTCAAATAATACTATTATTATTTTCTATAAATCCTTGAAAAACAATTATCAAAACAACATAATTTAATTTCTCAGATTTTTGATTTAAATCCTTTTATTTATAAACTATATTTATTAAACCTATTTATATAAATTCACTTTCTTATATAAAACCATTTCACAAATATTTATTCCAAAATATCTTTCTTTTCTTTTGGATTATAATAAACATATTTTATTAAAGTGAACCTTTTAACCCAACATTATCACTTAACGCCTTATAGTCAAACTGTGAAACTTAATTCACAAGGTATTCATTTCAATGTTCCCATAAATTACAATCTACCCAACCCATGAAGTAAAGAGGTAAACTAATTATAAATTAACAAGCAATAGTAAATGCTTATAAACAGACCAAACATGATTAAGCTAATAAATGAGGGATAATAATGAACATCATTAATCCATACATAAATTAAACTACACTATCAACTTATACTTATATATTACTAATATATATCAAATACATATATACCCTCATATATATAATACACTCAACTCGTGCTAGGGCATTCCATTACCCTATCACTTAATGAGTTATACCCAACCAATTCCAAGGTTCTTGCTTAACCTTTAGCTCTGAGACCGAATGTAACGAAAGGCCTTTTCGATTCCCAAATGTCGACACTAATACATCCATAGTATTCATGTGCCGAGCACCCAATTGTCGAAAAGACAAAAATTTAGGTTAAAGAAAAAGAAAAAAGAAAAAGGACAAGAAAGAGGAGAACAAAAACATTAGAATCTCACATACGGAATGATAACATAAAATATCAAAAGATAATACATGGTATTACTCTAATATACATAGCATTTCAGAATTACTAACCAAAGTACTATCATCAGCCAAGATAGTTATAACAGGCTATACTTACAATTGCTGATATATATGCATAAAGTAATGCAATTGAAATAAATGCTACAGTAGGTAAACATCCAGCTCCTCTCCAAGAGCTCCAATGAACATCAGCGAAAACCTACCTTTACCAAACAACTCGAATGAGTACCTAGGGAAATAAGAGAAATATATAACCACTAGTCAGACATAAGTCTGATGAGAAACACAAGAAATATATGTGACATATAACAGCAACTTTTGAGGCCGTCGTAACCGTTATATCCTCAAAAGAGCCAACAATCTAATAAGTACATACTGCGATATAACAGATAATGTCTAGTGTGAAGAATATAAATCAGAAAATAGCTGTGATGCTTACATTAATCACACCACAACAATATGGAATAGGTATACAATCAAAACTGCTAAGGCGCGTTCGCATAAGGATTTTCCATGGAGACGTCTCTAGCTTAAAAACTGAAGCGGATCTCCATGACAAGGATCAAAAATTACCTTCCAAGCATCGTATATCTCTAGATAGAATATACCATAAGGCAAATACAACTGGCCCATCGCTAGCATTCGTGACTATGTGGAACCAATTATCAACAACTAGGGGGCACAACATATTGATAAGCATACTCTAGATATGGAGTTGATATACCCTCATGGGTTAGCTAATCTCGAGATTGTGCATCCTAATCTGTCTTTAGTCATTTACTGATAGTGAAGTCACGTTCAACATCTCACACACAAGCTACAACTTGAATAGATCACGAACCCCCTAATGGATTTCAGCATCTTGAACAGATCACGAACCTCTACATTCATTCGAGCATCTCGAACAGATCATGAATCTCCACATAAATTCCAGTATCTCGAACAGATCCACTTCCAAGAGATTAAACATGTATCTCCATCTTGAAGTGGTATTCAGTAAGTAGAACACTTACCGATCCTAGTCTCTTCAAGATTGAATCGACGAATTTCCGATTAACTTAACTTTAGTTCTTTCAGAATTAAACAGACAACACATAAGGCACGATTAATTCACACAAAGCATGATTAAGTCATATAAACAACTTCTAATCCTCTTTTATTTAATTATTCATTTATTAATTAAACCTCTTTTATTAGTAAACTTCCTTTTATCTAATAAAACTTCTTTCATTGATTAAAACTTCTAATTGATTAAAATCCCTTGTTAATTAATGCTCCTTATTAATTAAAACTTTCATTATTAATTAGTACTCCTTATTAATTAAAACTTAATTTATTAATTAAAATTCCTATCAATTAAAAATTCCTTTATTAATCAATAATATTAATTAAAACTTCCTTTAAATACTTGTATATATATTTAATTTCTCTTTATAAAAGATATATACTTGTATTCTACTATTTCACTATTCATTTCCACTCCTTTCAATACTTCAAAAGGAGTTCATATACTTATCTCAATGGTATAAGTATATTCACAAATCATTAACAAGATTTACTTAATTTAAAATATAATCATAGAGGTTAAAAATAAATGTTACTCAAACATAGTTACTATAAACCCCTTCACTCTTTTATATTTAAAGACATACTTTTCTACCTTTGTTTCAAAAGATTCCATAAAATTCCATTGTTGAAAACCAAAGTATATTCATAATATTTTCCCACTTTTAAAATATAATTCAAGGGTATCAAAACAAATATTACTAAAACACTGTTTACTACAAATCCAGAACATTTTATACTTTAAACATTTATCTTTAAAAATCTCTTTTAAAGATCTAATTACGTTTATAAGGGTTAAAGACAATTATTACTTAAACAATGTCCAACAAACCTAAAACACTTCATTACTTTAAACATTATTTTTTAAACTCGCCTTTTAAAAGTTTAATTATATTTATAAGGGTTTAAGACAATTTTTACTTAAACAATGTCACAACAAATCCAATACACTTCATTACTTTAGTCATTATCTTTGAAAACTTGCCTTTCAAAGATTTAATTATATTTATAAGGGTTTAAGACAATTGTTGCTTAAACAATGCCACAACAAACCCAAAACACTTCAGTACTTTAATCATTATAATTATTCTTAAATTATTCCTTATTAAAGTCCTAAATATATCCCTAATTATAATCTTAGTTATAATCTTATTTATAATCTTTATCATAATCTTAACTATAATTAATAAGGTTTAAAAACAAATGTTATTCAAACATTGTTTACTACAACCCAAATCCATTTACTTATATATTAGGTCAAGTTCGATAGTTGATTAGTCGGCTATCTAATCCTAAAAACGACCGCTTATAGAAATCAAGGTTCGTATACTTACCATGTTTCCGACAATCCCAACTTAACTATTCCTCAATCAAAAGGGAAGCCGGTAGATTAGAGCACTATTACTTCTATCCCTACTCGAACATCAACCTTAACTCTCACAAATAGCCAAGCCTACTTCGCCAGCTTTTAGCGTTAAATATTGTTAGCACCAAAATTGGTCACTAACCTCGTAGAGAAAGATTGTGTAGAGATATAAGTGATGAAAATAAATTAAACAAGGAAGAGAATGCTAATTTAAATGTAGAAAGTAAGAACACCAAATTTATAGTGGTTCAGCGTAATTGCCTACGTCCACTTTGAGGTTAAACTTTATTGATCTTCTTAATAGTTGATTACAAATACAATTCGTGAATCAAATGCTTGAATGAAGTTGTTGAGTAGAGAAGATGAGTCTTAAAAATTGCAGAGTCTCCCCAGTGTTCTCCGAAAAAGATTCCTTTTCACTGTGACCCTGCCCCTCTATTTATAGACAAAGATGGGCTGGACTTCCCAGATGGGCTCGGCAGTCGAACACTCTAGCCCAATTATAGTGGTCGCTGTATGCTGAACCAGGTAGGCCGAACAGAATGATGCCGAACAATCCTTCTTATGCCGAACGGTATGTTTGATGTGTGGGGAGTGCAGAGTAGTTGTCAGTCGAAGCCGAACGTGCCTCTGTCCGAAGTGCTTGACCGAGCAACGCTCTCTGGCCGAACGATGCATTCTGGCCGAACGATACCTTTGGCCGAACGATCCTGTCATGTCGAGTAATCATATACGCCAAACGTCCTCTAATGCCGAGTACTCTTAGATGCCAAGTACTCCTTGACGCCGAGTGCTATTGGATGCCGAGTCCCACTGGATGCCGAGTACTTCGCCGAGTACTCCTAGATGCCGAACACTCCCTGATGCCGAGTTCCACTGGATGCCGAGTACTACGCCGAGTACTCCTAGATGACGAACACTCCCTGATGCCGAGTTCCACTGGATGCCGAGTACTATGCCGAGTACTCCTAGATGCCGAACACTCCCTGATGCCGAGTTCCACTGGATGCCGAGTACTACGCCGAGTACTCCTAGATGTCGAACACTCCCTGATGCCGAGTTCCACAGGATGGATGCCGAGCACTGGTTGCCTGGTCAAATCTCCAGGAAACACTTGCCCCCCAAAGTGTATCGCGTGGCCGAACCTGGTACGCTTTGAATCTTTTCGTCACGTCTCAAACCCTTGGCTAACCTCGAACGGAGATGCCCCTTTTGTGAATTCAAGCGATTCAGGTGTGTGCCGAGCGTGTTCCAAATGCCGGATGAGACATTCGTAACCGAACGATGCTTCCTTGTCGAACGATACTTCAGTGCCGAACCATTGTGCGCCGATGCCGAACGATATGACCTTGACCGGTTCCACCGGATATGGCCTTTTCGACTTCTCCTTCTGTCTTATAAAAGTCGATACCTTCTTCCTCCTTCTCTTTTCACGCTCACTTTTCCTATCTTGTTTTCGAGAAACTCGCCTGTCAACAATCTTCAAGGACTTAATAACTCTTCCTAACCTATTCGGCGCTAATCAAAACCGCGGCCTCAACTCCAAATTTCTCCAAGTCATGATCTCCTAACTAGGTAACAATCCCTCTAACTAAATCCACAAAGAGGTTCCAACATGAAGCTCGAGTCCGTAAATTGTAGATGTTGCGTGGAATTTTAGGGCCAGATGATGTGGAGGAAGGTAGGAGTTAGTTAGGATGCCAAACAGGATGGTTCGGTGTGACTCACTGAACGATTCGTCTTTATGGTTCGGTGTGGATGGAGGAAGAAAAGGGGGAATGAGGTCGCTGTAGAGGACGGTGTGTCGAGCGTTGGCGCTCGGCGTAACCTTGGCTCGGTACGATTCGTCATATGCCGGGCAGTGCAATGGAAGGATGTGGAGGGAGTATGAGCCAAATAGGATGTCGAATGTTGTCCCGGCCGAACAAGATTTTGGCCGAATTATGCTTTTCCGAACAGTCACAAATGCCGAACCACCTTGGGTGCCGAACAGTATAAATGCCGAACAACATAAATGCCGAACAACATAAATGCCTAACAATATAAATGCCGAACACCATAAATGCCGAACAATATATAAATGCCGACCAATACAAACGCCGAACAACACAGATGCCGAACCACATGAATGCCGAACGTTTGTGAATGCTGAAACCTGTTCTGGCCGGACAAAACTTAGCCGAACATGCCGAACAATACCTTTAGCCGAACACTTATTAACCTTGCCTATTCATATAGCAAAACAAGGACCGGGACTTAAGCACACTATCACACATAAACCTGAACTTAGATTACCATTCGTTTTCTGAATTTGAAACTATAGTCACCACAAGGCGGGCTTTTTGAGACGGTCAGCGATGACGGTCTTCGAAGGCGACGATTCGAAGCTCATCTTTATATCTTTGAAATCTCTAGATTCTTATTGCTTGTACACGATTGCTTGCACTAGTTCTCACATCACGCGGGGGGAGGATTCGTGTTGTTAATTCTAACGTTCAACGTTTTTTTTAAGTATAGTTTTCTCGGGCACTTAGCCAGATTCATTATTTATTGGGGATGTCGAGAAAGTCTAGCTCTGCCACTATATCCGACAGGCCTGGGCCGTCATCAAGGCAAGAAGCCGCTGATACTTCTAATCCGTCGACTTCCCCTGCTCATAACTTAGCACCCGATGTCCTGGAAGCAATAATTCTACTGGACAATCCGATCGATTCACGAGCTTCAAAGATCAATGAAGCCGCACTCCGATGGATATGTTCCATCCACGGGATTCCTTTCGTCAATGTGTTAGTCCATTCGCGACACGATCGTCCTCACCTGCCCCCAGTCGGATATACCACTTGCAACAAATTCATGTGTTGGATGGGCAGCGTGCCTCCGTTTAACTTGTTCCTTCGGGACGTGTTGCAGTACATCGACATTGCTCCGTCGCAGCTACATCCGAACGGTCACGCGTTTCTATATAGGACCTATCTACTCTTTATGGTCGTCTTCTCTAGACCTCCAACCTCTGGCGACATCAGATATATCTATATGATCAAGAAACGGAAAGATAGCCCTTCCTTCATGTTCCTCGAGCCGTACTACAAATGCCAAATCTTGACGGGAGCATGCAGTAAATTCGCCCTGTACAAACAGGAATAGTTCTACGTGCGTTGCCCCCCTGGTTTTGCGAGGAGATGGGTTGAAGGCAGTAAGTCTCTTCGTTGAGTCATCATTCGCGATTAAGCGAAGTCATGCTTTTTCTAACTCTTCGTTTCATCTTTTTTAGGTATCAACCCGCGTCCGGAGGGCCGAGGATATTCTGAGGCCGTTGAGGCCATTAGAGCTCTTCCTTCCGAGGAACGAGACATTCGGACCATCATTTCAAACGAGTCATTGTCGAGGTTTGGCTTGCTTGCCCCTGGTCGCCGGATTAGCCTTCCGGAGGGCGTTTCTATTTCCAAGCCAGCATCCGGTAAAGGAAAAAAACAGGCCGAATCGTCATCACGCCGCACTTCCGATGCGCACGAAGAAGGCGAGCACAAAGAGGATGAAGCTCCTGAGACCCAAGGCGAGAATGTGGGTCCTGCTTGGAATCCGGCTGTCGAAGTTCACGACATTGAAACGTCATCCTCCCCTTCGAAGGGAAAGAAGAGGTTAAAATACAAAATTCGGAAAGAGAAAGTTGGTGGCACTTCAAAAGTTATGCCTATCCCGCCCGAGAAAGAGGCTTCCTCACAACACCTGGAAAGTTCTCTAAGGGGTTTGTCGAATCTCTCTATCCCCGATGATATACTTAATTACGGGTTTGATGATCTTGAAGCCCTTAAGCTTTCTTCGCCCGCTAGAGGCAATGTGGGAGTTCAACTCCCGATCCAAGGAGACAATACTCCGATTAGTAAAGATAAAACAACTGGTTCATCGGGGGGAACACTAGGACACACACGCACATACGCATTCCATCATACACTTCAAGTTTTTTCTTATTTCCCGGATTTTTCTTAACTCGTTGTTATCTCCATTCTTTGCAGGTGACATGGGGCACTCTCATGGATTCGATCGCCTTCATGGATCTTCCATATTTCATCATTCCGGACGGGACTCAGGTTCAGGCAGACGCAGGGACAGAGATGATTATGAAGATAGAGATAATCGTCCCCGCGAGTCGTCTCACTGTAAGAAGGCATATTCTCAATCTTCACAGTCCCGTGATCCTCTTCCTCCAACTGAGCCGGATAAAGAGAAGTCTTCACAGAAGGGTTACCAATCTGATGCTCCTCGAGAACAACACTACGGTTCATCGAGTACAAGGCAAGTTCGGGAGCAACGAAAAAGAGCGGAACTTCCAAAGCCTCCTCCCCCTACTCCCGCGGTTGATCCAACTGTAGCGGAAAAGATGGTCGATCTTAAGGCCAAGTTTCCAAAATTTTGCTTTGACGGTCTGAAGTTCCTCCCGGCTATTCACCATATTCCTGGGCACGTGAAGCAGAGTGCCATTGCCTGCAATAACAACGTCTATGTTCAACATGACGCGTTTGTACACTTGGTTGAAAAGATCTCGGAGGTGTCCGTTGAGCGTCAATATGAGATTGATCGCCTGAAATTGGAGGCTGGCTGCGACAAGAACATCATCAAGCACCAAGACGAAGAGCTCGCTTCGTACAAGTCGAAGCTGGAAGCCGCTGAACAAAGCGCAAAAAATACTGCTGAGGCAGTTACTCGCTTAGAGATGGCTCACAAGAAAGAGCTTGATGAAGCAGTCCAGCGCAGCGGTGCCCTCGCTCTAGAAAAAGACTCTGTCCAAAAAGAAAGGGACGCGCTCGTCGTATAAGTTAGGGAGCTGAAAGAGTTACTCTCCAAGGAGAAAGAGGACAAAGTAGCAGCTCAAGAAGAATCACAACGATATTGTGATGAAATCGTCGCTACTCAGCTTCTGAAAAAAAAGCTTGATGACGAACTTGCTGGGGTCGAGAAAATGAAGGACGAAGCCCGTGAGGAGGGCAAAAGAAAAGCTGTGGAAGAGATTGACTCTTGCCTCGAGGCGGCCGCAGAAGCCGGTAGGGAAGAGGTCAAATGCATGTTTGACCCGTTGGTTGCTGAGTATGGAGCCCGCGTCCTTATGCATCGTGACTTAACATTCTTGGGCGATGGCTATCTCGAATCCCTAGTTGAGGCCTGGGAAACCTTAGTAAAGATCATGAAAATCGAGTCGGGCTCTGAAGAGGTCGATGAGGATGCCTTGGTGAAGGAGTTTCTTAGGGGGAATGAGCCAGCGGATCTATCCGCAGCTTTGGCGCTTTATAACAAAGGCTCTCCTCTTCCAAAAGAGAAAAGTGATGAAGCTGGCCCGTCTGGGGCTGAGACTACGGCTCCTCATATTGCTGCTCCTCACGCTGCTCAACCGGCCGGTCGGCCAACACTTGACCCGTTCGAGCAGCATGCCGGATATGATCCTGAAGATCCCGGGCTTGGCGTTCACGTGCTGTCTCCTATTCTGGAGGGTGAAACCCCACGCGCAACCGATAGCCAACCAGAACCCAGTAGGAAACTCTTCTTTTCTAGAAGTCAAAAGATCTTGTTATTTTCCAGCATTTATTCGTTCTAATGTTCATTCTTTATGTTTTCATGCAGGCTGCTCTGACCCTAAGCCAACTCCGAGGAGCGATGACGCCAAGGAGGAGGCAGAGAAAACAAGCAATGTTGTTCATGCGGGAGTAATTCCTGGTCCCGATGCTCAAGTGATTGGGGCGCTAGATGATGATAAGCTTGACACTTCATCTCCTGCCGAAGGGAGTGATGAAATCGAAATCACTGGCGCCTCTGAGCATACTTCAAAGATGAGCATGAAGGACCGCCTCGCCAAAGAGGAGAAGAAAAAGGTCGAGGTCAAAGTTGAACCTGAAATACTGGAACTTACCGACCCGCGGAACAGACCTTTGAAAATCATTCTCCCGGGCAGGTCCAAACCACTAGATGTTCCGTCTCCTACTCCCGACTCCGTTTCTCTAGCAAGCAAAAAGTCCAAGAAAAAGCGTGAGGGAGAGGAGTCGTCGGAAACAACGAAGGAAGACAAGAAGAAGAAGTCGAAGAAATAATCGATACACTCGTTCAACGAGCTTCTTGCTTAAGTCTTGTAGTTGCTTTTATCTTTTGTAGCTTGTAGTTTGTATAGATAGGTTCTTAACTCTGAGTTTTGTAGGAGTAACTGTGTAACCCCATTTTGAACTATTGAATGAAGTTTAGTTTCTTTTTCGTTTGAATGATTCTCTTGCTTTTCTTTGGTTTGCTGACTAACTGTAGTCATAACTCAATTTCTTATGAGTTACATTACCTCCCAGTCCATTCTCGTGTTGTTCAAACATTTCTAGACGTGGCATTTTTCTTGTTCCACATTTCTCGAGTACTTGGACTTTTTTCTAAATCTGCGCTCCGGGGATTTAGAGTAAGTTGATCCGCGTTCAGGGGATTCAGAGGTTCGCATCGTTTATACTCTAGTCCGCACTCCGGGGACTTAGAGTACTCCGATCCACGCTCTGGGGATTCAGAGATTTGAAATCGTTCATACTCTAGTCCACACTTTGGGGACTTAGAGTACTCCGGTCCGCGCTCTGGGGATTCGGAGATTTGAATCGTTTATACTCTAGTCCGCACTCTGGGGACTTAGAGTACTCCGATCCGCGCTTTGGGGATTCGGAGATTTGGAATCGTTTATACTCTAGTCCGCACTCCGAGGACTTAGAGTACTCCGATCCGCGCTCTGGGGATTCGGAGATTTGGAATCGTTTATACTCTAGTCCGCACTCCGTGGACTTAGAGTACTCCGATCCGTGCTCTGGGGATTCGGAGATTTGAAATCGTTTATACGCTAGTCCGCACTCTGGGGACTTAGAGTACTCCGGTCCGCGCTCTGGGGATTCGGAGATTTGAAATCGTTTATACTCTAGTCCGCACTCTGGGGACTTAGAGTACTCCGATCCGCGCTCTGGGGATTCGGAGATTTGGAATCGTTTATACTCTAGTCCACACTCCGGGGACTTAGAGTACTCCGATCCGCGCTCTGGGGATTCAGAGATTTGGAATCGTTTATACTCTAGTCCGCACTCCGGGGACTTAGAGTACTCCGATCCGCGCTCTGGGGATTCGGAGATTTGAAATCGTTTATACGCTAGTCCGCACTCTGGGGACTTAGAGTACTCCGATCCGCGCTCTGGGGATTCGGAGATTTGGAATCGTTTATACTCTAGTCCGCACTCCGAGGACTTAGAGTACTCTGATCCGCGCTCTGGGGATTCGGAGATTTGAAATCGTTTATACGAGTCCGTAAATCGTACAGGATAATGTAGTTCGTCATCTGAACATGAGATATAGGAACATTAGTGATTTGTGGAAAATACGGCTTCAAGCCTTTATTAATGAAAAACAACTAAACTGCTTGATTACATAGTTAAAAAGAAACTAAGTTGCGACTGAACGAAAACACATAGGAAATAACAGTGCCTAAAACAAGAAAGGAAAACATGCTAAATGTAATAATGCCGCAAATGCTCACTGTTCCATGCTCGGGGGAGTGTCGTGCCATCAACGGTCGCTAGCTTGAATGTTCCTTCTCCAAGCTTCCGTTCAATGACGTATGGACCTTCCCAGCTGGGATTCATACGCGATGGTACCGGGAAAACTCGTTTCAGAACGAGATCACCTACATCAAAAGTTCGTGGGCGGACTCTGCCGTCGTAGTAACGCTTGACTCAGTGTTTATGCGCTGCCGCCCTTAATTCGGCCTCTTCATGCTTTTCATCGATGCAGTCCAGTGATTCCAACAAGAGGTCTTGGTTCGTCTTGGGATCATAGTACGTCACTCGGTGTGATGGAACTTCAAGTTCCACGGGTATAACGGCTTCCGAGCCGTATGCCAAGGCGAATGGAGTGTGGCCGGTCACGGACTTGTGGGTAGTTCTATAAGCCCATAGTGCTGTTGGGAGTTCATCTACCCACTTGCCTCCAACCTTCTCTAGACGCTTCTTTAGTATGGACTTGATTATTTTGTTAACGGCCTCGACTTGTCCGTTAGCTTTTGGGTGTGCAACGGCGGCGAACTTCTTCTCGATGCCATACTTTAAACAGAACTCTTTGAACTCTCTGCTTTCAAATTGCGTCCCGTTGTCTGCAATAATGGTGCGAGGAAGGCCAAAGCGGCATATAATGTTTCGTACAACGAAGTTAATGACCTTCTTAGAGGTGATTGTGGCCAAAGGCTCTGCCTCAGCCCATTTTGTGAAATAGTCGACTGCAACTATCGCGTATTTCGCACCACCTTTGGATATAGGCAAAGAGCTGATTATGTCGATTCCCCAGATTGCAAATGGCCAGGGACTAACCATTTGTGTGAGTTCCGTTGGTGGAGTCCTCGGGATTTTCGCATATCTTTGACACTTGTCACATTTTCTTGCGTAGTCCGCAACATCCCGGTTTACGGTCGGCCAGTAATATCCGTAGCAGAGGACCTTCTTTGCTAGCGTTTGCCCCCCAGTATGGTCGCCACAT
Source organism: Allium fistulosum (assembly GCA_030737815.1). Classification (NCBI taxonomy): domain Eukaryota; kingdom Viridiplantae; phylum Streptophyta; class Magnoliopsida; order Asparagales; family Amaryllidaceae; genus Allium; species Allium fistulosum. The sequence continues at coordinate 856,660,631 of CM060908.1, read as the reverse complement.
TCCCCTTCATGAACCTCTCTTAAGACCCGCTTTGTCTCGTCATGAACGATGCACCGTAATAATGGGACTGAGAACCCTTTTCGATACATTAATCCATCCTGCATCACGTATCGCGCGGCCTTTCGAAGGACCTGCCGTCTTTCGCTCCTTTTTTCTGGTAAAGTCTCGGTCGTCAGGTACAGTTTGAATGGGGTTATCCACGATTCCTTCTCGATTTCCGTTTCCAATATACAATCAACTTTCATCTCGTCTATGCTCGGGGCGTGCAAGGCCTCAACGGGATACAATCCCATTTGCTGTGCATCGCCTGTGCTTGCAAACTTAGCCAACAAGTCGGCTTCTTTATTCTGTTCGCGCGGGACATGCGAAATGTCATAATGCTCGAGATTCGACAGTAGTTCTTGGACCTGAACAAGGTACGGAGCAAGCTTTTGTCCCTTGGCTTGGTAATCTCCCCGCACTTGGTAAACCACCAACTGTGAGTCACAAAAGATCTCAACTGATTTGATCCCGAGTTCTCCGATGAGCTTCAAGCCAGCAATCAATGCTTCATATTCTGCTTCGTTATTTGTAGCTGGGAAATCAAGCTTCAAAGCATAACAGATTGATCGATTTTCCGGAGTTATAAGAACTACACCCGCGTTGGAGCAACGGTCGTTGGATGCCCCATCAGTGTATAATTTCCATCGGACGGGGGGAATGGCGTCATGATTATCCGGTTCTATGGGCATGGTAAACTCAGCGATAAAATCTGCTAATGCTTGCCCTTGTATGGCTCTCTGTGGCAAGTAGGCGATATCGAACTGGCTTAACTCGATGTTCCATTTTAGCAATCTTCCAGAAGTTTCTGGTCGTTGGAGTACCTGTCGCAGGGGTTGATCGGTATAAACACTGATTGAGTGTGCTTGAAAATATGGGCGTAGCTTACGTGATGCAATCACCAAGCAATAGGCCAATTTCTCGATCTTAGGGTAATTTCTTTCTGCCCCCGTCAAACGCTTGCTAACATAATACACCGGCCTCTGGATCCGGTCCTCCTCGCGAACTAAAGCCGCACTTATCGCATGCGGGGATACGGCCAAGTATACGTACAGCGTCTCGTGGTCTACCGGTTTTGACAACACTGGTGGACTCTCCAGATGCCTCACCAGATCCCGGAATGCTTCCTCACAACTAGATGTCCATTCGAAATTCCTTTTCCCTTTCTTTATTACATCAAAGAATGGGATGCACTTGTCGGTTGCCTTGGATATGAATCGACTTAGCGCAGCTACCTTTCCATTCAAGCTCTGTACCTGCTTTATAGTCCTGGGCACTTGCACATCTCGAATAGCTTGGATCTTTTCCGGGTTAGCTTCAATTCCCCTAGCATTGACGATGAATCCCAAAAACTTCCCCGATGCCAAGCCGAAGGAACACTTTAGAGGGTTTATCTTCATCCCGTAAAACCGGAGTATGTCGAACATTTCTGCCAAGTCTCGAATGTGGTCGCTTGACTGTCGTGACCTCACGAGCATGTCATCCACATAGACTTCCATCGTCCTACCAAGCTGGTCCTTGAACATTCGATTCACCAAACGCTGGTAAGTCGCTCCTGCGTTCTTCAATCCGAAGGGCATTACTACGTAGCAATATAGCCCGACATCTGTAACGAAGCTGGTGTGTTCTTGGTCCGGAATGTGCATCAGGATTTGGTTGTATCCTGAGTATGCATCCATGAATGATAACAGCTCATGTCCTGCGGTGGAGTCGACCAACTGATCGATCCTAGGCAACGGGAAACTGTCCTTGCGGCATGCTTTGTTCAAGTCGGAATAATCTACGCAAGTTCTCCATTTCCCATTTGCCTTTTTTACCAGCATGGGGTTGGATACCCATTCAGGGTAGAGGGCGTCGCGGACAAACCCATTGGCTTTGAGTTTGTCCACCTCCTCTCTGAGAGCAGCGGATCTCTCCGGGTCCATTCCTCTCCTTTTTTGTTTAACCGGAACGTATTTCAGGTCTATGTTCAACATATGACTCGTGATGGCGGGAGAAATCCCACACATATCAGAATGCGTCCAGGCGAAAACATCAAGATTTGCCCGGAGGAAGTCGCTAAGGTCTTCAGTCATCGCGGGGCCAAGCTGTGATCTGATTTTCAGTATTCGCGAAGGGTCGCCTCGGCTAACTGAAATGTCAATCGTTAATTCAGCCGGCGCTGCCTTCTCTTCCCTGGGTTTCTCATCGTCGTCTCTTGGATCTATGTCTCTGAAGATCCGAGAGTTATGCCCGAGCCAGGGCTCGGGCACTATTTGTCAATTATCCGTATTGAGGATGCGAACGGGATTGTCCGCAACCTTTCCTTTCTCCCTCCGGTGGGCCTCTCGGAGCTCAGCCACATAACAGGAAGGACCAGCTGCTTGGTCGCCATGAACAATACCTACTCCTTTGTCAGTTGGGAACTTCAAAGTTAAACACCACGGGGCCAATGCTGCCCTAAACTCAGCCAGGGCCGGCCGGCCCAAGAAAACATTATATGGAGAATACACATCCAAAACTACGAAGGGTAGAATTCGCACCCTCCGACGCTCGCCTTGTCCCAGTTCAACTGGTAACTCGACATACCCCACTGCATCGGTCGCAGCGCCGTTAAAGCCGTGAATACGAGCCTTGGACGGTTTCAAGTCCTTTGTTTCCATTTTCATTTGGTCATAAGCCTTCTTGAAGATGATGTTGACAGAACTTCCGCAATCAATCAGAATTCTTTTCACATATGCCGGTCCGATCGTCGCAGATATGACCATCGGGTCGATGGTTGGAGCCTCTACTTGATCAGCATCTCTGTTTCTGAACACTATGTCGTCTGTCATTACGCGCTGCTGCTTAGCAGGAGTCCCATCCTCCACGTTGGAACAGCACTCAAAATCTGCATGCTTCAGGGAGCTTGCATACCGCTCCATCTCTTGCCAATTCTTATCTGCGGGGTGAGGTCCGCCGATAATAGTATTTATGACTAGTCTACCCACGGTTCGGGCAGGCTCCTCGGGGTGATGCGGGGCCGGTGCGCGACCTGGGTTGGACGTTCCCTGTCCTCCTTCTTGTGGATCCTTCACAAATTCTTGCAACTTCTTTTGCCTGATCAACTTCTCGATAGCGTCGTGCAGGTGTCTGCACTCTTCCGTATTGTGCCCATAAGTCTCATGGAAGCGACAATATTTCCCAGTTCGCTTCTGCTCCTCAGTTGATTCTTTTGGACGTGGCTTTCTGTACTGAAATGTTTCAGGTAGATAGGTAAATGTTCTCAAGAGGCGCATTCAGCGGAGTATACTCGTTATAGCTTGGAATTCTCGATTTCCACTTCCCCGATTCTCTCTTCTTCCCTTGATTTCTTCCTCCGGACTCCTTAGGCTGCCCAGGCTTGTTCTGGACATTGACTTGGACCTTTCCCGAGTTGTCTTCGGACTGCTTCACAGCAACGTTGCTTTTCATAGACTCTTGGACATGTCCTGGTGCCTTATCTCGTCTTACCCACCTAGCTTCCTCTCTCCTTATAAACTGGTGTGCCTTTGAGTAGAAATGCTCTAGCGTAGTCGGAGGTTTTCCTGCCAACCAGTCTCCAAACTCAAAATCTGGATCCACACCTCTCATTACAGCCATTAGAATCGCATGATCATTGGGATTACTGACTTCAGTCGCCGCAACATGGAATCTTTGTAAATATTCCTTCAATGACTCCCCAGGATTTTGGATTACACTTGACAGAGACATTACGTCCTTTGGACGAGTAGTGTGTATCCTGAACTGCTCAATAAACTTTTTTGCCAACTCCTCGAAATTTGATACGGACCGCACAGGAAGTTGGGTGAACCACATAGTAGCGATCCCAGACAGAGTAATTGGAAAGCATCTACACTTGGTGGCATCATTTGCTCTAGCTAAATCCATCATCCATTCGTACCTCATGACATGCTGTCTGGGGTCAGTCTTTCCCTCATACGTCGGGATAGTAGGCATACTAAACTTCCTGGGGTACGCCGCCTGCAACACAACATCTGTGAATGGAGTATGACTTCTTGATATTCCCCAATCATCATTTGATAAGCCCTGATTCTCTCTCATCAATTGCCTGACCATGGCTGTCAGATCTGGTGTCTGTATGGAAGGCGGAAGGTTAGAGTCTGTTCTACGCGACTGTCCATGTTGATGCCTCCTCTCCTGGCGATCTGCCAATCGTGCGTCTTGAGGTTCGACATCATTAGCGTTTTGATGGTCTGGGCCTCCAGCCTCCATCTATACTCCAGTTCCTAAGTTTCCATCTCCGACTTGGTCACGGTTTCCAGCTGTTTGAACAGCATCACCTATCTACGCTGCTTCAGTCTTACGGCGTCTACGCCTGGGAGGTTCATCAGAAGAAGTTGAGCTGTCGGATGAGGAATAGGGAGCGGGATTTCCCCCAGCATTCTGTTGCTGCTGTTGAGTGAGTTGTGCCATCAGGTTGGCGTTAGCTTGCATCTGCTCTCCTAGTTGTCTCCTGCTTTCCCGGAGTTCTCTCATCAAGTCGTTGAACTCTATTCTGGTGACAACTAGAGTCTAGTCTTGGGCGGCAATTCCTACACCCGGAATTGCTGGCTGATTGCTAGGTCCTGCTTGTTGCACGCTAGCAGTCTCATGGGCATCCGCATTATGAGAAGCTGACCTGGTACGTGGTCTTGCCATTGTAGAGTTATTGGTAGGAACTCTGAGTAGAATCAACGGATGTCCTATCAATGAGTCGGATCTTCTTTGGGGGATTTGTTCAATCCAGTAGCTCAAAGCAGATCCTTGAGGCTTGAGTTCAATTCTCAATGAAAGCACCAAAGTGTTAGCACCAAAATTGGTCACTAACCTCGTAGAGAAAGATTGTGTAGAGATATAAGTGATGAAAATAAATTAAACAAGGAAGAGAATGCTAATTTAAATGCAGAAAGTAAGAACACCAAATTTATAGTGGTTCAGCATAATTGCCTACGTCCACTTTGAGGTTAAACTTTATTGATCTTCTTAATAGTTGATTACAAATACAATTCGTGAATCAAATGCTTGAATGAAGTTGTTGAGTAGAGAAGATGAGTCTCAAAAATGGCAGAGTCTCCCTAGTGTTCTCCGAAAAGATCCCTTTTCACTGTGACCCTGCCCCTCTATTTATAGACAAAGATGGGCTGGACTTCCCAGATGGGCTCGGCAGCCGAACACTCTAGCCCAATTATAGTGGTCGCTGTATCCTGAACCAGGTAGGCCGAACAGAATGATGCCGAACAATCCTTCTTATGCCGAACGGTATGTTTGATGTGTGGGGAGTGCAGAGTAGTTGTCAGTCGAAGCAAAACGTGCCTCTGTCCGAAGTGCTTGACCGAGCAACGCTCTCTGGCCGAACGATGCATTCTGGCCGAACGATACCTTTGGCCGAACGATCCTGTCATGTCGAGTAATCATATACGCCGAACGTCCTCTAATGCCGAGTACTCTTGGATGCCAAGTACTCCTTGACGCCGAGTGCTATTGGATGCCGAGTCCCACTGGATGCCGAGTACTCCTAGATGTCGAACACTCCCTGATGCCGAGTTCCACTGGATGCCGAGTACACACTCCCTGATGCCGAGTTCCACTGGATGCCGAGTACTACGTCGAGTACTCCTAGATGTCGAACACTCCCTGATGCCGAGTTCCACTGGATGCCGAGTACTACGCCGAGTACTCCTAGATGTCGAACACTCCCTGATGCCGAGTTCCACAGGATGGATGCCGAGCACTGGTTGCCTGGTCAAATCTCCAGGAAACAAATATAGTGTTAATGAATTTTTATAAACAAGTTAAACAAACACACCTGCTTAAGCCTCTAAGCACTTTTAAACTACTTTGTAAAACATTTGAATATAGTTAAAAACCTTTTTAAGAATGATATATACACACACACTAATTTATATATAACATAAAATATTTAATAATAAAATAATTTAAAAAATACATTATATTATACAAGCTTTTATTTATTTTAATAAAATATTTAACTAATTTTATAAAAACTATATATACCTAAAAATACTTATAATATGGTCTATACATTTACTAAAAGCAGCTAAAAGCTACTAAACCAGCTCTAAAGGAATGGGCAAGAAACAAGCATGGGAGTGGAGAGTTACAGTCTTCTAAAATCAAGATGGAGCTTCTAAGAGCACAAAGGTACATGATGGCCAATCCTGATGACATAGAAGCTTCTATATCTAAGAGTAGGTTAACAGATGCATACTCTAAATCATTGAACAGTGAAGCCAGTATGTTGCAGCAAAAACTGAGACAAAAGTGGAACACTCAAAGGGACAAAAACACTGCTTATTTTCTTGCTTCCTTAAAGTTAAAGCAAGCAAGGGAAAACATAACCAGTATTTTAGATGAGAGTAGCATTATGCAGTCAGCACCAGAAACAATTGAGGAGTCACTTCTTTCCTACTTCTTTAATCTTCTTAGAAACAATAGCAACTTCAATCCTTTACTTGATCTTCAAAATGGCATAGAGCTTCCTAAGATTATCCCAGAGGATATCCAATTTCTTTCAGCTACCATTACTGGTGAGGAAATTAAATGTACTTTTCTCTATAAATAAAAACTCCTTTGGGGGGCAGATTGATTCAGTGCCTTGTTCTACACACATTGTTGGGAAATTATCTCTCAGAATATGCATAAAGCATTACACAATTTCTTCAATAAATGAAAAATGCTAGGGGTCATGAATGCAACTAACCTTGTACTAATTCCTAAAACTAACACTGCTATGTTGTAGGTTCTTATAGACCAATAGCATGCTACAACATTATCTACAATAGCATTTCAAAGATATTATCCTGTAGGCTCCAAAAAGTGTTAATTAATCTCGTATCACTTAATCAGCTTACATTCTTGCCCAAAAGAAGTATATTAGATTATGTGCTCCAACTCATGAGCTGCTCAAGGGATACAGTAGAGTTCAGGTCTCCCCAAGAGCATGCTAAAGCTTGATGCCAGAAAAGCTTATGATACCATCCAATAGGAGACAATTGTTAGAATCATGGCCTTAATGCACTTCCCAAAGCACTTTGTCGCTTGGATATATGCTTGTGTTTCTACTCCAACAGTCTCTCTGAATTTTAATGGCAAAGTAGTTGGTTACTTTAAGAGCAAACATGGAATACACCAAGGAGATCCAATTTCTTCATAACTATTCCTGATAGTCATGGAAGTTTTCACACAAATGTTAAATTTGCAAGTTCAATCAAGAGAAATAATGATCCACCCCAAATGCAAAGAGCCACTAATCACTTCTTTCATGTTTGCAGATGATGTCATCATCTTCACTAAGCCTGACATAGCTTCAATCTAGTGTATTCTTGAAACACTTGTCACCTTTTACTTAATTATAGGTCTGAAAATTAACTTGCAGAAATCTCAAATTATGGTTACAGGCGTGTCTCAGTCCCTCCATGATAGGATTCATCACATTTCTGGTCTTTAACCAATGGCAACTAGCATGAACTACCTAAGTATCCCCCTTTCAACTTCTAGGATCACAATAGCTTAGTGTCTTCCTCTTTATCCCAAAATAAGAGCTACCTTGGAATGTTGGGCCAATAGGCTGTTGGGTCAGGCTAGAAGGTTAATTCTAATCAAGTCGGTAGCTTTTTCCATGATTATGTATTGGGCTAGAACCTATATGCTACCTGACAAACTCTTGAAAACGATAAGATGTATGTATATTTTTTTTGGACTCGTAGCATTCGCTCAAGAAAATTAACCCCATGTTCTTTCAGTAAAATAGAACATTGTCGCCTTCGGTTAGGTTTAGAATCGTTTCAGTACCATGATCATGAGAAAAAACCATTGCCAACCACTACTTATTCGGTAAATTGAAATGAAAACCAATACCAGCCAAATTATTCGGTAAAATCATTTTTGGTTTACCAATGATTGCGGTAGGCAGCGGTCGGTAATGAGCCACTGCCATATAATTTCTGGGCAAGACAATTCATGAAATAATCATTTTTGAAAAAATGAGCTGTTCTTTTGTGGTTTTCTGCTTCTAATGAAAGGTGCGGTACTGGGGACATATGAAATGCGAAAGATGTCGTACTAGTGGGACATGAAATACAAGATGAAGCTAGTCACTTTGTATAGTTAAATGATAATATATAGTTTAATATGAAAAGGTGACGTTGAATAGACTTTGGAATAAGAAAAGGTAATAAAAAATTAAACTTTTACATAGAAAAGACAACCACTCATATATATACACACACATGTCAAACAAGGCACTCCTTTCATGAATTATGATTGTGTAAATGGTCATGTAACATTAAAAATTAATTAAAAACTTCAACTTTTACATAGAAAAGACACCCATTCATATATATATATATATATATATATATATATATATATATATATATTCATATATGTATATGTATGTATGTAAGAAAGAATCCATGACACAATAAGCATTTTAAAGGTCTAGTCTGTACTCTGTAGAGTAGGATGTGCAAATGTGAATTATGTGATGCGCAGTATAATTCTTTAAAAAGACATGAGCAACGTCTACTAATTCAAGCAAAACTAAGAGTTATGAAACATAGAAGAACGATTAGTTAACCAATCCTCTACAGTCCGTAAGGAAATTACATCAACACCATGTAACTTACACTAGCAAATAACATGTAGAGGCATATGCAACAGGCATGAATTCATATCTTCATCAAACAGCTTCAATGACACATGCAACAGTTTTTCCCACACAGAACATTGAACAACATCTAAATCATATAAGATAACAATAAAAAACTTCATCTAAGTTTGCAATACAGTAAAAAATATAAAAGTTGGATGATATTGCAATTAATGAATTGTCATTTTAGAGAAAAACAGAGCAGCAATACATAATCATTTTGAAGCATAGAAAAGCAACTTATGTATGACAATATTAGAGCATGAATTTCTTTTTATAACATTTCACAGTTACTTTGTGCGGTTTAAGCTTTGTGCGGTTTAAGTCACTTCAGCTTTTCAATATATTTCAAACTATTGCGAAAGAAGTTTATTTGCACTTATACACTAATACATCAAAATATTCAAACAAAAACAAGCTAGTACAATATTATCATCATATTATTTCATTGTGCAAATGAAGCTAAAGTCATCTTTTATTGTGTGCAAGACAGTTGGCAGAATTGGGTGTTGAAACAGAGACTAATGGTCTCTCCATGTATTGCACGATATCATCATTTGATTGCTTTTTTACCGAAATAGAAAAAGATATTTTAATATGCTTTCTTGTATATAAATTATGAATTAGTACCTTTTTCGATTTCCTCAATTGTAGTATAAAACTCAAGCTCTTCTTTGGTTGGTTCTTCCTCACCCTTTAACCAATCACTTGCGCAAACAAGTGCCTCTACCATATTTGGTTTTAAAGATGCTCTAAAAGGATCAACTACTATTGATCCCAAACTAAATGCATATTCCGAAGCAACAGTTGAGCAAGGAATTGCTAAAACATCTTTGGGTAGTTTGGCCAAAACTGGGTATGTATTAACATTTTGCCTCCACCAAGCTGCAATATCAAATTCTTCAACATGTAACCTAACATATCTATCGGAAAATTACAGCTCCACTTCATTACATATTCTATGGCTTTGGTCCACCATCCTCCCTTGCATAATCACTCTCATAATTCTACTCTTTCCGGTAAACATTGGCAAGTTCTCCTCCAAGTGTATGCCAACATTTTATTTTGAAATATCATTTGCTCCCTTATATTCCTCATACATCCTAAACAAAATTTCCTTCACTTCATGACAGATCCGATCGATTCTATCTTCAATGAACCCTAACTAACATAAACCTATTGTTACGCATTGCATTTTGTATCTAAGGACTAATATATTGGCAATGATCACAATTTTATTCATTCCTTCAAAGCCTCCCTAATATTTGTTAAACTTGTGCTTCATTGACATCGCAACCTTTCGCATAATTGCATCATTAGAAAACATCTTTGAGTCGATCTCACATTGAAGTTCCATCATTTCTCCAAACACTATGTTTGCTATTATAGTTTTCCAAGCTGAAAGTTTAACAGTTGCGTCATAATTTTTTTTTTAAAACAATACAAAAGCTTCTGCTTTCCTCCAATCTTGATCCTCAAGTGGTCCTTTTCTCTTATGTCCTAATCTGTCAACTTCCTCAAAGTAAGCCTTAAAATCTTGGTCTTCTTCAGCCAACTTAATAAATACATTTTCATATTTAATAGCCGCCTTAAGCATCAGAAAAGTACTATTCCACCTAATAACCACATCAAGTGGAATATTGGAATTTCCTCTCAAGTTTTCTAGAGCGGAGTACTCTCTAAACTTGGCTAATCGTTGAGCACTACTTCTTATGTATTTAGCACAATTCCAAAATTTTTGAATCTCTCCTTCTAACTCTTTAATATCATCCTTTACTATAAAGTTAAGAATGTAGCATACACATCTACAGCAAAGAAATTCTCCTCCAGACATCAATGTTTTGAAACTCCTCAATCTTTTCTCTAAGTATGCTATAGCCACATCATTAGCAGTGACATTATCAACAGTTATAGTGAAAATATTGATGATATTCCATTGTCTCAAACAACTCTCAACCAGTCTTCCAATGTCATATCCTTTATGTAGGGTAATCACATAATAGTTAATAATTATTTTGTGTAATTTGAAGTCATTATCCATAAAATGAGTAGTTAGGACTAGGTAATTGATATTTTGTATTGATGTCCAACAATCAATAGTTAGTGAAATCTTAGTTTTATTTGAGCTAAACAAACTCATTGACTTTGCTTTCTCCAATTGATATCTAGCCAGAATTCCTTTTGCAATTGTTTTTCTTCCTGGTATTTATATCTAGGCAGTAATTCTTGCAAAAAGCTCTTAAAACCTCCACCTTCTACACACTTGAAAGATAATTCATCCCTTATCATCATCTCAAAACACTTTTCATCAGATTCTTTTTTCACTAAAAATATGTGTTACTCTTGTAACATTGTCTTTGTTGATTGTTTTCTGCTTTGAATCCTCTTGCACATGTAATGGGGATAATTTACATCCCTTAGAATGATTCCAAAGAGATGAAGTGCCATTTTTTCTACTATGAGAAGGAACTTTCTCTTTACAATATATATTCAAGTAGAGAAGTTTTTGCATATTTCACCGTTTGGTAGCTTGATCTTGCTGAAATGTTTCCAGATGTCACTAGTGGGTTTTTTTTCTTTTTACACCAGGATGAGGGACTTGATTTTATAATGCATTGGATTGATTTTCTACATTGTTTTGAACACAAGATGTAGTTTGAGAAATTTCTATTGTAAAGGTTTGAGGATTGGTTGACATAGTTTCCATCTGCATATAATACACAAACCATTACAACAAATATTTACATAAATCTTACTTTACAACTAGTAAACTACATAGACAAATTTAAATCAAGATTGATTATTCTTACAAGATGTGAAATCACTTACAAAGATAATAAGATTCAAGTTCAGTTGGATCGGAGTTGCATGATAATCAAGAAATACCACTTAGTTCAAAATAATATGAACTAAGGTGTATAAACTGTAAAGATTTAAGGATATGACAAATCATGCATCTAAGAGTGTAATAAATTAACAATTCATTCTTTTAAATTGATTAATAGGAAACCGGCTTGTTAATATATAGAATTACAGCCACTCGGTTTTCCAATTTCTATAAGTTAAAAAGATTAAATGGAAAACAACTTGTTAATTTATAGAATTACTGCCACTCAGTTTTCAAATTTCAATAGACGAAATTATTTTAAGTTCGTAGCCGCAAAAACAGAAAAACGAATTATATTGCTTGAATCTAGATTTCAGAATTTCTAAATTATGTCATTTACATAAATCTTTCTTTACAAACTAGTAAACTACATAGATAAATTTAAAAACTAGATTGATTATTCTTACAAGATGTGGAATCACATTACATAGAAAATAAGGTTTAAGTTTAGTTGGAACGAAATTTCATGACAATCAAGAAATACCACTTAGTTCAAAATAATATAAACTAGGGTGAGTAAACTATAAAGAATTAAGAATATGATAAATCATGCATCCAAGAGTATAACAAATTGACAATTCATTCTTCTAAAAAGATTAACTGGAAAACAACTTGTTACTTTATAGAATTACAACTGTTCGGTTTTTAAATTTAAATAGATGCAATTATTTTATGTTTGTATCAACAAAATAATGGAAAAGAACATTTATGCTTCTAGCAAGTAACAATGGCGAATACCAACATCATTCATCCATGGTTTATTGAGTCAGATAAACTAGAAATTTATTACTTACTTATGTATACTATAATATTAAAAATCAAATTTTAATATGTAAAGAATATAAAGAATTCATAATTCAAATACCACCCCAAAGAAATTGTTAACTTGTATATTCCAATCTACAAATGAATACTAATAAGTAATAACAATGAATTATCCACACTAATAAGAAATGCAATATGAAACAGTACCTTCAACCTTGCATGCCAAATCGATGTCGATTGAGGGAGTTTCTTTGCTCTTTTTTTCTCTGCCTTTAATCTGGTTTCGAGGAAGAAAAACTGTCAATTAGAGATTAGGTCAATAGAGAGGGGAAAAACAATAGCTACTGTAAAATTGAATGGGTTGCGTTGCGTTTAGGGTTTGTAAGATCTAAAATTGAATTGCGTGTCTTATGGGCTTTGGCCTATAATTTAGAAAATATGGTCGGTTTGGTAATATTTATTAAACAAAATATATTACCGAAGCCATACCGTATTTATTAACTCGATTTGGCAAACCGAACCAAAAAATCTGGTAACGATAATTGCAGTACCATGATGAACGATTATGGCTGTTATGCGGTTTTGGTTGGTAACTTGGTAGAAATTTCCAGCCCTACCTTCAGTAAGCATTTTGACTCCTTGCTAAATAAAAGTGATAATATTTGGGTTAAGTAGACCTTGGCATATAATATTGGCAGGAAAGAATTTTGGACCATGTCTATCCCTTAGGATAGCAGCTCAACTTGGCACAAGATTTTGAACTTGAGGCATACTTTCCTCTCTCTGATCAAAATGAACATCTCTTAAGATGGTTCTACAAGCTTTTGGAATGATCCATGGCCAATGCATGGAATGATTGTAACGACTGTCTTTCTTGCATAAAAAGATGAGCCATTAAGGATAGAAGAAAAAGAAAGATAAGAAGAAACTACACAATCATAGAATCTCACCACGAATTAGAACAACATATAGTAGATAACATAGGATATTACATTGTCATTTCCATAATAAGAATACATTAGAGTCATTTCATTACAAACTTCAACTAGGCAGTTATAACTACCTGCCCATACAAAATACATAGATAATACATAATCATAGCGGAATATAAAATAACTAGCTAATGGTGAAGCCACTTGCTCCAGCTCCTTCAAAATGCTTCCGTAAGAAACCAGACCACTTGGCAAATTATACAAATTTGAGTACCCACTACAACTCTTTTGGCGATCTTGAGCCTTTTTCATTCTTTTCTTAACCACTGCAACTTTCTCTGTAGCCTCCTGGATCATGTCCGGTCCAAGAACTAATCTATCTCCCGTCTCAACCGAACATACTGGTTACTTTCATGGTCTTCCATACATGGCTTCATATGGTGCCATCCCGATGCTTGCTTGGAAGCTACTGTTGTAGGAGAACTCAACCAAATGCAAATGATACTCCCATGATCCACCAAAATCCAAAATACATGCCCTCAAGAGATCCTCTAGAATCTGATTCACCCGTTTCGTCCGTTCGTTCGTTTGGGGGTGATATGCTGTGCTTATGCTCAACTTTGTTCCAAGGGGTTTTTGCAATGCTTCCCAAAATTGGCTAGTAAATGGGGTCTCGATCACTTACAATACTCATATGAACTCCATGCAACCTGACTACCTCTCTTATAAAAATTTCAGCTAAAGAAGCAGCGGTCCTCGTTGGTTTTACCGAAATAAAATGAACACTCTTCGTTAGCCGATCCATGATAACCCACACTCCTTCATTTCCTTTTCTGGTTCTAGGTAAACCATCGATAAATCCATTGATATCATTTTCCATTTCCAATTCGGTATTTCCAAAGGTTGTAAGAATCTGGCTATCTTCTGATGATCACCTTTGATTTGCTGACAGCACGAACACCTGCTAACAAAGATGGAAATGTCATTCTTCATTCCTGACCAACAAAATACTCCCTTCATGTCTTTATACATCTTATGAACCCCTAGATGAATACTTAACTTAGACTTGTGGCATTCTGGCAGAACTTCCTGCCTCAACCTGTCCACATCTGGAACACACAATTCCATTCATCCTTAAAGCACCTCGACCATACATCTCAAAATCCGAACATCTACCCTCCTCAACACCTTGAATTAGCCCTTCCAGTATCACATCCTTCCTCTGATTTCTCACAATCCTTTCCCGAAGTGTCGAGGTAACTTCCAAAGAGTCAAAATGACATTCCTGCTCAAGGTATCCGCCACCACATTAGCCTTTCCTGGCGAATAAATAATATCCAAGTCGTAGGATGCCAGAAACTCTAACCACCTCTATTGCCTCGGGTTCATATCCTTTTGAGTGAAAAGATACTTTAGGGATTTATGTTGCATGAAGAGCTCGAATTTTTCACCTAATTAAAGAGAGAAAATTTACTTCTAAAATCTCTAAAGATTAGAAAGAAACTAAGAGGAATAGAAGGATCCTTACCCAGCAAGTAGTGTCTCCACATTTTCAATGCAAAGACCATAGCCAGCAACTCCATGTCATGCATAGCATAGTTCTTCTCGTGAGGCTTCAACTGCCTGCTTGCATACGCATTCACTCTACCATGCTACATCAGAATAGCTCCTAGTCCCACTCCACAAGCATCCGTGTAAACCGTGAACCAACTATTCCCATCTGGAATGGCCAAAAACTGGTGCACTGGTCAATCTCTTCTTCAATTCCAAAAATGCCTCTTCACACTTAGAGGTCCATACAAACTTCTCCTTCTTCTTAGTTAGCTTAGTCAAATGGGAGGAAATCTTGGAATAATCTTGAATAATGATACTATAATAGCCAACCAAACCTAAGAAACTACGAACCTTGGTTGGAGTCCGCGGTTGTTTCCATTTCTGAACAGCTTCCACCTTCACTGGATCTACTGAAATACCTTCTCCTGCCACAGTATGTCCTAAGAATCTTACCTTCGATCTCCAAAAATTGCACTTCGAAAATTTCACCTTCAGGACATGTCTCCTCAATATCTCCAACACCATTTCCAAATGTTGTTATGCTCCTCCTCAGATTTGGAGTAGATAAGGATGTCATCGATGTAAAATAACACAAACTTGTTAAGAACATCTCGGAAAACACGGTTCATGAGATCTACAAAATATGCATGTGCATTGGTCAGCCTAAAAGGCATAACCAACCACCCAAAGAAACAGTCAAGGCCTCTAAAAGCAGTTAAGGGTATAATATCTTCAGCAACCCTCAATTGATGGAATCCAGTAGCTAGATCCATCTAAGAAAATACTGTAGCTCCATGAAGTCGACCAAAAAGATCATCGATATGGGGTAAAGGATACTTGTTACTAATGGTCAGCTTATTCAACTCCCTATAGTCCACGCACAACCTTAGAAATCCATCAGACTTAGCCGCAAACACCATAGCAGATCCCCAACTCGAACGGCTGAGTCTAATCAATCCTCTCATTAACAGGTTCTGGGTTTGACTTACCAACTCCTCTCTTTCCCTCGGAGCCATCCTTCGCTTAGATTGAACCACAGGCCTTGCACTAGGGACCAAATCAATGTGAAACTCTATCTCTTGGTGTGGGGGTAAACTTTTAACCTCTTTGAAAACATCAGGAAAATCCCTAACAACTTCAATAGACCCTAAACTCTCCTTGGTTGCTTCAAGGGCATATAGGAAACTACACATATGAATACCGAGTTCCTTACATGATACCTTAGCCTTCCTTCCTATATCAGTCACTAAAGATACAGTTCTCTTATTACACTTTAAGACGGCTCCATATCTTGATAACCAGTTCATACCAAGAATAATGCCAAATCCTTTAAAGTCCAAGACATATGGGTTGCAAGAAACTGATGAAAAAGGTAGGAAATTGGCACATTCTTACAGATCATACTAAAATGGGTTACCCCACCTATGGGGTTAGACACACACATAGGGTTTTCTATAATACTAGGAATAAGATGAAATTTACCTACTGATTCACAAGAGATAAAACTATGGGAGGCACCTGTATCAAATAATGCTCAAAAATACCATTAATCAGTAAGGTACCTTCAAGGACGCCTTTCCCCTTCACATCCGTTGAAGTCGACGGTTCATTTTTAATGGTGTACACCTTAGGCTGCTGCACCTTCTTCATAAGTGGGCAGTCCTTTACCATATGCCCAGGCTGATGGCAATTAAAACAGACTGTCTTCTAGACCATCAGGGAGACAGGTCCACTTTGCTATTGCTGATGCATTCTAGAATTCTTGCGAAACTTTGCAATGTGGCCCTTTTGTTGACACTTGTGGCAAACAAAATCCTTAAAACGATTTCCTTGAGCCCCACCGCTAGGCTTTCCCTTTCCCTAATTCTTCCAATTTGGATTGAACTTCATCTTGTTAGAACCATTTCCACCGGTATTTCCACTAGGTGCTACTAGAGTAGGCTTCTTCTTTTATAAGTTCTGATACCTCAGAGCCATATCAACTAAATCCATAAAAGTGCCCTTAATGTGAGCGGTCACTTTCTTATGGTATTCCTCCCTCATACCCAAAACAAAAATTTCGTTTTTCTTTAATGGGGTGTTGATCAATTCCGGCCCAAAACAAGATAACTCGTTAAACTTCGTCTCATACTCTACTATAGATAAATCCCTCTGCTTCGGGTCCATGAAGTTGCGGTACATCCTGGTCCTTCCAGCTATTAGCAAGAATTGGTCCTCAAAACTTCTTTAAATCGGGCTCACAAAAACTCATCTTCAGAAATATTTGCAGTAAGGGAGTCCCACCAAGCTGCTACTCCCTCTTGCAGTTGCCATGCTGCTAAGAATCTTTTCTGTTCATCGAATAAACCAAGACCTTTAAAAAAAATTGCAAGATCACAACCAAGCTTGCACTTCCATGATAGACTCAGTCCCCTTAAATGTTTACCCTCTGAGGTTAGTGTAATCCTTGCATAAGGTTGTGAAATTCACTTATGGCTGCTTGGGCGTAGCCTCTTCGTTAATCCAAAAATCCTCCAGGATTTGGGGTTCGACCATTTGTAGTTGTAATGCAACCTGCTCCCCTACCTCGTCTACCTCTGTTACTCATGTCTTACTACCTGGATATAGTAAGATAATTCTTAGAATACTTGGACGAGATAAATCTTGAAAGAAGGGTACTAATCAAACCTACCAAGTTGATTTATCTATCAGAGATATATATAGGTATACGAATAAAAATAACAAATACGCACTCTCGAAGTTGACCCTAACCCAAAGCCTAAGTGTTCGCCCAACCAAGGCTCTGATACCAAAATGTAACAACTACCTTCCTT
The DNA here is from genome assembly GCA_030737815.1 of Allium fistulosum. NCBI lineage: Eukaryota > Viridiplantae > Streptophyta > Magnoliopsida > Asparagales > Amaryllidaceae > Allium > Allium fistulosum. The sequence continues at coordinate 856,642,970 of CM060908.1, read as the reverse complement.
ACACAGAAAGACGAGCCATTAAGGGTTGAAGAAAAAGAAAGATAAGAAGAAACTACACAATCACAGAATCTCACCACAAATCAGAACAACATATAGTAGATAACATAGGATATTACATTGTCATTTCCATAATAAGAATATATCAGAGTCATTTCATTACAACCTTCAACTAGGCAATTATAACTACCAGCCCATACAAAATACATAGATAATACATAAACACAGTGGAATACAAAATAACTAGCTAATGGTGAAGCCACCTGCTCCAATTCCTTCAAAATGCTTCCAAAAGAAACCTGGATCACTTGGCTACTCATATAGATTTGAGTGCCCAAGAGTTTTAGGAAAAGAAAATAAAACTCTGGGTCAAACATGGGTTTGGTGTGAGTAAACTCAAACAACTATATTTTTACTTTAATAAAGGTCTTGAAACTCAAAGGTATCTCGTACGATCATGCCACATATAAACACGGATGGGTTTTTACCTTACGATAACCAAAACACTTTATGTAGAAATTTTGTGATATTATGATAATGTCTAGGGTTTTCAAGTAAAATAGAACATAGATGAAATGCTTACATCTCACATTTCAACATTTAAGGCACAACTAATTCCGTACGACACTTATTGGAGAATTGATTCCATACATGACCAGGTAAGGAACTACCTTCCGAAGATGCACTTCTAGATAAAATACACCCAGGGACTGACAAGAAAATCTTGTACCATTGCTTCACAAAACTGGCCTGCCACTTAACTAATAGTACCGAATACATCACCACCACGGTTGGGATCTGCAACCATAGCGGTGCATACAAAAATGGGTCAAATAATCGATTCTAGATACAGTGATGACATACCCTTATGGGAGCGACCCACATAGCCCTTCTGCATACCCTGTTTTTTTCATTTCTGGTTGATGAGGCCTGAGGCTACATTTACCTTTAATATAACATTGCCACTTAGAATGCTAACATTGCCTTCCAGACGTTGACACTATGTCAGCATTCATCCATAAAAGTCGTTCAGGAGATGAACGAACCGAAGGCACTATTTCCACTACACCCGTTTCGAAATCACCCTCAAGATTAGTAGCAACTAGCCCATGCACTTCAAAGTCTTCACCTTGGACCTTGCCTTTATTATTTCCAATTCGAACCTTTACGTTAGTTCGAAGTGGTTTTCGGATAACAACTAATATCCGATCCCGTTCTCTCCAAACCAACGTTCGATAATTTTAAAGGGCCAAGTTATTTATAGTGGACTATCCCACTGTCAGGGTGTAAATATTTACATTTGGACATACGTTCCATTTGCTTATATTATCATGACCCGCTTATCGAAATTAACCCCCTTGTATTCATCACGTTCCCGAAGTGCAGTATTTATGATAAGTACAAGTCGACTTACTTTCAATAATACGCGCCATCATTTTATTACAACTACTTTAATTCATTTGGCTACTTAATAGCATGGACAAGAGATCCTTGGGTTAAAACAATTCACTTAAACAAGAAACTTGGTAAAAAATAAATAACCGATAGGTTTTAAGAAGCTTTAAAATAAATAAACCTTAATTAAATCATAAATTTAAAGTCTCAATTAAACTTTAATTAATCTTAATTAGGTTAAAATAAAATTATTAATAACCCTAATTTTATTTATAAATAAACTTTAATTAAATAACATCCATTTAAGAATTAAACCCAATTTAAGTGGATAATTAACCTTTAATTAATAATAATTAATTAAATAATTAACTTTAATTAAATAATTAATTAAAGTAAATAAACTTGATTAAATAAAAATTAATTTTCTTTTATCTTAATTAATCATTATTTAAAACTTAATTAAAAATAATTAAGTTGGTTAATAATTTCTTAAACTCTAATTACTTAATTAGTTAATTAAATAATAATTACCATAATTAATAAATTAAATAAATAATTGAAAACTTAAATTTTTAACTTACTTAATTAGTTTGAAATGAATTTTCAAAGACAATCCAAAAGGAAACAATTAAAACTTGAAATCGTGAAATTTTCCCGAACTGCGTCCATAGCGACTATTGCTATGAGCGCAGTTCACTAGAATTGATTTCTAAGTGAAAACTTCACTTTAAATCTAGCTATAACATACTTGAAAACATAAATGTAAAACTTTTGAAACTTAAAATCAAAAGTGAAAACTTGGAAAAATTATTTCAAAATCCAATACTAGAAAAAGAGCCTTTTGTTTTCAAATCGGATCTCAAGTCCTTTGCGACTTTTCAAGCTGCTAAATTTACAACAAATTCATCACATACACTTAGTTTTGATTTCATAACCACACTACTATCATATTGTAACCAATATCGCATATCCATATCCATATACATATCCAACGTATCAATATATTATCCAAATCACAAATCTATACCAAACAACCAACTTGCAATCATATATTATCCAAACAACATGGTATTTCAACACGACAAACACTACAATTTCACAACATATAGATCATTGAAACAAATTGTTTTCTTTTCCAAAAATATTAGTTTCACTCGCCGAAAATTTTCTAAATCAAAGCGAACTTTTTCCAGAACTTGAAAATGCTTTAGAAACTTTGCAAATATAAAACTTTTGATGCTTGGACACTTGAATTATGCTCGGCCAAGTGGGTTTGGGCTCAGCCTAAGCCTTGTAGGGCATGGCCATGATTAGTTTGGGCTCGGCCATTTGGGTTTGGGTGGATGTTTGCTTGGGTTTTGGAAGAGAAAGTGTTGTAGGAGATGTAGAAGTGGTTTTGTGAATTAAAAGAGGTATTTTTTTCTCAAATTTATGAAGAGGAAGCCATGGATGCTTTAACTCAAGCTCTTAGGAAATTTTGGAGTGAAGAAGGAGGTTATAAAAATGAGAATATGAAGATAAAGGGGTATTTATAGGCAGGATTTAATTCAAATAATATAAAGTGATTTATATTAAAATATACATATGCATGCATGGCCATACCCCTTGTAATGACCCTGAATTTTTAACAAATTAAATTGAGGATATTTAATTAATTTTAAATATTTGAACGATGATTTAATTTGAATCCCCGATTTAAATTTGAATTTGGCGATTAAATTATAAAATTTAATCGATTGGAAGTTGAATAAAAATTTGATTCTTCAATTTAAAGCTGAAGAAAAATATTTCGAAAGCTTTTAAAATTCGTATTGATATTACTAAAGATAACAGAAGCTTCAGAATCGAATTTGGGAGTGAATTGTTCAGTTTGAAATTTAATTGTTTGAACCGATATTTAAAATAGTCATTTATCAAACAGTCTCGGAATTCGACGAAACCAGTTCCATTGGGTCCGTAATATCGTATTATTACCGGATTTCAAATTTCATATTTATCAGAGTTGTTTTGTGACCGTATGGTTAGAAAACGCGTTGACATTTTAAAACGAATTCAATTTAAAATTTAAATTTAAATTTGTAACGTCTGCACGTTCGTCCCTTTAATCACGCGCTTGAATCACGCCGAAGATCACGAGAATTTATCGTGCAAACCCTACTCCTCTCAGATAAATCACGTAACCTTGTCCCCTGCTGCTCCTTTTAAAAAAAACAACACGAGTAAAAGCTTTCCCTCATTCAAAAACATCATACGAGACTTAATAAAAATGGCAGCCGAAGCCTCTACCTTTTATCTTCCAAATTCAAAACAAAATGATGCCGAGCCTTCATCTCTACGTTATTCAATTCCCTCTCCTCTTACGTTTTCAAGCGAAAAAAAAATCAATCAAATCAGTTTATAGCTTCAAATCGAATCGAACCGGAAGGAGGGGCGAGTGACTGCTCGCGCGAGAGGAGTGGAGTTCGCGTACACCTCGACTGGCGATGGCAGAGGTCGCGATCGAGTATCGCGTGCTCGCGAGTTCAGGAATTGGAAGTTCGAGCTGGGCACGCACGTTTGGTGGAAGCGGAGACGCGTGGTAGGGTTTAGCTAGGGCGGCAGTGAGGGGTTGTTCGACGAAGTGGTGCCGCGTTCGTTTGTGAAGTCAGGAGGGATTGTCGATCGATTTTGAAGTTCGACTGGGTTCAAACTCGCGTTCAAGGGGAGGAGGCTTCTTCATCATCTTTGTTTTCGACTCTAGGGAGGCCAATTCGAGTACGAACGTGGGTTTTTCGTTTTGGTCGCATAGCCGAGGGGTGTGCTGTGAGGTATAATCGTATCTCCATTTATTTTTTTTTCTCTCCTTTAATCCAAATACATAGAATGCAGTATTTGAATTACAGTAAGGTTTGAAAATAAAATAAATATGTATAACTTAGAAAAAATAATAATATATTCGTTGCAGTAAAGTGATTTTTAGACAGATCTGTTTCCTTTTAATTTTCTACATGTATATAGGTTTGGAAAATGAAATTTGTTCATTTGAATTTAATGTCTATATAGATTATTTTAAATATAACTTAACTAAATTTTTTTTTTATATAACGTATTATGGAAATTAAATTTTGTGGATTGACTTATCTAAACCATTTTTGTTACTAAAGATATTTATTTTAAGTAAAATTTTGGTTGGATAGATTTATTTAAAAGGAATCAGTTCGAATTATAAATTTTTATTTTGAAAAGAAAATCATTGGTTAATTTAAATTATCAAATAAAAGTTGTTAAAAATTAAAGGTGTTGTTTTAAAATAAGAAAATCACGGGTTAATAAAATTTTATTAAATGGAAATGAATTATTCGATCATCTCGAATTTTAATAAATTTTATAAATTGTTTTATACAAGGTTAAAAGATCGTGAAAAACAATCTGGATTGGAAATGGATGGCAAATTAAAAGCTAAGGTGAGATTTTTCTCACTCAAAAATATATTTTGAATTGTAGTTATTGATTGTGTTGATTGCTATTGATCGTGATATTAGATATAGTAGGATATATCTATATATATAGCAATATATACATATTGGCATATGTATATATTGGATTGATTGATTTCCCGCCTCGTATAGCGGATGAGACCCTATTGCTCCGTTAGTAAGCGGATTATTTTTATAAAACCCATATACCGTGATATTCCACCTCGAAGTGGAATGGGTATTGTGCTAACATCTGTGGATGCAGGGAAACAGGTTGGAGGGATCCAACTGGATTCCTCACCAGTATTTATTTATTTACAGATATTGATGTATATTCTGTTATCATATGTTGATATATGATGTTTGATGTTGTGATTGACTAATTGGTGCTGTTGCATCATCGGATTCAAGTTTTGAAGTTTAAAAATAACGACTTTTACTTTAAAAGGATTTTAAAGTGATTTTTGAAAATATACGTTTTATGGAATTTTTGAATTGATTTATAAACGTTAAGACTTTAAAGTTATAAAAGTTAAGATTTGTGAATTATAACCAAAAGGTAATTTCTTTTGAAATAAATAGTTAAGAAATTTATAAAATGGTTTTAATTGGAATTTTTGAATTATTAAAAACGATGTATGTAAAAGATGTACAAGATTGATATTTTAAACTTTAAAATGTTGGTATTATAAAACGAGTTTTTATAAGCGTTAAAATGAATTTTTAAGAATTTATAAATAAATGAAATTTATAAATTGTGAACTTATAAATGGAAATGATTTTGTAAAATAAAGGAATTATAAGTATTTAACTTATAATTATGGATTGTTGATATAAGATTTGAGTTATGAATCGAATTGTTAATAAAGGAGATTTATTAAATTGAAGTTGTTAGAAAATAGAAATAGAATTTATAAACGTTGTTTTATAAATTCGAAATCAATTGGATTTGATAAATTAAATATAGAAGGTTGTTAAAGGAGATATATTCGCGATTTTGGATAGCGAATTATTATTTAAATAAAATGTGTAGAAAATAGTGAAATGTAATTAGTGAAGTATATTCACGATTTTGGACAGTGAATATATTGTTAAGTAAAATGGATAGTTTTGGAAAAGTGACATTGAAAATGAAGTTAAACATTTTAAAGATGTTTTTAAAATGTATTATGATATTGAATCCATAGATTTCAACATTTTTATTGTTGAAATAGACGTTTTCGAGAAATATAAGGAAATGGTGGACTATAACACTGTTGTTATAGTAAATGATTTTCGAAAGGAAATGTTTTTATCTAGTATTGGGATTTATATACCTATCTTAAAATCCGAATCCCTATACTAGTGATTTCGAGTCGTCGTAACGATGTTTTACGCAACATTCGTTTTGACTCAAATAGATGTTAAAATTAATGATTTCCTGAAAGAATGAAATGTATACTTAATATTGATTTAAGTATATATAATATTTTCAAATGTTGAAAATAAATAGATTTGTGAAATACTTATTTTTAAATAAGTATGGAAATGCTTTTCCAATATGAAATGAACTGTTTTGAGATTTTATCTTCAAAGATAAAATGAAATGTGGAAATTGATTTGAAATTGTTTTCAAATGATTAAGTGTGGAAATTTTATATCTAGTAAAGATATTTTTGAAGATGAAATAATTTGGAAAATTATTTGGAGTCTGATGATGTTGCGCATCTTTATTGATAGTTAAATAACCGACTATCAATAATTACCTTGAATATGGTATTTGTTGTGAATTGGATGAATTTGAATGCCACACTTATTTTTGAATAATCGCTCATTATTCGGGTTAGCCGAGAAAGGACCATGGGGTCGTATAACCCATTCCGAATATGTGATACGTCGTTATGAATTGCATTCGAAGACCGGTGTTGAAGACCGGATATTTTTGAAAACGGAAGGATTACCGTCGAGTTACTCTACATCGGCTGATCTCCGATTTAGAGGTTTTTATCACCCTTAGTGATGGGAAGTCCCGACGTGATTGAAAATTATCCGGAATTGTAAGGGCTTCGTGAGAAGTGCCTTCGGTTCTGTTCGATCCCGGAACAGACTTGTATGGATTGTGTGTCTGACGTTACAATTTGAGATATAAAGCTGATTTCTTTCAAATACATTTCTGTTGGTGGCGGAGAATTTATTCTCTTAGCTTAACACCCTTCTCGAGACGTACGAGCTCAGAGGTTATGTAGTTGAAATTTATCAGCGATATACTCCCAATTTGGTAACGTGGCATACTGAGTGTTGCTGTGAAATGATCAGTGTTTGATCATTTGCGATATGATCATTTGTTTGATCTTATATCTTTGTGATCATAGGTTGATCATTTGTTTGACCCGAAGCATGGCTTTTGAGAAGCGTAGCTTTGTGGATGAGACTTCGACGAGCCTCACACCCCGGAAATGGTCAAAACAGGAAGGATGCAGCAAGGTTCTAGGGAGTAGCGCCCCTTAGTGTATGTCATTCCTTCTGGATAGAGGTGGTATCATGGTATGGAGCCCAGATACTTAACCTATGTGGTTGCTGCATTATTATTATTATGTGGTTTGTTGGAAATCGGGGATCCTCGGGAAGATCGGTTACGATCGGGGGATGGCATACGCGTGTCAGTAGTTACCTATTTTTGCAGAGGTAACCCGGCCTTGTGTTGGCAGAGATCCGGTTAGGTTCTCGGGATGTCATTCCAGAGGCGTTTCCATGTGGCAATGGGAAGTTCCTTGGCCTGACCATTTGTTGGAAATCCAAAGAAAAAATACGAGCCTTGTACGGTTTTAGTTGTAGAACCTGCCATTTAATATGGTAGCTATAGCAAGCATACTATAATGGTACCTATGCTGGCTAAGATTTATATTCTACTTTCGAAATGTTTTCTACACTATGCACTAATAATAATATCAAAAAGAATTTGATTTTTGCGTAGTAAGCATCTTTGACTATCATAAGGAGAAATCTTCTCCAATTCTGCGTTTGCATTGTGTGTGTGGCAGGAGGCCTTATGGTAGTTTCATTTTCCAAAAGCATTGCGAAATTTACTTTAAATTTTCCTGTTGTTTGTTTTAAAGATAAACTGTTTTACGATCTCACACCAGTCACCATGACTGACTCGGAGTTTATTGTTTCCCTTCTAAACTCTGGGTGCCCACCAATTTCCACACGGGCAGTCTAGAGTTATGTTATCAGGATATTCTGGATATTCTGGAGCTTTGGAAGCAAGCTGGATGGCGAGACGTAGTATTTGTATCTGATATTATTTTATTCCGCTGTGTATTCTGTATGAGGACAAGTTATATAACTGTCCATTGTTGTATATGACTCTGATTGATGTATGTATAAACTGATATAGTCTTTGTTTTAAAAGACTAGTAATTATCTATTATATATTGTTCCGCTGCGATGTGTAAGATTCTGATATTGTTTTCTGTTTCTATTGTTGTTCTGTTGTTCTTCTCTTCTTCTTCTACTCTTTTCTTCTTCTTCTTCTACCTTTTTCTTCTTCTTAAACCATCATAGTTCGTATTCCCGTTCATTTTGAGTTAATCAATGGAGATTAGTGGTTAATCAAGAGGTACGGATTTGCGGGACATGACATTTGGTATCAGAGCATATGGTTAAGCGACAACCCTGCTCTGTTGGGTGTTACTCATTAGAGATAGAGTCAGTAGTACTCTAGAATGAGTTGAGTGTAATAATAGATATGAGCGCGTATTTGTCAGTGAATATAAAATTGTTTTATATTGTGATGATTGATTTATTGAGTGGCATATGAACCTTCGTCGGCACAGTCTGCGCAACTGGATTGAAGGGGTTTCTAAACGCTCGAATAGAACAATTCGACACAATATGTTTTGAATAGGGTAAATGAAATAATTTTGCCCAAAACTATTTTTGTATACAAAAGAAATAATTTTCTATGAATTGTTACAGTATATGGTTGCATGGTTGTTAGGAAAGTGATAATGTTGAAATGTTATCATTATTATATGAAATTGAATAAGAAATTGAAATCATAACTCCAAAGTTAAGAAATAAATTCACATGCAAATGAAATTTGAATATGTAAATTGTAATTTAAAAAGGGATTCCAGAGAAGTTTTTGGAAATGTTTTGAAAGGAATTTGAAAATTTTGGAAATTTGGAAAGTTTAATTTCTTTTTGATTTGAAAATGAATTTCGAAGGTTTTGAAAAATATTTTGGAGAGATGAAAGCTCTAAACTCTTTTCGATCGCTGGAAAATAATCCTGATGATGATGGCCACATCATTAGAATTCATTTTCGGGTTTCCAAAAGAGGAATTGCTGCCAAATTGTTTTAAATGGAAGTTGTTTGGAAAATTTGGGTTTTTGTTTTGGAAATTCAAATGGAATTTGAATTGTTTTCAAAATAATTTTTGAAAAGTTGAAAAGACTCTGGAATGCTATATATAAAGATATTTATGAAATATTATTAAGTTGATAACTTATACAATTTGAATTTTGATAGAATAAATTTAACTTAAAGATGAAGTTAAATAAATGTAAGTACAAGTGAATCAATTGTGATTTAATGAAAGTGAAATTAAATGTTGAAACTCATTTCGAATTTGTAAGCAATTGAATTAAATAATTGTAAATGAAAGATGAATTAAAATGCGTATGGAAATTGGAAATCCAGTTTAAAGATAAGTAGAATTAAAATAAATTGAATTGATATCAATTTGAATTAGTAATTGGAACTAATTTAAGATAGTGCAATTGTAAATGACAGATAATTGATAAATTCAATATTCAGGAGATAAACTGAATCCAAATTAAATTGGAATTGTAAATCGAATTCAAATGATTTTGAAATGTAAAATGGAATGAGAATAAATATACAACTTCAATAGTAAACTAGAAGTGGTATAAGGAGTATATATTGAAAATTGTATAATAAAATGTGCAAAATGGTTTGAATATATGTAGCTAGATGATATGGCTAATAGGATATACAGGTGTATAATGGAATTGGGATTTTAAATTTGAAGATAAATTTGAATTGCTCGACAAAAAGGTAAGTATTTGAATTTCAATATGAGATTTGCTGATTTCTTGTCTAGCCGCTTGGCTTTTTCTTTTTCTTTTTGAAATTTGAGAGTCCGTAGGGACGTTTTGTAGCTGTACCGTATTAGCCGCGCAAAGGTGACGCTGGCGAAATTTTTCGAAAATTTCGGGTGTTAGAAAAATTTTGAGAAAATTTGGAAGTTTAAAATTTGAATTTAAATTTAAATTTGAATTGTTAAGTAAACAAAGTTGTTTGAAACTTATAATTAGAGTTGGAAATTTAGTTGAATTGATAACGAATCTTTAGTAGAAAGATTTGTTTTGATTAATTGATAAAACTATTAGATGTTGAAAAATAGTAGACGAGTTAAGGACCATTTTTTCCTAACTTGTAATTTCGAGGACGAAATTCTTTTAAGGAGGGAAGTTTGTAACGACCCTGAATTTTTAACAAATTAAATTGAGGATATTTAATTAATTTTAAATATTTGAACGATGATTTAATTTGAATCCCCGATTTAAATTTGAATTTGGCGATTAAATTATAAAATTTAATCGATTGGAAGTTGAATAAAAATTTGATTCTTCAATTTAAAGCTGAAGAAAAATATTTCGAAAGCTTTTAAAATTCGTATTGATATTACTAAAGATAACAGAAGCTTCAGAATCGAATTTGGGAGTGAATTGTTCAGTTTGAAATTTAATTGTTTGAACCGATATTTAAAATAGTCATTTATCAAACAGTCTCGGAATTCGACGAAACCAGTTCCATTGGGTCCGTAATATCGTATTATTACCAGATTTCAAATTTCGTATTTATCAGAGTTGTTTTGTGACCGTATGGTTAGAAAACGCGTTGACATTTTAAAACGAATTCAATTTAAAATTTAAATTTAAATTTGTAACGTCTGCACGTTCGTCCCTTTAATCACGCGCTTGAATCACGCCGAAGATCACGAGAATTTATCGTGCAAACCCTACTCCTCTCAGATAAATCACGTAACCTTGTCCCCTGCTGCTCCTTTTAAAAAAAACAACACGAGTAAAAGCTTTCCCTCATTCAAAAACATCATACGAGATTTAATAAAAATGGCAGCCGAAGCCTCTACCTTTTATCTTCCAAATTCAAAACAAAATGATGCCGAGCCTTCATCTCTACATTATTCAATTCCCTCTCCTCTTACGTTTTCAAGCGAAAAAAAAAATCAATCAAATCAGTTTATAGCTTCAAATCGAATCGAACCGGAAGGAGGGGCGAGTGACTGCTCGCGCGAGAGGAGTGGAGTTCGCGTACACCTCGACTGGCGATGGCAGAGGTCGCGATCGATTATCGCGTGCTCGCGAGTTCAGGAATTGGAAGTTCGAGCTGGGCACGCGCGTTTGGTGGAAGCGGAGACGCGTGGTAGGGTTTAGCTAGGGCGGCAGTGAGGGGTTGTTCGACGAAGTGGTGCCGCGTTCGTTTGTGAAGTCAGGAGGGATTGTCGATCGATTTTGGAAGTTCGACTGGGTTCAAACTCGCGTTCAAGGGGAGGAGGCTTCTTCATCATCTTTGTTTTCGACTCTAGGGAGGCCAATTCGAGTACGAACGTGGGTTTTTCGTTTTGGTCGCATAGCCGAGGGGTGTGCTGTGAGGTATAATCGTATCTCCATTTATTTATTTTTCTCTCCTTTAATCCAAATACATAGAATGCAGTATTTGAATTACAGTAAGGTTTGAAAATAAAATAAATATGTATAACTTAGAAAAAATAATAATATATTCGTTGCAGTAAAGTAATTTTTAGACAGATCTGTTTCCTTTTAATTTTCTACATGTATATAGGTTTGGAAAATGAAATTTGTTCATTTGAATTTAATGTCTATATAGATTATTTTAAATATAACTTAACTAAATTTTTTTATATAACGTATTATGGAAATTAAATTTTGTGGATTGACTTATCTAAACCATTTTTGTTACTAAAGATATTTATTCTAAGTAAAATTTTGGTTGGATAGATTTATTTAAAAGGAATCAGTTCGAATTATAAATTTTTATTTTGAAAAGAAAATCATTGGTTAATTTAAATTATCAAATAAAAGTTGTTAAAAATTAAAGGTGTTGTTTTAAAATAAGAAAATCACGGGTTAATAAAATTTTATTAAATGGAAATGAATTATTCGATCATCTCGAATTTTAATAAATTTTATAAATTGTTTTATACAAGGTTAAAAGATCGTGAAAAACAATCTGGATTGGAAATGGATGGCAAATTAAAAGCTAAGGTGAGATTTTTCTCACTCAAAAATATATTTTGAATTGCAGTTATTGATTGTGTTGATTGCTATTGATCGTGATATTAGATATAGTAGGATATATCTATATATATAGCAATATATACATATTGGCATATGTATATATTGGATTGATTGATTTCCCGCCTCGTATAGCGGATGAGACCCTATTGCGCCGTTAGTAAGCGGATTATTTTTATAAAACCCATATACCGCGATATTCCACCTCGAAGTGGAATGGGTATTGTGCTAACATCTGTGGATGCAAGGAAACAGGTTGGAGGGATCCAACTGGATTCCTCACCAGTATTTATTTATTTACAGATATTGATGTATATTCTGTTATCATATGTTGATATATGATGTTTGATGTTGTGATTGACTAATTGGTGCTGTTGCATCATCGGATTCAAGTTTTGAAGTTTAAAAATAACGACTTTTACTTTAAAAGGATTTTAAAGTGATTTTTGAAAATATACGTTTTATGGAATTTTTGAATTGATTTATAAACGTTAAGACTTTAAAGTTATAAAAGTTAAGATTTGTGAATTATAACCAAAAGGTAATTTCTTTTGAAATAAATAGTTAAGAAATTTATAAAATGGTTTTAATTGGAATTTTTGAATTATTAAAAACGATGTATGTAAAAGATGTACAAGATTGATATTTTAAACTTTAAAATGTTGGTATTATAAAACGAGTTTTTATAAGCGTTAAAATGAATTTTTAAGAATTTATAAATAAATGAAATTTATAAATTGTGAACTTATAAATGGAAATGATTTTGTAAAATAAAGGAATTATAAGTATTTAACTTATAATTATGGATTGTTGATATAAGATTTGAGTTATGAATCGAATTGTTAATAAAGGAGATTTATTAAATTGAAGTTGTTAGAAAATAGAAATAGAATTTATAAACGTTGTTTTATAAATTCGAAATCAATTGGATTTGATAAATTAAATATAGAAGGTTGTTAAAGGAGATATATTCGCGATTTTGGATAGCGAATTATTATTTAAATAAAATGTGTAGAAAATAGTGAAATGTAATTAGTGAAGTATATTCACGATTTTGGACAGTGAATATATTGTTAAGTAAAATGGATAGTTTTGGAAAAGTGACATTGAAAATGAAGTTAAACATTTTAAAGATGTTTTTAAAATGTATTATGATATCGAATCCATAGATTTCAACATTTTCATTGTTGAAATAGACGTTTTCGAGAAATATAAGGAAATGGTGGACTATAACACTGTTGTTATAGTAAATGATTTTCGAAAGGAAATGTTTTTATCTAGTATTGGGATTTATATACCTATCTTAAAATCCGAATCCCTATACTAGTGATTTCGAGTCGTCGTAACGATGTTTTACGCAACATTCGTTTTGACTCAAATAGATGTTAAAATTAATGATTTCCTGAAAGAATGAAATGTATACTTAATATTGATTTAAGTATATATAATATTTTCAAATGTTGAAAATAAATAGATTTGTGAAATACTTATTTTTAAATAAGTATGGAAATGCTTTTCCAATATGAAATGAACTGTTTTGAGATTTTATCTTCAAAGATAAAATGAAATGTGGAAATTGATTTGAAATTGTTTTCAAATGATTAAGTGTGGAAATTTTATATCTAGTAAAGATATTTTTGAAGATGAAATAATTTGGAAAATTATTTGGAGTCTGATGATGTTGCGCATCTTTATTGATAGTTAAATAACCGACTATCAATAATTACCTTGAATATGGTATTTGTTGTGAATTGGATGAATTTGAATGCCACACTTATTTTTGAATAATCGCTCACTATTCGGGTTAGCCGGGAAAGGACCATGGGGTCATATAACCCATTCCGAATATGTGATACGTCGTTATGAATTGCATTCGAAGACCGGTGTTGAAGACCGGATATTTTTGAAAACGGAAGGATTACCGTCGAGTTACTCTACATCGGCTGATCTCCGATTTAGAGGTTTTTATCACCCTTAGTGACGGGAAGTCCCGACGTGATTGAAAATTATCTGGAATTGCAAGGGCTTCGTGAGAAGTGCCTTCGGTTCTGTTCGATCCCAGAACAGACTTGTATGGATTGTGTGTCTGACGTTACAATTTGAGATATAAAGCTGATTTCTTTCAAATACATTTCTGTTGGTGGCGGAGAATTTATTCTCTTAGCTTAACACCCTTCTCGAGACGTACGAGCTCAGAGGTTATGTAGTTGAAATTTATCAGCGATATACTCCCAATTTGGTAACGTGGCATACTGAGTGTTGCTGTGAAATGATCAGTGTTTGATCATTTGCGATATGATCATTTGTTTGATCTTATATCTTTGTGATCATAGGTTGATCATTTGTTTGACCCGAAGCATGGCTTTTGAGAAGCGTAGCTTTGTGGACGAGACTTCGACGAGCCTCACACCCCGGAAATGGTCAAAACAGGAAGGATGCAGCAAGGTTCTAGGGAGTAGCGCCCCTTAGTGTATGTCATTCCTTCTGGATAGAGGTGGTATCATGGTATGGAGCCCAGATACTTAACCTATGTGGTTGCTGCATTATTATTATTATGTGGTTTGTTGGAAATCGGGGATCCTCGGGAAGATCGGTTACGATCGGGGGATGGCATACGCGTGTCAGTAGTTACCTATTTTTGCAGAGGTAACCCGGCCTTGTGTTGGCAGAGATCCGGTTAGGTTCTCGGGACGTCATTCCAGAGGCGTTTCCATGTGGCAATGGGAAGTTCCTTGGCCTGACCATTTGTTGGAAATCCAAAGAAACAATATGAGCCTTGTACGGTTTTAGTTGTAGAACCTGCCATTTAATATGGTAGCTATAGCAAGCATACTATAATGGTACCTATGCTGGCTAAGATTTATATTCTACTTTCGAAATGTTTTCTACACTATGCACTAATAATAATATCAAAAAGAATTTGATTTTTGCGTAGTAAGCATCTTTGACTATCATAAGGAGAAATCTTCTCCAATTCTGCGTTTGCATTGTGTGTGTGGCAGGAGGCCTTATGGTAGTTTCATTTTCCAAAAGCATTGCGAAATTTACTTTAAATTTTCCTGTTGTTTGTTTTAAAGATAAACTATTTTACGATCTCACACCAGTCACCATGACTGACTCGGAGTTTATTGTTTCCCTTCTAAACTCTGGGTGCCCACCAATTTCCACACGGGCAGTCTAGAGTTATGTTATCAGGATATTCTGGATATTCTGGAGCTTTGGAAGCAAGCTGGATGGCGAGACGTAGTATTTGTATCTGATATTATTTTATTCCGCTGTGTATTCTGTATGAGGACAAGTTATATAACTGTCCATTGTTGTATATGACTCTGATTGATGTATGTATAAACTGATATAGTCTTTGTTTTAAAAGACTAGTAATTATCTATTATATATTGTTCCGCTGCGATGTGTAAGATTCTGATATTGTTTTCTATTTCTATTGTTGTTCTGTTGTTCTTCTCTTCTTCTTCTACTCTTTTCTTCTTCTTCTACCTTTTTCTTCTTCTTAAACCATCATAGTTCGTATTCCCGTTCATTTTGAGTTAATCAATGGAGATTAGTGGTTAATCAAGAGGTACGGATTTGCGGGACATGACACCCCTCCTCCCTTCAAAACCATCCACTACATCCCCCTATCTTGCACTATTCATGTCATGCTCTTATGTACTTTGAGTTGAAAAGGAGCATTTTATATGTGTTATATATATATATATGAAATAATATCTTATATTCACTTACATATTTATATGCATAAGAGAGCTAATGTGTACATGCATATGTACATGTACACACCATGTTAACTTAATTTATATTGTGTGCATGTGTGTTTAACATAGTGTTTTGACATTTTGAATAACTTTTAACCAATGAAAAATCGATATTTCGAAAAATAATTTCCGGTCACATTTTCTATTTCTCTATGAACTATATATATTGGTAAACAATTTTTGAAAAAGATTTTATCATCATAAATTATTATTTAAAATAGTTTTATTTGTTAATAAAAATCCATTTATTAATTATTAAAAATATAATTAAATATTCATTTAAATAGCGATTAAATTTTGGGTCTTTACAATGTTTCAATCCCAAACTATGTCTTATCAACATATTATGCAAACTGGAATTAGAAGTGATGCTAAAGCAAAAGACTACATTCATGAGGGAGTGCCCACCTTACCATACTCAAGCAATCAGGCTATCAGATCATTGTGGAATAAAATATAAGCTAATCAGTATCCTCACACCACTAAGGAAAATGTTGTTTGGACAATGAAAAATAAGCAGCATTCTATTAATGTGGTTTACAAATCAACTACAGGCTAAGCACTCAGGCTTGTTATTGGTTGACATAAAAGAATTTGGATCGACCATTCTCCCGTTAAAGAAAATCTGCTGCTTTGGAAGGTCTTCATGAATGCTCTACTTACTAAAACCACATTGTACCTGATTGGGATGGAAGTAAACCCTATGTGTTTCTTCTACAATGAAGAGGATTGAATGCATTTATTTTTCAACTGCTCCTTCATATATGATATATGGAAGAGCATCATGGCAAATTTTGGAAGATATAATACGAATAGAACTAGCACAATTGAATGGTGCTTGATCTATAAGGCTATGAGATGGAGAAGTATGTGCTTATATGGGTTGCTGTTCACCTAGAAAAGTTTATTAAAGTCATCTGGGTTGAAAGAAATAACAAGGTGTTTAACTGCACAACAAAAGGAAAAGTTGCCTTGAAGCATGAATATACAATGAAATTTTAAATGGGATGAAGGATTCTCTCTACCCATTTGATAGCACTATGCTGGCTATTTGGAACAGTTAGGGTTTCTTGGTTTTTTTATTTGTGTTGTATTTTATATTTTCAAATTCTGTCTTGTTTCTCATCGTTAGACTCATAGCCTGTTATGGGTCTAGTTGTAATGTTTGTACCTTTTATTGTGGTTGCAATAAAATTAGTAGGGGAACAGTAAACCCCACTAGCTTTTCTTAAAACACTTACTAAAAATATTACTTAAAAATACATATTATAATATATTTAAAACTTCAAAAATAACATGTTTCCTTAATTTAAAAATTAACCGCTTACTTTAATATTTCAAAATAAATTATTAAAAATTATATAAACTCCAAACCACTTTTAAAATACTCTAATATATGTTCGAAAAGACTACTAAAAAGATTGAACAAGAATACTTAAATTTAAAATCATTTCAAAGCAAATTAAACTCTCAAATAGAAAAGACAGGATTTGCATAATGCTGTAAAAGGAGGTGCAGCGTAAAGACAGTGTTTAGAAAGTGTTGTAGTTGAATGCTGTTGTAGATTTCAAATTTACAATTTTATATAATTAAATGTTTCATTGATTTTTGCCAAGAAAAATAACTTTTCAACATCCAATCTTTTTATAGTAACTATTATACACATAATACATTATAACCATGGCGAGAAATCCATAAGGATCTCTCGACAGAAATTAATAGAAAATGTCGAACACAAGACATTTCCAAAGTGTGTTTATAGCGACCATCGCTATAAAACCAAAACCAAATCTAGTCTAATTCAAATCAATCCTATACTAAACCTTATGTTCTTTGTTTCAAGGCTATACAATAAACTATAGAAGTCATACACGTCCAAACACAATCAATTACGTATGTCATTTGCTTTCCAAAGCAAAATCAAAACAATTATCACAAAAATAATTCAACCAACATATTATAGTTTAAACAACAACAATATAAACTTCATATTCATTTGTATGGTGAGATTGCTTACCCTAAACCATTACAAAACACAAGCACAAGCCCACGACTTCCTATCACAACCTTGCAAGCTCCCATTCTTCCTACCTTCACTTCCGTGTTCTCGGTCATGCCTCCACTCCTCCTTATTTTCTCATGGCTCTAGCTTGTAGGGGAGTTGTGCTTCATTTCCTCATAATCTATATGGATGGAGGTGTTGTTATGTTGTCCTAAGGCTTATACTAGAGTTTAGTAAGAGTTGGAGTTCTTTGAATTTATTTTCATTTAGGGACTTATGAAGAGAGAGGGAAGGAGTGAGCTTGCTTTTATTTTGCAAAAACTAAAAATAATTCAAAAGTGAAGTTTTGTGTGTATATAGGATTTAAGGATGTGGCAAATGACCAAAAATACCCTTCATGGCCAGCCAAAAGAGGATCCTTCCACCCACATTCCTCTCCTTTATTCCCTCCCCTTCTTAAGCCTTGAATCATGCCTTAAATTAAGGGCTTTTTTCCCCTTAATTTTTTTTCTTTGGTATTAATTAATTTTCTTAACAACTTAGGTGTTTTAAATTGTTGTAAATGTCTTCATATGTTAGTATACAAGTGCCAAAAAGCTCGAACAACTTTTATTGAGTAAAAAGTCGTTTATCGATAAAACAATTTTCGATCACATTATCGATATTTCTCCAAACTCTTTATTTTTGTAAACAAATTTCAAAAATGAATTTCTTATCATTACTTATTATTTTAAAGAGGGTTAATAATATTATAAAATCATATTTATTCACATTAATCTAAGATTCAAATATTTAGATACGAAGTGTTCGAAATTCCAGGTCATTACAATATGTGTATAGTAATTTAAAATAATTACCACAAATTTTAAATTCACCTTTGTGCTAAGTAAACCAAATATATCCTTACTTCAGAGGTTAACTTGGTCAAATATGTAAATCAAATAACATCTTGCTATATCAAATAGTATAAAGATATTTGTAAAATTCAAATTGAATAATTCAATTTTAATTGTACTAAATGTATTAAATTTATAAAATTATTATATCAATTCAATTTTAGCCTAAAATAATTTAGTAGACTAAGCATGTACATTTTAATCTAATTTTACATTATGAAACAATGGATATAAATCATTTTGGATATATGAAATGCAGAGTTTATACCGTAGCCAAATTAAATAAATTGTGTGTATGTGTGTGTATATATGTATGTATGTATATGTATATATCATTGTATTATTAAATAAAACATAATATGTATAACTTGATCAACATCATTAACATAGATTAACATAATTTCATAAACCAAATTCTATTACATACATATGTTTAACTTTGAATAATTTATTTATAACACATTACTTATAACAACATTATATTATGTCAAACTCAAAAGAAATTAAAATACATCAAATATATCAACATGGATCATAGGTGAGTGTATACGAATATGTAATATAAAATAAGAATTGTACCTAATTAGATCATGCCCATCATGACATGTCGATTTGAGATTATACTCCGATATTCCTTGAATTATCACTCAATATTGTTATGATTAAATGAATCACTTTTGCTTTGATTTATTTGATGATATTTGGGTGAAACTTTTGGCCATGGGGAGGTAATGCATCAAAGTGGTGGCTATAAAAAGAGAGGAGCAAAATAAAAAAGGAGCTATAAAAGAATTAATATGAAAGCTTAAGTAATTAAGGAGAGAAGAGAGACCTTTCACCTCCCTCACTTTAAAGTCTCCTTTCTTTAATTCTTTTTATGCTTAAATCAAAATCCAAACCACCTTATATACTAGCATGGCTTGCCACAGATGGTCCTCTTCATGGACCTAATCTGTTAAGCAATAGAAATATATTTAAAGCCCGTTTAAGTATATTTAATATCATATATTGATACATGCATATATACTTTTTATATAGACATCCAAATAATTACTAATGACTCCCAGACATTTCTAAAAGTTGCCTATTTGCTAATAACACCCTAACATCAAATACACCTATAATTAATATTTCTTAAATATTAATTAATTTAATTAATTTATAATACCTACAACTAATTAAATCATGTGGCCTTTTTCGAAGAATTCACAAATACGGTTGTGTGACTCAGATGTGTAAATTTAGTTAGTAATTGATATTGAATAATCAAAATATTAATATTCACACATCACTATTGCTAGTGATGTGACTGTTTGGTTAAATTCATCGCTTACGGATATTTTCATTAAAATCATATTTACATTAGTTTAAGCGATATCAATAGTAACAATAATTTACACGCGTTCTCTTTGCCAACACTATACTACTTTAGGATGTATGGAACTTGGAATCGGTTAAAACTCCAATACTATCAACATTTAACTTAGTCCATAAACTAAGTCATTGGTTCAATAATAAAATTTATTATTAACCGTTCTTCTTTGGCAACAGATTTTTGATTTCGATTTGACTATAGTAGACCATGATACTAACCTCATACAACTAAGGAGACGAATTTTCTTCTAGATAGCGTTTCACTTTCAATGCTTAAACCCAGACCCAACTATAGTCGCTTGATGCATTGTCATGCCATGATTTAACTATCAAAGTGGAGTATTCACATTGAAGTTCCACGGTATTCTCAAGTCGAAGAAACTGTGTAACATTGTTACCTTGAGATTTTCTGTTTGAACTAGTTGTTATTAGACAATAGGAAACCGTCGAATGAGTCATTCCATAGTTATCCAATAACTACAAGCACGTAACCCCTTGCTGCCCTCATCGGCCATGAATAATACACTATCCATCATTTGGAGAGCGTTACATACTCTAGTCTCAAAGGATGTATCAATATCCTTTTTCAAAACATCTTAACCACACTTATTTAAAATAATATGTTATTTTATATTATGATAATTTTCTCACATTACAAATCCTTGTAATTATTATCGCATAACATATCATTTAAGGATATTTTATACTAATATACTTAAATTAATTACTTAATTAAAATATTACTATATAACAAGTATATAATAGAAAATCAATCACCTTTGTTATGAATAAGATTGGTTATAGAGTTAGATACATGTAACAATTACATAATTGCCTCTTGGATATACCCCTAATTATTTCAGCTATTGGAAGTCTATAGGATCATTATACTAAAATTGCAAGAATCCGTATTGGAGATACAACTAATTTCCCACACTTTATTGTTGTTGTAAAGCGAAAAGTGTTCTTGCCACCGATGGAATGTCAAGATGAAAGGTATATCCTACCACCTGTGGAATTGTAAGATTATAAAGGTGTTATTTCCACCCATGGGAAGCAAGACAGTGATGGTGAAATTTTGTATGGGGAGTACAAGATTGGACGTTGGATTGGAATCCAAAACTGTATAAAAATTCATGTTGTTTTTTACTTTTATTATTTCTTTTACTTTGCTCTATATTTATTTTCTGATTACCTGCCCATATTAGCAATTTTGTTACTGATTTATGTAGATAACATTTAAATTCATAAGTTAATTTTTAAATAGTTCAAATACATTATTCACCCTATTCCTTTAATGTATTAGTTGCTTTAAGATCCATTTTGTATCAGTGTATTTGGGCAACTCATAACCCATATTTGGTATTAGAGCACACAGTTCTCAAAAGATTCATAGCCATAATTTTGAAAAAGATAAATGGCCAATAATACTAGTAACACGCTTTTTTGACAATTTTGTAAAGGATCGATCCATTACTAGACCAACACTCTTTAATGGTAGTAATTGTTCATTTGAATGCCTTGGGCATGAGACAATTGGAGGCAAAGTTCAAAATTTTCTATAATATAATTAAAGCGCTTGATCGTATTATGTGCTGATGTAAAAAAGCATCATATCAAATTATATTTGTTGGGAATGTATTATTACATGGGGTAACATTTTAAAATTCTATTTTGATCAATTTTTATTAAAAAAATTGTGTTTGTAAATTATAATTTGTCCTTAATAAAGTTATATATATGTTATTATTTTATTATAGTTTAAAGTAATTTAGTATTTTAATTTACAATATATTCGCATTCACAATGCAAACATTGTAACTGCAATAATAAAGTAGACTAACCTAGGGTGTACATAGATGAATAAATTTCAGATGTGTAAATAACCATTGGGATATATGGTTATTACATAAAAAATGATATCAATGATGATAAATATGGTCATACATACATACATACATACATACATACATACATATATGGTATAATGTTAAGGGGAGATAATTAAGTTCATATATTCATATATATCAATTAATACCCGAAAAATCCGAAATCCATCCACATCTATATCCAAAAAGCGGACAGATATCTGCATTCTAGAAAAGTGGATACTAATCAGATACGAAGGCGTCTACATTCAAAAATTATCCATCCGGTCTTTATCAAGATTATGATTTATTTTATATGTATTTTGGTATAGTGTAAGATATGCATTTATTATTTTATTAAGATAATAGTTTATATTATATGCATTTAATTTATACTAACTGCTCAAATCTATTTATTATCATTATATTTGTTGACTTTGCAAACTTTAATAATCAGTGTGATTGAAAAAAATATGTTAAACCAAAATATTCTATTTTTGTTTGTTGATTTATCGATTGTTAATGGATAATAATACAATATCCATTTGTATCAGTGGATGCGAATATCCAATATCCAAAAAAGATTTAGGATGCGGATGTAGATATGATACTATCCATATTTGAAAGAATCCGTTGACAAGACTATATGTATGTATATACATACATACAACATTATTATGACCGTTAAATATTCATTAATGTATATATATGATAAAAAAATTCTACCATAATTTAAAGGAAACAATTTAAATTGAGCTATGTAAAGAAAGCAATTCAAGGGAAATAGTATAGATAAGGGAAACAATTTGAATTAAGTTATGTAGGGGGTAACAATTTAAGGGAAATAGCTTAGATAAGGAAAACAAAATTTAATTATATAAGAGAAACAATAAAAAAAAGTCAATTTAAATTTTTTATACATGTGCGCGCAAGCGCGCACATAGACACACAAACACACACACACACACACATGTATGTATGTTTCAAAACTAAATTATTTATATACCTTTTATATAATTACCAAATATATGTGTGTATGTAGGTATTTTAAGTTAAAATTATATTTTGAGATATACATGTGTGTGTGTGTATACACATACATACTTATTTAAAATTAGAAATTTAAGAGTTTGACTAATTCAAATATATATATACATATAAACAAATTTTTTTACTAAAAACTTAAAACAAGTTTGAATACATATATATAAATCATAGGTCATGGAAAATTGTTTTATTTTTGGAAAATATAAATAGATATACTTTGTTTTAGATTTGATATATAAATATATTTGCATATAGTGTGTGCGTGCGCATATGTATGTATGTATGCAAATAGGTTAATACATACATACACACATATATATATATATATATATATATATATGTTAATTGAAGTTTTTGGAAAATAGTTCATTTTATAGTCGAAAATATATGAACAAAGTTTTTTTTGAAGTGGGTAAATTATTTTTTAGGGCTTCCTCAGCCCAAAAGTTGTTCGGCCTATAACAACCGTATACAACATCTACAAAAGTACAAAATAATACTTTATAATAAAGCACAATTATTCCTTAACTCAGTTTTCCAGATCCATCCCTTCATTCCAAAAACTTACTCTTCCTTCTCTCCGTCATGGCAGCCGAAACGATGTATTTGGGTTTTCTTCCACTCCTTGCCTCAAATCCACTAGTTCATACCAAACTCCTTGTTCCAAGTGCCTGGTAACAATTTCCCACTAATTCTCTTCAAGACTAACTACATGTCAACATTAGCGAGTTTACTTACTTCGTACATGTTTTTCTTCACTTTCTTGATAATCCTCCAGTCTCTCTCTTTCCATATACTCCAAACATCCACTTTCAAGGCAAATTCCACTCATCTTGGTTTTCAAGTCTTCACCCTATCTTCTCTCATCCAAGTAATCAACTACTTGTTGAAATTTATATTCTGTATTTGTAAATTTTGTCGATTGTTTACAATTTTCCCGCCTCTTTAAAGAATTCACATACGGAAAAAAGATGCAAATGGTTTTCATTGTCTTTATTACATGGAACGCATATTTTTTATTCTGTAATTCCCAACTGGAAAGTCTATCTCCTGTAGGCACTCTATCCATGATTTCTTTGTATGCAGTCAATACCATTTTTGGGTTATTTACTCTGTCCAATATAATTTTGCTCCACCTTTTGCATTGATTTATCCTTCTTATTATCTCCCAAGCTGATTTTGTCATGAAATCCTTTTACGTAGGCTTTCAATTTCAGATGTCATTCTCTTTACCCAGAAAGAGCGGCATGTATTCAATTTGTTGTTTCTGGTCATTACTGATAGGAATAGAGTCATCATTCCAATTAGTACTTTGACTTTCTTATTTGGACAACCATATGCAGAAAAAGTATTCCAACCCAGTCTGTCAATAAATGATTCTCCACCAATCCAAGGTTCTCTCATAAATCTATTTCTTTTCCATGTGCAACTCCTTATCCTCACGATAGCTTTCCAAGTAGCTAAAGCATTGTTATCAATTGCCATTTTCCAAAAATTCTCCTTTATGTATATCTGTATCATCCATCTAGCCCAAATTCCTTTAGTGTTAATAATTTTCTAGGCTTGCTTTAGAGTGAAAACATCTCTCATGTCTTTTAGACTTCCGAGCCTCACTCCTCCTTTTTCTTTGGGCCTGCATAAGTCTTCATATTTAATCATGTTCAGCCCTCCTTTCCAAATGAAATATGCACAAACTCTCTCAATCTTATCTACAGAGGTATCGGGTAATTGAAAAGTTTGTAGCTAAAAGTTGACCTTCGCTTGTATTACTGTGTGAAAATGACAAAAATCTTAAACTCCAACCTTAAAGTTTGTCTCTAATCTTGTTATCAACTCAGCATACTCTCCACCAATTATTTTGTTAGAGGACAATGAAATCCCCAAATATTTCAATGGTAGTTCGCCCTCTCTACATTTAATATATTCAAAACTTCACTCTTGTTTCTACAGTATTTGTTGAAATAACATTTAGTCTTGAGCTCATTCAGTTTAAGCTCCGCTTTCTCTTCCAATCTTTGAAATATATATTTGATGGCAACAACTTGATTTTATGCAAAAATGATCAGGTCATTGGCATATAAGAGGTGGATCACTATAAGTTGGAAACTATAAATTGTCTGGAATAGCTTGTTGTGGCTAGCCAACTCCATTTGGGGAGTGAGAAATTCCATAGCTATTGCAAATAGGTAAGGAGATAGTGGATCTCCTTGCCTTATACCTCTGTTGCTACCAATGGAACCTTTGAGGATACCATTAACCAAAATAGAGAAGGTAGGAGTGGTGGTACAATCACTAATCAACTCAACGAACTTGGTTGGGAACCTTATACATCTAAGCATGTGTAGGATAAAGTGTTTGTTAATCTTATCATATGTTTTGTTGAGGTCAACCTTTAGACAAAAATTACCAAAACCTTTTTTATTAAAGTTTCTAATCAGTTCATGTGCCAGAAGTGAATTTTCGGATATGCTTCTTCCTTTAATGAACGCACTTTAACATTCAGCAATAATGTCTGGTAAGATCTTCTTCATTCTATTGCATATTATTGCACTCAAGATTTTATATATGACATTACAACATGTAATGTGCCTGCAATCTTCAATTCTTGTTGACTTTTCATTCTCTGGAATCTGACACATGGAAGTATGATTGACTTCTTTTAGTATTTTACATGTGTCGAATGATTCTTGTATAGCTGATAGTATCTTACTTTTTAGGTCAGCCCAATGAACTCTAAAGAACATGGAGCCTAGGCCATATGGCCCTGGACTTGCAACCACATGAATGGACTCCAGAGCTTCCAGCACTTCGCATGCCCTTACTTGTTTGCTCAACATCCTTCTCCTTGTAGAATTCACCATTCTTCTGCACTAAACCTGGGGTAAGTCTGTCTCGCATTCCCATTATGCAGTTCAGTATAATATTTGATTGCCTCCTTCTAAATTTTTGCATAGTTAATAATAGAATTTCCTTCCTGGTCAAAGCATTGATAATTATTATTAGCATTCTTCTTGACATACATTTTAGTATAAATATTTTTAGAGCATTCATCTCCTTTTACGATCCACTTCTCTTTTGCTTTCTATTTTAGGTCTATAGCTTTTATCTTCAATGCATCTTTAAGATTACTATGTGCTTGATAGTATTGGTTCCAAATGTTTTCACTTTGTGGCCCACTATCAATTTTTTTAATAGGTTTTCACATTGATTATATAGTTGTTTAATGTTATCATGATCCTTCGACCACACCTGTTCCACTCTTTTATCCTATTTCAATTATTTTGAGCAAATGCACTAACATATAGAACTGTCAGCCTTCCATGTTCACATATGTCCATGTTTACTGCATTATTGTAACCTTCATAAAGATGCCAATAATTTGCATACCTGAAAGGCTTCCCCTGATCATTTTTATCTTTCTTGATCAAAGAAATGTGTAGTGGGCTATGGTCGCTTGTAAAATTAGATAGTGTATTGACTTTGATATCAGAAAACATATTTATACAATCCGACTTAACAAGTACTCTGTTAAGTTTGTTTGAAATCTTCATACATTCTCCACTTCTCCATGTGAATTTCAGGCCCATGGGGATAAGCTCAAATGGCCCTGCAGAAACTATGCAATTATTGAATTTGGTCAGCTATGACACTTTCAACGTAAGCCATCCCTTTTCCCTTTGCTTTTAGAACAGCATTAAAATCTCACATCATAATCCAAGGACCATCAAAGTTACTTGTTAGGTCTTTGATTTTATTCTCCATAAATCAGTTTCATATGATGCTAAGTTACTTGCATATACACATAAAAGATGAACGATTAGATCTCCTAAGTTTATTGCCATGATTGTTATTTATTGATCATCTTTGTCTACAACAATTACCTACCAGATAAACTTATTCAACATAAGTAGAATTCTTCCTTTTTCTCCCAAATTATTGTTATGAGTGTGCTTATTTATACACACACACATGTACTTTTGATAATACATATTAATTTGGTATCAAAACAACTTATCGAAATCCTACCAACTTGTTAACACCTTTTAAATGATTTAGCTTTCCTCTTTGAAGACCGTCTTCTTCCTTAAAGTGGAGTTGTTGCTTTTCTTCAATGCCGACAAAGGCAATAGTGGTAGGGGTTTTAAGTTTTAGAAATCTTATTTCTGCTGGTTAGGGTTATGAGAAGCCTTTGTATTTATTGAAGAGGAGTGATGGGCCTTGCCCCTCCATTATCTAACCCATGCTACCAAATAACAACTCAAATGTAACTAATTACACTTAAATTAAAATGGGGCTTATCAATTAAGTGCATCTTTAATTAAACAAATTTAATTCCCATTTATTATTTGATTAAATATTATTTTCAAGCCATTTATTAGTTAAATATGCATACAACACTTATATAACTATATTAATTATTTAACATCTTTTAAATAATATTAAATTTTCCACCCAAAATAAATATAATGATTTATGTTAATTTTACCAATTTTTAATTTATAGCATTTATAAATTATTTCTTAAGAAATGGAATAAGATGTGTTTGGCAACATTAGGATAAAAAAGAAAATATTTTTCGATTTTTTAGATAAAAATAAATTAGAATAATTAAAATTTTAAACATTTCTAAGTAAAATATTCTATTAAATCTTAAAGAAGAACTAAATAAAGTTATTACACAAGAGAAAATAATGTAGAAATAGAGGTCCAAGGTCTAATGGATAGATAAGAGAGAAAAGAATGCCAAGTTTTTTATAAAATAGCTAACGGATGTAAGCGAACCAATACCATAAACTCTTTACTTAATAATAATATGGAAGTTTTTGATCAAAATGAGCTCAATGATGCCTTCACTTACTATTTCAAAGGTATCTTTGAAGCTAATAGTGGTCACAGAATTAATGCAAGGTGAAATGATTTGTATCTCGAAAATGCAAAGACAATATTAGATGATTTGAATATTCCTTTCTCAAAAGAGGAGATTTTGAAGATCATCAATGATATCCCTAGTGATAAATCGCTCGGACCGAATGGATTTCCTATGTTGTTTTATAAGAAATTTTAGCATGTTTTAGAAGTTGACTTTATCAAAATGTCTGATGAGGTTTGTAACTGTAATTTACAATTAGAAAGATATAAATTTACTAGTGTAACACTTCCTCATAAGAAAGTGGGTGTTGTAGAGCTTAGAACTTTAGGCCTATTTCGTTAATTAACCATTCTTCTAAGATTATCTCAAAGGTTTCAGTTAACAAATTAAGAAATAGTGAATAACTTAATTGACTACACTCAGTTCGCTTTTATTAAGGGCAAAAATATCATGGATAGGTCGTTGTAGTCTAAGAATTTATAAATTATTGTTGTAAAAATAATATCACTTGTGCCCGTTTAAAACATGATTCTTCTAAGGCATTTGATTATATCGAATGGTCCTTTATCAAAGAATTATTAATAGCCAGGGGATTTAGCTTTAGATGGGTACGTCGGTTATGACCTTGCTCAAAACCAAAAAATCAAGTATGATGGCTAAAGGAATTCTAAGAAATAAAATTCAATCTATATATGGTCTTAGACAAGGAGAACCTTTGTCTCTTCTACTATTCAACTCAGCAAAAGATCTATTTATAAGGATTATAACGTTATCTGGTACAAATAGGGTTTTGGAGAGTATAGCAATGATATCATTAGCAATGGCCTTTCGGTCCTTTAATTCGCTGATGGTACAATGCTTTTAACAACGAATTTGCCTCGGTACATCAGGATTCATAAATTTATTTTATATAGCCTTTGTGATGACCCATAAAATTAATCACTTTAAAATATGGATATTTAATATATTTTTTGAATAATATTTTTCTAAAGTTGTAAATATTGAAATGAATTATATTTGTGATAATGCCTTTTATACGCCCAACTTATTTCATAAGCCCAAAATTCGTCAAGACCTTATCTAGGCTTCCTAACTCTAGAATTTCCCCTTGGCTTCTTGAATACATTGATGATATTTGCTAGCTTCTCTTAGAAGCCTTGTTTTGGATAGCGTCTCATGGAACCTTTGTCTTAATAGTATCTTTTTAGCTTCTCATGAAAGCTTTGTCATAATAATATCCTTTTAGCTTCTCTTAGAAGCCTTGTTTTGGATAGCTTCTCATGGAAGCTTTGTTTGAATAATATCCTTTTAGCTTCTCATGGAAGCTTTGTATTAATAATATCCTTTTAGCTTCTCTTAGAAGCCTTGTTTTGGATAGCTTCTCATGGAAGCTTTGTCTTAATAATATCATTTTAGCTTCTCTTAGAAGCCTTGTTTTGGATAGCTTCTCATGGAAGCTTTATCTTAATAATATCCTTTTAGCTTCTCTTAGAAGCCTTAATTTGGATAGCTTACCTTGGAAGCTTTATTAGCCTATAAATGCACATCCTTATGAACTTCAAAAAAGAAGCTTGGTTTTATTATTCTTATCCTTTTATTTTCTCCCTTAAGCTTTTTAAAAGCTTGTTAATGGCTTCTTAGTTTCAGAATCCAAATTTCATCTCTTCCTTAAGTAAAAAATCAATACAACTTCCATCTTCACCCTCTACATCACCAAACTAAACAACCTAAACCCATATCCATCTCTCTACTTGTTTGGCCGAGCCCACTTCAACATAGGCCAAACCACTTTGGCACTCTAAACCCTCCAAAACTTCATTCTTCCTAAGGCTAAGCAAAGATGTCGATTGTGTTCAAGCTCGTGTGGAGTTACAGTCCAATTTGCAAACTTTTTGTTAGTAAAGTTCGCCTTTTTAAACTAATGTTTTTAACTTTATTTCCTTCATATTTTTGTCTCTATTTTAATTACTTAATTTGTAATGTTTGGATGTATTGTTGTTGACCTGGTTTATGCCTTAAAAGATAACACCTTTGTAGTTAGTAGGCACTTAAAATTATTGTATAGTCCGAAGTAAAATTTGTATAAGTAATTTCTCCTTTATCTTTATGAATGTTGTTTACTTTGATATATATATATATATATATATCATCCTTATAAATGTGATGTGATGCTTGGGAAAATGAGAACCATTATGACATAAAGTATGTCTCGAAGTGTCCATACAGCGATTATTGCTACATCGGCACTTTTGAAAAAATAACATCTCCTTCTAAACCTTTTGGCTAATTCTCTGGATTGGGTTTTGGTTACAAAGTCAAATTAAGTTTTTGAATAATAATGGGTTTAAACTTAATTAACTATTGTTTAATTTTAAATTTAATCATTTTAATTAAGCATGATTAAGGTTAATTAATTAACTTAATAATGATGTTTTAAAATTTAATTAATTACTTTGTTAATGATAATTAAAATTAGTTAATCATGTTGCCTAATGATGATTAAGGTTAACTAATCATTTAATAACGATGGATTAAAGTTAATTGATTATTTTAATCAATGGTGTTTAAAATTAATTAGTCCTCTTTAATTAATGACTTTTATAATTAATTAATTAGTTTAAATTTAACTACTCTTTTTCTTTAACGATACTTTAATTAATGATATTTAAATCTTATTAATTTAATTAATGATGTCTTATGAGTGGTTAACCTTTTTAATTTAAGGTATTTGAAGTTAACTGATTAAATTAATTAAATGAAGTTCAAAGATGATTAATCATTCTTACTGAAGCTAATTAACTAGTAAAATGAGGATGTCTAAACTTATTAAAAAAAATTTATAATGGTGTTTTTAAAGCGAATGAAATATTTTTACAAATATGTTTAAAGTTAATACTTTGTGAAACCCAAGCACGAATTCGGCTTTCAAAACTAAAAGTTTGATTCGATTATGCTGAATTAAGTTCAGTTAAACGATATCACTTATATGGAAATAATTTATTTGTTTGTTCAACACTAAACACGAAGAGGTAGACTTGTCCCTATTTCAAAAGTTAAGAATGGTCGTGGTACATGACTTTGAGGTAACACTACCTTAACTTGTCCAGCATTATTGTTAACCCAAGAATAGTACAAGTTTGAAATCGACGAGTGGTGATGGGTATACAAGACTTAATTTTCATATATGATCGTTTTGTTTCCTCGATAGTTTGTTTCTCGGCTATCGATTACTTCATCTTCTTTATTTATCGTCATTCAAAGACGAATTGTTGCTCTATAGAGCTTTGATATCCTTTATCAGAATTGATTGAACCCAAAGCGTGAGAGGAAGCCAAGCTATATGTGGTTGCTCCCGTTAGGGTAATTTCACATCTACTGTAGATTTGGTTCGGATATTTGTGCACCAAGATGTGAATTACTCGGATACTCGGTAATCGTTGGCGGGGTCCGGCTTAGACGTGTCCGAGAACCATCGGAGTTCTCAAGTATATTTCTAGAGGTATACTTTTCGGTAAGGGAGGTACACCCTCCTTGTCATTGTTGGAGATTTTTCTTTCCTTATTTGATTTGAACCTTTGAATCTGTTTTCTCTAATTGTAGTAGGAAGAGTCAACCACTCTTCGCAGTGTTTAATTATTAGTTTAGTCCATTCTATTGAGTTTGGACTGTTATCTTGTTTATCCATTCCTACGTTTAGATGTTTGTTTATGTAAGAGTAAACCCGTTCCGTGTTCAGCGACGTGGTCTCACATGTTTGTGCTTAATTATACCCCTATTGTTAAAAAATTTACTCACACTAGACATATCGTCAGACCCGAGTTATTTATTTCCCTAAACTCTCGGGTACTCACTTTATTTGGGTAGTCTGAGAGTAGCTGGTCTTTGTAGGCTCTTTTGTAGATGGTGTCCGAGTAGGAGGCGCTTACTTACCTAACTATCTATTCCATTGTTTAATTAGTGTGTGTGTGTGTGTGTTATGTAATTTGTTTACTATGTGTAAAGGCAGGTTGTTAGAACTACCGTGTTGATGATAGTACTTTTGTGTAACTCTGATAACTCCATGTTTGGGAGTAACCTTATGTACTAATTCTATGTTATGTTCTATGTATCTATTTTAATCGTGAGATTTTCTATTCTGTTCTTATTTTACCCCAAGATAATTCATCTTTCGGATGCTTGGGCAACGACACATGAACACCAAGGATGTGTTAAGTGTCGTTTCCTAGGACTCTGAAAGGTGGGTCGTTACAGTTGGTATCAGAGCTTTAGTTAAGCGAACACCCTAGCTTGATTGGGGTACAACTCATTAGATATAGGGTGAGTAGAGCCCTAGAATGAGTTAATCTTGAGAGAGAATTTCCTTTTCTCCCGTAAGATTCTTGTTTAAGATCCTTTGTTGTAGTTTCCGTTTTATCATCTTTGACCCTATCTTTGTATTCTAATAATACCTGCCACTGATACAAGTTATTGAATATGAGTACAAGAGGAAGAAGAGGGAGGGGATCTACAACCAGCACGACTACAAATGGTAGAGATCCTAGAAATGAGTCAGTTGTAGAGCCGATAGAAGAAGCAGTGATGCAAGTTCAGCCAGCTCAGAACTTTGCGACTTTGTGCAAGAATTACACTGCTTTAGGTGGAAAGCCTTTCTATGGAACTGAAGACATTTTAGGAGTTCAGACATGGCTCCGCTCTTATGAAAGGATATTCGAAGATCTTCAACTGGGAGATGCTAGAAAGAGATTGTTGGCATCGCGCAAGCTTCAAAAAGCAGTAATGGATTGATGGGATTCGGTCATCATGAATACACCAAAGGAAGATTTTTCTTGGGCTCAGTTTAAGGAGGTTTTTGAATCTTAGTTTATTCCGTAGGCGGGAAGGACTCGGTTGTTTAGGAGTTCCATGGATTTAAAACAAGGTGAGATGACAGTGGCGCAGTATGAGCATAGGTTCAATGCATTGTCTCGCTTTGGACCAGGATTGCTTGATACACCACTCAAAAAGAATGAAATGTTTGTTAAACACTACTACAAAACAGGCCATTTTGCAAATGACAATCGGTTGCTGAACTGATGCAAAAGGGGGGGTAAACAACCGATGCAAATGGCCTGTTTTGTAGTAGTGAAAGGAATGCGACTAGATTTTCATCGGGAAATGACTAATCATCTCAATGGTACCTTTACCAATCTGATCAGTATGGCTTTGAGATTGAGGCTCTTGATATTAAGTAAGGAGTTCGAAAAGGAGTAGTGCCAGTGGTTAATGCCTAACCTTTATCAGTTATCCCAGTTGCAAGCAAGCCATATTTCAAGCGTAAAGGGAAGAAGAAGTGGTTAGGAAAAAAGCCTGGAGATGGAGCTCCGGAATAGAAGAAGCAGTTAGACTTGTCGAAGATTCTTTGTTTCAAGTGCAACAAAATGGGCCACTTTGCAAATTAATGCCCAGCTATCTCTTGTTTCAACTGCGGCCAGCTGGGACACATGAAGAATGAGTGTCGCTTCCCAAAGAAGAAGACTCAAGGACAAGCTTTTGCTGTCGAAGAAATACCATCTACTTCTACGGATCCAAAAGGAAAGCAGGTGTTGCAAGGTACACTATCCATTTCAAATATTCATGTTAGAGTGTTGTTCGATATCGGTGCATCCCATAGTTTTGTCTCTTATGAACTAATGAACCAGTTAAGCCTTAAGTATGTTATTCTGAATAATCCTCTTTGTGTGTCGAACCTATTGGGGTCCGACAAATCTTGATACTATGTGTTTGAATGTGCCTATTTCTTATCGAGATCGTCTTTTCTCTTCGACTTATTTGTTCTTGGGTTTATAGGTTTTGGAGTGTTATCAGGAATGGATTGGTTACCTAAGTTTGAAGTTGTATTGGATTGTGTTAGAAGAGTCATTGTAGTAAAATATGTAGTAAGTAGAAGCACTGATATATGTTGTGGGGAGCCAAATAAGTTAATGAGCAGTTTCCTTTATTCTCTCGAAGTACCCAAAGAGGAGATAAGTGATATACATATTGTTCAGAACTTCAAGGATATTTTTGAAGAAATGCAAGGTTTACCTCCTCACCGGGAAGTGGAATTCCATATTAACTTGATTCCATGAACCAGACCGATAGTACAACCACCTCAAACGTTGGCTCCAGAATAAAAGAGAGAATTAGAGAAGCAGATGTTTGATTTATTGCAAAAAAGTTTGATCAGACATAGCACATCGAGTTAGGGATCACCGGTAGTTTTTGTTACCAAAGAAGATGGTTCTCTTAGATTATGTGTAGATTACCGAGAGTTAAATAAGAGGACTATCAAGAATAAGTATCCTTTACTTAGGATCGATGACATGTTTGACCAGCTTCACGGAGCTCGGATATTTTCTTAGTTGGATGTTGTCACTGGTTTTCACCAATTAAGGGTAGCAGAGGAGAGTGTACCCTTAATAGCTTTTTGTACCCCTGACAGTTTTTACAAGTGGTTAGTCATGCCATTCGGATTGACTAATGCACCCGCTTATTTTGTGGATTTAATGAATAGAGTGTTTCGGGATTTTCTTAACAAGTCTGTTCTCGTCTTCATCGATGACATTCTTGTCTATTCTAAGACGAACGAAGAGCATAAGTATCATCTTAGAGTTGTTCTAGATACTATGAGAAATCATGTATTAAAGGCAAAGTGTTCTAAGTGCTATTTCTGGAAATCCGAAGTTAGATTTCTAGGGCACGTAGTTTCGGGGAAAGGTATATTAGTGGACCCAGCTAAAGTAGTTGCGGTTCAAGACTGGAAGAAACCCAAAAATACGGTGGAGGTTAGGAGTTTCTTGGGATTGGCAGGTTTCTATCGGAGATTTATTAAATATTTCTCAAAAAAGTGCTTCTCATCTAACAAAGATGGACGTTAAGTTTGTCTAGACGCCCACGCGTGATCAAGCATTCAATGAGTTAAAGAAGAAATTGACCAGTGCTCCCGTTTTAACTATTCCAAATAGGAGCAAAGGATTAATAGTTTACACGGATGCTTGTAAGACCGGATTGGGAGAAGTTTTGATGCAAAATGGTAAAGTGATAGTGTATGCGAGTCGACAATTAAAACCTCATGAGAAAATTACGCTACGCACGATTTAGAGCTATTGGCAGTTGTCTTTGCGTTAAAAGCGTGGAGGCACTATCTTTTGGGTGCAAAGTTTAAGTTATATACGGATCACAAGTCATTGAATTATCTTTTACCCAAAATGATTTGAATTTGAGGCAGTAGAGATGGCTTTAGCTTCTCGCGTCTTATGACCTAGAGATTCTTTATACCTCAGGAAAAGCAAATGCAGTAACAGATGCATTGAGTAGGAATGGGATGACGATGGTGAGTTTGGAAGTTAAGCCAACACTAATGGAGAGAATTGCATATTTCCAAGAAGAAGACCCTACTCTAGCTCAACTTAATAAAGATGTTGAAGATGGAATTGTTTCTAGTTTTCAGATTGACTCCCGAGGCTTTTTAAGAATGAATGGTCGGAATTGCATGCCAAATGTTATTGGAATTAGACAAGATGTATTGAGAGAGTGCCATCGGTAAAAGTTATCTATCCACCCAAAAGTAACTAAAATGTTTCAGAATATGAAGAAGACCTTTTAGTGGAAAGGGATGAAGAGAGATATTTCGATCTTTGTGAGTTGGTGTGCAAATTGTCAACAGGTCAAGAGTGACCAGCAGAAGACTGCTGGGTTACTCCAACCATTATAGATTCTAAATTGGAAGTGGGAGCAAGTATCCATGGACTTTATTTATGGGTTTCCTAGAACAAGAAGAGGTAATGAAGGTATTTGAGTAATTGTAGATCGATTAACAAAGAGCGCCCACTTTATTCTGGCGAAGACAACTAGAACTACAGCTTCTTTGGCAGGGATTTATTTGAGGGAGGTCATTCGACTACATGGAATTCCAGTAAGTATAGTCGATGATCAAGATCTCATTTTCACCATTCGTTTTCGGGAAGCATTGCAAGCCGCTTTAAGGATGGGGTTGAATTTGAGCACAGCTTATCACCCGCAGACTGACGGACAAATCGAAAGGGTGAACCGAGTATTGAAAGATCTTCTATGAGCATGCATTTTGGATTTTGGAGGCTTATGGGAAGATTATCTACATTTGGTAGAGTTCTCTTATAACAACAGTTACCAGGCTAGCATTAGCATGGCGCCCTATGAAGCTTTGTATGGACGGCCATGTAAATCACCATCATGTTGGGTGGAGACTAGGGATCGATTAGTTCTTGAACCTGATATAGTTCGAGAAGCAATAGAGAAGGTGGATGCGATTAAGAAAATAATGAAGGAAGCACAAGATCGATAGAAAAGCTATGCCAATCAACAAAGAAGGGACTTAGAATTTGCGATCGAGGACTTGGTATTTGTGAAAGTTTCCCCGATTAAAGGAGTTGTCCGATTTGGAAAAGCAGGAAAGTTAGCATCCAGATTCGTTAGACCATTTAAATTTTGTTAACAAAAAAACTTGTCAACACCTCAAATTGAAGATTAGGATGTGAATGATGCTTTCGAAACCTCCTTTCGAATAAGTGGAGATTGTTAAAGCTTTTCAGATAGGTAAAAGTAACCAAAAACTCGTCTCTGATACCTTCCGACTCGGTCGAAAGGGTAGTCTCTCTCTCTCAATAATTATTTCTAATGGGTTGACTGGGCACCTTGTCAAAACCACCTTTCGACATAGGCAAGGGTGCTTGGGTTAGGAACCTAACGATCTTTGGAAAAGCGAAGTTGAGTTGGTTTCGACTCTGTCGAAAGGTATGACACTTACAATCTAGTTGATTTAAGCTTAATCTTCTAAAAAATAAGAATACTAGGGGTTTCGACTTGGTCGGAGGGGCTCCTTTCGACCAACTCAATTGCAGGTTGACACATTTATGAAAATATGGAAATCTGAACCACTAAGTAAACGTAATGATCACAATCCTTTTTTATAGAACTCAATTGAACAAATTGACCAAATTCCCAATCTGATTTGAGAATTAGGGTTTACTAGTTTAAGAGAAATACAAGTGATAAGTAAAAGAAATCGGATCCCTTACAACTGAACCCTGGAGTCATATTTATAGGTGCGGGTTGCACCTTTCAACCCCAAGCTTCCGACGCGGTCGATACATCAACCCTATGCGCCATACCTTTCGACCTGGTCAAAAGGGTTTTTATTTATTCTTCTGTTTCCGTTGGAGGCTAGACTCCCCTTTCTTACCTTGTTTCCTTTCAACTTCGACGAAAGGAGCTGCATGACAGCCTTTTGACCTTGTCGAAAGGTCTATTGTTGTGTTTTTGACTTGAATGCTGATGTGTCGAATGAGTTAACATGGGTGCTAGCCTTCGACACTATCGAAACGTGCCTTCTTTTTGGTTTCGAGTGAGTCGAAACACTTAAAAGGTGTTATTGTGAATGGTCTCTGTCGAAAGCCTCTGCCTCAACTAATTTGAAACCTCATACCTTTATGGTAATGGATGTGTAGTTCTTCTTTCTTAGGTGAGAGTAGCCCTAACCATTTCGAAAGGCTATATACGCTTTCGAAAGGATCAAATTGGTTGAATACTTCTCTGGCGGAAGGGAGTGAAGGCGAAACCAAGTCGTTTCGGATGGTTTGGCACAAAATGTAGGGTGTCTGCAATCCATTGCCTTCGAGAAGTTTCTTTTTGAGTACTTTGAATGATGTTAACACATTTTATATTTGCCTTTGAAAGGTAGCCTCTGACCTTGTCGAATGCTCTCTATTGACAAAGTCAAGACGTCCTTCTGACCCACTCGAAAGGTACTGCTTGCGTTGTCACCTCCTTGTCGAAAGCTGTGTTTAAATAGACCATCTTGGCACATTTTGATCTTTGTCAATGCTCTCGTGTTCCTTCTTTCATAATTTTATTCCTAAGGATATTTTATGGATAACATTTAGCCCCCCTTTATGAAAGAAGCTTTTGTTCTTTAGGACAAAGACTCCAGTGATTCTTTATCTTTACCTCCTATAAAATAGTTAAATATTTTTTAAGAATCGTTCCTTGTTATGAAACCTTAATGGACAATTTCTATATTTATGGAGTCAATGTTCCAAGTGTTATTTAGTAGCATTTTTGAATAAAGTATTCTGAAATATACATGATTAAACTTCTTTTATTAAAAATGTGGAATAATATCACCTGATTTGCAGATATTGGCACAAATAAATGATCCTTTGGAAAAAGTCTACTATT
Organism: Allium fistulosum; assembly: GCA_030737815.1. NCBI lineage: Eukaryota > Viridiplantae > Streptophyta > Magnoliopsida > Asparagales > Amaryllidaceae > Allium > Allium fistulosum. The sequence continues at coordinate 856,604,716 of CM060908.1, read as the reverse complement.
TACTCTAAATATTCCTTCCTTGAGTAAAGCCTCCTTTAACTTATAGGTATCGACTTTGTGCTTTTGGAGATCTTTCTTTGTCCCTTTAACATAGCCTTATTTTCATCCTTATACCATTAGTTATAAATTCTCATTTAATGAAAAAGTAGTAAGTAACTTAGTATTGACTTCATTTGGCGATATAAATATCTTGCATTGAAACCAAATTTTAAATTCGATGAAGAATTTACAAATCATCATAAAATTCAATAGTGGAATACAAAATTCTCAAAGTTAGGATTCTAATAAGAGTCCCATGAGGAAATCAGAAATTGGAAATCTATAAATTACTATCAAAATCCACAAGGAAGTTTATGATTCATAAAATTTGGAATCTAACAAGAGATCATCCAATATCCAATGAGGATATCATGCACACGAAATCCATAAATCATCACTGACACCCACGAGGAAATTTTGAAACTCGCTAAACTAGAAATTTAATAAGTGTTCATCAAAAATTTCAATTCGGAAATCAAAAATACGAAATTCACGAATCATCATGAAAATTGAAATAGGAAATTCAGGACTCATAAAACCAAAGATCCAAGGATCTAATAAGGCAGTCAGGAATATGAAAACCATAAGTCTTCATCAAAGTCCATAAGGAAGCGTAGGGTTCATCAAATCAGAAAACGAGCAGTGGGAAACCAAAATCCAAACAAGGAAACGAGGAGCATAAAATTCATCAATAATTATAAAAGCCAGCAAGATAATTTACAATTCATTATACCAGAAATCCAATAGGAGATCATCTCAAATCCATTAAGGAAATTAAAAATACAAAATTCACAAATCACCATAAAGATCCATAAAGGAATTTGGAATTCATTATATCAAAAATCTCATAAGGGATTATCAAATACCGAATAAAAAAAGCAAAAATTCACAAACCGTTATGAAAACCAACATGTAATTTCAGAATTTGCCAAGTCGAAAGCTCAATAAAGGATCGTAAAAAATCCAAATAAAGAAACAAAAAATGTGGAATTTATCAATCACCACAAGAATCAACAAGGAAACTTTGATTTCATTAAATCGGGCGAATGTTATAAAAAAGGAACTCAAAAATCCAAGAATCCAAAAATGTGATTAAAACCCTGTTCATGCAAACTCAAAATCAAAAAAATCAATGGGAAATCCATATCATGCAAACTCACTAAAAGGATCTAAGAAATCATGAACTCATAAAACAAGTGACCAATAGAAAATCATCATGAAAATTCAACGGGGAATTGCAACATGTAAAATTCAAGAATCGTCATAAAGGTCAATGAGGAATTGAAAATTCATGAAACTAATAATTTAGAAAGAAATAGCTATGGAAATTATTCGATGGAATTAGGAAGGCGAAATCAATAAATCATTATAAAGTGAAAGTAGGAGTTTAGGATTGACTAAATCCAAAATGGAATTTTCAAGAAAAAGGAATTAAAAGTCCACGTAATCAGGAATTTAACCAAAATCTTGTCAGGAACTCATCTAACAAATGGATTATTAGAAATTCATCCAATACCGAAATTAGAAATTTGCCTGGCCATAGTAAACTTAGTAAATCCAAATAACTAATTCCCAGACCTATGGGTTAGTTGAGTTTTTGCTATGTTGGAGTTGGGTTGTATCTTTAAGCCTTTCAACCATTTGGAATTGTGGTTCCTCATTTCATATAATGTTTCTTCCATCCTATGGGATTTCCTTTATTTCTAAGGATCAAGAGTGGTGCATTCAATCCATTCCTCAAATGAGGTCATTTTTATCTTTGTAGCAAAATTTGTTATCTATTCCATTCCTTTAGATCTTGTATAGGTCCTTACTTTTGGCATCATGTTATGGATTCCTTTTATCCATTCTTTTGTCTCATGTCATCTCTTAGGATGCATGTTTCTCAGTCCTTTGATGTAGAAATCACTTCTCAAACATTGGTTGTTCTAAGATTTTTTATTCCATATTTTGTCCTTTCTAGATATGATTTTAGATTCTTTGTCCGTTCCAGGTTTTGGGGTTGGATACTTTTACTCCTTTTGCCTTTGTTCATTTCCCTCTCTTAGGTTTCATCTTTATTTTAGATGATGGATAGATTCCTTTCCTTAACCCTTTATTATCTTGGGTTTTAACTTTTTATTTTGAGTTGTAGACATCTTTGTCTTTCTTCTCTTATTTGGTGCCTCCTCTGGGCTTGGACGTCTTATTCCACGAGCCTCTTCTAGGGCTTGGATATATCAATCCACTATTTGATGAGCCTCTTTTTGGGCTTGGACATCTCAATCCACTGTTTGATGAGCCTCTTCTTGGGCTTCCCTTGTCTCAAAGGGATATTGTGCTTGCTGTGCTGACCTTCCTCCAGAAGGTTGCTGATGGGTGCTTATCCTGACCCATCCCCTGAGAGGTGGTTTTGACGTTAGGAGTTATATCTCTCCCTCTACGAGATGCTACATAATAGCTTCATAGGCTTACATCCCTCCCTTTAAGAGGTGCTACGGAATGGCATCGTAGGCTTACGTCCCTCCCTCTAGGAGGTGCTACGGAATAGCATCGTAGGCTTGAGTATTTGTATATGAAAATAATTTTTGGCCAATTAAAATGGAGTCTTCTTTAAGAGAGAATTTTATAATTAAACCCTTCTAGTATATTGAGGGGTTATCTTTCGAAAAATAGTTTGGACTCATGAATCCTTTTGATAAAAGAATTTTTCTCAATATGGTCTTTTGCAAGAACTTTCTTGTTGTTCTCATAATAGAGACATAGATCTCAAATAGAAGACTGGGAGGTCATGGTTCATAAGCCAATAGTCTTTTAGTTAAGAATAGGATTCTCTAATTTGAGTTTCAATAAACTTTTGACGATTTCAAAATCTTTCTTGAAAAAGTATGAATAGGCTTTTCTCTGCTCATAATTTTTAGAAAACTTTGAAATATTGAAATTGATCAGTTTGAAGTCTTTGGTATGCCTTCATTAATGCTATATAATATCTCAAATAGGTTGCATAATCCAGCTTTTTTAGAGCAAATAGGCATTTGTTTTCTCCCAGGCCGTGGGGTAATTGAAAATGGTTTTCTTAAGAAGATATGTTTGAGAAATTTCTTTTAAAACCATTTGCTAAAAGTAGAGTTGGTATATATGGACTTTCTCCTAAATTGATGTTGGATTTGACGGCGATTTGATATTTCTTGGAGGGAAGCCTTTGCATTGTGTGGACTAAAATATTGATAATTACATCTGGCATCTGAGCTGTCCTTTTCAAGTTGCCAGGAGTGCGTTGTCCTCTAAGAGTATGTTGAATGCTTTGGTCTGATTTTGTTTTACCTGTAATAGCACTCGATTTTTAATCATTATATGGTCAATGCACCACACAAATCTAAGTATGAAGGAAAATACAAATTGAGTTAAAAAGATATGAAAAGAGAGAGAGAAAGTTCATGGTTGAACTAATGCCACGAGTCCTCATGATTTGATAGAGATCTGCATTTGGAAGTTGCTGAGAATAAGATGTCCTTCAGGTTTCTTTGACAAACTCTTGTAAGAATCCTGATTTGATCATGCCTTGAACTTTATCTGCTAAGACACGACATTCATCGGTTTCATGTCCATTTTCTTTATGGTATTCGCGGTAACTTCCTCCTTTATTTGACTCTGGAGCACTTCGAACCTTATGAGGAGCAGTAAAATTCTCGTTTCCTTTCATCTTGGAGAATATGTAGGAGAGGGGTTTGTTTAGGAATGCATAATTAGTTTTGAAATTATTTCTTCGACTTCCCTTCAGGTTTTCACTTTCCCTTGGTCTCTTGTCAAGACGCGTACAATCCGATTTCTCTCCCTTGGTTCACGGTGGAATTCTTTCTTAGCATGTTATGTCTCGTCCATTGGAATAAACTTCTCAGCCCGGAGAAAGAAATATTGTAGATCCTTGCATCCATTGATATAAAGGTCTTTCTAGAAAGAAGTTTGTTCAATTAGCCCTAATCGAACTACCAAAAACTTTTCTCTATCGGTTGTACTTTCTGCCCTTAATGCTTTTGTGCTGAATTTGTTCAAATATTCACTAAGTAGTTCTCCTGGCTTTTGTCTGATGGTTGCTAGCAAGCTAAAGTCCATAGTTGTATCTCTGAATATAGAAAATTGGGCCACAAAGTCGCAAGCAAATTGTTCCCAAAAATAGATGGTTTCCATTCAGTAACTCCTACACTATTTGATAGCTGCTCCTTGAAAATTAATGGGAAAAAGTTTACATCGAACTGCCTCTAGAGCATTGTATAAGTTCATCCAATTTTCAAAGACGACAAGATGGTCATCTGGATCAGTTGTTCCATCATATTTTAGTGAAGGAATTTGGATGTGTGGGGGAAGATTTGCTGCCATTATTTCTTCGAAAAAGGGAGCCTTTTGCAGGATAACATATTCTTCTGGATCAAAAATCTACTTTTCTCTAAGCGTATTCATCATTATTTGGTGTAGGATGTTTTCTTGGTCAGTTTCATTTCTGTGACTACTCTTGCTGTTTCCTTGGACTGGGCAATTTGATTGCTCGAGGGACCTTCTTACTTGACTTTCTCGGTTTAACTCTTGATTCTCTTCCTCATTTGGAGGTCGCGCTTCATCTTCAATTTCCATAATCCTTAATGATTCTCAAGACAGAGTTTTTTTAGGATACTCTCGTATTGCTATCATTTATGGCCGTTGATTCTGGACCTTGATCACATTGCTTTCCAATTTTGTTAGGGTTAAGGGTTGCCCAACTCCTGTATTCCCTAAGAATTTGGGACCATGTGATCTTTTAAAGTTGATTATGAAGCAACCTCTTTGCTTGGATTGCTGTTATTACTCCTTGCTCTTACCATTTTCTTCTTTTGGAAAAAGTACTTTATGCAATCAATGTGAGATGAAAGTTGTTAGGGATTGGAGGTTCGAGCCCTCCTTTTAGCGCTAAAAAATGTTAACAAGAAAACTTGCCGACACTTCAAGTTGAAGATTAGGATGTGAATGATGCTTTCGAAACCTCCTTTCGAATAGGTGGAGATTTTTAAAGCTTTATAGATAGGTAAAAGTAACCAAAAACTCGTCTCTGATACCTTCCGACACAATCGAAAGGGTAGTCTCTCTCTCAGTAATTCTTTCGAATGGGTTGACTGGGCACCCTGTCGAAACCACCTTTCTACGCAGGAATACGTGCTTGGGTTAGGAACCTAACGATCTTTGGAAATAACGGAGTTGAGTTGGTTTCGACTCTGTCGAAAGGGGTGACACTTACAATCTAGTTAATTTAAGCTTAATCTTCTAAAAAATAAGAATACTAGGGGTTTTGACTTGGTCGGTTGGGCCCCTTTCGACCAACTCAATTACAGGTTGACACATTTATGAAAAATATGGAAATCTTAACCACTAAGTAAATGTAATTATCATAATCGTCTTTTATAGAACTCAATTGAACAAATTGACCAATTCCCCAATCTGATTTGAGAATTAGGGTTTACTAATTTAAGAGAAATACAAGTGAGAAGTAAAAGAAATCGGATCCCTTACAACTGACCCTTAAAGTCATATTTATAGGGGCGGGTTGCAGCTTTCGACCCTAAGCTTTCGACGTGGTCGATACATCAACCCCTCTGCTTTTGTTAAGGTCCACTGCGCCATACCTTTCGACCTAGTCGAAAGGGTTTTATTTATTCTTCTGTTGCCACTGGAGGCTGGACTACTCTTTCTTACCTTGTTTCCTTTTGACTTCGACGAAAGGAGCTGCTTGAGAGCCTTTCGACCTTGTCGAAAGGTCTATTATTGCGCTTTTGACTTGAATGCTGATGTGTCAAATGAGTTAACCTGGGCACTAGCCTTCAACACTGTCGAAATGTGCCTTCTTTTTGGTTTCGAGTGAAACGAAACTCCTAAAAGGTTTTATTGTGAATGGTCTCTGTCGAAAGCCTCTGCCCCAACTAATTTGGAACCTCATGCCTTTATGGTAATGGACATGTAGTTCTTCTTTCTTAGGTGAGAGTGGCCCTAACCATTTCGAAAGGCTATATACGCTTTCGAAAGGGTCAAACTAATTGAATACTTCTTTGGAAGAAGTGAATGAAGGGGAAACTAAGTCGTTTCGGATGGTTTGGCGCAAAATATAGAGTGTCTGCAATCCATTGCCTTCGAGAAGTGTCTTTTTGAGTACTTTGGATGCTGTTAACACGTTTATTATTTTCCCTCGAAAGGTAGCCTCTGACCTTGTCGAAAGCTCTCTGTTGACACAGTCGAGACGTCCTTCTGACCTACTTGAAAGGTACTACTGGCACTGTCACCTCCTTGTTGGAAGCTGTGTTTAAATAGACCATCTCGGCGCCTTTTTTTCTTTGTCAATGCTCTCATTTTCCTTCTTTCATACTTTTATTCCTGAGGATATTTTATGGATAACAAAATTCTTGAGAGAATTGGAACACTAGCTTATAGAGTTGAATTACCTGAAAGGTGGTCGGGAATTCATAATGTCTTCCATGTATCGCACCTGAGGAAGTATGTGCACAATCCAACATTAATTGTTGAGTTATCTGTTCAAGAAGATTTGGAGATAGAACACAACCTAACTGTTATCAAATATCTTGTTCATCTTGTGGATCAAGATGAGAAGAGGTTGTGTAATGAAGTAGTGAGATTGGTCAAGATTTAGTGGAGTAATGATCCGAGGGATTGTACTTGGGAGACTGTAGATAGTATGAGGGAATCTTATCCTGAATTGATGTTAGGATGTTGTTTGTTTGTTTGTATGAATTGTGTATGCACTGTTGTAATATGGTTGCTTAGTGTGTATTTGTTGTATGAGTTTCCTGATATAATATATGCCCTTTTAGACTTATTTTGAGTTATCTCCTTAAGTATTAATTTTAAGGATTAAATTATTTTAAGGGGAGAGAGTGTGATGACCCGTAAATTAATCACTTTAAAATATGAATATTTAATACATTTTTTGAATAATATTTTTTAAGTTGTAAATATTGAAATGAATTATATTTGTGATAATGTCTTTTATATGCCCAACTTATTTCATAAGCCCAAAATTCGTCAAGACCTTATTTAAGCTTCCTAACTCTAGAATTTCCCCTTGGCTTCTTGAATACACTTTATGATATTTGCTAGCTTCTCTTAGAAGCCTTGTTTTGGATAGCTTCTCATGGAAGCTTTGCTATAATAGTATCCTTTTATCTTCTCATGGAAGCTGTCTTAATAATATCCTTTTAGCTTCACTTAGAAGCCTTCTTTTGGATAGCTTATCATGGAAGCTTTGTCTTAATAATATCCTTTTAGCTTCTCATGGAAGCTATGTCTTAATAATATCCTTTTAGCTTCTCTTAGAATCCTTGTTTTAGATAGCTTCTCATGGAAGCTTTGACTTAATAATATCCTTTTAGCTTCTCTTAGAAGCCTTGTTTTGGATAGCTTCTCATGGAAGCTTTGTCTTAATAATATCCTTTTTAGAAACCTTAATTTGGATAGCTTACCTTAGAAGCTTTATTAGCCTATAAATGCACATCCTTATTAACTTCAAAAAGAAGCTTGGTTTCATTACTCTTATCTTTTTATTTTCTCCCTTTAGCTTTTTAAAAGCTTGTTAATAGCTTCTTAGTTTTAGAATCAAAATTTCATCTCTTCCTTAAGTAAAAATCAATACAACTTCCATCTTCACCCTCTACATCACCAAACTAAACAACCTAGACCCATATCCACCTCTCTACTAGTTAGCCGAGCCCACTTCAACATAGTCCGAACCACTGGCACTCTAAACCCTCCAAAACTTCATGCTTCCTTAGGCTAAGCAAAGATCTCAGTCGTATTCAAGCTCCTGTGGAGTTACGGTTCAATTTGCAAACTTTTTTTGAGTAAAGTTCGCCGTTTTTAACTTTATTTCCTCCATATTTTTGTTTCTATTTTAGTTGCTTAATTTTTGATGTTTTGATGTATTGGTGTTGACTTGGTTTATGCCTTAAAAGATGACACCTTTGTAGTTAGTAGGCACTTAAAATTGGTGTATTATTCAAAGTAAAATTTGTATAAGTAATTCCTCCTTTATGTTTATGAATGTTGTTTACTTTGAGATATATATATATATATATATATATGTATATCATCCTTATGAATGTGATGTGATGCTTGGGAAAAAGAGAACCATTATGACATAAAGTAGCCCTCGAAGTGTCCGTACAACGATTATCGCTATATCGACACTTTTGAAAAAATAACATCTCCTTGTAAACCTTTTGGTTAATTCTCGGGCTTGGGTTTTGTTTACATAGTTCAATTAAGTTTTTGAATAATAATGGATTTAAATTTAATTAACTATTTATTTAATTCTAAATTTAATCATTTTAATTAAAGATGATTAAGGTTAATTAATTAACTAATAATGATATTTTTAAATTTAATTAATTACTTTATTAATGATAATTAAAATTAGTTAATCATGTTGCCTAATGATGATTAAGGTTAACTAATCATTTAATAACGATGGATTAAAGTTAATTAACTATTTTAATCAATGGTGTTTAAAATTAATTAATCCTCTTTATTTAATGACTTTTAAAATTAATTAATTAGTTTTAATTTAACTAATCTTTTTCTTTAATGATATTAATTAATTATTTTTAATTAATGATATTTAAATCTTCTTAATTTAATTAACGATGTTTTATGAGTGATTAACCTTTTTAATTTAAGGTATTTGAAGTTAATTGATTAAATCAATCAAATGAAGTTTAAAGATGATTAATCGTTCTTACTAAAGCTAATTAACAAGTTAAATGAGGTTGCCTAAAGTTATTAATTTTTTTTATAATGGTGTTTTAAAAGTGAATGAAATATCTTTACAAAGATGTTTAAAGTTAATACTTTGTGAAACCTAAGCACGAATTTAGCTTTCAAAATAAAAGTTTGATTCATTTATGGAACTGAATTAAGTTCCGTAAAATGATATCAGTTGTATGGAAATGATTTATTTGTATGTTTAACACTAAACATCGAAGAGGTAGACTTGTCCCTATTTCGAAAGTTAAGAATGGTCGTGGTACATGACTTTGAGGTAACACTACCCTAACTTGTCCAACATTATTATTAACCAAGGAATAGTACAAGTTTGAAATCGATGAGTGGTGATGAGTATACAAGCCTTAATTTCCATATATGATCGTTTTGTGTCCTCGATAGTTTGTTTCCCGGCTATCAATTACCTTTGCTTCTTTATTTTCATTATTCAAAGACAAATTGTTGCTCTATAGAGCTTTAATATCCTTTTGTTGGAATTGACTAAACTCAAAGCGCGAGAGGAAGCCAAACTATGTGGGATTACTCCCATTTGGGTAATTTCACATCTACTCTAGATTTGGTTTGGATATTTGTGCACTCAGATGTGAATTACTTGGATACTCGGTAACCGTTGGCGGGGTCCGGCTTTGACGTGTCCAAGAACCATCAGAGTTCTCAAGTATATTTCTAGAGGTATACTTCTCGGTAAGGGGGGTTACACCCTCCTAGTCATTGTTGGAGATTTTCCATTCCTTATTTGATTCGAACCTTTGAATATGTTTTCTCTAATTGTAGTAGGAAGAGTCAACCACTCTTCGCGGTGTTTAATTATTGGTTTAGTCCATTCTATCGAGTTTGGGCTGTTATCTTGTTTTATCCATTCCTACGTTTGGATATTTATTTATGTGAGATTAAACCCATTCTATGTTCAGCGGCGTGGTCTCGCATGTTTGTGTTTAATTACACCCTAATTGTTTAAAATTTTACTCACACCAGACATATTGTCTGACCCGAGTTGTTTGTTTCCTTAAACTCTCGGGTACTCATTTTATTTGGGTAGTCCGAGAGTAGCAGGTCTTTGTAGGCTCTTTTGAAGATGGCATCCGAGCAGGAGGCACTTGTCTACTTAGCTATCTATTCCGCTGTTTAATTAGTGTGTGTGTGTGTGTGTAATTTGTTCACTATGTGTAAAGGCAGGTTGTTATACCTATCGTGTTGATGATAGTACTTTTGTGTAACTCTAATAACTCTATGTTTGGGAGTAACCTTATGTACTATATCTATGTTATGTTCTATGTATCTGTTTTGTTGTGAGATTTTATATTCACTTCTTATTTTACCCAAAGACAATTCATATTTCGGATGCTTGGGCAATGGCGCACGAACACCAAGAATGTGTTAAGTGTCGTTTCTTAGGAGGTAGAAAGGTGGGTCATTACAGCTTTGAAATGCTTTCAACACTTAAGATTAATTTCGACGAGATTTCTGTTAAAGTTTTGAAAGATGTGAGTAATGTTGAAAACCTTGTTGCTAATACACTTAATTGTAAAATAACGAGTTTTCCTATATATTACTTAGGGTTCTTGATTAGACCGACTAAGCTACGAAAGGAAGATTGGAAAATAATAATTAACAAGTTAAAAAAAGTATCTAATTAGAACTGTAAATTTTATCAAGAGCGGGAGGAATCATTATAATTAACTATGTTTTATCGATCCTACCCACTTATTGGATGTCCTTTTCCCACTTTCTGAAATGGGTAGTTGACAAAATAGGTAATGTTACCCCACATTTGAACTAGGTGATATCTTGGCGGATCTCGACTATTGAGTAGTCGTGAAATTGAACAAGAAGAACCAGAGATAACAAGAATGAAGAATAATGGAAAATGAGTAAGTATCGAATAAGGATCGGTGCCAATACTTATAAGGGGCTAAAGTATTTTGTCATGTTGAAGAATCAAAGCATGAAGTGTTGAAGGGAAAGAGAGAAGAGCAACATTTAAGGATAGATCGATACTGAATTATTGTGGTTCAAGATGTGGGCCATCTGTGCATAGTTGAAGATAAAGACCAAGTAAAAGAAAGAGTGCAAGAAAGGACAAGAGAATGGATCTGTACCAATCCATAATGATCAATATCGAACCATCTTTTATCATGATTTTCATGTTCTGACCGATTCTACTTGTTGAATCTTCGGATCTGAAGATGTGAACTTTTTCAACTTATTCCCAGCTAATTTGGTGGTCAAATTCATCTATAAATATCAAGGCTAATGCAATGAGAAAGGCATCTTCTTTTCGGTAACTGATTTTTGCAAAGATACTCTATCGAATTCACACCTAAATGGTTTGAATCTTGAGATGTCGTAACTTAATTGTAATCGCAAAAGTATTTAGTTAAAAAGCTAAGAGTAGACATAGGATACTAAATTTGGCTGAACAACTTTAAAATTATGTGTTTTCTTCTCCCTTTCAATTCTTATATTTATAATTTTTATTTATCTTTTGATTGGGTGTTTGTCACATTTTTGGAGCAAACATTTTGGTGCTTTCACCGAGAATGAATTATTCTCAAGCTCAGATCTTTTTTTTTACTTTAGATTGGAAGGAATATAAATTTAGATCTAGAATTTATTTATGGAAGGTTTGAGGTTAATTGGATTTGGAAAGAGTCTACTATCAAATCTAGAAGATATAGCCCCTAGGGGAACTAGATTCGATGCGATTACAAGAGGTGATGATGAAGGCTCTTAGCACAAAGAAGGAACGAATCAACATTTAGCTGCTTTACCAGAATCCTCATCTCAGTAGGAAGTTGTGACAAAGATGAAATTGGATAGGTTGATAATTGAGATGAACAAGAAAAAGCTGGAGAGTTAGAACACTATCATGGAGAGGATGGAGAGAAATTTTGCTATGACGTCCTAACTACCCCCAAAGACATAGGAAGAGTTGCAAGGATTCCTTATCTTCAGACTCCAAGGAAGAAAGTTTGTCTTCCTCGAATCAAAATAAAAGAGATTGCAAGCAAAGGATGATGAGGAAGGATCCAGTGGAATCAAGGAAAGAAGATACAAACACCGAAACAGAAGTCCCATGATCAGAAACGATCGGAATCAATCATTCCTAACAACTCGATATCCATCGGTCTAAGAGGGTTACTTTAAGTGACTGGGAGGATGAGCTAGATGATGCTGATGCTGGTGGAGATGGATGGGCTACTGATACTCAGGCTGGTGGTGTTCAGACTGACACTATAGAGCCAGCTCCAACTAGATGCCAAAGAGGGCCAGGACGAATGGTTCCTCCAGAAATAAAGGAATCTAGACGTCATGCAACTAACCGAAACATTTGCAAAGTACACTTGGGGATGTTCTTGACAATCGTGGTCTGCCATCCATACCAGTGAGAAATATATCACTGATATGGTTAAAAGATTGTTGAGTGAGAGCTTGCACAAACAAGATTAGGAGTGGGGTTCATCACCGAGTTGGACCCCGTTCACCGAAAACATCCTTGAAGCAAAGTATATGAAGAAGTTCATGATGCGTACTATGTTAACCTACACTGGAACGACTGATTCAAGGTAGGATCTATTGAAGTACGAATAGCATATGGACAGTGCTCATGCAATGAACGCTGTCATATGTAGGTGTTTTCCAATATTCCAAGATCAAGTAACAACGATGTGGTTTACTCGGCTCGTGCCGAAGTCCATATCATCATCTGATCAAATGGCTAAGAAATTTATGGAGCAGTTCGAGGTCCACACTGTGCAACCGAAAGATATGATATCATTATGGAACATGCATCGGAGTTCCAAAGAGACTCTAAGGAACTTTTTAAAGAGATTAAATGTTGTAGTTACGGAGGTCAACAACCCCAAAGAGGAGATCATGCTGATGGCGCTTATAAATAGAGTTTACTTGAGGACAAACTTTGGTAAATTGCTCAAAAGAAAGCAACCATCTACTATGGAAGAGTTTTATTGAAAATTATTCCAATTTCTACACTTAGAAAAGGCAGATTTGGCTGTTGGATTGGAAGTTGATGGTCAAAAGGTACCGAGCAGGGTTATATAGGGTAATGTTGCTATCAAACGGAGTGGTAAATGTTGCTGTCAAACGGAGTGGTGATAGTGTTGGAAGCATTGCAGTGAATGTTGAGAATAACAATAACAGTAAAAGGAAGTACAGAGGCATGGTTGGTAAGGACATAAAGAAGCGCACTAGGTATACTCGATTGGGATATTATACACCACTGACTAATATGGTTGCAAATATATACCATGCTACGCAAGGTACATAGCATTATAAGAAGCCGTCCACGAGGGAGGCTCCTAAAGAAGAGAGACGTTTGGGGACATATTGTCACTTCCATGGGACCCATGGGCACAATATGAATGAATGTAGGCATACTGTTATTGAAGATTTGATTTGAAAAAAGAAATTGCAGCAGTATGTGAGAAACCTGCATGCTGGCGGGCAAAATAATAATCAATCCGTAAGGGTAGCCCACCCAAGGGAATAAGGCTAGATCCATAGGGAATGTGATAAATACTACCATTGGAGGTCTGCTATAATGACCGGCCTACACCTACGGTACCCAATAAGACCTATAAAGTGCGGTACGATGGTATGTAATCGATGTAGGATGATACCCAAGGGTGTAGAGTAATAAAAATCCAAATACAAAACTTGTCATATATCTCAAAGCGCATAGGATAAAATATAATATTTAATATAGATATAAAATAAGCGAGACAGTAGTATAGTCAAATGAACTATAAATAAGAGCATCAAAGTACAATAGGTTCACGGATCATACAAAATAGAAATAACAGAGTTTATACATCCCTAATCTCCAAAATGAACTCTATGACTATCTCTTAAGTAACACAAGTACTGCACAATGGAATATAAGCGGTAGTAATCTCTAAAATATAGATATATGAAAGCGTAGCCTCCTGCTCGTAATTTGTACAGCTCCATGCACCATGTAGACCTGTTATCCATAATCTACTCATTTAAAAGTACCAAAGATAATAAGAAGCAAAGCATAAAACCTTGGGTTAGACAACGGTCTGGTGTGAGCGATACATCACCTCAAAATACTATAAAAAATTGTGTATGGTAATAAGGATATTTGGTATCTAGAATCGTACCTGACCTACGTCTGCATCTAAAGAGTTGGCATATAAACATAGCATATGCTAAACTACTATCACATATGAGAATACAACACCAAGTACAATGCGGGGTATATGGGTATAACACAACAATATGGCATCAATGCCAAGCACATAAAAAACATAGAAACCATCACACAGCCTTGCATCTCCCACTTAAGTGCGTTGAATATATAATAACTCTTATGATCCATACAGATGCTCACCAGCTAATCAATGTCATGGATGCTCAACTTAGGCCCACACAAATAGCAAGAAACTAGATACACACCGATGTCCAATATATGGGTACATGCAGACTACCTCAAGACTGGGCACATACAGACGTCCAAATTACAGGTACACATAGACTACCCAGGGTACACACAGACTAACCTATCCTAATACAATAAGCACCACATCCTCAGAGATATCCATCGTTCCCTTAACACATGTATTGATAGTAGAACTACGTCTTGTTCTACTCCACAAGCTATCACACTGCAACACCCCATAAAATAAATAGTAATTAATTAAAAGAATTAACAAATAATTTATAAGGCTCAAAAATGGAATTTGGGAAAACATTAGAATTTGGTCACGAAACTTGCATCATTGCGTTTGTGGCACTCTTCTAATCAACTTTCATATACAAAGCTTTGCAATCGGAGTTCAAACGAAGAAGTAATAAACATTGGAAGTTTTTAGATTAAAAAGAATTCAAATCAATTTAAATAATAATATAAATTAATGCCATTATGATGTTAATGGCGTAATTATGCTCCGGGACCCACTGGTCGATTACCAGCTACTAGCGATCGACCGCTATATCGGGGCAGTTGACTAGTTAGTTAGGTCCGACACACGTAGAACCTCGACCTAAAAGGGTTGGATTTAATAAATAATAATCCAATAGATAGAATTGATTCTAACGCCTAGAAATACATGCCTAGTCCTTCACTTCTCTTCTCATATATTCTAAACTAAGCAACGGAGCTTTGCCATTTATCCTCCTCTACCACTTCTAGAATTATAAAAAATATTATATATATATATATTAGAAAAGAACAGAAAATAAAAGAGAAGAAAGGAAGGAGTGAATCAATTTTGTGAAATAGGTCAAGTTTAGAAATTTTAAATTTAGATTCCACTTAAGTTAAATCCCTAACAAATAAGCTAATCTAATTGGAATGTATACATTTTTAAATACATATATTTGATTGAAAAGAAAAGTAAACAAGTAAGAAGAATGGATTTGGATCTAGCGATTTAAAGCTAATAGGCGAGTGGAAAACTTATTTAATTTACATAATACAAAATTTATATCATTGAAATTCTATTTTTGTTATTATGCCTATGTGAAAACCTTTGAATTGTAGGCTTAAATAAATGAATCTAACTTGAAATCATTGCCTGCATATTTAGTAAATTGTTTAACTTTTATGAAATGGTATATACACCCTAGATCTGGAATTTAGGGGGAATAGTCCCTAAAATTTGTAAAATATAGTATTGATAGAATTATGTAGTTATTTTCAAATTTTTGTTATTTGGGTGGTATACTGTTAAACTTGCTAATCATCCAATGGGGATGTTCTAATTTAATTCGGGATTTAAATTTTCTATATTTTGATTCGTTGGAATTATAGAATGTACGATCTAGCTGTATTAATCACTATGTGAATTTCCATAAACTGTCCAACCTCTCAATTATATATGAAAAGTGTGTCATTTGAAATAACAAGGGATATGCCTAAATGAAGGAGATGTGTAAAGTAGGCGTGTCTTTTCCGTAGTTTGCACTGTCTATTTCAATAAAAAGAAGAGATAATTCCTTGAAATTGAAAATGCGGCAGAATCCGACTTTTTGGTAGTTTATGGAAAGTTTGCAATGGTAACGTTTCCTTCTTGGGAAGATATGGTTCCAATGCATTAAAAAATAGAAGTAAATATTTGTGGAATTTACACATAAGTGTATATCCAGAGATCCCTAAATGTAGAAACTAAAGGTTAAAGATAGAAATATAAATAATCTCGTTTACCAATTATATATATACATATAAGGTAAAGTATAAGGAATGAATAAATAAACGTCATTTACAACACACACAGACGTGTGTGTGTGTGTGTATATATATATATATATGTTAAAGTGAAATTAATTGTAGTTATCATATTACTTACAAATGAAATGCTAAAATATGAATAGTAATAAATTAAGATGTTATGGAAGTTACAATGTTAAGGGACAATAAATTACACAGTTAATGGGAAGTTACAGTAATCAAGTCAATATGGGTATTGACCTTTTTAATGAATTTAATTACAGAGACCAAATATGACAATGATGAAGGAAACTAAATAGGTATGATAAATTAATTCCGAAAACGTACAAACAAATTTCATAAATTTTTGTCCAATTTGAATATAAAGGACCATTTATAAAGGGCATTAATTGGAGGTAAAAGAAACAGTAAATGACATTTAATAACATTAATGGAAATGAGAGATAAAGGCAATAAATGTAAAAAATAAGAAGAAATTCATAGCAAGTAAATAAATGAATACTAATAAATGAACTTATGAGGCATAATAATTTCCATAGTTGAAACTATATAGCCTCAATAATACGTTTACGACGTGTGTGGATTGTTGGGCCTAGCCTAATATTTAGGTTAAATATAAATGACTTGGCTTAGTATGGGTTGGGATGCAAAACTAATAGAGTTACACAATAGGATTCTACCCTCCGTGAGGGGCTACTAGCAGTTATATATACATATTACTGATGTGGGACATCTCCATTTATAGGACCATAGGGATATACGTTCGTGTATAGGTTTGGGGAAAATATACCAATGGGTTCGCCTCGGATTTAAAGTATTAAATGGCAATGTACCTTAGGGGGTAAAGGGGTTTACTTCGGGGTTGAGGTATTAAATAGCCATTGGGTCTACCTCTTCCCTATTTAAGAAGTCTTAAATAACCTACGAAGGTGCCTAATTAGGAAAGTAGGGTCTGCTTCAATTCCAGGATAGAACAACTCAAAATTAACATCATCACTTATAAATAAATCCCATTGTATTCTAACGGAAGAAAATGATATATATTACACATTTTAATATTTCATACAATATTCGAATTTATTTTATATGTTTCAAGCCATTTAATTAAAATATTCAACTATATCAATTTCTAATACATGTGTATACATAAATACGTTGACTCGATCTATCCATCAACTTGTACCCAAAAGTACGTCAACTGAAACCTACAACCGATCCTTGGTCTGACCCGAGGATTACCGAATTAAAAAAATCACCGAGTCAGGCTATTTCTAGCTGTGAGTTCATAGACCAAAATAAAATTTTATAGTATTCACCATAACTCAATAAGTCACAAAGTAAACTAAAATCGTATTCCAGGGATTAAAATGAACTTGAGCATAGGTAAAAAAATAAAAATATTCACCTTGAAAGCAAATTCTAATCATTGAACCTTTACAAACAATTTTCAACAATGACACTATCTCTATAAGTACACTATTTTGGGGATCAAAACATTATATTTTTAATGAAATTTTTACCAGTTGTTAGAAATTGAGTTGGGAAAAACATATCCAAATTTCAGAATTTATGGGATTTTCTATAATTTACTATGAATTTCAATCCAACATGCATTTTTTGCCCAGATTTTCCAAAAAATCTTGCGGAAATGACCATATTTAACCCATCAAACTCAATGAAAATTTATAAAATTTAGAGCAGGGGTGCTGAATATGTCAAAAACAACGTATCGAAATTAGGAATTTTTAAACTTCATATGAATTAAATATGAAGTTTATAGTGAAGAAGGTTCAAAATCACAGAATTTCTCAAAACACAAGCACATCAACAAACACCAATCGAGTTTGCAACAATATATATACAAGATATTCATACTAAACTGAGCTAAGAGTCTATGGACTCGTTTGAAAATTTTAAAGCCAAAATAATTTGATTTGATACTCAAAATAAAATGTTGAACATGCTTCTTCTTCATTATTTATAGACCAGAAAATAAACCTCAATCTAACAATTCTACAACCATCCAAACTAGATCAAAATTAGACTTTGACAACTTGTAGTGGTGTACATAAGTGTTGAGAAGCTCTATTTCAATATTTCATCTTCTTTAGATATTTATTTGATTTTATTTTGATTTTATAATAAAGGAGGTTTTTGTTGCCATTTCATGAAGCAAGAAAAAGTGAAAATGAAAGAGGAAAGCTTTGAAGGTAAATTGTCTTAAAGGGGAATGAAGATAGTTCTAGATAAAGAAACGTCTAAACTTTGGTTCATTAAGTAATAGTTGGGCTTGGGCCTTACTCAAATTCCTAACCCATATTTTTTCTTTCTTTCTTTCTTTTCTTTATAAAACTATTTTCTATTTAATTCAAATTGCTATAAAAATAAAAATAATATTTGCATTACTTAAATAGTTATCAACATTACAAAATTTTATAGAGTTTATTTTCCATAAATTTCCTTTACTTCACTTTATAAAACAATTATAATTTCCATTTTGGCCAATTAAATCTCAATTATAGACTTTAATTAATTGCTTTTCAAAATTCCGGGTTGTTACAAAATCCACCTTTAAGAAAATTGCATCCTTGCAATTTCTTCTCAGGGGAAATCTATAACATTCACATAAACAATTATATTGAAAAAAAATATGTATACATACCTTCAAAATCATATCTTATAACCAATAAGGTAATTTCAAACATCACTTTCCAAGACAAATATAATAGCGATGGAATTTCCATTTCAAAATCTCTTCACAAAAAGATCTTCAATATCAATGTTTGTAATGGTGGAGTTCTTTTCAAATCACATCACAAAATATGTTTTTGTTTCAAAAATACATTTTCGATGGTGGATGTTTCTAAAAATTGAAATACACAATATCAGCGAAGTTTTTTTTTCCAAATAACATAGTCTGCATATATCACACTTCCAAATCATATATATCACCTTTTATAAAAAAATTGAACTTATTTTCACAAAATATTTCCTAAAATCAATTTCCCAAAATCACTTTTCAAAATATTTCCCCCATCATATTTAAACTCGTTATTTCTAATCACTTCAATTTTTTTCCAAACTCCTCAAATCATCTTCAAAAATCTGAGAAAAAACAACTACCAATGGATAGCTATAAACTACCACTACTCGCCAACCACATTTGGTGTATGGCCCTATAACTACCATCCTCGTTTGGGCAATAGTTGGGTTATCACGTCTCACTTCCCAACACCATAAACACTAACCATGAAAATGGTGAGCGCAAGCACATCATAGTTTCCAAAGATAGCAATCATTTCACATTTCATCCTCTAACCATATTTTCACAAATCATTTTTCAAAAAAATGGAGAAATAATACTTTTCACAAAAATACTTTCCAATGGAAGCATTTACTAAACATACATATAACTTTTCCATCCAAATCATAGTATTTCAAAAATACTAGAAAATGACCTTACTTCCAAAATATTTTCAAAACTAGTTATCAAATAATCATTAAATTTATAAATCTCCTTCGAAAATATTTTATATCACTTCTAAAATACACCGCCAGTTTCACATAATTTTCAAATACCTTGAAACCAACTTTTCAAAACTCTCACCAAATCACTTGAAATACCTTTATACAAAACTAATCCACCAAAAAACCACGTTCGTATCGATCTGTTCGAATCCATCGGGCGCACCATAGCTTCGTATCGATCAGGGAAGCACGGGTTTGTATCCATAGGAAGTGGTATTCTTCGCATCCATCACCTTCCGCTTGTTCGTATAGATGAATCAACGCCCACTTTGTATCTATCGAAACCATATCGAAGCCGCTGCTTCGTATCGATCGGCCAGTGATCGATACGAACAGAGTAGTGCTGATCGATATGAAGTAGTATCTTCTATCGATGCAAAATGGTCCACAGCCATCAATATGAAGTAATCTGTGAGAATCGATACGAACAGACCCTCAAATGACCGATACGAAATCAATGCTTTCCATCGATACGAAATGAAACACAAAACATCGGTACGAATAGAAAACATAGCTGATCGATACGAACAAGGTCGAATCTCATCGATACGAACGAGGCATAAACATTGGAAGGACTCGGTCGATTCGGCATCAAAAGTAGATCATTCCAAAAATCAAGCTCCACGTCAACATGCAAGCGCGTGTTCGCATCGATGTGAAACCATCGATACGAAAGGGATCGATACGAGCTAAACAACCAATCAAAAAGCCCAAACTTGGATCGATCATAACTCACAATCTACAAGCCCAAATGCTACCAAAATTTCACAGAAGCTTGCATACATCCTCAGCAACACTCACAATCGATCCCAACTCAATTGGATGAAGTTTTGATCAATACGAAGCTCGTTCGTATCGATCCCAGATTGTGTGCAAATCACACGGGATCGATCGCGTGGGCCCATTCACATGCAAGAAGAGGTCTCCCGAGATCTGAGCGAGATATTAGCAGCCTACGCCTATAAATAGTAGTCTAAGACCTACAGAAAAGGGACCTTTTCGCTCTTTGACGTCCAAACTCTGCCGAAACCATTGTTGCACTCAAAAATCACTGTTGTACTCGAAATTTACTATTGTAATTCGCTGTAACCAGCAAGCAAAAGTTAATAAAAGTCAATCATTTCATAGTGGACGTAGGCAACACGCCGAACCACTCTAAATCTCTGCGTTCTTTTGCTGTTTTTTCTGATTATTGTCTGGAGTGTTTGTTAGATAATCATGTTTTTACATTTACTTTCTTCATTTTATCTCTTCTAACACTTCCAAAGAGTGTTGTGCCCAATTTTGGTACAAACACTTTGGTGCTTTCACTGAGAGAACGAAGTTTTTCTCCTGCTCATTGGATCTACTATCGATATCGGATTGCATAAATCTAAGAAGAAGATCCAGATTTCAAGTTTAAAGTTCTTCCATCCTATTTAGATTTGCATCAAGTTTAGCAAAGAGCTTCGCTGCCATCATGATTAATACTAGGACTACCTCAACTACCGCAGATCCAGAAGGACGGGACAGACAGAATCCCATACAGTTACCTCCTACCGATCAGAATGCTGCCGGACCATCAGATCCGCAAAGCCATGTCACCAGGGAAGGGTTTTAGTAACTAATGCAAGAGCTTACTCAGAGCCGCCAACAGCTCACTCAGCAGCTCCGTGCTAATGCGGAATTGACCAATCAGCTAAACCGTCAAAGACGAAGGAGATCCAGAAGGGATCGGGCTTCTTATTCATCCACCGAAAGTTTAACCTCTTCTGATTACCATCATAGATCCACGCACCCGCGACTGGATGGAAGTTAAACACAGGTCACTAGGCATCAGCATACATTGAATCTTGGGCAACCGAGAGTTGGCCCGTCAACCAGCCATCAGACTGGACCTTCCTCCCGAGGAGGTGCTACCCCATACCATATTACTGACAACCGCACTACCACTACTACCGATTTGGTAGTTGACGCTCGGAACCGAACATATCCGACCCACCACCAACGCAACCATACTCCTGAGCCTTATGTTCTCGAAGACATAGAACCAAGGAGGCGAGACATGGACCGTCGACAGCGACCGTCCCCTCCTCGCATTGTGGAACTCGACCACACCTTGACCCAACATGCTCAAAATGTCCAGATGCCCGACATTCCAATGATGATCTGTCAAATGATCCGTGAAAGTCAGGGTCTTACCAATGACGACTAGGGAATCTCTTGGAGTCATACCCCTTTTACTAATGAGACACTCTATGTTAAACCACCTTAGCGATTCAGGATGCCGACTTTACCCGTTTACGAAGGGAGCTCTGATCCTAATCAACATATCCTGAAGTATGAATGGTTGATGAATGCTGCACGGGCTGATGATGCAATTAAGTGCCGAAGCTTCCCGATCTCTCTAAGGGGCATAGCAACTATGTGGTTTACCCGTTTACCACCCCGATCTATCTCTTGTTTTGATCAGTTGGCAACAAAGTTTATTGAGCAATTTCGCATGCATGTCGCAAGACCGAAAGATGTTAATACTTTGTCTAGTGTCACTCAAGCTCCTGGAGAGACAATTAGACGTTATTTAGAGAGATTCCATGTTGCATGCGCTGAGATCAGCAACCCTAATGATAACTCCATTCTAATGGCATTGACTAAGGGGATTGATCCCAATTCTGAGTTCGGCAACTGGTTGGCCGGAAAACCTCTTGCATCATTGGACCGTTTCTATTCCAAGGCGGCCCAATTTCTGAGAAGGTGGGATGCGAAACAGTCTAGGAAAAAGGATGACGCAGGGCCTAGTATGGAAGGAATTCAGAGCAATGTTGCTGTTAAAAAAACTGGAGAGAGCTCCGGGAAAGTATAATTGAACATTCAGAATAAACAAAATCAGGAGAAAGACAATGGAAACCAAAATAGAAAATGGGATCAGAATCGTGATCCACGACGTAGGGCTCCTATGTTTGATAATTATACTCCTTTGAATACATCGTTGGAAAATGTGTATTTACAGACCTGCAATACTATTCAGTATAAGAAACCTGCTCCGAAGCAGTCATCGGAGAAACAGATTCATACAGGGAAGTTTTGCAGATTCCACGAAAGCTACGGCCATAAAACGAATGAGTGCCGTCACTTGCAGGATCTCATCGAAAAGTTGATAAGAGAGAGAAAGTTGGAGCAGTTTGTAGGGGCGCTGTAGTTTGGAGGTGTGGGCCCATCAAATCAGAATCATGTACTGAGTCAAGCAAGACAGGAGGAACCCGCTCGTACTGGCGGGAGGTTAGCCATAAATACTATTAGTGGTGGTCCTCATCCAGCCGACCGAAGCTGGAAGAAAATGGAGTCGTATGCCAGTTCTATTAGGCATGCGAGCTTCGAGTGTTGTAGTAGTTTGGAAGATGGGGCTCCAGCCAAGCAATAGAAGATGATGACTGACGACATCATATTCTGAGACGGAGATGCCGACAGGATCGAAGCCCCAACCATCGATCCACTTGTCATATCAGCTCAAGTAGGTCCTTCTTGGATGAAGAGGATCTTGGTAGACAGTGAAAGTTCTGTGAATATATTGTTCAAGCGAGCCTATGACCAGATTAAAATAGAGACCAAAGATTTGAAACCTTGTTAGTACCGTATCCATGGTTTTAATGGGAGTACGACTACACCCGCTGGAGTGGCGGAATTACCAGTGGAGTTAGGAATTGGAGAACGCCAGAGAGTCCGGATGTTACAATTTGTGGTGTTGGATATAGACTCGCCATATAATGCTTTCTTGGGCCGACATGCCCTAGCTGAGTTCAGGGCTGCTATTGCCCCATGGTGTCTTACTCTGAAGTTCCCCACCGATCATGGGGTTGGAGTAGTTCAAGGAGATCAGGCTGCTGGACGAGCCTGTTATGTTGTCGAGCTACGAGATGCGCAGCGAATAGAAAAAGGAAAGGGCGTAGAGGAATCCCTCTGCGTCCGCTTTGTTGAAAATTGACAATAGACGCCTGGGCCTAGGCCTGGGCACCCCAACCAATTCCAAAGAGATCTTGACCCAAGAGATACCGAAAGTGAAGATGAAAGTAAAGACAGTCAAGCTTCTCCGGCCGAACTGACGATCGATGTCCCGATCGATGATACCGATGATTCTAAAATGATAAAGGTTGGATCTCAATTGAGCCAACAAATGCAAGAGAAATTGGTTGAATTTCTCCGGGCAAACCTTGACGTGTTTGCCTGGACGCACTCTGACATGTGTGGGATCTCGCCGGACATCACGAGCCACGCATTGAACATTGACCCACGGCACGTCCCGGTTAAACAAAAAAGGCGTGATATGGATCCAGAGAGATCTGCCGCCCTTAAGGAAGAGGTAGATAAGCTTAAATCGAATGGATTTATTCGAGATGCATTGTACCCGGAATGGGTATCCAACCCTGTACTTGTCCGAAAGCCAAATGGGAAATGGAGAACGTGCATCGATTACTCTGATCTGAATAAAGCTTGCCCTAAAGACAGTTTTCCACTTCTTCGAATCAATCAGCTCGTGGATTCAACGGCCAGATGTGAACTCCTATCCTTCATGGACGCGTATTCGGGCTACAACCAAATACCCATGCACTTGCCCGACCAGGAGCATACCAGCTTCATAACCAATATGGGACTTTACTGCTACAAAGTTATGCCTTTTGGACTCAAGAACGCCAGGACAACTTATCAACGGTTAGTTAATCGAATGTTCGCTAACCAGATTGGAAAAACCATGGAGGTATACGTGGATGACATGCTAGTCAAATCACGATTTTTGACTGATCATATCAAAGACCTGGAGTCAATGTTTAATATTCTCCGAGAATATAGAATGAAGCTTAATCCGTTGAAATTCACTTTGGGGTCGCCTCAGGATAATTCCTTGGTTTTATCGTTAACGCTCGTGGAATCGAAGCCAATCCCGAAAAGATCTGGGCAATTAGAAATCTCGAGACTCCAAGAACTATAAAGCAAGTCCAGAGCCTCAACGGGAAAGTAGCAGCACTGAGCAGGTTCATTTCAAAATCCACTAACAAATGTATTCCCTTCTTCGATTTGATCCGAAAAGGGAAACGAAACTTTGAATGGACTACGGAATGTGAGGGCGCATTCCAAGCACTAATTCAACACCTTTCCACACCGCCAATTTTATCAAAGCCTATTGATCATGAGAAATTGTACATTTACTTGGTGGTATCAGAAAACACAATCAGTGCTGCCCTAATTCAGGAAGAAGACCGAATACAAAAACCGGTCTACTATATTAGCAAACGACTAACCGGAGCTGAGAGGAATTATCCGAAGCTAGAGAAGTTGGCTTATTGTCTGTTATTGCCTCAAGGAAGCTCCGTCCATACTTCCAGGCTCATCCTATCACCGTTTACACCCGACCAGCCGTTGCGACAGGTCCTCACGTGGCCTGAGACGTCTGGTAGGTTACTCAAATGGAATATCGAGTTAAGTTAGTTTGGCATTACCTACACTCCAAGGCGAGCCATTCAAGGACAAGTCCTAGCAGATTTCATAGCTGAATTTACCATCCCAGAGGACTTGCCCGAAACTAGTGAATCTCCCAAATATATGTGGAAGCTGCATACTGATGGTGCATCAAATGACCGTTGCTCAAGTGTAAGGGTTGTGCTTGAAACTCCTGAAGGTCGATCTATATGCTATGCTTTAAAGTTTGATTTTCGCACGACCAACAACGAAGCTGAGTATGAAGCCTTACTTGCCGGATTGAGACTTGCTAGAGATTTGAAAATCATTGCCGTGGAGATTTATTGTGATTCGCAATTAGTCGTGTGTCAAGTTCGGGGGGAGTACCAGGCCAAGGACCGAAGGCTGGCTGCTTACCTTGTTGGGGTTCAAGAAATATTAAATCAGTTCATTATTATGCCATCTAATGCATACCCCAAGAGCACAATCAAAAAGCCAATGCATTAGCAAAGTTAGCTAGCACAGGTGAGGCACAACAAATGGGACTTGTTCCCATGGAGACATTAGCTTCCCCGAGCATCGATCAGATGGAGACAGATTGGATATTTGAGGTTGTTCCCGATAAGGAGTCATGGATGACTCCGTTCAGAAATTATCTCGAGCATGGAAACTTGCCAGAGCGCAGGATTGAAAAGAGACAGATTCTTCGAAAAGTTTCATGGTTCACTATTCATAATAGAATCATGTATAGAAGAGGATACTATGTTCCTTTACTTCGGTGTATCGCTCACGCTGAAATCAAACGTGATTGCATGATGTGCACGAAGGAGAATGTGGCGATCACACCGAGGGGCAAGCCCTTGCCGAGAAAGTGCTCCGATATGGATATTATTGGCCAACCGTAAATCGCGATGCATCAGATTACGCCAGAAAATGTGATAGATGTCAGAAGCACGCTCGGATTCCAAGAGCCCCACCTACCGAAATAACTCAGATGGTCAGTCCATGGCCGTTTGTTGTATGGGGCATTGACATTATTGGCTCTCTACCTCTAGCCAAAGGTGGTGCGAAGTACGCCATCGTAGCAGTTGATTACTTTACCAAGTGGGCGGAAGCTGAACCCCTTGCTACAATCACAACAAAGAAGGTGATCAACTTTGCAGTGCGCAACATCATCTGCCGGTTTGGTCTCCCACATACTATCATCACTGATAACGGGACCCAATTCGATAGTATTGAATTTAAGGATTTCTGCCAACGATTCCACATTCAGAAGAAATTCTCCGCAGTTGCACACCCTCAAGCGAATGGACAAGTCAAAGCTGTTAACAAAGTTATAAAGTCTATTCTGAAGAAACGATTAGAAAAGGCCGGGGGCAAATGGGTCGATGAACTTCCTATAGCCTTATGGGCCTACCGAACAACCCACAAGTCCACGACTGGCCACACTCTGTACTCTCTTTCTTGTGGTTCAGAAGCTGTTATTCCAGTCGAATTAGAAGTGCCTTCTCATCGTGTGACATACTATGATCCGAAGACAAATGCTATATTACTTGCCGAATCTCTGGATTTATTGGATGAAAAGCATGAAGAGGCTGATTTTAGGGCAGCTGCATACCGAAGTCGAGTCGCCCGATTATACAATGCCAAGGTCTGACCCCGAACCTTTGAACTCGGCGATCTCATCCTTAAGAGAATTTACCCGGTCCCTTCGCACATGAAACCAACCTGGGAAGGGTCATATGTTATTGAACGAAAGCTCGGAGATGGCACATTCAAATTATCGACCGTTGACGGTCTCACTCTTCCGAGAGCCTGGAACAGCGAAAGCCTTCGTCGCTACTACACATGACAGGCTCTGTTTATTTATTCAGTCTATTTTTCATTTGCAATTTGTTTTTGCATTTTGAAATTTGAATTTGTAATAAGGCAACTAATTTTCCCGTATTTTCTTATTCCAGCAATAAAATGCAATATCTTCGAGCCAGAGCTATGAGTTATTGAATGCGTCATACAACTATCACTATGCACGGAGAGCTAAATTCCACCCGACGGTGGAATTTATTCAAATAGAGAGTGACTGTGATACGACCGGTTAC
Organism: Allium fistulosum; assembly: GCA_030737815.1. Classification (NCBI taxonomy): domain Eukaryota; kingdom Viridiplantae; phylum Streptophyta; class Magnoliopsida; order Asparagales; family Amaryllidaceae; genus Allium; species Allium fistulosum. Next base: position 856,577,614 of record CM060908.1, on the reverse strand, counting down.
TCGCTAAGTGAAACCCGAGCTCGGGGGCAAGTCATCACACTGAAGTCAAAAAAGGATTGATACACGACAATCCTTTAATCAACTCCAGATTCCCAAAGTGTGAACTGGAGTATAAACTTACAAATACGGTCATGAAGAGGATGGATTCGTCCACCTAACGACTTCGCCCGTATCTTGACCAAGTTTGAGGAGGATGGATCTGTCCATCTAACGACCTCGCTTGTTAACTCAGGGTGGATGTGAACCGACCATCCACGATCCTGATAGATTCGTCGTTCCCAGAGTGTGAACGAAATCCCAAAGCCTGAACAGATTGACCGACCATCCATCGGCCAACTCCAAGTTCCCAGAGCGCGAACTGGAGTATAAACATCAACTAACTCCGGATTCCCAGAGTGCGAACCAGAGTGTCAATATAAACACCAACTCCAAATTCCCAGAGCGCGAATTGGCGTATAAGCATTAACTCCACATCCCCGGAGGGTGGATTGGAGTTTAAACACAAACCGGATTGGAATCGATCGTCCGTAAAACAACTCTGAGCCCCTGGAGCATGGTCAGAGTGTAAATGCAAATCGGGTGTGACTGACCACTCGCGAATCCATCTAAAGTCCCTAGAGTGTTGACATGGTTGCAAACATTAAACGGGCGTGAATGACCACCCATGAAAACGACTTAAGTCCCCGGAGCGTGGACGTATTCTTGAAACTTAACAGGCGAGACCGACCCCGACATACGAATGCAAATCCCTGGAGTGTGGATGCAATCATCGATAAATGAGCGAGTGCGATTCGACCACTCGAGTTTCCTTGTTTCAGCATCAATTCAACGATGTTAAGCTCAATGTGTTAAAGGCGAAGCACAATTTCCACTAGATCTTTACAATTCATCCCTAAAACTGGGGGCAGAACTTAAGTGCCAATCACTGACTGAGACAGTGCAGCATCGGAGTCCGGCTTAACGTTGGTCATAACTCATGGTCGTGGTTTCAAGACTTAACGAATAAAACTTGGATCCAATCCAAACGTCGAAACTAAACAAGTGTACTGGACTGGAGTTCAAATGCTGAAACGCTTAAGCAAATAAATGAAAATTGAGATAAAGACAAAATGGAATCTCATTTCAATTATTTGTGGAAGAAAATTAAGTACAGGTTTATCCCAAAAATCCTACTAGCAGGGGCCGAACCCGCATCTATACACGGCCAACAAAAGCTAAAGGAATTCCTAACTACTCAAAAATAAGCCGAAGATATGTATCTATTCTTTTATCTTTCTCGGTTTCTTCTTCGCTGTGGACCCGTTGGAGCTGTCGCTCGGTTTTCTCTTTGAGCGCATGCCTTCCGGCAGCCGATCTCCAGTCGGGGGCATTATATCAATTTCCTCCTCCGAACATAAATGTATTGGAATGCTTCCTGTAGGCGGAGTCAGAGGGACAGGATCAACAAAAGGAGGTGGGGCAGGCGCGCTCGTCTCAATGACCGTTCCTCCCGGAGATATCATCTACAAAGGGGCTGGACCAGGTCCAGCCATTCCACCGCCAAAATCGCTGCCCCGCGCGGCTGCCTCCATCTCAGCATTGATTTTGGCTATGATTTCCTCCTCATGAAGCGTTTGTGCATCGCCGGGAACTCCCGCAGTTGGAGCCGAAGAACTTGTCATTGGTGCGCTTCCACCCATAACGAACGGCAAATCGGAAAAGGGGTCACTGTGATGACCGAGAAGTTCCTCCATTATCTGCTCGTCGAAAGCAAGAGTGCTTCCCTATGCCTCGTCAATCGGTGTCATGGTCGTTGTGGTGGTCGCTTCTGTTACAATGACCTCCTACACATGATGTGATTCTTGAGTTGCAGGAGGCATGACCGATGTTGCTCCGATCACTAGATAAGGGTATAGGAAGGACTGTTAGTAATTATTTCAAGTAACGCTTCTGATTTCAAATAAGCATAGAGAATGTTCAGAGTACCTTCCTCAGTTTGGCACGTAGGTGGCGGAACAGCCTCAGAGACTTGCTCGCGAGCTGGAGACAACTGCGGTTGATCCGGGTTATAAGCAGGAATGAACCGAGGATCAACCGTAGGTGTGGATTTAGGCTGAGTCGGCACGAGAGTTTCAGAACTTATATCATGATGCTCGACACTAGAGCCTTCTCCAACTTCCGAATGCTGAGCACCAACATATGAGATCATTGCATCATGGAGAACTTTTCATTCGTCTTCACTCAACACCCGGTTATCGAGCTCGAACTCATCGATCGGTTCAGCTTGAGGAGCAGCCTTTTCATCTCCTACCAATTAACTCCAAGCATTGAACAGATGTGTTGGATAGTTGTCAAGCCAGGCCAGGTTTCTGTGCTTCAAAACATTGGCATTGTAAGTAATGAGAAGATCTTCGATATCTGCCTCTAGCCTGGATTCGGCCATTTTAACTTCCTCCTCAACCTTTGCCTCGACCTCCAGAACTTTAAGTACGGTCGCATCCTTCTCATCCCGAAGCACCACCGCTTGTTCACATGCCTCCTGAGCTGCTTTATTTGCATCATCCTTCTCCTTGATGATTTCGGAAAATTTGGCTTTAAGCTCGTTGAGTTCTTTCAGAGTAGCATCCCTTTCAGCGGTAACTGTGGTGTTTCGGTGGCCCATCTGCTCCACTAGAGCGAAATGCATTTGTTGCATTCTTTCCATAGATTGAGTCCCCTCATCAGCTTTTTGGGTGGCCTCTATTTCAGATTTCCGAGAAGATTCGGCTTCATCATTAAGCACTTGGATAATACGGTCTTTTTGGGCGAGGTCGGATTCCAACTTCTCAATTATCTTCGCTCGCTCAAAAGCCACCGCCAACGCTTTATCTGCGGCTTTCATCCACTCCTTGTATTGGGTATAGATATCATGAATATAGTCGTGCATCGTTTGTTCGGCCTCAGAAGGGATTTTCTTTAAGTGAGGAGGGAAGATAAAGCCGTCGAATCAAATGTTCGGGAAATATTTTCTTAACTGGGCAATTCTGATAGCCCCTTCCCCAGTGGGCTTAGTGATGGCTTGCTCAATAATAGTGGGTGCTGTAGCTTCAGTCCTGCGGTGTTGAGACTCGGACCTCGGAGCGTGAGAAGATGGTTTTTGACATGGAGGCACCGGGGGATGTGTGCCATGAGTAGAAGGTTGTGTAGGGAGTCGAGGAGGTGGAGAACACGATCGGGATCGATCCCTATAGTCCCTATCTCTATCTCTATCCCTCTCATAACGATCTTGGCTGGAATAATCGTGATCGCGGTTTTTATCATCCTCCCTCCGGCGGGACTCATAATATGAACTCGATGATTGGCACGCTGAACGAAGACTGCCGAGCATAGAATCTCACCTATTCATCGTATCTGCAAAGTAAAAGAAAAACGGAGTTAATAATCTCTCGAAGCAGACAACTTAAGGCTGGAAACCGTGTGGTGCCGTGAAGTGTATATGTGTGTGCTACCCCCCGACCAACTGGTAATGTCGGCCGCACTGATGGGAAGAGACTCGCTTAAATCTAGAGCATTTTGAAGCCCCTCCAATCTGGTGTCGTGTTGAAGTGACACATAGTCCGGAATCAGAATATCAACAAGTCCTTCAAAAGGATGATCTACTTTCAAGGGAGGAGCCTACGAAATTCTAACGCCGGAGGCTGGCAGGGATACAACTATAGATTTCCATCTTGAAGATTTATGACGCTTGTGTGCAACTGCCTTGCCTTTTCTCCTTCCCTTTGAACCCTGAAAACTGTCAGAAGGCCCGGCCGTGGGTTCGTCATTTGTAGGCACGTGTTCTTCATCACCCTCCTTAGTTATTACGACCCCGGGCACTTTACGCTTCACGCGCTTGATCGGAACTGCCCTAAGCGCTCCTTCAAGTCTGATGCTTTGTTTTCGTTTGATTAACCCAAGAATTCTTAAGTTCCTGTCAATGAGCACTGACTCGATTTCTCTCATCTCGCCTGGTACTTCTTGAAGGACCCGTACTATTTCTTTAAAGTGTGCACCTTCAGGTCGAGGAATTGCGACTATAAAAGAAAGAAAGTATTAGTCCCAATACCAGGTGCAGCTAACTTGTTAACTACCAGAAAAGTCGAAGAACTTACATCTAACCAACCACCGATTGGCGAACCTTGGGGGACATCGAACATAGAACCATTCAGTTTTGAAGTAGCTCAGTCTAGTCCAAGACCCCATCACAACTTGGCATTTCCTGACCGCCTCTAAGAACGTGAAGGAAGGGCTATCTCCCCGACTCTTAACATTAAAAAGGTATCTGATTTTGATCGGAGTTGGGGGTCGGTAAAGATGCTCCATGAATACAATGAATAGACTATTTAGCATAGCATATCTGTTTGGATGTAACTGTGATGGGGCAATTCCAAAGAAAGACAACACTTCACGAATATATTGATTGAATGGAGGAAGCGTCCCGGGTGTACATGAATGCCTGTTGAACGCAGTAAACCCTTCTGGAGGAGCATGTGGTCTATCATTCGGACTCGGTAATAAGACGTCATCCAAAGGCAGACCGTGCCTTAGGCATATCCGCCCCAGCATATCTTCGGAGACGTTGGACGGCACAAAATCTTGTAGGTTATCGATAAACTCGGCACTTGGCAGCTCATTCGGAGCTGGATCTATAACTTCGGCTGCGATGATCGATATCTCTATGACTAAGGGAGATGAACTCTGAAGCTCCTGCTGTTGTGAGCTTGTAGACTCCATAACTAATCAACTTATCAAAAACCATCATTAGATGATAATAAGCCCGTGTGTTCCCCAGTGTGAAGTGCGTGAATGTGTTGTGCAGTGTAGTGCTACATATTACTTGAGAAATTCTACAGAGTTTGAAGAAATATTCGAACGACGAGACTTCAAAATAAAACTGGAGTGACCATCATCGCTGACCGTCACAACCATGCCATCCAGACTATAGAGACCGATCTGGGTTAAAGTTCGTTAAAGTTCTGTTAAGTTACAGTTCCATCGACAAGCTTTAGAGGGCAGTCAAATATACAGTTTAACAGTTGAATCCAGTTATGCAAGGTTGAAGCTCGTCGGAGTCAGGTGTTCAAATGTGCAAGAGGTTTCAAGTTCATTAAGGTTCAACTCGTATCGGTCACCAAAGCCCCAGTTCGTAACGATCAGTTTCGTATCCATCGGGATACGAGTTCGCATCGATCAAATGAGTTGCCTTCGTATCGATCTCCTGGCACGTAGTTCGCATCGATCGGGAACGTTGGATTTCGTATCGATCAAATGCAACCCCTTTATATCGATCAGCAAGCCCGAAGCATTCTTATCGATCATCTCGAGTCGGTACGAAACTCCATCATCGGTCGATAAGAAGACTTCCATTTCATCATCTCGAAGTCCTATGATCCAGATCGATTCAAACGATCCATCACCCTTCCATCATCGATGCGAAAGTAGAACTCATCCATATCCACACAGATCCTTCGTGTCCTGGATTTCTTCTTCCCCAAGTCCATCTAGGCATCATCTCCTCTTTCTCCAAACCCATCTACAGTTATCACCACACCAAAATCGGTCACGGGAACAGCTAGGATGGTGAAATATCTCTAGTCTCATCGTTCTAGAAGGGATTATTAAAGCTAATTACCTAATTTAAACAATCGATTCGAGAGATTAAGGGCAGTTTTCTTCTTAGCCTTTCGATCGATACAAATAAAGTCTGTATAAATGAAAGCAAGTGGAAATTTGGTTAAGTCCTAAGCATATTTATATAGACTTGAACGTAAAAGAGAAAACGATTCGTATCCCGATGGTAATGAACCAGTCGAAACGGTCAGAGATGAGACAATATAAAAGAGCCTTCTTCATATCCATCTACGGTCGATTGTGTGAGAAGCTCTTCGAACCCACCAATTCATCGATGCGAAACAGTCATTTCGTATCCATTAGTGAAGATTCCATCGATGCGAAGAAGCCTTCTTCGTATCCTTCCATCACCCCTCTAATGCAACAGTCGTTTATATCCATTGGTTCCCATCGATACGAAAGCCACTACCAAGTCATGTTTGGAATGCCCAACTCCACCGATATGAAACGCCTATCTCGTATCCATCATTTTGAAGGCCACCTGAATTCATATCCCAATTTTTCAACCTTCTACATCGATCCAGGAGAGGATACGAAGGGACATTTCACAACAACCATCAAGCGTTGTTAAGAATCGAATTTCACATTGATTCACGAGAGGGTCGATATGGGATTCGATACAAAAAAACTGAAAAACTGACAACGACTCGTGAACGTGCGAACGTTAACGGGAGTCAGGCTTACATACACTCATGTATAATGGACTAATATCCAATCTTTAAAATTCACAGGAATTGAATACTCGTCTGGTGACGATTACAACAACAAGCGACAGATAACTATCATACAGCACTCAGTTACAACAGTACATGGTACAACAGTTGGCTGTCAACAGTTCATGATTTATGCTTCTATGGATCAACAAAGGTCACAACTTTTGACGAGAAGACAACAACCGTTTAACAAGTCAGATGGAACTTTTCAGAATGAAGATTGCAGCTTTTCGAAGCACGTCATGTCCCCACAGGACGTACTATGGGGGGCAAATATTATCCTGCCTTTTGGCAAGGCCGTGATATCAAGGAATTGACAGGAAACCAAAGACAGTTCATCCCGAAGATCGGTTATACGCAGATTCACTATGGATATCGACGAATATTGTCCGAGCCTGGATTGAGCTATAAAAGATATGACGAGACAAACAAAGCTATGAAAGCTAGTATTCCAAATTTCAAGCAAATTGGAGTTCGTATGCTCAAGATATGATCGATACAACTCAAGTGATCAAGCTGTTCGTATCCATTAAAAAACCACGTTCATATCGATCTGTTCGAATCCATCAGGCGCATCATAGCTTTGTATCGATCAGGGAAGCATGGGTTCGTATCCATAGGAAGCGGTATTCTTCGCATCCATCACCTTCCGCTTGTTCGTATCGAAGAATCAACGCTCACTTTGTATCTATCAAAACCATATCGAAGCTGCTGCTTTGTATCGATCGGCCAGTGATCGATATGAACAGAGTAGTGACGATCGATACGAAGTAGTATCTTCTATCGATGCGAAATGGCCCCCAGCCATCAATATGAAGTAATCTATGAGAATCGATACGAACAGACCTTCAAATGACAGATGTGAAATCAATGCTTTCCATCGATACGAAATGAAACACAAAACATCGGTACGAATAGAAAACATAGCTGATCGATACGAACAAGGCCGAATCTCATCGATACAAATGAGGCATAAACATTGGAAAGACTCGGTCGATTCGGCGTCGAAAGTGGATCAATCCAGAAATCAAGCGCCACGTCAACAAGCAAGCGCGTGTTCGCATCGTTGCGAAACCATCGATACGAAGGGGATCGATACGAGCTAAACAGCCAATCAAAAAGCCCAAACTTGCATCGATCATAACTCACAATCTACAAGTCCAAATGCTACCAAATTTTCACAAAAGCTTGCGTACATCCTCAGCAACACTCACAATCGATCCCGACTCAATTGGATGAAGTTTTGATCGATACGAAGCTCGTTCGTATCGATCCCAGATCGTGTGCAAATCACACGGGATCGATCGCGCGGGCCCATTCACGTGCAAGAAGAGGTCTCCCGAGATCTGAGCAAGATATTTGCAGCCTACACCTATAAATAGCAGCCCAAGACCTATGGAAAAGGGACCTTTTGGTTCTTTGACATCCAAACTCTACCGAAACCATTGTTGCACTCAAAAATCACTGTTGTACTCGAAATTTACTGTTGTAATCTGTTGTAACCAGCAAGCAAAAGTTAATAAAAGTTAATCATTTCATAGTGGACGTAGGCAACACGCCGAACCACTCTAAATCTCTGCGTTCTTTTGCTATTTTTTCTGATTATTGTTTGGAGTGTTTGTTAGATAATCCTCTTGTTACATTTACTTTCTTCATTTTATCTCTTCAAACACTTCCGAAGAGTGTTGTGCCCAATTTTGGTACAAACATTAATAATGATAGTAAACTCATTTTGAAACTTGGTTTACAAAAATAAGTAGTTCGATGAAAAACTGAAAATGTAATCGAAAACTTCTTTTTGGATTTTCAACTTTTTATCACATGCAAAGTTGTTGGAACATGTGGTACGCACTAAAGTATATATGTACACATATATAAGAATAACATATACTTTTGGCTAATGAGGTAATTAGGTCAAAATAAGTTTAAATATATACTTAAGTTAATAAAGTAGAATTTGACTTCTCTTTTATAATTTAAAAATAAAAAGCACATAAACTAAGGCATAAGTACACACATTTGAGTGAAGTGATGGCATGCATGACTAGAAAGGGGGGTTGGGTGTGTTACATGTAGGAGAAGATGAGGTGTCATCATGTTATGGAGGCTATTGGCTAAGGGAATTTTGGTAATTTGCTATTTTACATTTTGTATAAAAGTAACTCCACTCTTTCCATTTTCACTTTACTTTATTTCATTTATTCCCCCATTTCTTTCTTCTTCCTTTCCATTCTCTTCTCTTCTTCTTCCATGGATTTCTAAGAGAAAATTTTAAGAATTGCGTCCTTTTCTCCTTAAACACTTAAAGAAATTGCTAAAATCATTTCTATTCCTCTCTACCATCTTAATGTAAAAAGATTTATGCATAAATCCTTAAATGGCCTTGGCTGTGAGCTTTATAATGGAGGAGGAGGTGGTGTGCAAGATAGGGTAAGGGGAATGGAGGATTTGGAGTTGCTTTGGTCGAGGTAGGAAGTAGTTGTGAAAGGTGGTGGCTTTAACATGGTTGTTTGCTTGGTATAAGTGAGATTGCTCATCCTAAAATTCTTCCCTTCGATGTATATTTTGGATGGAAAAATATATGCTTGTTTGATGTTTTAAATATACATTTATGCGTTGATTAATTTCGTATGGCGATGTGAATGTTCGATGCTTGTTTGAAAACTATATTGTTGTATGCTGTAGTGCATTGAAAAGCACATTAATTTGTTGCTTTAAATAGCATATGTAATGGACACACAAATATGGACTTATATTTTAACATATATGAACCCAATGTAATATGACTTTGATTTGAACTTGGACTTGTATTCGAGCTTATGTAATGGCACATAAGAATTGGTAGGGGACTTGGACTTGAAAAAGAAGTATCTGTATAGTGACAGTCGCTATAAGAGCACTTTGGTGACATGTATTTTATTCGTATTTGAATAGTAAATTTCCATGTTTATAATGTATATTATCTCTATACTTCTTTGATGTGATGTGAAGTTGAAAATGATTATATAATTTGAAAGTTGAATTCTTTTAATAATGAAATTAAATAGTGGTTTGTTTAAAAGCCGTAATAGTCGCTAAGCCACTTTTTGACTTTTAAATGTTATGCCTATGTTTTTATTTGTCTTCAACTTTTATTTGAAGTGAGTGTTTTCTATACTTATAATAATATATAATATAAAAATAAAAGTAGTTCAAAAGTTATTTTATTTATAAGTCAAAGTTGGAAAAGTTATGGTTTATATAACGATAGTCGTTATGGATGCAGTTTTCGAAATATACGATTTTAGTAGTTATAAAGGTTATTTATTTTAGATATTTATGAATTATTTTCAAATATGGTTTATAATGGTTATGTAAGTAAAGAGATTTGAGATTTAAAATATTTATTTTGAAATATTTAAACAGGTGATTTATTTAAAGGAAATCGGTTTACTTTTCAAAGTTGGATTATTTTTAAAAGGTGACGGTTTTAAGTCATGATTTGAATGGAGTTTTAAACTTTGTTTAAAAGTGTTTTAAAGGAGGTTTGAAATTTTATATGAGATTTAAAAAGAATTATTTTAAATTATAAAGTAAATGTTTACTTGTATATAATGGAAAGATCTATTCTTTTTTAATATAAAGTGGTTTTTAAACAAGGATTTCCAAATGAGATTTGATATGAAAATTTTAAAGGGTATTTTAAGTTTAGTTTTAAGTTTGAAATCAAAGATTGATGTTAAGTAGTTGAATTCTTATTTCTGTATACAAATTTAGTTATTAATGGAAATTTAGTAGTCCAATACTAGGTACTAAAAGCCGATGAGTAGACTAATCCTCTATTTGTGAGATCTAAAACCAGAGTTTCTAAGCGAGGGATAGGGTAAGTCAAAATATCAAAAATGTGTCAAGTGTAGGAGATTTATAAAAGGGGTTTTATAAATAATTTTAGTAATTTATAAAAGAATTTTTATAAAATTAATTTCGAGATATATAAAAGGATTTGTAAATATGGAATGAGTTTATAAAAAGGGAATTTTATAAAAAGAATGAAACTCGATTTCCATAAATGATCATTTTAAATTATGGTGGTATGGAAAATATTCTTTCATACTTAACACCAAAAAGAGAAAATTGGTTCGGGTTTTATTGTTATCAATGTTTTAAATGATATTTATTTTAACCCAATTATGTATAGTTTTGGAAATGAAATCTTTCTTAAGATTTGTAAATATACTTATACCGTTGAGATAAGTATATGGATACATTTTTTAAGTATTTAAAGTGTAATGTTTTGTGAATATACTTGTACTGTTGAGATAAGTATATGGATATTTTTCTAAGTATTAAAAGAGTACAAATGAATAGTGATTGAGTAGTATCCATATGGATATTTTTGTAAAGGTATTTAATACAAGTATTTACAAAGTGGTTCTAATTAATAAAAGAATTAATAAATAGGCTTAGTGGTTTCCACATGAAATTTAATCTCTAATTTGAATGTTTATTGGTTTGATAGTTAAATAACCTACTATCAAATCTTGACAAGATATAACTCTGGAAATATCTAGAAGAAACGAGGGAATTATATGGTACAGCTACCTTCGGTGATGCTATACTATACATATAAACTCATTGTGTTCTTCTAGGACAAATGATAAGGAAATCCGTCTGCTTAAACGGTTAGGAGGTGATCTTCGCTCTTATGCATTATCTTTTTATTTTTTAAAGAACTCGAGTTGAGTTTACCAGAATCTATCCATTAGTTTTGGAGCGACCGGTAAGCGGGGGAGTGTACTTATGTTTGATGAGTCGAAACCATAACCACTCCAAAACCATATGCGCGTTCTATGCTTTGGTAGAGGTTCGTGATTGGTTCAAGATGATGGAATTGAGAACGAACTTCTTTGAAGTGCATGTGCTACTTGCAACTAATCATGTGGGTGATTCTGAAAAGGATGTAGTAGAAGTAGTGCCTTCGGTTTGTTCATATCATGAACAACTTGTATGGATGAATGCTGATATTGCATCGTTTCCTGAAGAGTAGTATTAGCATTCTAAGTGGGATTTTCTAAGAGAGGAAAAATGTAATCGTGACCTCACAAGCCTCATAACTCGATGACTAAAACAGGGGATATGTAGCAAATCTATGTGGTTCGCTACCATTAGGAGCATCATTCCTCGATCTAGATTTGATACTTATGGATTTTGGTGTGCATGCGCATGAGAAGAGTGGGGTCATGGCCTAGTGCATCTATTTGAAGCCTTAGTACCCACGGGATGATGTGATCTAGTATGCCATGTTAAAGGGGCAGTCGACTTTGTATTGGTAAGGGTCGAAAGGTTTTCGACCTCGTACATTTTCTAAAGATGTACTATGGAAAACCGTACCCTAATAACTTTGTCATTGATGGAATTCAATCTCCAGTACGTGCCTTATTGACTTAGTTGTGCCTAACTATACTGGAACGTGAGATGCAAGCATTCCAACGATGTTATATATTTATTTTAAACCCTAGACATTATTATAATATCATAAGATTTCCTATAAAATGGTTTGGTTATCATTAGGTAAAATCCCATTCGTGTTTATGTGCTGCATGGTCTTACGAGATACCTTTATTTTTGAAAGATTTTAAAGATATAATAATCCATATGATTTGTGTTTCTCACACTAGTTTACAGACTGATCCATGCATTATTTTCTTATAATGCTCAGGTCATCCTGAGCATATTTTCATATTTATTTCTGGATGCTTTGGAGCTTTAGGGGATGAGCTGGATGCTTCCAAGACGTATTTCCATGTTTTCTTTTACTTTCGGTGTATTTTCTTGTTTGTATTTGTCAGCAACTGTAAGGACGAGCTGTTATAATTATCCAAGCTGATGATAGGTTAGTTACTTTGATTTATGTATGTAAATCACAATTTTCTTTTATAAAAATCATTAGTATATTATATATTACTTGTCATGTTGTGCGATATTATTCTGTCTTTTCTTTTCTTTTACCCCAACAATCCGTCTTTCTGGCACTTGGATGCTCGATACATGAATACCGTGGATGTATTAGTGTCGACTTCTGAGGATAAAAAAGGAGGGTCGTTACAATTGATATCAGAGCCGAAGGTTAAGCGAGAACCATAGCATTGGTGGGGTACGCATATTAGAGATAGGGTAGGTGACACCCTAGCATGAGTTAAGTGTGTGTGTGTGTGAGAGAGAGAGAGAGGCGTATTTGTTAATGCTATAAAAATGTTTTATATTGTGTTAATTGACCCATAGAGTGGTTTATGAACTCTGGTTGATGCGTTTAGCCAACGTTATTGATATGGGTTTCCAAACACTTGAACAAGGCCAACCGACACAGTATTGTTTTTGAAATTGGTAAATGGAATAATTTTACCTCGGATTATATTTTATATATAAAAGAATAATTTTCAAAAATCGATATAGTTATTTATGATGTGTTTATTTGTTAAGAAATGATAATATCTAATTATTGTCATTTATTGTTTGACTAGTCATGGTAGTCCAATTAGAGCATTGATTATTGTTTGTTGATTGATTTTGCTTGGCCAGTTTATGAGCATTTATTGTTTTGGGTTAGATTAAATACGAACATCTTATGAACTCATTTTCACGATTTAACAATAAGACGTTCATTAATAATATAGGCTTAACAAGTTTACTTTGTTAAAATGGTTTCTATAAAGAAGGAATAATTTTATATAAGGTTGATTTTATAAATTTGATTTATAAAGTGTGTTCTGTAAATAAGGATGATTTTTGAGAATTTAAATCCCGGTGTCTTTGAGAAAGGATTTCAAATGATTTTTGGAGAAAAGTAATAATAGGTATTACTTGAAAGTATTTTTTAAGTATAGAAATTTTAGAAATATATACTATATTGTTTCAAATGAGATTCAAAAGAGAATAATTATTTGTTAAGTAGTTCGAGTGGTTCGAAAATGACTAAAAATGGGCAAGAGATGTGTTTGGATGGTAAGCACTTCTTTTAAGTATTACCCTTCTTGGTAAGGGGGTGTATGATACTAGTTGGTAGGACCTAGTTCCTTGGTATCATTTTGTTGTTACTTAATCTATATGTATATTTTATATGAAATATATAGTATTATTTCAGGAAATTTTGGAAATAAAAATCGGGTTTTAGTTCTTAGGTTTCCTTGGGGAAAATGGATTCAAAATAAGAAAAGGTTAATTTAATAAAAGAAGGTATTGTTAAATGAAATGTTTTCATAAATAATTTGAGAAATGAAAAGAGACTGGTATAATTAAGAACCAACAAGAATAAGTACGTAAGTTATACGTAAATCATTTCTTCGTACGGTTCTTGATCCAAGATTTGAGTATATGACTTTGAGGTATTCACACTAACCCGAATATGGATTTATCACTCGATTCTTGACGGCGAACACTTGGTGAGGGTTCTTGATATGAAACCGAAGTTTTCTATTATAGTATATGGCTATGTAAGGACAACAGAGGACTCTAATCAAGAAGCATGATCGAAGTCCACACTAGGGAAGTCGGATGAGCGATACTAGTTCGGAAGATGTATTAGAGTAAGTAATCGAATCAGATATTGCGTATGATGATCTATGAACATTGTATGGGCTTATGAATAATGTTAAGTATTCATGTGTTGGCTTGTGATAAAATTTCGGGGTCGAAAATCTTTTAAGAAGGGAAGAATGTAACGACCCGGAATTTTATCGCTTTGATTTAGGAATATTTAATAAATTTTAAATATTTAAATAGTTGATTTAAATGCTTAAGTATCTCATTTTTATTATGTAATAATGTTAGTAACTCATTTTGAAATTTGGTTTACAAAAATAAGTAGTTTGATGAAAAACTTAAAATGCGACCGAAAGATGCTTTTTGGATTTTCGAATTTTTATCGAATGAAAAGCTGTCGAAACATATTGTACATACTAGAGTATATATGTACACATATATAAGAATAACATATACTTTTGGCTAATGAAGTAAATAGGTTAAAATAAGTTTAAATATATATACTTAAGTTAATAAAGTAGAATTTGACTTTTCTTTTATAATTTAAAAGGAAAAGCACACAAACTAAGGCATACGTACACACTTTTGAGTGAAGTGATGGCATAAATGACTAGGAATGGGGATTTGCGTGTTTTACATGTAGGATAAGGTGAGGTGTCATCATGTTGTGGAGGGTATTGGCTAAGGGCATTTTGGTAATTTGCTATTTACATTTTCTATAAAAATAACTCCACATTTTCTATTTTCACTTTACTTCAATTCTTTTCTTTTTCCCATTTCTTTTTTCTTCCTTTCCATTCTCTTCTCTTCTTCTTTCCATGGAATTCTAAGAGAAAAGTTTTAAAAAATGCTCCTTTTTCTCCTTAAACCCTTAAATAAGTTGCTAAAACCATTTCTATTCATCTCTACCATCTTAAAGTCCAAACTTTTGTACACAAATCCCTAAATAGCCTTAGGCCATGAGCTTTATGATGGAGGAGGAGGTGATGTGCAAGCTAGGGGAAGGGGAATGGAGGTTTTGGAGTTACTTTGGTTGAGGTAGGAAGTAGTTGCGAAAGGTAGTGGCTTTAACTTGGATGTTTGCTTGGTATAAGTGAGATTTCTCATTCTAAAAATCTTCCCTTTAATATATGTTTTGGATTGAAAAATATATGCATGTTTCATGTTTTAAATATACATTTATATGTTGATTAAATTGTTATGGTAATGTGAATGTTGATGCTTGTTTGGAAAACCATATTGTTGTATTGTGTAGTGCTTTGAAAAGTATTTTAATTTGTTGGTTTAAATAGCATATGTAATGGACACACAAATATGGACTTACATTTTAACATATGTGAACCCGATGGAATATGACTTTGATTTAAACTTGGACTTGTATTCGGGCTAATGTAATGGCACATAAGGATTAGTAGAGGACATGAACTTGAAATAGAACTGTCTGTATAGTGACAGTCGCTATAGGAACAATTTGTTGACATGTATTTTATTCATATTTGAATTATATATTTCCATATTTATAATTGTTAGGTATGATCTCTATACTTCTTTGATGTTATGTGAAGTTAAAAATGATTATATGATTTGAAATTGAATTCTTTTGAAAATGAAATTAAATATGGTTTGTTTAAAAGCCGTAATAGTCGATAAGCCAATTTTTGACTTACAAAAGTTATATCTTTGTATTTTATTTGTCTTTAACTTTTATTTTGAAGTGAAATATTTTATATACTTATAATAGTATATAATATAGAAATAAATATAGTTTAAAAGTTATTTTATTTATAAAACAAAGTTTTAAATTTATGGTCCATATAACGATAGTCGCTATGGATGTAGTTTTGAAAATATACGATTTTAGTAGTTATAAAAAGTTATCTATTTTAGATATTTGTAAAATATTAAAATATGGTTTATAAAGGTTATATAAGTATTTTAAAGAGATTAAATTTTAAAAGATTTAGTTTCAAAACAAGTTGTTTATTTAAAGGAAATCGGTTTACTTTTCAAAGTCGGATTCTTTTTAAAAGGTGATGGTTTTAAGTCATGATTTGAACTGAGATTTAAACTTTGTTTAAAAGTGTTTTAAAGAAGGTTTGAAATTTGATATGAGATTTAAATCAATTATTTTAGATAATAAGTCAAATGTTTACTTGTATATAAATGAAATATCTATTCTTCCTAAATTGAAAGTGGTTTTTAAACAAGGATTTCCAAGTGATATTTGATATGGAAATTTTAAAGAGTATTTTAAGGATAGTATTAAGTTTGAAATTGAAGACTAATGTTAAGTATTTAAAGTCTTATTTCCGTATACAAGTTTAGTCATTAATGGAAATTTAGTAGTCCAATACTTGGTACTAAAAGCCGACGAGTAAGCTAATTCTCTATCTATGAGATTTAGAACCAGAGTTTCTAGGCGAGGGATAGGGTAAGTCAAAATATCGAAAACGTGTAGTGTAAAAGATTTATAAAAGGAGTTCTATAAATAATTTTAGAGTTTTACAAAAGAACTTTTATAAATTGATTTGGATATTTATAAAAGGATTTGTAAATATGGAATGAGTTTATAAAAAAGGAATTTTATAAAAGAATGAGACCCGATTTCAATAAATGATCATTTTAAATTATGGTGGTATGGAAAGTATTATTTTCATACTTACACCAAAAAGAGAAAAGTGGTTCGGGTTTAATTGTTACCAATGGTTTAAATGATATTTATTTTAACCCAATTAAGTATGGTTTTTGAAATGAAATCTTTTTTAAGATTTGTAAACATACTTCTATCGTTGAGATAAGTATATGGCAACATTTTCTAAATGTTGAAAGTGTAATGTTTTGTGACTATACTTGTACCGTTGAGATAAGTATATGGATATTTTTCCAAGTATTAAAACAGTATAAATGAATAGTGATTGAGTAGTATACATATGTATATTATTGTAAAAGTATTTAATACAAGCATTTACAATGTCGTTTTAATTAATAAAAGAATTAATTAAAGAGGCCTAGTGGTTTCCACGTGAAATTTAATCTTTGATTTGAACGTTTTTTATTTGATAGTTAAATAACCGACTATCAAATCTTGACCAGATATAACTTTGAAATATCTAGAAGAAATACAGGAATTATAAGGTACAGTTATCTTCGATGATGTTATACTGTATGTATAATCTCATTGTGTTCATATAAGACAAATGATAAGGAAATACGTTAGCTTAAACTGTTAGGAGGTGATATCTACACTTATGTATTGTCTATTTATTTCCAAAAGAACCAGAGTTGAGCTTACTAGAATCTATCGATTGGTTTTAGAGCGACCAGTAAGTGGGGGAGTGTACTTATATGAGATGATTCAAAATCGTAACCACTCCAAAACCATATGTGCTTTCTACGCTTTGAAAGAGGTTCGTGATTGGTTCAAAATAATGGAATCCAAGATGGAGTTCTTTGAAGAAATAATGGAATCGAAACCTTAACAACTACCACTGGATAGCTACAAACTACCACTACTCGCCAATCACATTTGGTGTATGGCCCTATAACTACCATCCTCACTTGGACAATGGTCGGGTTATCACACCTCACTTCCCAATACCCTAAACACCAATCATGAAAATGGCGAGCACAATCACATCGTAGTTTCCAAAGATAGCAATCATTGCACATTTCATCCTCTAACCATATTTTTACAAATCATTCTTCACAAAAATGAGGAAATAATACTTTTCATAAAAATACTTTCCAAAGGAAACATTTACTAAACATCCATATCACTTTTCCATCCAAATCATAGTATTTCAAAAATACTAGAAAATAACGTCACTTCCAAAATATTTCCAAAACTATTTATCAAACAATAATTAAATTTATAAATCTTTTTCGAAAATATTTTATATCACTTCTAAAATATATCACCGTCATTTCATAATTTCAAATACTTTGAAATCAACTTTTCAAAACATTCACTAAATCTTTCCAAATCACTTAAAATTCCTTTATACAAAACTTATCCACCATTTTATTTTTAAAAAAACATTCCACCACTTTTAAAATTACTTCCACTATCCAAACTTTTCATAAAACATTTGGTACCATATTTCCAAAGTAATCTCAAATCACTTTATTTTAAATTTTCTCAAATTACTAGTAAAGTACCAATTTTTAAAACTTCACAAATTTCCAACTCATAATACTTACTATAATAAGTAAGAACTTCATTTAATAATCATACAAATTATATATACTCCTGCTTATTTTTCAGAAATTCAAAAATATTTATATAAGTAAAGTACGTACGAGAGTCATATTAAAACATGGGTAACTTTCCCAAGTCTTCTTTCTATGAGGCCAAGTATGTGCTTTCGAATTTTAACATTGTTTGAACCTCGCTCTGATACCAAAAATGTAACCACCTACCTCTATACACATCTTACCCAAGAGTATTACTGAGTAATACCATTGAGTAACACAGAGAATGAAGCGATGTGGGCGTTTCCAAGAAAGAATGATGCCAAAAATAATAGCATCACATATAAATAAATCCCACCGTACTCTAACGGAAGCAAATGATATATATTACACATTTTAACATTTCATACAATATCCGAATTTATTTCAAGCCATTTAATTAAAATATACAACTTTATCAATTTCTAATACATGATACATAAATACATTGACTTAGTCTATCCATCACCTTGTACCTAAAAGTATGTCAACTAAAACCCGCAAATAATCCTCGATCTGACCCGAGGATTGTTGAATAAAAACAAATCCCCGAGTCTGGCTATTTCTAGCTGTGAGTTCATAGACCAAAATAAAATTTTATATATTCACCATAACTCAAGAAGTCACAAAGTAAACCAAAATCATATTTCGGAGATTAAAATGAACTTGAGCATAGGTAAAGGATAAAAAAATTCATCTTGAAAGCAAATTCTAATCATTGAATCTTTGCAAACAATTTTCAACAACAACACAACTTCTGTAAATCCACTATTTTGGGGATCAAAACATAATATTTTTTAAATGAAATTTTTACCGGTTGTTAGAAATTGTATTGATAATAAGATATCAAATTTGAGAATTCATGGAATTTTCTATAATTTACTGTGAATTTCAAACCAACATGCATTTTCCGCTAAGATTTTCTAGAAAATCTTGCGGAAATGACCATATTTAACCTACCAAAACTCAATGTAAATTCATGAAATTTTGAATAGAGGTACTGGAACATGTTAGGAACAACATATCAAAAATTGGGAATTTTTTAACTTCATATGAATTAAATATAGATTTCATTGCGAAGAGGGTTCAATATCAAAAAAAATTCTCAAAACACAAGCACATCAACAAATATCATTACCAATCAAATTTGCAATGATATATATACATGATATTCATATTAAACCAAGGTAAGAACCGATGGAACTCACCTAAAAAATTTGAAGCCAAAATATTTTGATGCGATACTCGAAAATAACACTTTGAACATGCTTATTCTTCATTATTTTTAGATCAGTAAATAAACTTTACTCTAACAATTCTTCAACCATCCAAACTTGATCAAAAATTAGACTTTTACAACTTGTAGTGGTGTACATAGGTGTTTATAAGCTCTATATAAAGTTTCATGATTTTTGGATATTTATTTGATTTTATTTTGATTTTAGAATGGAGGAGGGTTTGGTTGCCATTTCATGGAGCAAGAAAAGATGAAAATGAATGAGGAAAGCTTTGATCATACATTGCCTTGGAGAGGAATGAAAATAGTTCTAGATAAAGAAATGTTTAGACTTGGGTTCATAAAGTAATAGTTAGGATTGGGCCTTACTCAAATTGCAAACCCATATTTTTTTCTTTCTTTTCTACTTTTCTTTATGAAACTATTTTCTATTCAATTCAAATTGCTATAAAAATTCATATAAAAATTATATTTACGTTACTCAAGTTGTTACTCAACATTACAAAATTTTATAGAGTTTATTTTTCATAAATTTACTTCACTTTACAAAACATTTATTATTTCTACTGACTAATTTAGTCTCAATTATAAACTTGTACTATTACTTCTATGCTATGTTGTCATGTCGTCTTGGTTGCGGATGACCGTGCATATCTCGTATGTTGTTTCAGACTATTTGGAGTGATGTTCAAACTTTAAAGCCTTGAATTGAAATCTAATGTGGGTTGGACGTTTGGGTTGTTTGATCTCCAGTGATCTGATGATGTTGTAGAGTCACCGACTAGAGTCTTAAGATGACCTTAGTGTGATGCTCTATCTAGATGATATTGTTGAGTTTATATACTCAGTTTAGTGATACTGTTAGACTTGAAGAGGGTTGTGTTGTTGTGTTGGAGTTGGAAATTCGGTTCAATGATTGAAGTATGAAGTTGGTTGCATGATACTAGCATTGAGGATGTGAGTATTTGAAAAAAAGATTTTGTTTGTGTTTTTAAAATTGTTCAATGCCTTCTGTGTTGTTCTTGATATGCACGCATCTACTTTTTCAATTTGCTAATGATTATGTTGATCAAAGTGAGTTTTAATCTTTGTAAGTGACGACTGATGTTATAACATGAAGTTGCGTTGAGTTTGCCTAGCAGAATTAATGATGATAGTTTCTAATGGTGAGTGCAACTTCATTTTTTCTTTCCCTTTGATCAGAACTGTATTTGATTCCAATATAAATTATCTGATGTGTGTTGATGAGATTTCGATGATATTTTGCTGTTGTGATGAGATTTTGTTGCTGTGATGAAATTCTTTTACATCCTTTTCCTCTTTTTTTTATTAGTTTTGAAATCCCATACCCTTTGAGAATGATAATTATACATACATATATGTATGTATGTATGTATGTATGTGTGTGTGTGCGTATATATATAACTGCTTGAGACAAATCAACGAGTATGATGTTGTGTTGATTTTGATTGTTGTTAGTAATATTCCTTAAATGATACAATTTGCTTTGTTTGAGTATTTCAACTTTAATTTAAATATCTTTTAGCATGAGTTGTTATAGTGTAGCCCATGCATTTTCTTTGGTAAGATTTGAAAGGTTCTTTTGTACGCAAAACTCTTGGATTTGTACCAATATTATTCTCAAATGAATGGCATACACAAACTAATTTTGAACCAACAAAAGAGAATTCCATGGTGAATTGTACTTGATGCACTTGACTGAAAATGTGATACAATTCCATGGCAAATGTGCTTGATATGTGATACATGTAAATCAATCATATGAGTGATAATGGATAACTAATAAATTATGCTCTTTTGATATTTTATTTGTAACACCCTCTAATAAAATATAAAATAAAAATATTTGTAATCATCCAACAAGACGTATACTCCACAATCTTTCCCTTTTGATGATAACAAACAACATGTTAAGATTTGACAAGTGTAATTCGTGTTGAGTGTGTATTCGATAACATAAAACCAAAATCTCAACACAATGTTTCAATATACATAACATGCTCCCCTTAGATATGCTCCATCTACATATGTGGCATATGTGTTTGAGAATAAAATACTAAACAAAAAATATTTCTAAAATATTAACAATCAATCCACAACATCACCAAATCTTAATTGTTCTCTCCCTCTTTCATTTTCGTCAAAAGTATAAATATCAAATTAACACGATGAGAAAGTGATTGTGAATAATGAAACTCGATCAAAATAAGACAATTAAATATTTAATGAAAATTCAAACATAAATCGTAATTAATATATTTATTAAAGTCTCATGATTAGAAAGAGGATAATAAAATAAGTGTAGTTATATGTACTGCAGTTCAAATAACATAACTTATAAGATATTACGTAGTTAAATAGCATATTTTTATTCGTTATGGAATCAAGTCACTTCTATCCATGCATTATCACGAGGTCTTCTAGGTGAGAATGGATGTGACCAAAAATAATAGTTTAGTTAGAATAACTCATCCCTAACTCATCGTAAATGAGATTAAGAAACAACCATGCATTGCCGTGAGGTCTCTTAGATGAGAATGGACATTACTTGATCGACACAACTATTTTATAGGCATGATAGAGGGGCTTAGGAAGTTCGTTATATCAAATCAATATTTGAAAATTACATAAGAATATTACATATCTAATCAATATTTGAAAATTACATAAGAAAGTTCAACCGATCGAGAAATGATTTCAAAAGTAAATTCTCTATAATATCTAAAAAAATACTTTCAATTTTATGTTCTATTCTTGAACATATGATATGAATTGGTTTTAGAGCTATTTAGGTAAAAAGAAGCACAGTGGCTAAGGATATACATATTAATATATCAAAACAAAAATCAAAGGCTCATCACTAAAGATTACATCACAAAGCTAAAATTTAAAAAAAAAAACTTCATCTCCAACAATCATCTTAAGTTTTGAGTATCACAAACCATCTCAAGAAGTTCATAACAAAGTTTAAAATTTTCATTATGCAAAATAATTTCCAAAAGTCATGTGAAGTGTAGAATATCAAAACTCACCTCAAGAAGTTTCATTTCAAATTTTCAAGTCAAAGATTTCTCTAATCAAGACTCTTCTATCAAATGATATTTCTCCTTGAAAACTTATGTCAAAGATTTAGCTGAAGTATCTCATTTCAAAAATACTCACATTATGAATAAATATGGAGAGAAAAACAAAAAAAATCCTAAGGAAGCAAAATCACATTTTTGGGTTTTTCGACTTTTCAAAAACAAAAAGTTCTAAGAAGAAAAAACATGTTTTTGGATTTTTTTTGAAAATAAAATAAAAAGAAAAGAAAAAAATGCAAGCTCTCCACATGTGCATGAAATAAAATGTGTAAAATATTAGTAAATTCGTGAGATATATGAGCTATCAAAAATACCAAACTGTAGGAATCACGAGGGTTAATAGTCATACTAGATGTTCTGAATAGAAAAGAACAAGTTCAAGATAACACTTGTAATCTAGGCTGCCTATGGTGGTGTAAAATGATATTTCAGATACCACCTGTTATCTAGGTTTCCCATAGCAGGGAACAATGATAGCACACGTTACCTCGATGTGCTGGTGGTGGCGAACAATGATACCTCATATAATAGTTTTACGTTCGTCCTCATGAACTTTCATCATCGATGTCAAAAATGAAAATCAAGTATCATCAAACAAGCACACTACGTACTCCATAATATCAATCAAATTGGCTCCAACATTCCAATTTCTTAATCAAATCATATATGTCAAATGAAAGCTAAAACAAACCCCAAAAAATCTCAAGCACATGTTTTGTTAGTCATCATTCAAAGGAAATAAAGATAGCAGCGTCTCATGTAGAAGTATATGTTAGTCATTATGCACAAAATCAAAGATGGCCGATAGTAATAAAAAATGTAAACGTGGTGGAAATACTAAATTAGATCACGCAGTCGATTTTATACTAGTTCAGAGCACCTCTCCTATGTCCAGACCCTAAGCACCACTTAGGAATTTCACTATCAACACGATCACTTCACCCGAAGGAACATGTTTCAGACTCCACCTGAACAACTAAACATGACTTCAACGCCGACTGTCTGAGGACTCTCCAACAGGACTTTAAGTTTTCTTTTAAAAAGAAATAACTTGAATATATATTGTGTCTTCAATGTTGTGGAGTGAAAGCGCACTGGTCTAAGTTTGCTTTTTGAATGAATATGGAGTTTAGGGTTTTAGAAAGCAATATGAGAGTAATTAGAGAGTATATGGTTCAAAATTGCTTTAGGGATGAGGAAGGCTTTTATAGGAGTGATAAGAAGCCATTAAATAAGTGCAACCCTTTAGAAATTCGGTTTGGAAGAGATGCATCTATTGGAAGTTCGTAACACTTGAAGAAGAGGCTAGGAAGGGCACATTAACTATTCATTTATAATGGTCATGTAAACTTGTTAACATATCTCAAATTGATACGGCATGTGGTATAGTGTAGAGGTGCATGCGTTCGTCTTATGCCGCTTGGGTTTGAATCATGCTCTATTTGTTTTTTTAAACATTATTTCCTGATTTTTCTATGATGTAAAACTGCTATCCGACTATTGCATATCGGTAGTTGCAGTTTGGTTGTTGAGAGGCATGGTACTTGTAGTGCTTTGACTAAATCTTCTTCTGGCCATTGTTCAGGATGTTGTTACGATCGGTATAACTTCAGGCTCTGGTACTACTTGAAATTGAGTGTATTGGTTGGGGAAGTATATAAATTTAAGAGGAGTAATATAATATTATTATTTTTGAAAACCATATAGTTGTCATAATCTAAAAGAGGGAGAATGTTAAAAAATGATTTTGATGTTTTAATGATAACAACCATATGCCAATAATGTGTTTATTGAGTAATTTTAGGTTAAGTAGCTACAAGATGAATGGTAAAGTTTATACAAGCTATACTATAGAAGTTTATACAAGTTATACTATAGAAGAAAAAAATAAATGTGCAACTAGAGTGAAAAAGTCGGAAAAATAAATTGCTAAAGAAATGAAAAAACAACGACATGAATTTGGATCAAGAAATTAGAAGAGTGCAACAAAACTAACCAAGCTGCATGCACTTTTGTTTGAAATTTGGGTAGCATGGACATATTGCTGGCAAATAAAATAAAAAATAAAAAAGTACCAAAGCCAAAAATTGAACTCAGATGCCAAAGGAACGCCTCTCAAATAACTAAACTACAACTACCAATGTGTAATAATTGGATAGCAGTTTTACATCATAGCTGAAAAACCGTAAATAAATGTTTGAAAAAATGGACAAAGTATGATCCAAACCTAGGCAACCTAAGACAGAAGCATGCATCTCTACCACTGTACCACACATTGTATCAGTTTGAGGTATGCCAACAAGTTTATATAACCATTATAAACGAATAGTTAAAGTGCCCTTTCAAGCCTCTTCTTGAAGTGTTGCGAACTTCCAATAGACACATCTCTTCCGAACTGAATTTCTGAAGGGTTGCACCTATTTAATAGCTTTCTTTCACTCCTATAAAATCCTTTCATCATCCCCAAAACAATTGATGAGGCATATACTCTCTAATTACTCTCATATTGCTTCCTAAATCCCTAGACTCCATATTCATTCGAAAAGCAAACTTAGACCAATGTGCATTCACTCCACAACATTCAAGTCTAGTCCTAATTCACATCCTAGCCTCTGCACACTCATTTTGCATCATTGTTGAAGGTTATAAGAGTTGTACTCCATCACGACTACTCAGTGTATTGAAGATACAATGCTTAGTCAAGTTATTTCTTTGTAAAAAGAAAGATTGAAGCCCTATTGTGGAGTCCTTAAGCAGTTAATGTTGAAGTCCTGTTCGGTTTTTCGGGCGGAGTTTATAAACTTGTTCCTCCGGGTGAAGTAAGGGTGTTGATAGTGAAATTTCAAAGAGGTGCTTATGGACTGGATGTAGGGGAGGTGTTCCGAACCAATATAAAATCGATTGTGTGATCTACTTTACTATTTCCATTGCGTTAACATTTTTTATTACCTTTGGACATCTTTGATCTTGTGCATAGCAACTAACTATATATCACAAACATATTTGTGTCAAAAAAATTTATCATCGACCATCGGTAATTTGAAAAGTCAATCTGTTTTGAAGCCATTATTTGAAAATCTTAAGTTCAGAATTTAACTTAGCGCAAGACGTGAAAGTTACAGATATTTAAGGTTTCTAAACAACAACAAAAATTTCAAGTCAAAACGATAAACAAATCAAAAACTATGCCCAGAATATTATAGCTTCTTTAAATAACATAGAAACACTTTTCAGGCAATGTGCTGATTTGATTATTGGTTTTCAAGATTTTATGTAATGAATTAGCAAAAACTCAAAACTTAAAAGTTAAAGAGTATTCTGTGTGCATTCTAAAACATCAGGAATTTCAAAATTCGAAGTTACACTGTTCAAGTTATGATCAATTGACTACAACAACGTTAAAACATTTATGTGATGTTTGTTAACCATAGTATCAACTTGAGTGCATTTTATTAATAATTTCTGAAATGAATTTTCTAAAGATCAAAAATGAAATCATAGTATTTTCTCTAAGGTTATCAAAACATCTACTATTTTGTAAATTAGAATATCAGAGCAAAAGTTATGGTCCAAATAATAAAGCTGTGTTAGAAAGTTTTGTGACATGTTTCAAACACTATATCGAATTATTTGCAGTTTTTCAGTTATTTAAGTTCAGAATATAGAGAAACTCAAAGCATGAAAATTATTGGATTTCAATCTAGTTTCTGAAATATATTGAATTATGCAAATTTGGGATTTAGAGCTTAAGATATGACAATTTCAGTATAGCAGTGTCAGAAAATCAGAACTCAAAACAAGAAGAGAAAAACTAGGAAGTGGAATTTAGAAATCATACATTCGCTTACCTTTGAAGTTGAAATCGTGTTCTCCATTGCTATCAAAGAGCATGAATCTCCATTTCGTATTCCTAGGCTAAGAAACATTGCAATTATTACTCATCAAATGTGTAGAACAACTCAAAATCTGCTTTCGTCGTACTTGCTCCTTGGCCTATCTTTGTACCTACGTGTCAGAAGAAGCGAGTGGCCTAGAAGAAGATGTATGACCATCATTGTTTTCGTTTAAATATTTGGTACCCAAATTTGTTTGTATAGTAAATCATTAATATTAACAACTGTACATTTAGGAATCAAAATTTGTTTGACTAGATTATTTATGTTCTTATTTCGACAATTATTATAACTATGTCCAATATTGCCACATGTTACACATTTGAGAAACACACTTCTCCTCTTAGCGGTGTTACTAGTTGTTTGTTTATAAACTGACACTTTTTCAAAGCCATTTACTTTTCTGTTATTCGTAAAGAGTTGATTTCCTAATAACATGTGAAGCAATTTTTGACCCGTGGAAAATTTTCAAAAAATCAACTCGAGTTCTTTAACTTTGGATTTTAAAAGACTACTTTCGTTTATTAGCTTAGAACAACGACTAATAACATTCTCTCTCTTTTCAAAATAATTTCTCTTTAGGATCGTATTTTCGTTTTCGAGCTCTTTTATTTTGATCTTAATTTCAAGCATCTCAATTTTCAAAAGTTAGCACTTATCAAATTTAAGATTTACAAAATCCTTGATTTTTCCAATTCATGATCTGTTCGAATAATTTTAGTTATGTTATTTTTCAAAATCACTTTTTCGTTTTCAAGGGTTTTGAAATTTTTTTTATTTTCAATCAATTCTTTTTCGAAATCCGCATATTTTCCACACTTGGAATTTTAAAAAAATTTAAAACTCTCCAACTCTTTTTGTAAAGTAATATTCTTGAAAATTTCTTGCAAATCACTTTAATTTCGTTTTACATCAAAGTTAAAATATCGTTTTCATGCCTTTGAAAATTCTCGTTGAAGTGAACAAATTCCTTTTCGTATTTCAAACATTTCCCAGAATCAAAATTTTCAATTTCCTTAATCAAGCTCCTTTTCCAATTTATCATTTTCTGACGCAGTTTTGATTTTTCACTTTACAACTTGTTATTTTTTAGTTCAATCTCATCAACAATTTTACTTAATTTGTGACACAAGTGAACTAAATCTTTAAATGAAAAATCACTTAACTCATTATCAGTTGAATCATCGTCACTGTTATCTTCACTATCATCGCCTGAATCGTCTTTTGTGAATCCCATCAAACATAACTTTGATGTTGTATCAGGTTCAGAGAATTCTTCATCATTATTGACTTTTCCTCCATATTTTGCATCGAGGGTGCTCCAAATTTCCTGTGCACTTATACAATGCGAGATATGGTTAAATTCAGCTATGTTAATCAAAGAAATAAGAATATTCATAACTTTAGCATTAGATGAAATATGATTCTTATCTACCATATCACAATCATTTTAAGTGATCCCACATTTTAAAAATAAAATATTTTAAATAAAATTCCATTTTTGATTTCCAATTTAAAAAATCTGTTCGGTCAAAAATAGGTGAACCGACAACGGATTTACTCTCGCTAAATTTACAATTAAGTTGAGACATTTTTTTTGCAGATAAACATGTAAAATAAAGTGCAGAAACATAAATACGAAAAATAAATAACACACAAATATACCTAGCTTCGACCACTAACCCATTAGTGTCTACTGCTGCCTCCGAAGTTACTACCAGAATTATACATTCGAACGTTACAACACCTGTAAACTTATACTCCCAGCTAGCAAGAATATACTAATCTTATGCCTAAATAACTCTACCTTAAATTTATCCTCAAGTCGAGAATCCATGTACTACAGCCGGTAGCTCAATCCTAGAAAGAATTCTAGAGTTCGAAGTTTAAAAGGAAAAAACAAAAGGAAAACTAAAAAATTGTGCCCTTAATAATTACATAAATGATTTGCATGTATTAATAAAGTGCGTTGCTAAAAGCATACATGCTTGTGCTACGGGTTAACATGGTCAATGGTTTCCCACCGACCGAACATTGTTTAGTCTGTGATTTCCCACTAACCACAGTGTCAATAATTTTTTTTGGTGGTAGCCCGTAGAACAAAACCTGTGGTTTTAGCAGTACACTTAATAAATATGGAGGGGCCTTTTAAAAGAAAAAAAACTCCTTTTGTTCACTTGACTTCTTTTCTTCCTTTATCGCAATCTTCAAAAAGCTTTATAGAAAAAACGTTCCTATTCTCCAGAAAAAAAAAATTAGATAAAAAAACATCCCCTTTTTTCGATCTGTCACTAGCCCGCTCGAACTCCACAATAGGAATGGATCGGTTCGAGATAACCACTGCAGCATCAAAGTTGTATTCATGCTCGGACTTATCAGTGCTTGAGTGTTATGCCCAAGCATCTCATCAAACAACTGATGTGCGCCAAACTGGAATGTCATTTCAACAAACACTGATGGATAAGAAGCTACCCACAACACCTAGTTCGACTGCAATGGTAAAGAAAGGTCACGATGGCTTAGAGATGATGCAGACACAAAATAATATGGATAGAAGTTAATGATGGTCCTCGGAAAGCTAAATGGAAGAGTGCGCACATTGTGCACATGTGCACAGCCTATTTGTGTAAAACTGCATTTTTCCAGTAATGAATTATGGTCTATCTAATGTATTATGATGAGTTGTCAGTGACTAGGTCAGTTGAATGAGTCCTTGCTAACTAGTATATATATAAAAGGGAAAGAGCATGTAACATATGAGATATATGAATAAAAATTAATATCAGTTTCTTACTTCTGTGCATTTCTTATTATTCTTGTTTCACCATCTTCTCTCTATTATCTGTTCCTTCACCATCTTCTCCAATTGTAACTTCACCCTTTTTCTGCCATTTCTTCTCCTCTAGTTGCAGTCTGCAACCTAACATTCAACCAAAGTATCATTACATGTTAACTCTCATGGCCAATACCAGAGCCCAGCCTGCTAAAAACAAGGATCCTCACAATATGGTATCAAAGCCACTCGGTGAGAAAGATTCAGACCCTCACCATGAAGACCCATCAGCAGCAGGCAATGATGAAGATACAGGAGATGCAACATCATTAATAGGTTCGGTCAATCTTGAGGAATTATCACAACAGGATAGGTGGCATAAACAAGACCTCATCAACAACAGGAATGCATTATCTTTAAGGAAATTGGAGAGAGTTACTCAAGAATTATGATCTACCACCACAAATTTATCCAAGAACAGTCAAGAATTCAACATTAAATTGGATAAGGTGCAAGAAATGATGAATAATTTTTTTTCCGAACTGAAAGATATCAAGAATCAACAAGCTCTAGATATCAGAACTGACATCAACAGGTCAAATTCCCTTCCTTATGCACACAACCACAACCACAGATCACATATCTATATCCTTCCAAATCATAGAGCTCTAATATTACCCATACCTAACCCAATCAATCTAGATCAACCTACCTCAAGAAACTCTAATCATCACTCCAAAGATTCTACAAAACTCAATATTAAGATAGAATTTCCTATATTCACGGTGAAGATAGATTTATTGACTGGTTAAGACAGGTTGAATAATTTTTTATGTCCAACAACACTGATATTCAGGAGTGGGTTCACATATGTTCCTTCCACCTCAAAAAGGAGGCTCTGCAGTGATTTTACAGGTACTCTCATCAAGTACCAGAATATGATCAATGGTCTACATTTTACAAGGCTATCTAGGTACGTTTTAAACCAAATGAACTAGAGAGACCATATGACACGTTTTCTTCTTTGAAACAGACCACTTCTATTATGCATTATGTCAACCAATTTGAACGGTTAGAAGGAATGACTGAACAAATTACTCCTACACATCTTTTACACATTTTTTAGGGGATTTAAAGGAGGAAATCAAATTTGATGTTATTGCTGCCAACCCACCTGATTTTGATTCAACAGTTGTTCTTGCAAGAACTTAAGAAACCAAATGGTTACTAGCTAATAAATATTCAAAAATAATTATTTCAAAAACAGTTTTACCTCTAAAAATTCTTCCATAAACAATCAAGGATTTCCCTCCAAAGTAATTGCTCAAAATTTTCCTGAAAAACAGTCAAAAATTAAAAGCTTAACTCCTGATGAAATTTTAGACAAGGAAAGAAAAAATCTTTGTTTTGGCTGCAATGAAAAATACCACTATGGTCATAATGTAAAACCAAACAAGTATATATTTTAGAGGGTATTATCAATTTAGATGACTCATCTGATCAAGATGATTCAGCTGATGATTTTTACAACTTCATAATTCAGATAATCATCAAGAATCAGATCATACACTACTGTCAATATCTATAAATGCACTGCTAGGAATTCCAACTTTACACACTATTAAAATCAGAGTCAAAATTAATAATAAATCTATCATTATACTAACAGACTCTAGTTTAACTCATAGTTTTATTGACAGTACCTTAGTTCAAAAATTAAATTTAAAGAAAAATCAAACAAAAACTTATGAGGTGCAGGTTGTCAATGGCCAGAAGCTTCAGGGTAATGAACTTTGCTCTCAAATTTTATTAACATGTCAAGGTTGCAAGATGCCTATAGATCTATTAGTTCTTCCAATGGAAGGTTGTGGTATTGTCTTAGGTACACAATGGATGGGGGAGCTTGACGAAATTTGTTTTAATTTCAAGAAACTTCAAGTTCGATTTTATTATAATGGCAAAGAATATAAATGGCAAGGATTAACAACTTCTGATATTCATCATTTTAGTGAAAATAAAATTTCAAAAGAATTGAATTCAGCTCATTTAAAATTCATGCTTCTTTCCTCATCCATTTCAACACCATCAGACAATCACATACACACTAATATTCAACAATTACTTCATGAATTTCACTTTGTCACTACATCACTTACTACACTACCACCAAAAAGGGACTGTGACCACACAATTCCACTGTTACATGGTTCAAAGCTAGTTTACTTAAAACCCTATAGGCACTCATATCATATTAAAAATGAGCTTGAGAAGTTAATTAAAGAAATGTTAGACTCTGGTATTATCAAAAACAGTAATAGTGCATTCTTAGCTCCAGTTGTGATGGTCAAGAAGAAAGATGGCTCTTGGAGACTTTGCATAGATTATAGGGGGTTAAATAATCTTACAATTAAAGATAAATTTCCTAATCCCTTTATAGATGATCTCTTAGATGAACTTCATGGTTCAAAATATTTCAGTAAACTTGACCTCAAATCTAGCTATCACCAAATAAGAATGCATGAAGATGATATTCATAAAACTGCTTTTCGAACACATGAAGGTCGTTATGAATTTTTAGTCATGCCATTTGGATTATCCAACGCCCCTTCAACATTTCAATCCCTCATGAATTCTATTTCTAAAACTTTTTTGAGGCAATTTATTTTAGTTTTCTTTGATGACATTTTAATGTACAGTACATGCTGGGATGATCATCTGAAGCACTTGAGAATCGCATTACAAATACTTTAAGACAATCACCTAGTCATCAAGTTATCCAAATGTTCATTTGCTGAAAACAAGCTACAATATTTGAGCCATATTATTTCTGAAAATGGTATTTCAGTGGACAAAGAAAAGACAAAGGCAATTCTAGATTGCCCACAACCATGCAACATCAAAGCTTTAAGGAGATTTTTAGGCCTTTCATGATATTGCAGAAAATTCATTAGAGGTTATGGCATGATTACAAAACCACTGACAACAATGTTGAAGAAAAAATCCTTCCAATGGACAACAGAAGCTACTGATGCATTCTATAAATTAAAGTCTTCCTTATCAATCCTCTGATTTTAGCTATGCCTAATTTTAACAAAGAGTTTGTGATAAAGTGTGATGCAAGTGGATCTGGTATAGGTGCAGTGTTACTTCAAGGTAACAACCACTTGCTTATATTAGCCAAGCACTACAAGGAAAAAATCTGCACCTATCAACTTATGAAAAAGAACTCCTTGCTTTAATACATGCTACAAAAAAGTGGTCACAATACTTAATTGGAAGAAAGTTTATAGTTCGAACAGATCACCAAAGTTTGCAACATCTTTTGTCTCAGAAACTGACTACAGGAATTCAGGGGAAGTGGTTAGCAAAATTGCATGGATATGAATATGAAGTTTAATACAAAAAAGGAAAGGAAAATATCACAGCAGACAGTTTATCAAGGATACATGAAGACACAGATCTCTTGGCAATTTCAGTTCTACAACCAGATTGGATTACTGAACTCAAAACACAAATAAAACAAAACCCATTTTATGAAATAAAGAAAGAAAATATTCTACAAGGAACCTTGGATTCCACAAAGTATCAGATACTTAATGACTTAATATTTTACAAAGGAATTTTTTTACTGGACCACTCTTAGTCAATACTTATAAACACAATATTGTTTGAATTTCATTCATCACCACTTGGAGGAAACTCTGGAGTTAAAAAGACTTTGAAAATAATTAAAAAGGTTTTCTTTTTGGAAGCACATGAAGAAGTCAGTAGAGCAACACATTCAACAATGTGATGACTGCCAAAGAGCTAAATTAGAGAGCATATCATCTCTAGGTTTACTGCAACCATTACCCTTGGACTGATATATCAATGGACTTTATTACTCACCTACCAAAGAGCAGCAATGCAACAGTAATTTTTTTAGTAGTTGACAAACTATCAAAATATGCACATTTTTTCACTTCAATATCCTTATACAACAAAGCTAGTGGCTAAAGTATTCTTTGATGGTGTTTTTAAGTTATATGGCATGCCAAAAACAATTATAAGCGACAGGGATTCCCTCTTCCTTAGCAAATTTTTGCAAGAATTATTTCAGCTACAAGGGCGTACCTTAAAATTTAGCTCTTCCTACCACCCACAAACAGATGGCCAAACTAAAATCACAAGTAAAGCTTTGGAGACTTACCTTAGGTGTTTTGTTTGCCACCAACCTAATGAATGGATCAACTGGCTCACACTTGCTGAATTCTGGTTTAATACATCATGGAAAGAAGCCACACAAATGACACCATATGAAGTGCTATATGGAAAACAACCTCCAACACACTTATTCTATGTACCAAATACTACAAAAGTCCAAGAAGTAGAGCAACACTTATTTTCTAGGGACATCACATTACAATTTCTGAAAGACAGTTTAAAGCTTGCTCAGGAAAAAATGAGAAAATTCGCAGACCAAAAAAGAACAGAAAGACATTATTCTATTGGTGATTGGGTATTTGAAGCTACAAACCTACAGACAACTTTCAGTTAGTACAACAAAAACAACAAAGCTTTCGCCAAAATATTATAGGCCATTCAAAATTATCCAAAAAATTGAAACAGTAGCTTATAAATTGGAATTACCTAACACTGCTCAAATTCATCCAGTCTTCCACATTTCGCAACTGAAGAAGAAACTTGGTTCCACTGTTATCTTGCAGCATGACTTGCCTTCCTATAGAGAACAATTAGTAGATGAACCTGAATCAATCATTGATAGAAGGTTAATACCACGAAATAACAAGCCAGTAGCTCAAGTTTTAATAAAATGGAAGAATAAACCAAATTCAGAAGCTACATGGGAAGATTATTGGGAGATTATTCGAAAATTTCCTACATTAGACCTTGAGACAAGGTCTCTTTTTAAAGGGAAGGGGAGTTGTTATGCCCAAGCATTTCATCAAACAACTGATGTGCGCCAAACTGAAATGTCATTTCAACAAACACTTATGGATAAGAAGCTACCCACAACACCTAGTTCGACTGCAATGGTAAAGAAAGGTCATAATGGCTTAAAGATGATGCATACACAAGATAATATGGATGGTCCTTGGAAAGCTAAATGGAAGAGTGTGCACGTTGTGCACATGTGCACGTGCACAGCCTATTTGTGTAGAACTGCATTTTTCCAGTAATGAATTATGGTATACCTAATGTATTATAATGAGTTTCCAGCGACTGGGTCAGTTGAATGTGTCCTTGCTAACTAGTATATATGTACAAGGGAAAGAGCATGTAACATATGAGATATATGAATAAAAATTGATATCAGTTTCTTACTTCTGTGCATTTCTTATTACTCTTGTTTCACCATCTTCTCTCTATTATATGTTCTCTGTTCCTCCACCATCTTCTCCAGTTGTAACTTCACTCTTTTTCTGTCATTTCTTCTCCTTTGGTTGCTATCAGCAACCTAACATTCAACCAAAGTATCATTATATGTTAACTGCCATGATCGATACCAAAGCCCAATCTGCTAAAAACAAGGATCCTCACATTGAGATAGACGATGACGAACATGATTTCTACCATGATTGTTGCGTTTTGATAATAGATCTATGCTACCTTTTATTAATGTCTATAGATGCTACCTGAAGATTCCATTGATGAAGCTCGATGCCGCCTAAAATTAGAAATCGTGGATGCCATTCCTGAACGTGAAGTGATGAGATCTGTTAGGCCCCACCTTGCTTTGCTTGGTTAGTGTATTTGCCATGATGATGTAGGTACAGGAAGCTTACATGTTGGGAGAGAAATGGTGATGAAATTATCAGGTAGGAGAAGAGAGAGTTGGCAGCAATATCAATGACGAGAAATGAAGTGAAGAGTATCAAAGAAGGAAATGATTATGCATATAGAAACGTAGAAGTAGGATTTGTAGAATGAATAATATACCCTAAAGGTGATGAATATGGTATTCTAACCCTAGATTTAATAACTCTATCCGAACTCCGAACTCATATTCCTAATGTTAGAATCTCCAAACTACAGTTCAGTTCACAGCTCAAATAATACGGTTCTAGAATTAAAAAAAAGGAAACTAATAAAAGAAAAATTGAAAAATAAGTTAACCATACACACACTCCCCTTTAGGGCTGTCAATGGGTACCCAAAAAATCCGATATCCGTCTGAATCCGTATCCGAAAATATGAAAAATATCTGTTATCCGAAAAGCGGATACGGATATCCGATATCCGAAAAGCTTTCCGGATACGGATATGGTTATTATGGTACCCGTATCCAAAAAATATCCGTCCGCTTAACTGATGCATATATATATATTTGATTAAAATTATATTTAATTAATATATGATTTTCCAACTATTTCATAACCATTGGATGTTACTACGATATGGTTTTTTGCTCATTTTTAGTGAAAATAGACAGTTTTAGTGTTTAATTTTTGAATATTTTTGGATACGCATACGGATATTAGTATAAAACAATGTTTTATCATCACATTTTTTATTCCTTGATTTTTTATGAACATTAATACAAAAATTGTTTTATTTGATCCAAACATTTTACTTTTAAATTTATTGATTATGAGCAGAGCAGATAAATATCTGATATCCATCCGTATCCGAAAATTAAGCGTATACAGATATCCGATATCCGAAAATGATTTCGGATACGGATACAGATATGGCACTATCTGTATCCGAAAGTATCCGCTGACAGCCCTACTCCCCTTTGAAAAATGCACGTGCCTCCTTCCTTTTAACCTTCAGCAGAATCCTCCTTTAAATTTGCCTCCAAATCAATTTTCAACAAAAAAGGACTTCATTGAAATAAATCGCCTTCGCCTTTTGAAACGCAGCTGCCACCACTATGCCGCAACCCAATAAAAATCGCCGCCGAGTCGCTTTTAATCGCTGAATGAAATGTCCTCATCGATGTTGCTGGCGAATTTTGGAACCGCCGCCGCCATAAGTTGAAGCCACCATCGCTTGGAGATGTTGTGCTTTGGCCGAAGTCGTCGTCGCCTCGAATTTCTATTATCACCTTAAAGATCTCATCAACGCTTGAAGTCCAAGCCCAAAGTCGGTATGTCCAGTTGCTGATGAAAGATGACCAAAGTTGTTGTCGCCTTTGTCAGAATCGCGTGTAAAATTGGAACTCCCTGCGTTCCTCCTTAACCTTGCGATCAGTGCTGGATGGAGACGTTTATTGGAGATTGTATTGCTTGAGATCTTTTCTAGTGGACAATGAAGACCGCGGATCCAATGCTTGTTTTCTAAAGTTGCTGCTCTATTGGATATTAGAGATCGAAGGTGATGTTGTCTAGGGATGGTATTGGATGATAGCCCGACAACTGCAATTCGTTTATTGATGAACGTGAGTTTGGTAGGACTAAGACTGGCTTTTGGATGATGATGAAATGGTCACTGGCTAGGCTGCAATGCCGATGATCTGGATTGGTGCTCGTGTCATTCCTTTGTGGCAATATGGAGTTGCTCTCTTGTCTGAAGCTTTATTGCAGATTCGATGCTTGCGACTTTGTAGCTTTGAGATGTTTTTGATTTGGTGTTGGGGATATTGAATGTGTTAAGAGATTTTTTGTTAGATAAAATATCAATGCACACCGATATATTGATCGGATTTGTAAGACTGAAGAAGAGGAAAAAAATGTTTTGTGATCCACTAATTTTTTCTTTTGATGTTCTTGAGTTTATATAGGCTTATGGAGGAGATATGTGCATACAGAAAATACATGGAAGATGATATTCGGGAGAATTTGTTAAAGTTTGTTTCTCATTTTGAAAATAAAATCCAGATATAATGAAAAATAAACTTCATTGTATATTCCAACATATAATGTCTAGTTGTATATACAATTATTTGATTTTGATCTCTATTTATTTTCCTTTCTTCATATATTCTGCCTTTAATTGTGTACTAATATATTCCCTACTTCAAATCTTTATTTATTTCATTTTCTCTGTATATGCAGACTTTTATTGTACTGAAAGGAAACTTCTCCACAATCAATATTTTATAACAAGAACATGTAAATATACAGCTCTAAACAAACACATTAGATATAACATATATTTATTATTATTATTATAAAAAGAAAAATAACTAAATATCTAACAATATTTTTTTGTTGATAATAATAAATATATATTATTTTACAACTAAAAATAAATGTGTTTGAAATGTAATACATGTAGATCAGGCATACGAGATGTAGCGGATGACAATTTAATTAGAAACAAAATTGTACTTTGATGATTTTTAAATTGCAACACAATCTAAAAACAAAATCAAATATAAAAACATATTTGTTATCATCAAACAAGGCGTACACTTCATAGGGTTTGCAGAAATAAATAAAAGAAATGTAAGCAGGTTCTTTGCCAGGTAAACATGGGAATTAAGAGTGTGCTTTTAAGGGAGAGGCAGGGAAAGTTTACAGGATTGGAAAAGGGTTTATGAGGGAAGGTTGACTGGATTAACAATGACGTGATCAGGTTAGAGAAGAGAGGAATGCAGGTTCAATTTGGAGGAGAATTGACCAAGGAGAAGGCACAAGAAAGAAGAGAACGGAAGCAATGCATAGAAACAAGAATACCATATTTTAGAAAAAAGAGAAGAAAATTTCTTATTAATTCAAATCAATATGATTTTTACATTTCTCCTTCTTATGCTATTTATAGAAGAACTAAGCTACTTTCTACAATAATTACAAACTGGATTCATTCATAAATTTAATCAATTAAGCCTAAGGAAATCAACCTGCTCAAAACTGGAAATGTCCTTGCATGTGCACACTCAATCCCAAGAATTATGGACACAACCACCTATACAGAATGACCTGCCTTCTCTTCCAACTACTGCTCATGGTCGTAGTTACGGAGTTTAGCCATAGGTTTGCCATAGTTGGCCAAAGTATGTCTTTGAATCTTTGTTGCTAGCATGATGTTCGATCCTTTGTCATTGTGAAAATTGCCAGTGTTTGATGAAATAACTCTATTACTAACATTCCTTTCCACTTTAAAACAACCTTGTCCTCATGGTTGAGTCGAAGTGCCTCTAGCGATTTTAGCTTCTTTACATCGGTCGATGAGCTACCACCCGGGTCGAATATGAATATCTTCTTTTCATTATAATGCTTGCTTAGGCATACAAAGTAGTTGAATTTTTTTTAACCAAATAACTCCTTTGTTAATACTTTCAGGCTCGTGGATCTTTACATGTATATCATCTGTATTTGTAGCATGTTTCCTTCTTGACCTAGGATTATAGCAACTATCAAGATTAGCCTTGTCTACACTTTGTGACTTCAAAGCAGATTTAAGTGTAGAAGCTGTTTCCTGTATAGTTGACCCAATATCAAATTTCTTCTAAGGATATTTCTGTCTCCCTTTTGATTCTTTAAACTGGGTTTAATGAACACATGACATTATTGTGTAGCAAGCTCCTTTTTTGGTCGGCCCCTTTTGCCTTTAGTTTTTGACCTCATACCCAAATCGGTTGACTTTGTTGGTGTTTCAAAATTTCCAGAGTCCTCTGCAGATCCATTTTTGAAAGGCAACACTGCATTAGGAAGATTACTCTCTTTTTCTAAGGTGCTTGCCATTTTTGATCGTCCTTTTTTACCCAAACTTTTTGAAGCCATAACCGATTATTTTATTGATATCATATGTGCTTTAACATCATTGGAAGGGATTGGTGGCTTGCATTCCAAATTGTGACATGCATTCCAATGCTTTGATTGACATGCTTCAGATTAGTATCTTACATTCTTCCATCTGGAACAAATCTTAGACCCTGATTTCTGACACACAACATAGAAATTCTTATTATAGATCCTCATTAGAATATCCGGGGTTAATTTCTGAGTTGTTTCTTATACTTTTTTGATGGAGCAAGTGGTGCAATTTAGAAGATGGGGTCTTGCATTGGATGGCGAGCCTTGCTTTTTAAACACTTTTTGTTTGAAATCTCCAATATGGTGGTATGTATGGAGCTACCCTTGAGTTTGCAGGTGGGGTTTGATCAAAATTATAGAGTACTTTAGTAGGATTTCTAATAGGGAATCTCTGGAAAGGAGGGATACAAGGCTGGTTTCTTGATTGCCGGGATGGTTCTGATGCATGGTAGGGAGATGGATTCTAGGTAGTCTTCATTATTTGCAAAACTGAATTTAAGTTTTCAGTAATTTGATCTATTTTGATATTCAACTCATTATATTTGTCTTGTAAGCTTTGATGAAGTTCCTGATTGGAGTTATGCAATTCTTGCTATGCTTCTTGAAGTTGGTTCAAGGTGTGGTTGGTTCTTTCATTGATATGCTCTTGCCTCTGCCATAATTCACCTTCTTTTCTCATGATCAGGGATAGAAAGATGGCTATCATCTTAATTGTCAACTTCAGGATGTTAAGTCTTGAATGTTTCCAAGTTGTTAGTAGTTTGATTGTTTCAGCAAATAAGATCCTGTCTATTAAGAGTCAAAAGTATTAAGAGTTATGTTTGAATTTGTCATAATAAATATTATGACTTGCACGTGGTTGTTATTTTTTCTTCTGTTCTTCATGTCATGTAAAGGCTATATAAAGCCTGCTGTTATTTTAATAAATCTATTAAAATATTTCGAAACTTTATGTGTGTAATTGTTTTCGCAACAAATTCCGGTATCGGAGCCTTGAAAGAGGTCATTGAGTAAGTGAAAACTACAAGTATTGGTGAGTGTGTGACGATGGATGAGGCAAGTAGTTTCGCATAACCGTGCATTCCAAAGTTTGATGGGCATTATGACCATTGGAGTTTACTCATAGAGAACCTTCTTAGATCAAAGGACTACTGGAGTATTGTTTGGGGAGGTTACACAGAACCAGCCGATGAAGAAACATTGACAGTAGCAGAAAGGAAGACCCTAGAAGATATGAAGCTGAAAGACTTGAAAGCAAAGAATTATCTCTTTAGCTCCATTGACATGTCCATTCTGAAACAATCACTAAGATGGAGACGGCTAAATAATTGTGGGACTCAATGATGGTGAAGTATCAAGGGAACACTCGAGTGAAGCGTGCCCAACTTCAAACTCTTCATAGAAATTTTGAAGTATTGGAGATGAGAGCAGGAGAAACAGTCACTGGCTATTTTAGGAGAGTGATGGTGGTGGCCAATGACATGAGATACCATGGTGAAGACATGATGTCAAGATCGTTAAGAAGATTTTGCGTACTCTTAAATAGAAGTTCAATTACATAGTGTGCTCATGTAACACCCTATATTTTTAGTAATATTATTTAGGAAATTTAATTAGTTAAATAAAATAAAATAACGTAATATGATGGTTAGGGGATTGAGATTTGTGATTTAATAGGGGTAGCCGTGCCATGTTAATGTGTAAATCAAAATGGGATAACATGAAATAAAAATAGATAAAGGGTTAGGAAGCAGGTAGGGGAAAAATGGGAACAAGGAGAATCCTTATACCCTAAACCTTAAACCCCTTAGCCGTGTATTCTCTTATTCATTCTCATTTGCAAATTTAAAACATAGAGGCCGGCCGCCATTTTAAAGAACTAGAGAAGATAAAAGATAGGATTCAAGAGAAGAATCAAATCAACTTAATCAAGACCAAATATCAAATCCTTAATCTCAAGCTAAGGTGAATAATGACTACATCTCATTCTCCTAAATGTTTTCGGTTTTAAGTTAAATCCAAAGTGCTTTGCAAGTTTATGTTATGTATTTGAATGATTAAATGTGTATATATGCTTATTGATGATTTATGCTTGTTCATATAGATTTTATGATATGTTTTAATAAGAAAACCTTATTAAATGACATTCAAATGCTTTGCGATTTTAGATTTAGATCAGAAATGATATTTTAGAGATGGGTTTCAATTTTCATAATTTTCTGAATTATTGTGGATTTTATATAAATTTTCTAGTGTAGAAAATGATTATTTGGGTTATAAATTATTTATGGCTAAATAATTATTTATTTGGGTCTAAAATTTATATATCTTAGAAAACATATTAAAATTTATAGCTCACGCACCCACTCCTCCAAATATAAAAAAAGAAAAGAAAATGAAAAAAAAAGGAAAAAAATCGGGAATTCGAGACGTTTGGGAAAGAGCACGCTAGTTCACGTAGACGGCGTGAATATGAAGGTGAGAAATTCTCATCGCTTTATTATGTTTTGGTTATGTTATAATATTCATGATTATTCCATTTATATGATATGTTGTTTGGATAATCCATTTGAATGTAAGGACACTTATCGTATTATATCCATTATTGTATATGTTAATGACATGTGATTGGTTGTTTGGTTATTATGTTAATATGGACATCAATTATTACCATTATTGATTAAGTAATCCCTTTGTTAGATAAGACCCAATTTTAGATGAAATGAATGTTTGGACATGTTGATTGAATGGATGAATAGTAGATAATTCACACAATTATGTTTATATTATCATCATAGTTAAATTTGTTATGTTACATAGTTGAAATAATCAACTATTCCCTTTGTTATGAAAGACCCATTTTCATATGAGATACATTGGATTAAATAAGTCTCTTTTCAAAATTGAAATTGAAATTGAAAAATTGAAATTTAAGTTGAAATCGAAGTTAGATTTGAAATTGAATAGAAATTGGATTTGGAAATTTTATAATAAAATAATATGAATATAAAAATATTATAATATTATGGAAATAGTGAAAATACACTTTAAATATTTTAAAAAGTGAAAATATCGATTTAAAATGATTAGTAATGTTTTTATAAGTAATAAAGTTCAATTTGAATAAATTATTTGAACGATTGTAAATCAAGTTAAGACTAGGAGCGTCGCGTAACGACAGTTTACGATTTCGCGCCGAAAAGTTCAAACAAGTATACAGAGTGGAATATAGCTCAGAATTCTTCGAGAAAAGAAAATTCCGGACTATTATATCCATATCTTTTAATGAAGAAAGAAAATCGAGATTTCATTAAGTTGATTTTAAAATATGTCCAAAACAATTTTCTAAAAAAATCGCGCTTATGCAGTTAAGTGAACATAACGTAAAATCTTTTTAAATGGACGTTTTTTAATTATGGAAAAATATGGAATAAATTTGATAAATCTATTTAAATTTTTTAGAAGAGATTTGAAGTGGAAAATATGAATTTTCAAATATTAAAAAGTTGTTTAAATCAAATAAGCTTATAAAGCACTTTCCGCAGCACTGTTCTGCTGCCGTTTCTACGACTTTTAAAAAAAGAAGGTTTAGACGTAACGATTTTTCCTAGAATCAATTATGAATGTTTTTAAAAATAAAATTAAGCGTTTAAAAGATAATTTGGAATCTTTATAATCAATTCCAAAATAAAAGCTAATAGCTAAGTATGCGGAAACGACTAGTATATTTGTCTCGCCTATGAGATCTAGGAAGATAAAACAAGGTGTTTAACTAAGGCTAGGGATGGAGCAACCAATGCCTTGAACTTACCTAGCCTATATTTTCTCTTCTTAGACGAGGGGTGGAACAGATCGAAAGGAAAGCCCGGATGCTCTAAAAAGATTATATTAAGTTTTTCCAAAATAAAAGAAGATTAGTATTATCCAAAATTTAAGCAATCTCCAAAATGAATAAACTACAACTTGGATTGCATAGAGATAATCATCTTATACTTGGTATTAAAGTCCGAAGAGGGAACTCGTCCTATTCGTGAAATTTAAAAGGTGATCTCACCATTATTCCGCCCATAGCACTTGTTGAATACATAAATTAATGTTGAGTAAAATTAGAATGATTTCTATGATCATATTTACTCAATAATGTTTACTAAGATTGATTTTAGGGTTTACAGTAAATGATGTCTTAAATAACATTGTTTTTGACCTATTTAAAAGTTAAGAAATTCGGGATCGATGAATGAACTTAGGATTACTCTAAGATTAAAAAGGGATTTAGTAAAAAGGATTAAAGTGAAAAGAGGCTTAATAAGTCCTGTATACTCATATTCACTTTTAATCGATAATTGGATTTCGAAGGAACCGAGGTCGGATTTGGGCGATTCCTATCCGAAAACCACTTCGAACCAATTTACTTGTTCGAAGAATGAAGCTATTTGAAGATGGAGATATTGAGACGAATAATAACGAAGGACTACTTGTTGATTAATTGGGGATAAACTCCTGATTTGCTTATTGTAGCCGTGGTCTCATTGTTATGAAAAATCTCATAACCACAAGGACTTCTCGTCTAGTAATGGACGAGGAAAGTACATTCGGTTTCGTTCGGTCCCAGAACGAACTTGTATGAACGAGTGTTTGGCCTTGCATTGTAAATTACATTGAGTGATCTCTATATAATGTATATCAGTCGGTGGCGGAGAAGGCACCTTCTTTTAGCTTAACACCCTTTCCCGAGACATATGAGCTCAGTAAGTTATATATTTGTAGAGACCAGTCATGTGAATATGGAATGGCAATGTGGCATTCAAAGTGGAAGGAATTTGTGCTATATGAAAAGATAATCGTTGCCTCAAGCCTCATCAACCGGGAAATGACCGAAACATGGTTAGATGCAGCAAGGCTATGTGGGTCATTCCCATTAGGGTATGATCATCCCCTTCTAGATAAATTTCTGTCTGATTGACGTTCGGGTTTAAATTAATGTGGATGTATGCTAGAGCGCGCTCGGTTAAAGGTCGGTAACGATCGGGGGATGACATATTCGGTACTATCTAGTTACAGAGGTAGGCCGGTCTTGTGTTGGTAGGGGAGCAGATGATCTGTGGTCATCGGAACATCCATCTAGAGGTGTACCCATCGAAAGGTAGTCCCTTCAACTGGTCATTTGTATGGAAATCCATTCTCTAATAAGAAATTGCGGTTTTGTTTGTATAGCCTTAAATGATTAAGCCCGAAATTTAATGATAGTAACAATTTCGACTAAGATTAATAAGTTTATTTGCAAATGTTTTCAAAGCAATGTCATTAGAAATAATATCAAAGGTTTTGATATATAAAAGCGATTTGGTTATCATATGGTAAAATCTCGTCCATGTTTATGTGTGGGCATGGTCTTATGAAATACTCTTTCTTTTCAAAAGATTTTATTCAAAGGCTGATATATGACACTGTCATTTATTATTTGAGTTTTTCTCACGCTGGTTTATCAAGTCTGATCCGGGTATTTTCAATACTCGGGTCAGATCTGAGTAGTTTCAGGTATAGTTGAAGACGGTTGGAGTTTTCAAAGGAGAGCTGGAGATATTCA
The DNA here is from genome assembly GCA_030737815.1 of Allium fistulosum. NCBI lineage: Eukaryota > Viridiplantae > Streptophyta > Magnoliopsida > Asparagales > Amaryllidaceae > Allium > Allium fistulosum. Next base: position 856,533,227 of record CM060908.1, on the reverse strand, counting down.
TCTACGTATGGACGTATTCTATTATCCGCTGCAGTTGTTTGATGTTTGTTAGCATTTGTAAGGACGAATGTTTATAACTGTCCAAGCTGAATCTTGGTAGACTCTGATATATGTATTTTAAAAGTTTTCCACTGTAAAGATATTTGTTCAATATTATATGTTATTCCATTCGTGTGAGATTCTGTTTTGTCTATTTTCTTTATTACCCTTGATAATCCATTTTTTCGTGCAATTTGGATTGGACATGTATGGTTTATTGTCGGTTTAAAGGATACAGAATTGTGGGTCGTCACATAGTGCGTAAGAGTTGATCTAGTTTCTGTTTTGCCTAGTCAAGCCGATGATGATGCTGATTAATCACCTTTTTTTTAAATGTAATTACACTAACATATGGAAATAACTCAAACTAAAAATGTAACAGCCAATCATATGACCTACACAAACCAAGGATGCTTCATGAAATCAAGTTCATTATGGACAAGTATAAAGCTAAAACATGGAGTAAAGACAGTGTGTGTGTTTATCTATTGCAACTTGGTGTATATGAAAAGAAAGGATCAATAAAGTGTAGTAACATCCATAGCACAAAAATCGACAAATGCTTGAATATTTGGAACTTATTGAATGGTACGATAGCCAAATCTAAGGCTCGGTCTAACAATCAAGCAAAAAGGTGAGAGATTCACGAGTTTTAGATCTACTTACCCATAAAGTCATCTCCCACAGTTAAAATTTTCACCCAGACGTTACATGATATGATTTTGAGTTGAAGAGGAAGAAAGAGTGTTGGAACATGGAATTGGACTGAAAGTATAGATAAAAGCATCAAGGTATATTATATAGTGCATTATTTGTAATGTGCTTTTCTATGTATTGGGCTTAGTTATTTACTGTGCAATGGTTGCTCTTGGATATCTTTGGCATATATTTCATTGTGGCTACCACTCCATCGTTTTTTCTATATCTTGATCTTATGACTATACTACCTCAGTCGACTTATTATCAAATAGCTGTAAGTGTATTAAATTTGTTGATGGCTTCTTTTGGTATTAATTCAATACCCTCACAGACCTTTCTCAAAGAAAATAATAATAAGAACCGCTTTCATTTTTTGGAAAAAAAAAGGCAAATTTTGTTGCCATTGATAAAATGTAATTTGGTTCAGTAATAAGGTAGAGTCGGCCCAGCCCGTATGTAGAAGACTCATTGGCGTAAATCTCATTTTCCTCAAACCCGTCCTCTGCAAAAACCCTAAGCCATGCCGACGCCACGTCAGCTCCGAACTCTGTCTCGCTACCTCCGCCCTCTTCTCTGTTCCTCCTCTGAAATCCCCAAACACCAAACACCAACTCTCCGATCTATCGTAAGCACCGATGTCATCACCACTAGAATCACTCCCCACTTCCGGCCCATTTGCAGTCGCCACTTCTCTTCGGATCCTACCAACCCATCATCTGAAGACGACGACGATGACTTGGACGAAGAGGAGGGAGACGAGGACGAGACGTTAGAGGAGGAGGATGACCTGGAGGACTGCAATGGATCTGTGAGGAAGTTTAAAGTGAGTGGGAAGAGTGAAGAGGAGAAGAAAATCGAGGCGGAGGAGATTGGATATAGAGTGGTCGGGCCGCTGGGGGCTGATGAGCGACCTTTCAAGCCATATGAACCAGCGTTTGCTGTGATTCAGGTTCGGATTTTTGATGCTTGGGTTTAGTGTTGGTGTATCATCTGTTTGTTAATAGTTTTGTTTTGCTCAGATTGGTTCGCATCAGTTTAAAGTTAGCAATGGGGATTCAATTTTTACGGAGAGATTGAAATTTTGCGAAGTTAATGACAAGGTCAGTGGTTTTTGCTCTAAGATTTTATTTTATGCTTGAGTTGAAATGTGTGCAAATGTTTGCTTGTTGATTGCCTTTTTGATTGTTGACATATAGTGCTTGAGAACATGTATATAGTGTGCAGATGTGTACTTGTCCAAGTCATGATACAGGACGTCATGCTGAGTAGCTATTTCATTTTCAATTATGGGATATATGAAATACTTATTTCAAAGCACTGCAACGAGTATTAAATAAGATGCAATATTTCTGTGCATAGTATCCATGTAACCAATGATGGTTTAGACCAAAGAATTCTCCCTTTTGCTTGCTGTTACTCAGTTTATATGCAATTACTGCCATTATATACATTAAATCAATAATCTGATAAAGGATTTAACTGCATTCATATTAACCATGTGTAGTGAGATGCGAATTTTCTGTGTAATGCTGGTGTGGTGGGTACTCCAAAATTTTATACACGAGTTTTCCTGCATTTATGAAGCAAATATATTAGCTTATTTTTTTGTCCGATTTGATTCGTCATGGTAGAGAAGAAAAACGGCGCACGGACCGTACTCGAGCTTCGGATCAATGTCCCCAGAAGCAAGGAGTATGCCCGCGTGTTCTGACTATCACACCGAAAAAACCTAATTCAGCTCTACGTAAGATAGCCAAAGTACGGTTGACCAATCGACATGATATATTTGCTCACATTCCGGGCGAAGGTCATAATTCGCAGGAACATCCTATAGTCTTAGTCAGAGGAGGTAGAGTGAAAGATTCGCCAGGTGTTGAAATCCCATTGTATTCGAGGAGTCAAGGATTTGCTGGGAATTCCGGATCGAAGAAGAGGCAGATCTAAATATGGTGCGGAAAAACCAAAATCCAAATGAATGGAAGATGCCTCTGGAACGTCGCTCGGCCCTCGTTTTTCAGGGCGAGGTGCGTAACCCACAACGTTACGCCCTAAAAACTCCCAGTATATTAATTGGCCCTTCCGAATGACCAGCTACGCTACCTTGCTTTTCAGATTGTGCCCCTTCTCTACTGCAAATAGCGTAAGTTGTTCACGAGTCGGATTCATGTCGCCAGTATATTTATTACATGTGAAATATTAGCAGTAGTTGTGCTCATTCTTGAGAGCATTTAACTTACTGGTACTGTGTTTGCATACGTTACTGGCATGCTGTGACTTCACACATACCTTTCATGCGGCTCTTATGCCCATATTCATTGATCTGTCAAAACTGTTTTAATGATATTCAATAAAATTACTCATCACTCAAACTTTGATATTCATATGATAAATTTAGACACAACTATTTCGGTAGAGAACCATTTTTGTTACGTTTAAATCTTTAGTATTGGAAATTTGGAATTGAGTTAAAAACTTAAAGCAATGTGATAAAAAACCTTGCATAAAAACGTAAATTGTTACATTATGCTGTACTATATACTCCTGCCGTTCAACATGACTTGTGATTATATGCAAAACATATCTCAACAAATTTAGTTGCTCCTATATATAATCTTATGTTCACCTGATAAACTCAGTTTCATTTGCACTTCAATTCAACTCACAAGGATAAAATGCCAATCTTGGTACATTCACAATTTCTCAGGCTAGCTCTTTAGATTGATCTATATATCTCATTATTACATCATATTGCTGAGACACATATTTGTGAATGTTGTTTGTGCACTTAGGACTGATTGTTATTATAGTAGAGAAATATGGATAAGATCTTCTCTTACTAAAAAGATTGGCTTTGAAGAATGTTGCTAAACAACTCGTGCGTTCTTAGCAAACGGTGATTCATTGAACAGAGGTTAAATGAACAGTATGTCAGTGAGCGATGGTTACTGAACAATGGTTTAGTGAGTGAATGTTATTGGACACTTTGAGCGGTAGGGTTGAGTTTGGATGTAAGAGTATGCTATTTATTTTATTAATTTAATTAGTTACTATTAGTCAAATAATTATTTAAACTAAAATAATATAAATAATCAGTAATCGATATAGTATGAATAAATTGTTATTAACAATTACTAAAGTATAATTAATAAGTAACAAAAATAATTAATAAGCAACAAAAATAATTTAAAGGTGATAATTAATAAATTATAAATAATAGTTAATAATCAATAACGATTGATTTATTATAAACAACAATAATTAATTATGAATAATTAATTATTACTACCATCTCACTAAAATAATGTAGAATAAAACATGTACACATCAAAATCGAGTAGAAACACAGAAGATTAGAAATTTGATTACTTCCATTTGTTAAGTACATTGTGAAAAAAAAAAATAGTGTACTAAAATAGATGCATGTCAAACAGTTCAGATCCGGATTGTGATGCAGATCGCTTGTGAAAGAACTTCATTATACTCAAACTGTATAACATGGTTCAAATTGTTTGTCTGCGAACAATCTTGCAGCAAGTGCATAATTAATATTTGAAAATTTTGGCACTCGGATTCCTTGTATTTAGCACTATGCATAACCGATGATGTAGGAATGAAAGGAGCATGAGCAGGAGCTGGTGGAGCAGTATGAGCCTTATGTCTGATATCTCGTTGATAACATTTGTGTAATATAGTAAAATTGCACAGCATACTATGTATCAAATGGTTGAATGTAACATCACCAAATGAAGAATATCTATCTCAAAAAGCTACTATATGGTTTCTTTAGGACTCTCTGAAGTCTCCACCGTTAGAGCCGACCTCTTAGCTTGTGCATATGTGGGTTTCTATGGAAGTGTGAATTCAATGGCATCAACAAATTGACAATCCCTTGTGGACCTGTAAGGCAGCGGTTCATGAACATGAAGTTGAACAATTGCTTCTTGTACGATGATTCTTTTTCTGAATTTACGAACAGATTTAATTTCTGTATGCGTCTCTTCCCAAAACATAACTAAAGAAGTAGGAGCAGGAGTTATAGGAACGATACAAATCTTACAAATGACATCTCATGTGTGAAGTTTGCTTGATATAAAACGATCGTAATGATTGAATGTAACATCATCAAAAATCATGAAAGCTTGTGATAAAAAGCTCCTAAATGGTTTATTTAGGGCTCTTTGATGTCTTACCATGAGAACCAACCTCTTAGCTTGTACATATCTTTTGTGGAAGTGTGAATTTGATGGCATCATCAAATGGGCAATCCCATGTGGACCAACAAGGCAGTGATCCTTTGACATAAAGTTAAGTAGGGCTGTTATGTTAATGGTTACCGTTACCATTTTGTAAATACTGTTACCGTACCGAAGTGTATTTATCATCATTTGAGTTGAATTACTGAAATAAATCGAACGGTTTTCTTGCTTCTAAATGCCCGTAATACAATATCTTATATGAATATCAATGTATTATGAATGGACCGATAAATTACCGTTACCGCTGGTTTAGAAAAAATATTACCGATGTTTTACCGTAAAAAATGTTAAATTTATCGTTACCGTACCGATTATGTTGGTATACCGACGTTACTTTAAAATGGTAATCGATTGACTGATAATGGTATGGTAATGGTAAATTGCCATAACAGCCCTAAAGTTAAGCAACATTCACTTATACGGTGAATGGTTTATAAACTTTCAAGCAAATTTAATTCCAACACATGCCTCTTCCGAAAAATAACTGTCTCATATAACTACTTCTAATTCGGGATCTCATTTTGTCCCCTCCATTTATACTCTTTAGTGAGATTCTCGAACTTATTCGATTAAATCAAATTAACAATGTCTTGATCACTAGCTTCTTGGAGCATTAGTCAAACTTCTGAATAGAAGTGCTTTCTTGGAGCAATAGTTGAACTCCTGAGTAAAAGTTTGTTGAACTCCTGAGTAAAAGTTTGTTGAACCATTGATAGATTTTATTTCTTGCTATTTGTAATAAAATTTAAGAAAAACTTCAGTCGAATATTGCATACTTTCTTGGTTGGACGCTTGTTGCTGGAGGAAGTGGAGGTTGTCATTTGAGTAGATTGTCTTGGATTGAATTGGTTTAATTTTGTTTGTGGAAGAATGTTAATAGAAACTAATATTTTTATAGGTTTTATTTTTAATCGGAATGTGAAGGCTTAGACCCACTCCTTCTAGCGTTATTCAAACATAAGGCTTCTTTTATTAACTCTCCAAAATAAACCGTTTGAACACATCCCAACTAACCATAGAAGTAAGGCTTATGTCCGATGTATCTTGGTTTACCTTGGATGATGCAAACCATCCTTGGTCAATTGAATGGTGCGTTTATTGTGTCCAAAAAGGGGATCTACATCAGAAATTCCTTTTGGAAAGAAAGGGAATTTGTATATAGAAAATATTCTTTGTTGGTTAGCTAGTGTATTTAACAAATATAGGGTGAACTTCATATGAGATCATACCAACTATTTGAATACGGACATATTTTGGTTCCAAGTTGTGACTTCATATCTTTCAATATGTTTGGTTGCTATTTATATTTTACATATGTAATATCACTCAATTTTTTGCCTTAACATTTGATGTCTAATCTACATTAATTAATCGACGTCTCATTTTATGAGTTGATAGTAAAAGATATGTTATCTGTGGTACAATTTGCTTTAAATATGTAAATCTATTATGAGTTTTGTTCATGCATTGTTGGATTCAAGTGTTGTGAGAGTTAATTTTAGTGATTAGTTTCAAAAACAGTTTATGCAGTAAAGAGGGTAAAACTGCATACAGTTTGTCCACTTCAAACCCCTCTCAAGCAGAAGCTTTATGCGCTAAGTAGAGAATGATGAATATCACTTAATTTGATTTCCAGCTATTGCCTTGAAATGATGCCATACATTTCTGCAAAGAGCAGCTTGCCTACTAGTTATATTCTTCAGGATCTTACACAATTCAACTGTTATATATTGTACTTAAGGACCTTAAGTTAAAACACATTATATGTTAGCATGTTAACAAGGTGCCTTCAAAAACTATATATTTTTTCCTCAGATTTATTTGTAGATAACAAACCCACATAATTTTTTTCCTTTAATTAACTATGTTATGTATATGTATATGTATATGTATATGTATATGTATATGTATATGTATATATGTGCGTGTGTGTGTCTCTATGTATGTATGTGTATGTGTGTGTGAGGAACGTTCAATGACATCCCTATTTTACAGCACTCCTATAGCTCTCTGATTTCCACCACGCATTCCGATTTGAATAACACCACCTTCTCTCTCTTCCACAACATGCTATTATTTAAATTAGAATACGCGGTGGAAATCAGGAGGCTACAAAGGGTGCTGCAATATAGGGGTGCCATTGATCTCCATATGTGTGCGTTGTTTTTTTTTTCCTTCATTGAGATATAGTTTATTTGCAGTTAGTGTTGAACAAGGTTCTAATGCTGGGGTCACAAACACAAACAATCATTGGAAGACCAATATTACCAGAGGCTGCTGTCCATGCTGTTGTTGAAGAACATGTAAGATATATACATATCTAATACCTAGTTATATCTATTATTGAAAATAAAATAGATTTTGAAGAAAGATGCTAAATATTATCTCCATGATATACATCCATTCCCTTTTAATTTGTTTTAACTTATTTTGAATGGTTATATTGAATGGTTATATTGAATGGAAGTTTGAGTGAGTATTGAAATCATTGTTAGAGTGTTTAGTGTAAAAGGCTACAAGTCCAATATAGTACCAACCTAGTTAAGGACCACTAGCTCAAGTGGCTAGTGGTATGAAGCTTAGACAGATGTTCCAAAGGTCATGAGTTTGAAACTTTAAAACATCAAAACGAGTGCCCTGGTTGAATAAAGTACCGCTTTTGCTATCAAAAATATTAATAATAGTAGTAACCTAGAATCTGAGGTGGAGTCTTGGTGCAACGGTTAGGTCGCCCGCATGGTGATCTGAGCGCCAAGGTTCTAGTCCGAAAATACAGCCTTTTCGCAATGCGAGGGAAAGGCTGTGTACATTATCAACCTTCTCAGAGCCTGTTATTGTGCGGAAGCCTCGTGCACTGGATTCCACTTTTAGTAGTAACCTAGAATCTATCACCATCATTCCTGACTATCAACCTGGTCTCCTAGCCAGCATAGCTGGAATATTTAAAGGTGTAAGTTCATCCTTCTAAAATTAATATTAAAAGTTCAATGCATGATTATTTAATGCATTTCAGGCTTTGGACGCAAAGGTGATCATTTTCAAGAAAAAGAGACGGAAAAATTACCGTAGAACAAAAGGTCATCGCCAGGTAAATTTATCCCACAGTAATACATATTCTGTTCTGTAAAGTATTTTGTTAACTACACTGATTACCTTTTTTTCAGGAATTGACAAAACTGAGGATCACAGACATACAAGGCATACAAAAATCTGAAGGTTTAGTTGTTGCTGCTTGATATTTTTTTCCCTACATTTGCTTGGATTTCAATGCAATGTATCAACTAGAAATGTGGTGCGAGAAGGGTCTGAATCCATGCTCGAACATGAGCAATAATCGATTTTTATCTTGTAGTATTACAAAATGGATTGATTGAGGAGAATTTTTTTACATTTAATATTTGTGGCCTCCTGAACAAAGTTTGCAAGTAACAAAATATATAATGGTAGTGGTAACATATTAGATGTTGAATGGTGCTTGCCATTTTGCTTCCTGTTTATTTTGTATGAGTTGTGAACAGTGTATGAGCCATTTGATCACTGTTGGTATTAGGGCAAATACCTTTGTGGTGATATGCCTATTTCCGTCAAAGCCCGATCATACTCAAAATTCTCTGTATTTGTAAACTTTTTTTAATAAAGTTTATTGATGTTTTAGCAGAATATGTTGTTATGTTTGTAACATTGATTGATGAGACATGAAAGGGTAAAGCTTTGCTTCTATCTTTACTGTTGTAATTATGAATGGTTTTCTTAATTCCTGAGTTGCCCTGTTCCTTCAAACGAAGGTGTCGTCTGCACGGAAAAATAGGCTGTTTCTGTCGGAAGCCTCAACGGAGCCCCGTTTTCAGTTCTGTTGTTGAAATGTTAAGGGAAGGTATGTTGACGTCGGACGCGTTTACCGTTTGACCATTTTAACAATGTTAATTAATAAATTTAAATTTTTATAAATTTCAAAAATTAATAACTTGTGTAAATAAGGTTCGTTTGAAACGTAGCTTTTCGCGTTGCGATCGTATCAAAGTGCTATACATTATGGAGTTGGTTTGAACTGAATCAGAGCAATTTAATAATTTATTTATTTGAATTTTAAAATATATTTGTTTATTTTAATGAAATTCCACAATTTATTTTGTATTATTTGCAATTATTAAACGCATATTACACAACTAAAAATAAATAATTAAATTACTATAAATCAATTAACTAAAAAAACAACTTAAATATTCTGTTTGTAGCCTCAAACGTATTCCTCATTCACTCAAATGCCCCGTTCGAATGTTCCGTTTTCTTTTGTCGCAAATGCAACCAAAGAAATGTTTTAGAACTCAATTTTGGACAGGCATTTGACATGTTTTTCTAAAGCTAATATATACTTAAAAAGCTGTATTTGTTTAAGGTCTACAAGTGTGATACACGCAGAATGTTATAAGATTATTCTCCGTAATCACGTAATGTAAAACAATGAAATGCTCTATTGATGTTGTTTTAACGCAATGTACGGTTTCATATACTTCAAGTAGGTAAATTGTAATTCTATTATTTTTTATAATGGTTTGTTCATGTTGAAGAAAAGAAAAGTCAATTCTGTAAATTTCGTATTTGTGCTATTGACAAAAAAATAACAATTTAGTGTGTCTTCATAGTTGCATATTCATCTTTTAAGTAATAATTTGGGTGTAATAGTAATGTTGAAGAATTTCCTCTCTTATAAATTCTATAGTTCTAGTGATTTCCTCGTTTCTCCTTAATTATCTTTGGATAATTCTTTTATTCAAATCCTTATAATTTATCATAATATAATTGTTATAAAGTTCTATTGATTCTCTACATCATCATTTTTTGTGATGTTTTATTCAAGCAAAACACTCTTTTTGATATCTCAGAGGCTTGGACTCATGACCTTTAGAACATTTATCTAAGTGGAAATTAGGAAGGCATCCCTATCATACTTTCATATTGTAAAGCGGGTCTCTGTCAAAGTTTCATTGTAAAGCGGGTCCCTGTTTTCTGGAAACGAAGAAAAATTATTGCTGAAATGTCAGCAACTTTTATAAATAAGTGCTGATATTTCAGCAACTATCTATGTCAAAGTTTTATTGTAAAAACAAAGAAAAATTATTGCTGAAATGTCAGCAACTTTTATAAATAAGTGCTGATATTTCAGCAACTTTCATAAACTGTGTTCACAGTGTACATAAATGTTGCTGAAATATCAGCAACTTTTATAAATAAGTGTTGATATTTCAGCAACTTTCATACACTATGTTCACAGTGTACAGAAATGTTGCGGAAATGTCAGCAACTTTTATGAAATGTTGCATCATGCTCTGCAATAATCGTGAATAAAAAACAGGGACTTAATTTACACTGAAATTTAGTGAAGGACTTTTCGTGAATTTTGAAACTTAATAAGGACTTGTGCCAAAAGTACCCTCTATCTAAAGCATTACACCCCTAACTGCTTGAGCTAGAGGTCCTCAACGATTCTCTACAATATCATTTTACATTTAAATATCAACTTTTAATCATTTCTACAATTATTTATAAAATTTTCATAAGTTTTATTATATTATTTTACATTCAAGTTCATATATTTAAATTAATTAACTGATCTGAAATTTGAAGTTTTAGAATATATTCAATTAACTAATTATTATTATTTGGTCTAATAAGTCCTAAAAAATGACAATTTAATGTATTGCATACCACATGTGTGTTGACAAAAATTGTAAAATAATGTTTCATTCAAGTCCACATAACTTAAAATTTCCACAATTATATACTAAATTATCTTTAGTTCTCTTATATTATTCTACATTAAAATTTACCCAATTTATTTCTTTCTAAAATTAGTATTACAAAGAAAAATATGCATAAATTTTTCTTTCTAAAGCTGGTACTTCATTAATTACAAACATATACGCAGTTTTTTCTTTCTAAAATAGATATTACCGCAAAAAATATAACGTTTTTTCTTTTTAAAATTGGTACATGTACATCAAGTGCAATCTTTATCGTTAATAAATTTAATTTTTGTGAAGAATGACATTAAACCAATGATAAGTGATAAATATTGTAACTTCAAAAATAACGAATATTTTCAGTTAAAAAGTTTTGTGAAAATGTTAGTTTTGATTATGTATATTTGTAGGTTACGTTTATTAGTGGATAAAATTATACAATATTTTTTATTAGAAATATTTTATTTTATATTTTATTCTTTTTGCGACAAATGTTAATTATTTTTGAAAAGTTATTATTAAAAATTAAAAATTTTAAGGCATGAAGTTATAATTTTTACATAAGTAAAATACCATTATGATATGTGATGTTTGTTTTAATCAACATATCTTTTGGTCGTCAAAAACTATTTTGTATCACTATGATCATAAGATGATATACTTATTTCTGATGTTGATATTAACAATAAGAGCTTTACATGCATAAAAATATACCGATGCTGCAACAACCCGTTCTAAAATGGGCCTAAATTTCGGTTCAGAAAAGGCTAATCGGAATTTGAAACCATCTCAAAGCTGGCTGTTGGTTGTAAAAAGAACAATATAGAGCTATTTGTCTACACATTCAGAATCTCACAATGGAAGGATAAAATATAATAATCACAACAGTACCCATTTTATTCAATTTGTCATTTAATACTATAACAAAATATCCATGATACCAAATCCCAACAATAACCGTACATATCCACAATATTCCAAAATTACAACATTGTTTTTATTTGATGAGTATGTCAAAAATAATAGAAAATAACAAATAAATAAATAGTCTACTGCCACAAGCCTCATCAACGTCTCCACCTTCACATTGCCCTTCCTAATTTGTGTTGTAATGAGGAGGGAGTCAGAACAACATACTTCTGGTGAATAAAAATCTTGAGCCTTACTACATTAGCTAATAAGTTCCTGGAGCAGTTTAGGCTCCATGCTACCCGACCAAAGGATGTAATGTCCTTATCAAGCTTATCTCAAGGACCCAAGGAATCACTAAAAGGGTTCTTGAACACATTTAAGATTGATGTGACAGAGATCAGCAATCCGAATAAAGATTTGGTATTCATGGCTTTAGTCTAGGGCATCCATCTGGATACGGTTTTGGTAAATGGTTAAAGATGAAGCAACCCACTACCATGGAAGAATTTCACCGAAAGGCGAATCACTTCCTGTGGTTGGAATTTTAAAGACCGGCTGAAAGAAAGTTTGGCGATGAACAATCGTAGGAAGTAATCCAGAGCAACATCGCAATAAATGCTGGAAATTCTGGTAATCAGAAGAAAAGAGGTCAAAACTCTAGTAATAGGCATGACACGAATGTGAAACGTCCGAGGAACTTCGGATTGGAAGATTACACGCCCTTGAATGACACACCGGAGAATATATATCTTGCTGCTCAAGGAACTGAGCAATATAAGAAGTCATCCAAGAAGGAAGCGACAGAGCAGAAGAAACAATCCTGGAAGTACTGTCGCTTACATGAAACTCATCGGCATAACACTGATGAATGCCGACATCTGAGGAATTTGATTAAGGTGCTAATAAGGAAAAACAAGCTCTGGCACTATGTTAGGGAACCGTGGAATGGCGAAGAAACTACAAGACCCTAGGGTCTACCTGCTCAATGAAAACTGCCTGGACCCAAAGGAGAGGGCCTAGACGAGCTAATGGAAGACTAGTCATCAAATAAACTCCAAGCTAGCTGGTCACTCGAGAATGAAGCAACAACATAAAAAAATACCATTTATTCACCTTATCTAATTTCCTTTCACTAATAAGCCTCCCAGGGCCACTGGGGGCATTGTAAATAAGCAGTACTTGTCAATCCTTCTAATCATTAATAAAATATGCTTCTTGAAACAATGAAACTGTGTTCTTACAGGTAAAACTCCTGTGTCGTGCAACCAACAACACAATTGAGAAAACGCTCCTCTACCCTCGAATGATGGACAGGGAGTGTAGACCCACTAACCACTGGATCGAGGGGTCTATCGATCCCAACCTTTTAGGAACCAGCATTGACCAAAGACGAAGGACGTTGAGAAGGTCTTAACCACCGAATCGACTGTTGCATAGACTCCTCGCCTTCTAAGATCTGACGTTGCCCCAGTATTAGGAAGGTCAAAATTGCCGGATCGACGGGTTGTATCGATCCCCAACCTTCTAAGAACTAACGTTGTCCCGAAACTGGCAATGTTGGGAAGGTTATAACCACAGAGTTAACGGGGAAAATCTATTCATACCAGCAGATCGACTGGGAAAATTGATCCCAACCTTCTAAAAACCGGCATGGCCTAAAGAATGGCAACGTCGAGAAGATCAAAACCTCTGGGTCAACAGTCACATTGACCCCTCGCCTTTTGTGAACCAATGTTGCCCTGGAAACATCGAAAAGATCTAAACTGTCGGATCGATAGGTCATATAGATCCTCAACCTTCTAAGAACCAGCGTTTCCCCAAGGCTGACAACGTCGGGAAGGTCTAAACCTCCGGATCAACGGGTCGTATTGATCCTCAACCTTTTGAGAACCGACGTTGTGTCAAGACTGGAAACATCAAAAAGGACTAAACCGCTAGATCGACGGGTCATACCAGTCCTCAACCTTTCAAGAATTGGCGTTGTCCCAAGACTGGCAAGTTGGAGAGGTCAAAAACACCAGATCGATGGATTATATCGATCCCAGACCTTCTAAGAACCAGTGTTGTCCCAGGACTGGCAACGTTGAGAAGGTCTAAACTATTGGATCGACAGTCACATCGACCCCTTACCTTCCAAAAATGGGCATTGCCCAAAGTCAGGCAGTGTCGAGAATATGCCAAGTCGAAGGGGAAAATTCTCTAACCTAAAGACATGATCGCGTAGCATGGTCAAGTAGAATGGCATCTTTTGTTGCCAATGCTTGAAGCTCATTCCCTTGAATTTTTCTAGCCTTTCTCCATACGACAACACAATAGTAGGAATCGTTGTTTCATTTTGACTGTTTTTCATAGTTTTTGTTACTGTAGAGTGGTTGTTGTCCTAAAACATTGTTGTCTACAAAAAGCAATATAGTTGATATTGTTTCAAAATTGTAAGAAAGTAGGAGTGCAAAATGATAGTTTCTTTGGCATCGAAATAAAACTAAAATTGTAAAAGTGACTGTGTTGATAGTTAGGATTCTAAGGAGTGTCTGATTCAGCAGAGTACTATTTCTTTGAAACAATATTGCTTCCTCTGTGGCATTGTAGGTGAAGGTTGATGAGCAACTATTTTCCAAGATAAAATGGACCAATCTCCGCAATACAACACTTATAATTATAGAGTAATTATGAAAATAAGAGAAAATAAATTACAACCAATAATGGAAGAAAGAAGATGCGTGTGATTTTATGAATTTTCCTGATTCATTTCGTCTATAACCTAAAGCCTATTTATAAGTTTTAGTAGGCATCCATTTGGTCCAACACTCATGTCATTTGGAAAGGTTGCAACTCTTCCACCAAAAGACGTGGCCATTTTCTAACCGTTTTCACCAAAGGACGTGGCAATTTAACATGACCATTAGTGATGATTTTGAATAAAATATGACTGTTCAGAAATATCTAAGCTGAATTATCACAACATACAACTTAATACCTAGGTGCCAAGTGGTAACACTTGGGATTTTAATAAAAATAATCAATTAATTTAAAAAGTGCATTTTGGTAATTTTACACAAAAACTACAAGCAGAACTTTTACAAATGAAAGATTTTTCTATCCTATATTCGTATATAATATATCATAAATATACACCGGATGAAGGATACACAAACTGTTTAATGTAACATGCATTTTGAGGCAAAATAGATTAAAAACCCAAACGGGCTTATAGGGATTTTGGAATTTGTGCCTTATGTGGAAAGTTATAATCTTTATTCACCCCAAACTCATTCTTCCTAATTCTGTAGCTACCGCTCAACTCTAGACCTAAAATCCATTATTTTTCTTCTTCTTCCTCAATTCTAAATCAAAATTCTCCAAATAAAATAGCAGTTCAAATAGAGAGAGATAGGAACTAAAATCAAATCAAATCAAAGAATGGAATTTGCAGATTTCTATCAAAAATCAACCAAAGCAACGAATTGACGTGAGTGGGATTATCTACATAATGGTTATGTTGTTATTTATGCATTAAATTTCCTTTATACCTCTATTTAGGTTATGAAATATGATTTTAAAATTGATTTGATGTTTTAAGTCGATAATTTACATGAGTCGAATAAATCGAAAAACCCTAGAGTATCACCTTGATAATATGATTTCTATAAATGAAGGGAGGGTTAATTTATATTAATTTGACATGTGTACAATTTATCCTATGCCTTGTAGAAGGGAATGATAAATAATTATATTCCCATTAAATATGAATATAAGTTAACTTTGTGAAAATATCAATCATAGTGTAATTTATATGATTGAGTTGTAATATTAACATTGAAAATAGATTATAATTGAACTGAGTGGATTTATAATCTTTATAACATATTATACGATGTTAGTAAGTATGAATAAATAGTAGAATGAATCTACAATAAATTCTACACTGTATTCGAAGTCTAGAAATATGATAGGATGAGATAGTAAACAAAAATGAATGAAATGACGAAGTTTGGAGCGCTGAAATGTATGCAATAGGCGAGCAGTCAATTGGAGAAAAGTACCAATCAACTTGTGAAAAGGCATAATCAAGGCATAGAGGAACAAAATTCGGGTTGATTGGAAATGACATTCTAGTCAACTGAAAAAGACGACTGGATCTACTATAGGCATCAAGTCGATTGGAAAAGTTCTAATCTATTGGCACCAATCGATAGGTGATGTTTCACAATCGACTGGAAACGTGCATTAGGCCAATTTGAACCTGGAACTAGTGCAGGCCAAATAGGGGTGTTTCGAGGGATTGTTCCTGTTTTGTTGACGTTTTGTAGTTTGCATGGTTTTATGATGCTATATAACATGATACTCAACACGAGTGTTCGATTGTAATTGTAGTTAGATTCTCTTGTTGTTACTATTAGTGCCACAGTTGCACATTTTAGTAGGTGAATCGTTGGGACAATGGAGATATCCATATTAGTGTTGTTTAGCGAAAGATGAATCTTAAGGCTAGTTAAACACTAGAGGGGGCGAATAGTGTTTTCTAGGTTTTTGTGAATCCTTTTGAATTCTTTTCAGATTATAGTTTAAACAATACAATTAACAATCACATATTTAAACACGGATAAATATAAATACAGTAGAAGTAAAAAAGGAAAGAGCGTACCGGGATTTTATACTAGTTTAGAGTTACCCTACTGTAATACCCCAAAATTTTGTGAAAAATCATTTTTGAAAAATGATTTAATTTTTTGAAATATTTAGATTTAAATATGGTGGAATTTCTGGAATAAATAGTGTGCAAGTATATGTGTGCACGTGCACACTGAAATGGCACAAGGAAGAACTCCAGATTTCTTGGATTTAAAACAAGAATTAAAAAGCAATACAAACATGATTTTGCAACATGGATATTTGATTTCTGGAATTATATGGATCATCTTAGAAAATAGGAAAAGTAAGTTTTACTTTAAATCAGTAAACAGATTTTAATTAAAACCCAGAAAAGAAAATTATACATATGTATATGTTATAAGGATTTGTAAACTTGTATACATATAGGTGCATAAGTTTCTGAATTTAAAAGAGAAATTAAATAAGCCTAGATAAGATGTGTGTACAAATATATATATATTTTTAAGTACTGAAAAGTGTATATATATATATATATAAGCAAGTGAAACCATAACATTAAAATGACATGAAATGTGATACAAGTCAATATGCTTATGTAGGCAAAAATAGCAAAGGGGATTTTCAGAAATAATTAAAATATAAAATAGGATAGTCACACTTTTAACATGACTAGGTGAGTGGCCATTTTCTGAAAAGTAAAAGAAAGAAAATGCAGCCTTTAAATTGGTTAATATGGCCGGGGTATTATGAATGAAAAATGCATGATGCTAGCCAGGACAGAAATGGAATTCTGTTTCAACAAAACCCTAGAGGAAAAATGCATATAAATAGGCAGTAGAATTGTCTTTACCCCGGGCTGCACAAAAATAAGAAAAGAAGAAAAATATTGGAAGGAAGGAGAAAACACTCAAACAAGAACTTTCTGGATTAATAAGAAGAAACATTTAGGTGAGTAATCTCACTGAGTTCATGGCATTAAGACCTGAGATGAGGCAGCCACTTTTTATTGCCATTTATATATATATATATATTTCTGATTTTGATGTATATGATTTCATCAATGCCTTATTGGATGTCTTATTTTAAATCTGATATGATTTGATATGGATGATTTTGATGATCTTTGTTTGGTTGAGACATTTGTCTTTGGATGTGTATCATACTGATTTATTTATACTCACAAATTGTTGAAGTCTAGGATCTTAAAAATTATATAGAGAATACTCTCAACTGTTATAGATCTATGGCATGGAAACTTTATAAAAAAAAATGATTGGAGCTGCATTATACTTGGTATAAGTGCTGAGGCTTGAAAAGAAAATGTTAAGGGTGCAATAGAAATTTTCTAAGTGCTGAGCCCTTAATCAAATCAAAAAAAAAACCCACAAGCTAAAATTATGATTGAACCAGATCTTGAATCTGAATCAATCATAAAGGCTTGCAGATCAATATAACATGCCATGCCTCTTTTACAGTTGAAAAATGTTCTTGTATTTTACTAAGATCAAGGCATATTGACCCCATTTAGGAAATAACTGTCTGCTTAATTCTAAGGGGAATTATGCTAGGAAAAATTATGGATGTTTCCATGTTTGCAGTGACATGTTCACTTAGCATATTTGATGATAGAATTTAAGACAATACACTAGTAAATAAACTAGGGAAGGGAAGGCCAAGAAGACTGCTGGAATGCTTGTCATATTTGAAGTATGCAAGTTGGCACATGGTTTGTTTAAGCCCTGAGATCTTTGTGCAATGATGTGAATTAGTTCATTGCAATGTGTCCCAGTGATTCCTTAATAGCAGATGAGGCAGGGATTTAAATTGAATTATACAACCTGTAAATGAAGAAATAGGAATATGGATATTTCTTAGGTTGAATGGTATGGAACCAAGATGATTCCAGTGAATGAAATTGTTGCAAATAGATAATTATGTTTGCATGATTATGTATGCAAGTGTAAGAATGATAAATGAATATATCATACCTGAACCAACTTAATTATACTATGTTAAAATAATTGATTGCAGAAATTTTCTTAAATAACAAGTTGGTACTCTTACATTCTCTATTGCTTAATATCATGAATGTATTGATGTTACTCATACCAGATCATAGATCTGACCCTTGTTTGCTCATGGCATATGGGGTGTCTCATTTTAAAATGAGGCAGCCACTTATGCTCTTTCAGGTAACCCAGGCACTAAGTAAAAATGAAGTAATGGCTATTATGGAGGAGTGAATGAACATGCTAGCTAGTTTCAATAAGAGCTTAAATTGATTATATCTGCATGTATTCAGGAAAATTTTTTATGTTTCTAAGATTTCCAGTCATGTATTGAATATTTTATGGTTAGTGATCATGTTGCCCTTATGTTCTGTAAAGTGTCAGATTAAATTTGTTGGCCTGTTGAAATTGTTGTGTGTTAAGGTTTGATTTGTTTTGAAGTAGGGTCTGAAACATAAACAAGAAAAATATGCTCAAGTATCAGCTATAAAAATCTGGTAAGAAATATACAATTATGTGAGCTACTGTTTTGCATAATTTATATATATGTATTAGCTAATTTTGAGACATAACAGAGCACTGAGTTTCAGAACAAAATCTGGATTTAGCAAGAAGTAAACTTAAAAGGATTTTATTTTCTTTTTACTAGAATGCTTTGTAAATAAGTTTGAATTCATTTCTGAATTGTATTGAGAAAAGTAAAATGTTTTTCTAAAAGCTTCAGACAGAATGCAATGAAAGGTATCTCCATTGCTTTGAGCTAGTGTGGCAGATACAGGATTCATGAGTTAACCAGTTTCAAATAAATGAAGTATTGGTTGATCATGATAGATGGTATTCTGAAAATAAAAAATGCATTTCAAAGCTTAGTACATTTAGCAATTGTTTCACCCAGTTTTCTGGAAAATAAGCAGAGATATTGACATGTACATGTATATCTGTGTACATGTTGATATTTGAGCAAAAATATAATTATAATTCCTAGAACAGTTGTAGGAATGGGATTCAAAAAATAGTAAAGTAAGAAGAATTGTTTTGTATGCTAGGTTATAGGCAAACATTAAATATATATGTACAAAGATAGGTAGGTATCAGATCTCAAACCATACAGGAAAAAAAAAAGAGAAGAAAAACAAAAATTGTGTTTGAACCGACCAGCATAGTACTCGAACTCGTGACCTTTCATGTATAAGTTAGGCGCGTTTCCATTACGCCTAGATGTTGCTTGTGTTCACTTAGGATCCACTTTCTTTTATACTGAATTTGATACTATCCAGACTTTAACACAATCATCTATATTAAAAGCTTGATCATCACTGATTATTACTTGATCATCTCTTAATTATAATGACAGAATAAAGTACATGTTTCCAGTGGATTTTATGGCCAAAAATCAAGATACAATAATTAATCTGTAATGCTATAAATCTAAATTAAACAGAATTTTCTTGTACAAAAAAAATAAAGTATATACTCTGAATTTAAACAAGAGGAACACATACATCTTCATATGTGTGTGTATGTTATTAGATATACACTGATATATTTATATTGGTAAGTTATTTTGATCCTGGATATTTTGTTTATTGGAGAAAGAAAATGACCTTGGAAAAAATATTTGTAATGAATGATATATCTATATATCATCTCTAAATCTCTTAGCAAAAAAAAAAATCCTTATGAAATTAGGGTGGAAATAGGAGGGTCATTTCAGTTTGGTATCAGAGCACTTGGTTGCTTTGATTGTTAAGTATTATAGAAATGTATAATGTCTGTTTGTTTTGGATGAAATAATTTAGATAAGAAATTAGAAATTATAGAAGTACTCATAATATACTAATACCATTTACCCAGAATTTAGTTAGCAGACCATGGTAGGAAGAGGATCTCATCACAATGCAGGACCCAGTGCACCTCAAATGCTTGATATGCAAGAATTTGTGAGGGTTTTAAGAGATGGAATTGGGCATAGGCCTGAGAACCCACATGAAGAGCTTTCAAAACTACTGAAGACTTATTCCAATTTGGGAGGCAGGAGTTTTGAAGGAACTGAGAGTGTGATGGAAATTCAAGCATGGTTGAGAACACTTGATAGGATTTTCAATGACATGCAGTTGGATGACCAAAGAAAGAGGCAAGTAGCTTCTAGACAACTGAAAGGGGTAGCTTTAAGCTGGTGGGAGGTGATCATAGCTGGAAGAAATGAAAATGAAATCACTTGGAATCAGTTCAAGGAGATGTTGGAGGCAAGATTTGTACCAGCATCAGCCAAGACCATTTTGCTTGAAGAATTTATCAAACTTAGGCAGGGAACTTTGAATGTCACTGAATACACTCAAAAGTTTGAGGGGCTATCCAATTATGGAGCAATGCTAGTGGCAGATGAAGCATCCAAAAATGATAGGTATATAAAAGGACTGAACCCAGGACTTAGCAGAGCTATGCTACCATATGCAGATAGAACATTTGATCAAGTAATTGATCTGGCTTTGAAACTGGAACAACATGACAAAGAAAGAGAGAAATATAGGAATTTTAAGAGCAACAACAAGAAGGATAAGGGAAGATATCACCCTTATGATAAAAAGAAGGAGGAGGCAGACAACAGGAAGAGTAAAGACACAAAAGCCAGTGATACTAAGAAGAAATTGGTTTGCCATCATTGTGGAAAAGAAGGACACATCAAACCAAGGTGCCCAGAGTTAAAAGGAGGAGCCTTCAAATGCTACCTATGTGGGAAAGAGGGGCATATGAAGAGGAACTGTCCTGAAAATAAACAGCAAGGGAAATTGGCAACTTTGGAAGGAAAAGGCAAATCTGCAGTGAAAATTGATGCTGAAAATCATGGCCAAGTGGAAGGTACATTACTCATTTGTGCCATACCCATACCAGTAGTATATGATACTGGAGCAACACACTCTTTGATTTCCTATGAATTAGTTAAAGTGTTAAAATTAAACTGCATATTGGTTGAAACCCCATTGCTTGTACAAAGTCCCCTAGGGAGTTCTAGTGTTTTGAACATGAATTGTGTGGATGTGGAGTTAAACATAGGAGGAAATATTTTTATTTCCAATTTATATGTTTTAAATTACCCAAATATAGGAGTTATATTGGGGGTAGATTGGTTAAGGCAATTTAAAGCCATAATTAATTTAGACTCATCCACCATATCATTGCAAAATTCTAGAGGCCAAAGAATCACAGTTCTATGTGAAATAGCTAAGGAAGGGAAATTGTATCATTTAGTTGACTTAGAAAAAGATCTGAGTGAACTAACCATTGAAGAAATTCCCATAGTTAATGAATACTTGGATGTGTTTGGGGAAGTTAAGGGTGTTCCACACCACAGACCAGTTGAGTTCCAAATTAATCTCATTCCAGGAGCAAGTCCAATAATCAAGAAACCTTATAGAATGGGGCCAAGTGAACTGAAAGAATTGAAAAATCAGTTGGAAGAATTAGAAGGCAAGGGATTTATAAGGCCAAGCAATTCCTGCTGGGGTTCTCCAGTAGTGTTTGTAAGAAAACATGATGGTACCTTGAGAATGTGCATAGATTACAGGGAACTAAATAAAGTAACCATCAAGAATAAATACCCATTGCCTAGAATAGATGATCTCTTTGACCAACTCAGTGAAGCTAAAATATTTTCTAGGCTAGACTTAGCATCAGGATTCCATCAAATGAAGGTTGAAGACTCAAGTGTTAAGTATACTGCATTTAACACAAGATATGGCTTATATGAATTTTTGGTTATGCCATTTGGTTTGACAAATGCTCCTTCATATTTTGTTGATTTGATGAATAGAATATTTAGAGATTATTTAGACAAGTTTGTACTGATTTTTATTGATGACATTTTGATTTATTCCAAGACAGTGGAAGAGCATAAAAATCATTTGCATTTAGTTTTGTCAAGGCTAAGGGAAAATGATTTAAAGGCAAAATTTTCAAAATGTGCATTTTGGAAAGAAGAAGTGCATTTCCTTGGGCATGTTATCTCTGCCAAAGGAATATTAGTAAACCCTAACAAGGTAGTGGCAATCCAAGCATGGAAAAGGCCTAGCACCATCAGTGAGATTAGATCATTTATGGGGATGGCAGGATATTATAGGAGATTTATAAAAGATTTCTCAAAAATATCATCACCACTTACCAATTTAACTAGAAAGAACCAAGCCTTTGTATGGACAGAAAAATGTGAGCAAGCTTTTATCAAAATAAAGGAAGCTCTGATTAATGCACCAGTATTGAGAGTGCCAGAAGGAAATGAAAATTTGGTTGTGTACACTGATGCAAGTGGCTCTGGGTTAGGGGCTGTGTTGATGCAGCAAGACCAGGTGGTAGCCTATGCATCTAGGCAATTAAAGCCACATGAAACCAGGTATGCAACCCATGATCTTGAACTAGCAGCAGTTGTTTATGCTTTGAAACTTTGGAGACATTATTTGTTAGGTGCCAAATTCATTTTGTACACTGATCATAAGGCACTGAAATATTTATTCTCACAAAAAGATTTGAACATGAGGCAACATAGATGGGTAGAGTTCCTAGCTGCCTATGATCTAGATATACTGTATACACCAGGCAAGGCAAATAAAGTTGCAAATGCCTTGAGTAGACAACATGCCAAAGTAGCCATGTTGATGATGGAAGAGTTTAAGGATTTGTCTATACTTACTGATTTGGAAATTGAGGAAAACAGTAAGGTACAAATGATGTCCATTGAAGAAGGTGAAGGTAAAGGAAAATTAAGTATGATATCTCTGCAATCAGATTTACTTCTTAAGATTGGGAAAATGCAGGAACAAGACCTAAACATGGTGGAAAAGAAAATGCTCATATCAAAAGGGGAGGAAGTAATAAATTATCAAGTTGATAAAAATGGATATTTGAGAAATAAAAATAGAATATGTGTTCCAGAAAATATAGAATTGAAGGAGGAAATATTAAATGAGTACCATAGGAGTAAATACTCCATACACCCAGGTAGCACCAAGATGTATCAAAATTTGAAAAGAAATCTTTGGTGGAAGGGGATGAAGTCAGATGTGGCCAGATATGTTGCAAGGTGCATGACTTGCCAACAAGTCAAGGCAGAGACACAAAGGCCATCAGGACTATTGCAACCCCTTAGTATACCACAGTGGAAGTGGGAGGACATATCTATGGATTTCATAGATGGTCTTCCTAGATCTAAGAAGGGAAACACAAGTATATGGGTAATAGTGGATAGGCTAACTAAGGTAGCACATTTTATCCCAGTTAAAACAGAAAGAAATGCTCCAAAATTGGCTCAAATATTCATGAAAGAGGTAGTAAGGTTGCATGGCATACCCAAAACCATTGTGAGTGATAGAGATACCATCTTCACCTCAAGGTTTTGGAAAAGTTTTCAAGAGGCTATGGGGAGTGAATTGTGCTTAAGCACTGCTTACCATCCACAATCAGATGGTCAAACTGAGGTGGTGAACAAAGTCTTAGAGGATTTGTTGAGAGCATGTACACTGGACTTTGGAGGCAACTGGAAAGACCACCTCCATCTAGCAGAATTCACATATAATAACAGTTACCAAAGCACCATAGGGATGGCACCATTTGAAGCCTTATATGGCAAGCCATGTTTATCACCTATATGCTGGGTAGAGGCTGGAGAAAGGGCTATTCTTGGACCTGAATATGTTAAAGAAACTACAGAGAAAATTGGGTTAATAAGAAAAAGAATAGCAACAGCTCAAGATAGGCAAAAGAAATTTGCAGATAGGAAGAGAAAGCAAGTGGAATATGAAGTGGGAGACTTTGTTTTCATCAAGATTTCACCTATGAAGAAAGTCATGAGATTTGGCAAGCAAGGTAAGCTTACACCAAGGTATGTTGGACCCTATAAAATTCTGGAAAGAATTGGTTCATTGGCTTACAAATTAGAACTACCAGAGGAAATGAAAGCAATGCATAATGTTTTTCATGTGTCCCAACTTAGAAAATGGGTACATAATAAAGAAGACATTTTGGAAGAGCCTACCAAAATTCAAATAAATCCTGACTTGGTTTATGAAAAAGAACCAGTGGGGATTACAGCCAAGGAAGAAAAGAAATTAAGGAGCAAAACCTTGAAACTAGTTAAGATCCAGTGGAGTAGTGATCCTAATGACTGCACATGGGAGCTAGAGGATAAGATTAGAATGGATTATCCTAAGCTTTTTGCAAATTAAAAGGTAATTTTTTTTTTCTGGAAAATTTTGTTATGCATGGTTGATATGGTTGAATTTGTTTGCTTATGCATATGTTTGATAAATTTTCAGAAAAGAGAAAGATGCTCACTATAAATGTTAGAAAAATTGTGAGGACACAATTCCTAAAAGGAGGGGTGAATGTAATACCCCAAAATTTTGTGAAACATCATTTTTGAAAAATGATTTAATTTTTTGAAATATTTAGATTTAAATATGGTGGAATTTCTGGAATAAATAGTGTGCAAGTATATGTGTGCACGTGCACACTGAAATGGCACAAGGAAGAACTCCAGATTTCTTGGATTTAAAACAAGAATTAAAAAGCAATACAAACATGATTTTGCAACATGGATATTTGATTTCTGGAATTATATGGATCATCTTAGAAAATAGGAAAAGTAAGTTTTACTTTAAATCAGTAAACAGATTTTAATTAAAACCCAGAAAAGAAAATTATACATATGTATATGTTATAAGGATTTGTAAACTTGTATACATATAGGTGCATAAGTTTCTGAATTTAAAAGAGAAATTAAATAAGCCTAGATAAGATGTGTGTACAAATATATATATATTTTTAAGTACTGAAAAGTATATATATATATATATATATATATATAAGCAAGTGAAACCATAACATTAAAATGACATGAAATGTGATACAAGTCAATATGCTTGTGTAGGCAAAAATAGCAAAGGGGATTTTCAGAAATAATTAAAATATAAAATAGGATAGTCACACTTTTAACATGACTAGGTGAGTGGCCATTTTCTGAAAAGTAAAAGAAAGAAAATGCAGCCTTTAAATTGGTTAATATGGCCGGGGTATTATGAATGAAAAATGCATGATGCTAGCCAGGACAGAAATGGAATTCTGTTTCAACAAAACCCTAGAGGAAAAATGCATATAAATAGGCAGTAGAATTGTCTTTACCCCGGGCTGCACAAAAATAAGAAAAGAAGAAAAATATTGGAAGGAAGGAGAAAACACTCAAACAAGAACTTTCTGGATTAATAAGAAGAAACATTTAGGTGAGTAATCTCACTGAGTTCATGGCATTAAGACCTGAGATGAGGCAGCCACTTTTTATTGCCATTTTTATATATATATATATATATTTCTGATTTTGATGTATATGATTTCATCAATGCCTTATTGGATGTCTTATTTTAAATCTGATATGATTTGATATGGATGATTTTGATGATCTTTGTTTGGTTGAGACATTTGTCTTTGGATGTGTATCATACTGATTTATTTATACTCACAAATTGTTGAAGTCTAGGATCTTAAAAATTATATAGAGAATACTCTCAACTGTTATAGATCTATGGCATGGAAACTTTATAAAAAAAAAATGATTGGAGCTGCATTATACTTGGTATAAGTGCTGAGGCTTGAAAAGAAAATGTTAAGGGTGCAATAGAAATTTTCTAAGTGCTGAGCCCTTAATCAAATCAAAAAAAAAAACCCACAAGCTAAAATTATGATTGAACCAGATCTTGAATCTGAATCAATCATAAAGGCTTGTAGATCAATATAACATGCCATGCCTCTTTTACAGTTGAAAAATGTTCTTGTATTTTACTAAGATCAAGGCATATTGACCCCATTTAGGAAATAACTGTCTGCTTAATTCTAAGGGGAATTATGCTAGGAAAAATTATGGATGTTTCCATGTTTGCAGTGACATGTTCACTTAGCATATTTGATGATAGAATTTAAGACAATACACTAGTAAATAAACTAGGGAAGGGAAGGCCAAGAAGACTGCTGGAATGCTTGTCATATTTGAAGTATGCAAGTTGGCACATGGTTTGTTTAAGCCCTGAGATCTTTGTGCAATGATGTGAATTAGTTCATTGCAATGTGTCCCAGTGATTCCTTAATAGCAGATGAGGCAGGGATTTAAATTGAATTATACAACCTGTAAATGAAGAAATAGGAATATGGATATTTCTTAGGTTGAATGGTATGGAACCAAGATGATTCCAGTGAATGAAATTGTTGCAAATAGATAATTATGTTTGCATGATTATGTATGCAAGTGTAAGAATGATAAATGAATATATCATACCTGAACCAACTTAATTATACTATGTTAAAATAATTGATTGCAGAAATTTTCTTAAATAACAAGTTGGTACTCTTACATTCTCTATTGCTTAATATCATGAATGTATTGATGTTACTCATACCAGATCATAGATCTGACCCTTGTTTGCTCATGGCATATGGGGTGTCTCATTTTAAAATGAGGCAGCCACTTATGCTCTTTCAGGTAACCCAGGCACTAAGTAAAAATGAAGTAATGGCTATTATGGAGGAGTGAATGAACATGCTAGCTAGTTTCAATAAGAGCTTAAATTGATTATATCTGCATGTATTCAGGAAAATTTTTTATGTTTCTAAGATTTCCAGTCATGTATTGAATATTTTATGGTTAGTGATCATGTTGCCCTTATGTTCTGTAAAGTGTCAGATTAAATTTGTTGGTCTGTTGAAATTGTTGTGTGTTAAGGTTTGATTTGTTTTGAAGTAGGGTCTGAAACATAAACAAGAAAAATATGCTCAAGTATCAGCTATAAAAATCTGGTAAGAAATATACAATTATGTGAGCTACTGTTTTGCATAATTTATATATATGTATTAGCTAATTTTGAGACATAACAGAGCACTGAGTTTCAGAACAAAATCTGGATTTAGCAAGAAGTAAACTTAAAAGGATTTTATTTTCTTTTTACTAGAATGCTTTGTAAATAAGTTTGAATTCATTTCTGAATTGTATTGAGAAAAGTAAAATGTTTTTCTAAAAGCTTCAGACAGAATGCAATGAAAGGTATCTCCATT
Organism: Allium fistulosum; assembly: GCA_030737815.1. Taxonomy (NCBI): domain Eukaryota; kingdom Viridiplantae; phylum Streptophyta; class Magnoliopsida; order Asparagales; family Amaryllidaceae; genus Allium; species Allium fistulosum. The sequence continues at coordinate 856,505,870 of CM060908.1, read as the reverse complement.
GCTTTGAGCTAGTGTGGCAGATACAGGATTCATGAGTTAACCAGTTTCAAATAAATGAAGTATTGGTTGATCATGATAGATGGTATTCTGAAAATAAAAAATGCATTTCAAAGCTTAGTACATTTAGCAATTGTTTCACCCAGTTTTCTGGAAAATAAGCAGAGATATTGACATGTACATGTATATCTGTGTACATGTTGATAATTGAGCAAAAATATAATTATAATTCCTAGAACAGTTGTAGGAATGGGATTCAAAAAATAGTAAAGTAAGAAGAATTGTTTTGTATGCTAGGTTATAGGCAAACATTAAATATATATGTACAAAGATAGGTAGGTATCAGATCTCAAACCATACAGGAAAAAAAAAAGAGAAGAAAAACAAAAATTGTGTTTGAACCGACCAGCATAGTACTCGAACTCGTGACCTTTCATGTATAAGTTAGGCGCGTTTCCATTACGCCTAGATGTTGCTTGTGTTCACTTAGGATCCACTTTCTTTTATACTGAATTTGATACTATCCAGACTTTAACACAATCATCTATATTAAAAGCTTGATCATCACTGATTATTACTTGATCATCTCTTAATTATAATGACAGAATAAAGTACATGTTTCCAGTGGATTTTATGGCCAAAAATCAAGATACAATAATTAATCTGTAATGCTATAAATCTAAATTAAACAGAATTTTCTTGTACAAAAAAAATAAAGTATATACTCTGAATTTAAACAAGAGGAACACATACATCTTCATATGTGTGTGTATGTTATTAGATATACACTGATATATTTATATTGGTAAGTTATTTTGATCCTGGATATTTTGTTTATTGGAGAAAGAAAATGACCTTGGAAAAAATATTTGTAATGAATGATATATCTATATATCATCTCTAAATCTCTTAGCAAAAAAAAAATCCTTATGAAATTAGGGTGGAAATAGGAGGGTCATTTCACCTACATCCAGTCTTGTACAATTCCTTGTATACATTTCTTTTCAAATATCAAAGCAAATACAATCTCGATTTTAAGGCAACGGGACACACCATCCAGACTTTCTGACCTCTGGGTAGAGTCACTTGATTTACACGGACCACAACCACACTTTCTAAATTTTCAAGCTACTAATCATACCCAATTGATTTATATGAGCTACAATCACACCCACGAGTATGACAGTATGATTGGTAGGGTTTTACAGACTCAGATCGTTGATCTTGATTACAAATGGTCCTATAACCTCTTGAATAGCACTTTGATCTTGTTTGAGTAATAGAGATGAGAAAAATCAGAGGGTAATCAATAGAGAATCAAATCAATGGAGTTTGAATTTGATTCTGATTGAATATATGAATATTTTGAGTAGATTTTGTTTTAGAAGTCAGGAGAGTAAAAGAGGAGAGAAAATATGAGAAAGTAGTTAACAAAAATTCATTGGTTTAACCCCTATTTATAAGAAAACAACAGTCATGTCCATTTGCAAAGAGATACGATGAAAAGACACTTTCATTCAAAATTTGAATTTTAAAAATTACATTCACTATATCAAAATATAGGAAAGGATATGTCCACGTATTCTTCACAAAATTAAAAAAACACTTTATAAATTTATTTTGAAATATTAAGGTTTGTGAAATATTTTGATACTTTGTAAAATCATCTAAACATAGTTTATACATATTTTAATCATATCAAAACTTAACAAAACTTTATAAAAATATATTCAAATATATAAAGGATTTAAATATGAATTTCTTTTGAAAATAATAAATATAAAGTAAAAGTGAATATATTTGAAATCAAAGTAATAACAAATATTATAATAAACTTATAAATATTTAGAAATCTTTAAAAACCAAAATTATAACAGAGTATAATATTCAAAGTATATTAAATATAATAAAATCAAAAAATAGAAATAATTTGGAGGCTATTTTGAAAACAAAAATTGTTGTTTAAAACCATTTTTAAGATATTTAAAAATCATTTGAAAAAGAGAAATAGAGAGAGGGAGAGAGAGATCAAAAAGTGCTATAAGGGTTTTAACAAAAATTCCAATGTTCTATAATTTATCTGGGGTATCTTGAGTTCTTCAATACTCATTGGTCTTCAATCTCTAATTCTTGAATCTCTATATTTTCCTCTTGAATCTTCTCTTGATACTATACAGTCTTCTTAAACAATACCTATCTAATATCCTGCACTGTATACTAATATAACTTGATAAAAGCATTAGTATCTATATTTTATATAATGTCATATGGTTGTTATCATCAAAACCAATGCCTAAGGTACTAACAATCTCCTCCCTTTTGATGACAACAACTACATATATAAAATATGTTATAACTCCCCTTGAGTTACAAACTCTCCCTTATTCTATGCCTACATTCTAGATTTTATATATTTCTCCCCCTTTGTCATCAGTAAAAATCTAACAAGAAACTCCCCTAACTAAGGTACTATATAATACTGAGATATAAAAGCATGTAGAATAAGCGATATAATGATAGGCAATGAAATAAATAACTTGTATTAATTACAACAATCCAAGACATACTTTCTAATTAAGATGACACGAAATAATTTCAAGTAGTCAAATTAATTCACACTTATTTAATCAATAAACAAATTCAATCCAATCAACGAGTCTTATATGCAAATCTAAAGTAAATCTAGATCACGCAACAAACCATATCAAACAAGTCAGTCAAATCCTAACAAATTGTACTAAACATGCTAATCCTAGGACTAAGGTTTCTTTTTGATAATTGGATACTTATGGATGGAATAGAAGGGATAATAAAGGCAGAAATTCTCTTTTTGTTCAATGAGATTTCCATCTCGATCGGAACAAATTTCTCCAACACAATGGACTTCATCTTCATCCATTTGTTCTTCCTCTTCTTTTTCTTCTTCTTCCTCTTCCACTTTTGCATTTGCAGGATTAGGACTTTCCTCTTCAATCACTATTGGATTTTTGGTGTTATCCAATAGATACTTCTAAAGATTTCTAAGAATTCTCCCCTGTTTCTCTTCATCTTTGAGGAGACAAAGTTGAATCACCTGTATTTCAATAACTATTTGCAAAACACTCTTTATTTTTCCTCTAATTTAGTTACTGTCCATGGTGATATTTTGGAGAGGCCCTTATGTAGGAGATGGGAAGAAAAAGGGTGAATTTTCCTCCTTTGGATGCTTAGAATTAGAGGGGGCCATGGCATTATTTTATTTCAGAAGATAGAACAATGAAAAGATAGAAAAATGAAGAAGAAGTCGAATTTTGGTGGTTATATAACCCCAGTTCGAATTTTGAATTTACGAGGGAAAATTGAATTCTGAATTTAACTGCATGTGCCGACATATCCATTCCATGTATGTCGACATACCTAGTGTAAATTTGATGATTTGTTTTTGTTTTTTATTTTTGATTTATATGTCATTATTTTTATATTTTTGATAGAGAATAAATTCTTAACTCTTTTTTTAGCTTAGTAAACGATGTTTAGTTTAATGGTTCTGTTAATATATCGGCTTTTTGATTTCAGTAATTATAAACTCTGGTGAGATTATTTCTTTTATTACGTTATCTTTTACAAAGTGATGTCGTATATTTATATGTTTAGTTCTAGCATTATGAGTTGGATTTTTAGTTAATTGACCGCAATAGTATTATCACAGTATATTGGTGATTTTGTAAAGTTTAAACCAAAATATTTTGATGTTTGTTGCATATAAATAACTTATGAACATGTTAATGCTGCTAAAATATATTCTGCTTCTGTTATGGATAGAGATACAGGATTTTTCTTTTTGCTAAACTAGGAAACTAGAGAGTGTTCTTGTGACGACCCGGAATTTTTGAGTATTTGGAATTGGATATTTAATTTATTTTAAATATTCAAAAGTAAATTATTAACTAGAATTTCTAAATATCAATATTTTTGGATAATTAATTGTAGAATTTAATTATCGAATTTAAACAATTAAAAATAGTCGTCCGGGGCACAGTCTCGGAATTTGACGAAACCAGTTCCATTGGATCCGTAATATTTAATTATTATCGGATCTCAATTTTCATAGTTTTTGGAGTAATCGTTTGGTCGTACGATAGGGAACGTGCTGTAAATTTAATATTGAATAACCAGTCAAATCAATATCACGTTAAAACTTTATTTCCATCGTTCAAATCAAAGTAGAGAAATATCTGAGGCTGTTGTCTTCCTTTAGAAGCCATTTCTCCTTTTAACAACAACACGCAACCCTTTTCGTTTAAAGATAGAATCGAAACTCAGAAGAAAAATGGAAGCGTCCCCTTTATTTTTCGATTCAAGGAAAAATTGCGTCTTCCTCCTCAAATTCAATTCTTCTTTTCAATAAGAATGAAATATAAAACCACTGCCGAAACAAAAAAAAATCTCAAAACCATTTTTTCTATCGTTCGCAATCATGGCCGATAATCTCAGAGAAAACTAGGGTTTCGCGAAATCAACGCCTTCGAGCTAATCATTGCTGCGAACTTGGCTATTCCATCAGCCATCGTTGGCTCGTCCTTGCTCCTACACGATATTTTTACTGCTGATTTGAAGTCCTGCTACAGTCTCGCAAGGCAAGAGTGTCGATCATCCGGAGTAGGCGTGCGAAGGGGTGGGGTACGGTGGCTCGCGACGTGGTGGTTCGTGAGGCGATCGCGATGGCAGAAGCGGTGGTGACAGCGTTAGGATGGGTCGAAGGCGTGATAATCGGGATGGTCGCGAGGTTGTTCTCGAGCACGGCTTCGAAGGCGATAGGAAGTATGACAGTTGGGCAGTGGCGACGGTGATGAGCTCGTTCGAGCGAAGGCAGAATCTCGTAGAGCCGGAGTGCGTAGTACTCGGGATTTTTGTTTCTGCAGGCTTAGGTAATTTAAATTCAAAACATTTTAGTTCAATGTTTGCTTAGGTTTAAAATTGTAATTTTATTGTGATTCATTATTTCAACTATCAGAAGATTTTTAACAGTGTTTAAATTGTTTTGATTCGAGAGTATATATATATATTAATTCACATACATATTTTATTTAAAAACAGTAAATGGTATAAAGGTAAGATTTTGGGAATGGGAATCTTAAAATACTTGTAGCATTTAAAGGAAATAAATAAATAGTAATAAATTGTTTGATTGGTCCAAATATTAATAAACCATAAAATGTTGTTCAAGGTTGAAGTCTGAAAGGAAAACAAACTGGTCTGGAGTGGATTGCAAAGCTAAAATAAAAGGTGAGTTAATCTCACTCAGTTTAATTTTATTTAAATTTAATTGGTTAAATTTAAATATGGATGAATGATTGAATTGTTTGATTGGATTGATATGATATGGTATATAGTAGTATATACCAATATATATATATTGGCATATGTATATATTGGATTTGATATTCCCGCATTTTATAGCGGATGAGACCCTATGCGCCGCATAATAGCGAATGATATCTATTTAAATCCCATATACCGCGATATTCCACCTCGAAGTGGAATTGGTATTGTGCTAACGTCTGTGGATGCAGGGAAACAGGTTGGAGGGATCCAACTGGATTCCTCAAAAATTTATTTTATTATTCTGTGATCTGAATATTGATATCCTGTGATGATTTGATATTGGATGTTGTGGTTGATTGAATTCCCAGTATAATAAATTTTGAGAATCTATGGAATTGAATTTTTGAAGAAAATAAAGAATAATAATTTAAGTAAATTGGAATAAATTTAAAGGTGAATTGAAAATAAGATAAAATAAAGAGAATTGGAATTTTAGTAAATATAGAAAAAAAGAAATTTAAAATTTACGGAGGAGAAATAAAGATTAGAAAACTCAAGTAATATTGGTTTAGAGAAATAAAGGAATTACTTTTAATTTAATAATTTAATTTAATTAAAAGTGTAAATAAGGAATGTTGGGAATTTAAAATAGGTATTTTTCAGTTAAAAGGGGGTTTTAAATTCACAAATGAGAAATAAAATTTAAAAGGGTATTGTATTTGAAATAAATAAAGTAAACAAGGGAATTTTATCCCAAAGTAAAGCAAATTTGAAATCAATTGTAGAATTGATGTAAATGTTTGGAATTGGAAATTTAAAGAGAAATGAGATTTTGGGAATTTATAAACTGGGTTTATAAAGTGAAATAAATGTCGGTGGGCATTTTAAATATAAATTCAGGATGGGAATTTATAAGGGAAGGAGAATTGGTTTAAGAATAAATAATGATTTATTTTTAAAGAAGTGGAAGAGAAGTATTTTCTGGATAGCCAAGTACATTTGGTTTTAAAAGCAATTCTAAATATTTGTTAAAGATTTATTGTTAATTTTAAAATCAGGTTTAGAAAATCTATTATTTCAAATGTAAATTTTCAAAAGTAAGTATTTTTCAAAACTATTATTGTAATAGATATAGAAGTGATTTGGTAATACGTTTTAAAAGGAAATTTGTTTATATTTTTAAAGTGGTTTTATTTTAGATATTTTTAAATATATATTTTAACTTAAGTTTTAAAGTAGTTTTCAAAAGGTGTTTTATAAAGTATATTTATAATAAAGTGTTTTAAAATTATTTTAAAATCTAAAATGGGTTGTACTTGGTATTCCAGTGAAAATAAATATTTGGGAAATTATTCTGTGAAAGGAATATAGTTTGAAATTGTTTCCAATGGGGATTGGAAAGGGAAATAATATCTTGTGAAGATATTTTGAAAAAAAAAATAGATAATTGGGAAAAATTATTTATTGTTGATGGTTGTTATGGATGTAAATTGATAGTTAAACAACCGACTATCAATATTGGCCAAATGCGCTGATCGTTTCGAAGAGACCGGGATCGGGTTTGCTACATTACAGCGTGATAGGGGGTTCTCGCTTTGCGTTAGGTGGCGAACGGGAGACTCTTACCCCTACATGTCCCCGGGGGTAGTATAAGGCCTTTTGGGGTTGGTTGCGACTCGAGAGGGTGGCCGTAAAAGCAAACCCGAGGTATCACTGTGAGCCACAGCGGGGCTGGGATGGTTGAAAAGCCTACCGGTCGTGAACCGTTGCTGAAGGTTGAAAAGCCTAGGACGTTACAGTGGTATCAGAGCGAGGTTGGCGATAACCTTGGCTCTGGTGGAAATTTTGAGAGTATTAATAGATATGAGCGCGTATTTGTTAGTGAATATAAAATGGTTTTATATTGTGTTGGTTGATTTATTGAGTGGCATATGAACCTTCGTCGGCACAGTTTGCGCAACTGTATCGAAGGGGTTTCTAAACACTCGAATAGAACAATTCGACACAATATTGTTTTGAAATGGGTAGATGAAATAATTTTACCCAAAAATATATTTTGATATAAAAGAAATATTTCTTTAAAATTATTATATATTTGGATGTTTGGATTAAAGTATTCTAACAAATAAAATTGAAAGAAAAAAATATGGTAAGATTGTAAAATCAGAATGATTTACTTAACCAATGGATATTTGTATAAATATAAATTGTACAAATGAATTATAGTTAAAATTTGATTTAATCAAAATGGTAAATTTAAACCCTGGATATTTGGAGGTGTTTCCAAAGTGTTTTGAAGATAAACACTAGCATTATTATTTTGGAAAGTATTTCTGGAAGGGAAATTGTTTCAAATAAATTTTTGAAAGGGATATAGCAATAAATTCATTTCAGTTGCTGGAAATAATTCGGAGGATGACGGCCGCATCTTCAGAATTCATTTTCGAACTTCTGAGTGACGAATTGCTGCCAAATTGATTTATTCAGAAAAGCTAGTTGTTTTTGAAATTTCCAAAGGAAATTTGTTTGAAATAAAGCCAGGGTTGGTTTAAAAATCTAAGAAATGTGATTTGGAGATGTTGGAGATTTCAAATAATTTGAAATTTAAAAAGCCGGGTGTTTAAAAAGGGAAATTCTGACGAAATTGGTGGTAAACTTATAATTTGAGATGATTTTTAAATCAGAGAAATATAAGCTTTGAATGTTGATATTTAAAAGTTGAATGGAATCTTTGGAATTGAATTGAAATAAATTGTGATGTAAATGTTATTATGAGGATAAAATGATTTGACTGAAGTTAAATTAAGTAAAATTAAACTGTAATGAAGTTCAGTTGATTTATAAATAATATTGGGTGAGATTAAAATTCTTACAATAGCAAGTAAAAAGTGAGATGAATAAGAGATGTGAAGTTTGGAATAGAAATCTGAGTTAAAATAAATTTAGCTTGGATAAGGGTAAAGAAATTAAATTTATTGGAGAATTTAATTAATTGTGACTCAAATGGGAGATTATAGCTAAGTAAATAAATATGTTTGGTAAATTGGAAATTGAATAAAATCCAGAACTTGAGTTGATAATCTATACAATTTGAATTTTGATAAAATGAATTTGACTTAAAGGATGAAGTTGAATTAAAGGAAGTATAAATGAAAATTTAATAAAGTGAAAGTTGGTTTGAATAAGATTCAAATTTGAAAAGAAATGAAATTGTGAATAAACAAATGAAGCTACATTTGTGAATTAATGAGTTGAAATTGAAAAATAAAATGAGATTTTATTTGAGTCAAGTTGAATTAGTTAAACGAAAAGTGAATTGTGGGTTGAATAAGATGGTTTAAATTTGTATATAAAATTCAAGTAGGAAAAAATAAATTTGAAATTTCCTTGTTAATAATTAAATAAATTCACGATGAATTGAATACGGAAATTGAAAATTTAAATGAATGAGTAAATATACTGATTGAATTAAATTAGTAAATGGAAAGGATTCGATCAAATGAAAATCAAACCAAGGATTTAAAAAAAAAATTTGTTTACAAGGAAACCATAACTTGAGTTTGGAAGTGAAATAGCTTAAGTTAACATTTGAATAAATGCTCGACTTAAGAAAAGAAATTGTGAAATGATTTCAAATAAAATAAAATGAATGTAAATATGAAATGCAAATTAAATTGAATTGAATCAATTGAAATGGATATGGATTCATTTCGCTTAAAAATGAATAGAATGGAGGAAAATGAATTGCAAACCATTAAATTGAATAGAAATGGTATGTGAATTAGTTGTAAGCGATTAAAATTGTATTAAAACCATATAAATTGCTTATGGAAATTATTTTAAGTGCATTTCCTATGAAAACTATTGATTTGCTATTGGAATTTAATGGGATGTTAATAGAATTTTCTTAAATTGTCACTTATCAGTTTAAATGGAGTTAGTACAGGTTCAGGGAAGCCGTTTGGCTGCATTGTGGATTGCATTGAATGCTAAATAAATCATCGCTTGCTAAAATAAAGGTATGCCTACGCCAAAAATTCAAAATAGGAAATATGAACTGTTTTGTTTCTTTTTCCGGCCTGAGGCCGATGTATATACATTTTTGGGCATCCTGCGATATCGCAGAAGTCCCTCCGTACAAGGGAGACTCTGCCAAAATTTTTCGTAAATTTTGGGAGTTAGAAAATTTTTGAGATTTTTGAAAATTTTCATTAACGGTAAGTGATTTAAATTTGTTAAGCAAATAAAATTGAAACTGGATATTGAAATCTAATTCAAATGTGAATGTAAAGTAAAGTGAAATCGAAGGAACTAAAGAAGTGAAGTTTGCGAATAAACTGTTAATTGAAATTTAAATTAATTAGTAAGTGCAACTAATTAAATATTCGGGTGAAAGCCAAATTGAAATCAAATGGAATTGTAAAGACAAGAGTAAATAGAAATGGATATGAACTTCAATAATGAAGTGAAAATAAGTATAAGCAGTATGTAGAATATTTATTTTGAACTTAAGGAATATGGTGAGATTCTTAAGTAATTTGGTATTGAGGAAAGTTATTCTAGATGAATAATTGAATAACAATTAAAATTTGAAGTTGTGAAATGAGAAAATTGTGGATAAGTGAATGTAATCAAAATGAATGTGAATAAAAGAGAATTGATATAGTTCATAATCAATTGGAATTTACGTAAGATGTACGTATATTATTTTATTCGCATAGCTATTTGATCCAGATGTCGAACACAGAATTTCGAGATAGTTTTATCGATCCGAATTAGGATTTTTCACTCGATTTTCGACGGCGAACCTGGATATGGATTGTTGGTTGATTCTGGTAATTCTCTATCGTAGTTATGACTATGCAAGGAGAATGACGGCTTTCGATCAAGAAACCAGATCTGAGTCCGCACTAGGAAGTCGGGTGGACGATACTAGTTCGGAAGTGAGATGGTGTGATCGAGTGAGCGATCGAATGTGATATTGCGTACGGATGATATATGTACATCGTACGGGCTTAAGTAAAACAAATATTGGAAATTTGTAAAAGAAAGTATAAAATGACTTTGGAACTGTGATTGACTATTATTGCTTAGTAGGATATACAGGTGTATAAAAGCAATGGATAATTGAGATTTTTGATTATAGAAGATAAATTGAATTGCCCAACTAAAAGGTATGTATTTGAATTTCTATATGAAATTTGATTGGGTTTTGATGCAGCCACTTGGCTTTTTGTTTTCTTTTTGAATATGGGAGGCCGTAGAGCCATTTTGTAGTAGTACCGAGCTAGCCGCGCAAAGGAGACGCTGGCAAAATTTTCCGGGAATTTGAAGAGTTAGAGAATTTTTGAGAAATTTTGAATAATTTAAATTTGAATTCAAATTTGAATTTGAATGGTGAGGTAAAATTTAGTTGTTTGGAAAATACGGTTAAAAATGTAGACCGTTAGTTGAAGTGATAATCTTTAATAAAAGATTTGGGATGATAAATTGATAAAACTGTTTTGTTTAGGGGAATTGATAAATGGGAATTGGAACATTCTTCTTAACTGGTAATTTCGAGGACGAAATTCTTTTAAGGGGGGAGGAATGTGACGACCCGGAATTTTTGAGTATTTGGAATTGGATATTTAATTTATTTTAAATATTCAAAAGTAAATTATTAACTAGAATTTCTAAATATCAATATTTTTGGATAATTAATTGTAGAATTTAATTATCGAATTTAAACAATTAAAAATAGTCGTCCGGGGCACAGTCTCGGAATTTGACGAAACCAGTTCCATTGGATCCGTAATATTTAATTATTATCGGATCTCAATTTTCATAGTTTTTGGAGTAATCGTTTGGTCGTACGATAGGGAACGTGCTGTAAATTTAATATTGAATAACCAGTCAAATCAATATCACGTTAAAACTTTATTTCCATCGTTCAAATCAAAGTAGAGAAATATCTGAGGCTGTTGTCTTCCTTTAGAAGCCATTTCTCCTTTTAACAACAACACGCAACCCTTTTCGTTTAAAGATAGAATCGAAACTCAGAAGAAAAATGGAAGCGTCCCCTTTATTTTTCGATTCAAGGAAAAATTGCGTCTTCCTCCTCAAATTCAATTCTTCTTTTCAATAAGAATGAAATATAAAACCACTGCCGAAACAAAAAAAAAATCTCAAAACCATTTTTTCTATCGTTCGCAATCATGGCCGATAATCTCAGAGAAAACTAGGGTTTCGCGAAATCAACGCCTTCGAGCTAATCATTGCTGCGAACTCGGCTATTCCATCAGCCATCGTTGGCTCGTCCTTGCTCCTACGCGATATTTTTACTGCTGATTTGAAGTCCTGCTACAGTCTCGCAAGGCAAGAGTGTCGATCATCCGGAGTAGGCGTGCGAAGGGGTGGGGTACGGTGGCTCGCGACGTGGTGGTTCGTGAGGCGATCGCGATGGCAGAAGCGGTGGTGACAGCGTTAGGATGGGTCGAAGGCGTGATAATCGAGATGGTCGCGAGGTTGTTCTCAAGCACGGCTTCGAAGGCGATAGGAAGTATGACAGTTGGGCAGTGGCGACGGTGATGAGCTCGTTCGAGCGAAGGCAGAATCTCGTAGAGCCGGAGTGCGTAGTACTCGGGATTTTTGTTTCTGCAGGCTTAGGTAATTTAAATTCAAAACATTTTAGTTCAATGTTTGCTTAGGTTTAAAATTGTAATTTTATTGTGATTCATTATTTCAACTATCAGAAGATTTTTAACAGTGTTTAAATTGTTTTGATTCGAGAGTATATATATATATTAATTCACATACATATTTTATTTAAAAACAGTAAATGGTATAAAGGTAAGATTTTGGGAATGGGAATCTTAAAATACTTGTAGCATTTAAAGGAAATAAATAAATAGTAATAAATTGTTTGATTGGTCCAAATATTAATAAACCATAAAATGTTGTTCAAGGTTGAAGTCTGAAAGGAAAACAAACTGGTCTGGAGTGGATTGCAAAGCTAAAATAAAAGGTGAGTTAATCTCACTCAGTTTAATTTTATTTAAATTTAATTGGTTAAATTTAAATATGGATGAATGATTGAATTGTTTGATTGGATTGATATGATATGGTATATAGTAGTATATACCAATATATATATATTGGCATATGTATATATTGGATTTGATATTCCCGCATTTTATAGCGGATGAGACCCTATGCGCCGCATAATAGCGAATGATATCTATTTAAATCCCATATACCGCGATATTCCACCTCGAAGTGGAATTGGTATTGTGCTAACGTCTGTGGATGCAGGGAAACAGGTTGGAGGGATCCAACTGGATTCCTCAAAAATTTATTTTATTATTCTGTGATCTGAATATTGATATCCTGTGATGATTTGATATTGGATGTTGTGGTTGATTGAATTCCCAGTATAATAAATTTTGAGAATCTATGGAATTGAATTTTTGAAGAAAATAAAGAATAATAATTTAAGTAAATTGGAATAAATTTAAAGGTGAATTGAAAATAAGATAAAATAAAGAGAATTGGAATTTTAGTAAATATAGAAAAAAAGAAATTTAAAATTTACGGAGGAGAAATAAAGATTAGAAAACTCAAGTAATATTGGTTTAGAGAAATAAAGGAATTACTTTTAATTTAATAATTTAATTTAATTAAAAGTGTAAATAAGGAATGTTGGGAATTTAAAATAGGTATTTTTCAGTTAAAAGGGGGTTTTAAATTCACAAATGAGAAATAAAATTTAAAAGGGTATTGTATTTGAAATAAATAAAGTAAACAAGGGAATTTTATCCCAAAGTAAAGCAAATTTGAAATCAATTGTAGAATTGATGTAAATGTTTGGAATTGGAAATTTAAAGAGAAATGAGATTTTGGGAATTTATAAACTGGGTTTATAAAGTGAAATAAATGTCGGTGGGCATTTTAAATATAAATTCAGGATGGGAATTTATAAGGGAAGGAGAATTGGTTTAAGAATAAATAATGATTTATTTTTAAAGAAGTGGAAGAGAAGTATTTTCTGGATAGCCAAGTACATTTGGTTTTAAAAGCAATTCTAAATATTTGTTAAAGATTTATTGTTAATTTTAAAATCAGGTTTAGAAAATCTATTATTTCAAATGTAAATTTTCAAAAGTAAGTATTTTTCAAAACTATTATTGTAATAGATATAGAAGTGATTTGGTAATACGTTTTAAAAGGAAATTTGTTTATATTTTTAAAGTGGTTTTATTTTAGATATTTTTAAATATATATTTTAACTTAAGTTTTAAAGTAGTTTTCAAAAGGTGTTTTATAAAGTATATTTATAATAAAGTGTTTTAAAATTATTTTAAAATCTAAAATGGGTTGTACTTGGTATTCCAGTGAAAATAAATATTTGGGAAATTATTCTGTGAAAGGAATATAGTTTGAAATTGTTTCCAATGGGGATTGGAAAGGGAAATAATATCTTGTGAAGATATTTTGAAAAAAAAAATAGATAATTGGGAAAAATTATTTATTGTTGATGGTTGTTATGGATGTAAATTGATAGTTAAACAACCGACTATCAATATTGGCCAAATGCGCTGATCGTTTCGAAGAGACCGGGATCGGGTTTCCGTATACCAGGATTCTAGGTCTGGAGACTCGAATACCACTTCGATCCGGTTTGTACGTTTCGTGGGGAAACGAGGGTAATATTGATAAGGGGATAGTGTTATCAGTTCTGTTCGGACCTGGAACGGACTTGTATGGATGAATGCTATCGGACATCGTCAGGGGACGATGGGCATTCTAAGTGAAACGTTCTGAAGGTAACGTTTAGCTTCAAGCCTCATCAACCGGGAATGACTGAAAATCAGGGGTTATGCAGCAAGGCTTCGTGGGTAGCGCCCACTGGAGAGTATGATCATTCCTGTCTAGATGTCCCTTTTATTTCGGCTTAGTGGTGCGGTTGCTGATCCCAACCGTGGGGTGATCATATTCGGAATTGCCCATAGGTGATTCCGGCCTTGTGTTGCAGGGGAGTGGGCGTACTCCTCGGTACTGTGATCTAGGCCACGTACTGTGACAGGTGGTACCCCAGTGCCTAGTCATTCGTTGGGAATCCATTCTCCCTACGTGCCTTGTACGTGTTTTGTTTGTATACCTAGTATGCTGGAATTTAATCATGTAACAATTTCAGCTATTTGAATAAGTATTTGTAAATAGACACTATTATAATATCAGATGATTTTATAAAAAGTGTTTTAGCTATCGTAAGGTAAAAACCCGACATGTTTATTTGTGGCGTGGTCTTACGAGATGCTTTTGTTTTCAAAGGATTTTGAAACTTTAATAATCAATTTGAGTGTGATTTTCTCACGCTGGTATTCCAGACTGACTCGGGTATTGTTTTATATAATGCTCGGGTCAGACCGAGATAAACAGGTTCAGATTGTAGCTGTGGAGCTCAGGAGACGAGCTGGATGGCGATACGTACTTCCGTATTTGTTTATTTTTCCGCTGTGTATTTGGATGTATATCATTGATGTGATGAACTCTGATGATGTATTCTGTAAATGTATTGTATAAACAGATATATTTTTCTGTTTGAGTAAAGATCTGTTTTGTATATATTATATTTTATTCCGCTGCGATGTGAGATTCTATTGTTGATTTTCTGTTTCTTCTTCTTCTACCTCTTCTTCTTTAACACAAATGGTTCGATTTTCCGAGACTGGAAAGTCGGGTCGTTACAGTTCTAAAAAGTGACAAGTTCCCATTATACTTTTTCAGTCTGATTTGCAACTAGCATAATCAGCATCATTATAAGAGATTGATTCAAAGGAATCCTCTTTTGGATAAAAGAGTCTATAATCTAATGTATTATTTACATATCTTAATGTTCTTCTTACAGATTTTAGATGAGTTTCCTTAGGTTGAGATTGATATGTTGCACAAAGACATACACTATGCATTATATCAGGTCTACCAGTTGTTATATAGAGTAATGATCTAATCGTTTCTCTATATAATTTTTGATCTACATCTTTTGAATGTTCTTCCTTATTTAAATTTTCATTTTTTGTCGTGGGAGTTGGCTTACTACTGGTATTTGACATTTCAAATTTCTTAAATAAATCTTTAGCATATTTTTCTTGACTTAGAAAAATACAATTACTTAATTTTTTTATTTGTAATCCTAAGAAGTAATTTAGTTCTCCCATATGACTCGTTTCAAATTCCTTAGTAATTAATTTATCGTTGGTTGATCTAAAAATAATATCGTCTACATATATTTGCATCAGTTGAATATGATTGTTATTTGTTTTAATAAAAAGAGTACTATCTGCTTTGCATATTTCAAAATTAGATTGTAATAAATATGATCTAAGTCTATCATACCAAGCTCTAAGAGCTTGCTTTAGACCATATAAAACTTTCTTTAATTTATAAACGTGATTAGGGAATTTTTCATCCTAAAAAAGTGGGGTTTTCTACATAAACATATTCTTCAATAAAACCATTTAAAAATGCACTTTTAACATCCATTTGAAATAATTTAAAATTATTATGATTCGTAAAAACGAGTAAGATTCTTATTGCTTCTAATCTAGCTATGGGTGCAAAGGTTTCATCAAAATCAATACCTTCTTCTTGGCAATAACTTTGAGCGACTAAATGAGCTTTCTTTCTTACAACTTCTCCTTGTTCATTCATTTTATTTATATATACCCAGTTAGTTCCTATTATATATTTATCCTCATGTCTTGGGACTAATTCTGAAGCATCATTTCCAGTGAATTGATTCAATTTTTCTTGCATAGCAAAAATCCATGAATCATCTACTGATGTTTCCTTTGAATTTTTAGGTTCAATTGTTGAAGTGAAAGCAATATTACTCATTTTATTTAATTGATTTCTTGTTTTAAGAACAGATTCTATATTTCCTACAATGTTTTCTATAGGATGATCCTTTAATATTTTGGTTCTCTTATTTGGATATATATTTTCATTATCCTTATCATTTTTATTATTAGTAATCCCATTTGTATTAGCAATATTTTCTTCTTCATCAATACTTCTATTATTAATTTTAAAATTTTCATCAAATGAAGCATGTAATATCTCTTCAATAGTATTAGTTCTAGAATTAAAAACTCTGTAAACTTTACTTCTGTTTGAATATCCAATAAAAATTTCTTTACTTGATGTAGCATCAAATTTATCTAAATTTTCTTTAGTATTCAATATAAAACATCTACTATCGAAAATTCTAAAGTATAATACTTTAGGCTTTTTATTATAAATTAATTTGTATGGTGTTTTCTTTGTTAAAGGTCTTATCAAAACTCTATTTAAAATATAACATGTTATGGAAACTGCTTTAGCCCAATATTTTTCAGGTAAATTGCTATCATTTAACATAGTTCTAGCATATTCTTGAATTGTTCTATTTTTACGTTCTACTACTCTGTTTTGTTAGGGTGTTCTTGGAAAAGAAAAATTATAAGCAATTCCTTTCTTATTAAAAAAATTTCAAAATTTTATTTTTGAACTCTCCTTCACGATCACTTCGAATAGTTTTAATTTTAATAGATAGTTGATTTTGAATTCTTTTAACAAAGATTCTAAACATTTCAAAAGCATCAATTTTAAGTTTTAAGAAAATTAGTCCAAATAAATCTAAAAAAATCATCTACAATTACAAAGACATATCTATTATGATTTATAGATTGTATTTGTGAGGGATCAAAGATATCTAAATGAAGAAGCTCAAGGGGTTGAGAGGTAGAGATCATATCCTTTGACTTAAAAGAACTTTTTCTAAGTTTCCTAATTGACACGCATCGCAAAGATTATTAACATTAAAACTTATTTTAGGAAGACCCCTAACTAAATCATTTTTGACAATTTTAGAAAGGTGTTTGAAATTCAAATGACCAAATCTTTTATGTCAAAATCCAAGGGTCACTTGATTCAACCAAAAAACACAAATTATCATTTGATACTTTCGTACTGAATATGTAAATGTTTCTTTTCTTAATGCCTTCAAAGATAATGTTTGACTCATTATCTTCAATATGACATTTATCGTTTTCAAATTTAATTTTGAAGCCTTTGTCACACAGTTGACTAATACTCAACAGATTATGTTTTAAATTCCTAACTAAAAAAATATTAGAAATAGTAAGAGTTTTAGAATTACCGACATTGCCGATGTCAATCACAGATCCTTTAGGGTTGTCTCCAAAATTGAGTAATCCATAAATGATATCTTTCAAGATCTACAGATTACCAGTTATATGCCTTGAGAAGCCACTTTTTAGTATCTATTTGTCCTTTTTAATTTATAGAGTTTGATCACCAACCGTTTGTTCATCAAAAGCCGTGTAATATGTCTATTCATGCAAATTATACCTTTTCAAAAGATCAAGTGACTTTTCATAATGAGTGAATGCAAATTCATGAAACAATGCCATGTTACTTTTATCAGATTGCTTTTCAGAAATAGTGTTAAAAATAATATCAATATCTCTTTCCATTAAAGTTTTTAAAAAACCAAAATTATGATTATTTTGAAAACTAATGCTCTGATACCAAATCTTGCTTAGCAGAAGATTGATCATAAGGCTAATTTAACACTAGATGGGGGGTGAATAGTGTTTTCTATTTTTTGTGAATTTTTTTGAATTCTTTTAAGATTATAGTTTAAATAATGTAGTTAACAATCATAGGTTCAAACAATGATGGATATTAATGTAGTAAAAGTAAAAAAGAACATACTAAGAGTTTATACTGGTTTGGAGTTATCCTACATCCAGTCCTGTACAATTCCTTATACATATTTCTTTTCAAATATCAAAGTAAATACAATCTCAAATTCAAGGTAACGAGATACACCTTCCAAACTTTCCGACCTCTGGGTAGAGTCACTTGATTTATATGGGGCATAAGTACACCATTAGATATTCGAGCTACTAAGCACACCCAATTGATTTATACGGGCTACAATCACACCTACAAGTATAACAGTATGATTTGATAGAGTTTTATAGACTCGGATCGTTGATCTTGATTAAAAATGATCCTATAACCTCTTGAATAGAACTTTGATCTTGTTTGAGTGAGAGAAATGAGAGAAATCATAGAGTAATCAATAAAGAATCAAATCAATGGAGTTTGAATTTGATTCTGATTGAATTTGAGAATATTTTGAGTAGATTTTCTATTAGGATTCAAGAGAGTAAAAGAGGAGAGAAATATGAAAAGTTAGTTAAAAAAAATTCGTTAGTTTAACCCCTATTTATAGAGAAACAACAATCATTTCCATTTGCAAAGATGTACGATGAAAAGACACTTCCATTCAAAATTTGGATTTTGAAAATTACGGTCACTATATCGATATATAGGAAATGGACATGTCGACATATCCTTCACAAAATTTTTAAACACTTTATAAAATTTATTTTGAAAATATTAAGTTTTTGTGAAATATTTTGATACTTTGTAAAATCATCTAAACATAGTTTATGCATATTTTAATCATATCAAAACTTAAGAAAACTTTATAAAAATATATCCAAATATATAAAGTATTTAAATATGAATTTCTTTTGAAAATAATAAATATAAAGTAAAAGTGAAAATATTTGAAATCAAAGTAATAAAAAATATTAAAATAAACTTATAAATATTTAGATATCTTTAAAAACTAAAATTATAACAGAGTATAATATTCAAAGTATATTAAATATAATAAAATCAAAAGATAAAAATAATTTGAAGGCTATTTCGAAAAATTAAAACAAAAATTCCTTTTTAAAACCATTTTTATGATATCTGAAAGTCATTTGGAAAAAAGACATAGAGAGAGAGAGATCAAAGAAGTGCTATTAGGATTTTAACAAAAATTCTAAGACTCTATAACTTATCTGGGATATCTTAAGTTCTTCAATACTCGTGAGTCTTCAATCTCTAACTCTTGAATCTCTATATCTGCCTCTTGAATCTACTCTTGATGCTGTACAATATTCTTAATCAATACTTGTCTAATATCCTGCACTGTAAACTAATATAACTTGATAAAAACATTAGTATCTATATTTTATATAATGTCATATGGTTGTTATCATCCAAACCAATGCCTAAGGTACTAATAATTAGTAGGTTATACATTGTTCAGCCGATGTACCTATAGGGGGTCGTTTTTTGTTTGATCATTGTATGCTATCAGTTGCATAATATGGAGTACAAGACACGTTTACCATCAAGACTATATCTCGATTCTTTGATAGGCAGTTTACCATTGAGATTGTATACTCGATTTGTGTCTTAGGTAGTGTACCATTGATATTGTCTACTCAATATAGGGTTAGGCAACGTATAATCAGCATTGCATACTCGATGTATTATTTCATGTAGGTGATTTACAGTCGAAATTGTATACTCGACGTATTATTAGGTTTACCCATTTTCCAGATTTCCAACCTTTGAGCTAGGATCCTTGTGGACTATTATCATATTTTGGGCATATTATAAGTTGTTACCCTATATTTTGTCAACTGGCTAACTTGTTAGATGTAGTGCACACATACAAATAAACATTATTAAATGATAATTCATCTACCTATTAGCATCATGCCACTAGTGATACGTCTTATTCACTAGACCATGTCTGACCCCTCTATTTCTCCTTTTTTTATATCTACTTAACGATTGACAGAATATTAGGGTGGTTTGATAAGAGAGAGTAAGATACTTGAAGATAGTGACCAAGCGCTCTGGATTTACTTTATTTACAGTCATTCCATATGCATCTTAGTACATTTATCAATCAATTACTTATTATATATCTAGATGGATATTATCAAGAACTTTATTATGTTGTTTCCTATATCGGTCACTTTGATTTTAAACAGAGATAATTTGGTTATCTTAGTTATTTATATTTTGTTCCTTCTACTATAAGAACTAAAAGTGTAGATTGTTTAAAATTCATATTTACCACTATACCATGTAAACTATCAAAACCTAACAATCTGTACTTCTCGAAAGGATGAGAGTTCGACAGCTGCATATAGGTATTGATTCGGTGTGTCTAGAAGTGCTAACTGTTATGTTTGGTATTAGATCCTAGGTTTAGAATTCCTTATGGATTAGATGCGTATTGGGTGAGCATACTTGTATATTTAATATGTATATACACATATATATAATGTGTATATAAATAAGAATAACATGGATATACCCATGAAATCCCAGTAATCCTTACTGTTATCTAAGAAAACCTGCTAATGATTCCTTTTTATGAATAAGTGAAAATGAGCAATCAATCTAGAAATAGTTCTGGTGAAAATAGTTCTAATAAGGCAGTAGTAGAGGCTCCAAAAGTGAACTTTCTAATATGGTTCTGCCAGTATCTTCAAGAAAGAGGCCAAGCTAAAATTAAGCCCAACGGAGGATCCATAGCTTAAGCACATGGTGTAGTTCTCGCTCCTCTATCTGCTTTGGGTTCTCCAAAACTATGCCAAGATTTCCAAAGTTTAGGTGGAAAGAATTATATGGGAACTAAATCAATTGTTGAGACTTGAGCAAGGCTAAAAATAAGTGTGATGTTGGTAATGTTAGTTTGGCGAAAGTTGGATCTTAAGGCCAATTTAACACTTGAGGAGGGGTGAATAGTGTTTCATAATTTTTGTGAATCTTTTTGAATACTTTTAAGATTATTGTTTAAACAACGCAATTAAAAATCACAAATTCAAGCATAGATGAATATAAATGTAGTAAAAGTAAAAAGGAAAGAACGCGCCATGATTTTATATTAGCTCGTAGTTACCATACTTCCAATCCTGTACAATTCCTCATACAGATTTCTTTTCAAATATCAAAGCAAATACAATCTCGATTTTAAGGCAACGAGACACACTCTCCAGACTTTGAGACATCGGGTAGTCACACTTGATTTAAATGGGCTACAAGCACACCCACTATATTTTTGGGAATCTAAGCACACCTAACTGATTTAATGGACTATAATCACACCCACAAGTATAACGACACAATTTGATAGAGTTTTATAGGCTCAGATCGTTGATCTTGATTACATATGATCCTATAATCTCTTGAATAGCACTTTGATCATGTTTGAGTGAGAGAGATGAGAGAAATTAGACAGCAATCAACAGAGAATCAAATCAATGGAGTTTGAATTTGATTCTGATGGAATTTAAGAATATTTTGAGTAGATTTTCTTTTAGAATTCAAGAAAGTGATAGAGGATAGAAAATATGAGAAAAAGTTAACAAAAATTCGTTAGTTTAACCTCTATTTATAGAGGAACAATAGTCATGTCCACTCGTGAAGAGATACGACGAAAAGACATTTCCATTCAAAACTTGAATTTCAAAATTACAGTCACTATATCGACATATAGGAATTGGATATGTCAACATATCCTTCACAAAATTAAAAAACACTTTATAAAAATTATTTTGAAAATATTAAGTTTTGTGAAATATTTGGATACTTTGTAAAATCATCTAAACATAGTTTATACATAATTTTAATCAAATCAAAACTTAAGAAAATTTTATAGAATTATATTTGAATATATAATAGATTTAAATATGATTTATTTTGAAAATAATAAATATAAGTAAAAGTGAATATATTTGTAATTAAATTAATAACAATTATTATAATAAACGTATAAATATTTAGAAATCTTTTAAAACTAAAATTATAACAAAGTATAATATTCAAAGTACATTAAAAATACTTAAAAACTTAAAAATATAATAAATCAAAAGATAGAAATAATTTGAAGGCTATTTTGAGAACAGGAATTCTTTTAAAACCATTTTAAAGATATTTGGAAATCATTTGAAAAAGAGAAATAGAGAGAGGGATCAAAAAAGTGCTATCAGGGTTTTAGAAAAATTCTAAGACTATATAACTTATCTATGATACCTTGAGTTCTTCAATACTCATGAGTCTTCAATCTCTAACTCTTTATTCTCTATCTCTTGAATCTTCTCTTGACATTGTACGGTCGTCTTAATTAATACTTGTCTAATATCTTAAACTATATATTAATATAACTTGATAAAAACATTAGTATCTATATTTTATATAACGTCATATGGTTATTATCATTAAAATTAATGCCTAAGCTACTAACAATCTCCCATTTATTTTAAGATGAAGACTATATATATATATAATATGTTATAACTCCCCCTAAGTTACAAAACTCCCCCATATTCTATGGCTTGACTCCAAGATTTTATATATTTATCCTCCTTTGTAATCAATAAAAAAGATCTCCCCTTAACTAAGGTACTATGTGATGTATATTAGGTGATAAGAAAAGCAATAATAAATGATATATAAGAGCAATAATAATAATATAAATGTTAACACAAATTATTTGTATTTAATCATGTTAATTTAATACATTCAATTTCAAATCAAACTAGTAAACCAACCTAATCAAACAATCCAAACAAATCAAATTCAAGCAATCCATATAAAATCAATCAAATATGTATATTGTTATTTACATAAATCCAAACCTATTTAACTAGACATTTTGAGGAACTTCAACCCAACCATTAGCACCAAAGATTGGATCTACTTTGATGGCATCCTAATCTTCATCATCTTTGTTGATGGCACATTCTGGATTGTTGATTGGTTCTTCTTTGGTAAAGGAAGAAATCATCCATCGAGTAGCATCGAAATGCTTCTCTTGCTCTTTAATCATCTGCATTTGGTTTAGTTCTAAGTACCTCTTATTTCTAAAAATGCAAATAAGAATATTCTTGAACGATTTGAGTGTTTGTTCAAGATTTTCGCAAATTTTTTGATGAGGAGAAGGCATTATTGAAAAGATAAGTTTATATATGGAAGAGAGTGAAAATAAAGATTAAAAATAATGATTTTCTGGAGTAAATAGGTATATATAAGGTTAAGAAGTCGTTTGAAATGAATTGGTGTTTGGTAGTTATTTTATTTTAAATTTTTTTGAAAACTGCCTGTTATATGTCAACATACATGATTTGCTTATGTCGACATGCACTATATTTTTCAAAACTACTGCAACGACCCAGATTTTTCGTTGTTTGATTTTGAATATCTAAATGGTTTTAAACATTGGATTTGGAATATAAGTTGATTTTTGGATATGAAAGATTTTGGTTGAAAATATAGAATGAATTTAACAAATATAGTGATTTATCGTAATACGGAAATGGTGAATAATTGAAATTATGTTGGATATGAATCGAAACAATTTCTAATGTTGATATAAATTCTATTTAAATTAGAATTTAGTTAATAAGTTTTTAAAATTGAAATTTCAAGCGATTTCGTTAATTTTTGGAATCATCGATTTAATCAACGCGTTAAAATAGCGATCCGAAGCACAGTCTCAGAATTCTACGAAACTAGTTCTATTTGATCCATAATAGTATATTATTATCGGATTTCAAATTTCATAGCGTTTAAAGTTACCGTTTGGACATACGGTGTAACAACCCGCAGATTTTACGATTTTATATTTAAATAATTTATTTAAATATAACGTCGTGAGTCGGATTAAAGTCCGAAAATCTACTTTTTGCAAACGATCAAATCAGGACTCAGGACCACTTCCATTGAGTGCAAAATGGCATTTGCGACTTTTTTGAGTATAAGCTTCGATATGGTTGGAGTAAGTTGAATTTTGCTATTTTCTGTTGGGCTTTTGGGTTTGGGTTTGACCCAACTCAACATATACTCTAACTCAGCCCCTCTCTTCATCCATTCTTCCTCATTTCATTTCTTTTACTCTAGCAAAACTGAAAATGGTGGAAGAGAAGGGGAATTAGAAATTCCAAGCCCTAGATTGAATAGCAAACTCCAAATTCTTGCTCCAAATTATAGAAGAAGCTTAGGTAAGCCCCATCTTCATCTTCTCCATCTCTTCTCCTCTTCGATTTCTGAAATTTCCTAAAACCCTAACTTAGAAAATGTTTCATTTTGAGCTTTAGATTGAAGCTCCTTGGGTTGAAATTGAAGAGTAATTGTTCTAGCTTTGCTTGTAGCCTCTCTCTTGTGTTTTTGGGATAAAAGGTGAGATTTTTATCTCACATCTATGTATATATCTATCTTTGTTGTTAAGTATGAATTCCTAACACTTGTCCATGTGCATTTGATTTTGGTTTGGATTGATTTGGTGTACATTCCCATTTTTGGTGTTTTGAAATCAAAATCTATGAAAATCCTATTATGGATATTTGGACATTGATATTTGAGGCGTATCGAAGAGCCGTTAAGGCTGGGTTGTCGCGTGGCGTAAATCCTTAGTCGTCATTTGCTCGCCCGATTGCTTCCGATATTCATTTGGCCATTTTTGGTCGAGGTTCAGGAAATGTTCTGAAATACAGTTTCAGACGTCTGAATTTATATTTCAGACGTCTGAATATTATATTGGGAAGATTTCTATTCCCAGATTTAGACATCTGAATCTGTATTTCAGATGTCTGAATCTGTATTTCAGATGTCTGAACCTGAATTTCAGACGTCTGAATTGGTTCGTTTTAAACCAGAAAGGAAATAGGCTAAAAAGTGCCTATTTCAGACGTCTGAATCTGAATTTCAGACGTCTGAATTCTGTTCTGGAAAATATTTTTATTCTCCAGATTCAGACGTCTGAATCTGTATTTCAGACTTCTGAATCTGCTATCTTTTGCCAATTCGCCTATTTTGCTTGATTTTCAAAATTTTATAGATGTGTGTTGATTTCAAGTGTTGTTATTACATATTTGACTTTGATGACTTCCTTTTGATTTCATACACGGGTTTTATAAAAGGTTCTTCTTAAATTATTAAAAGCTCGTTCTCCAATTTATAATTTCTATTTAAAACACACACACAACTTTGCACTTCGAGCGAAGAGGGAGGAGAATTAAATGATTAAATAAAACGCGTGCAATGAACACGTGCGTTTATCTTTTCAGTTAATTCCTAATCTATTCGTTTGACCGTTTTGATCTCTGGGTCTGGTTCACCGATGAGATGAGGTGAACTTTGTACTGCTTTGAGTGTGAAATTGGCTAACGGTTAGTAAACCGTTTAGTGCGAACGTGGGGTATGGGACTCACGTTAACATTTTTCGGGTTCCTTTCTGCGAGTTGTGACACATTCCGCCGGACAGTGGTGTCCAGTACCGCCACTACGGTTTGTTGCCTTTTGGCGTTGCCTTCGGGCGTTGCCTTTTGGCGTTGCCTTCGGGCGTTGCCTATTGGCGTTCCTTCGGGCGTTGCCTTCGGGCGTATGGATCCTTGTACTGAGCTCGAGCATCTTTTGTTTCTTTGACTATTACATTTCCCTAGTGTATCGCCCTTTGGTGTAGGTTCTTTGAACCGCACGATATATAGCGATTACCTTATGGAAACTTGTGTTACTTTTGTTGGTATTTGTCAATTGCCTTTTGGCTTGTTTGGGCATTTATGTCCTTTGTTATTGAGTTGCCTATGATACGAGGCTTGTTTTGATTCATCTTATGATAGACGATTTGGTTATCTCTTTTGGAGATAATGGTGGTACCTTATGATCTTGTATGTTCATTATCATTAGTATATCTAACTGATTTGTTTAGCCAGACTGACCCGTGTATTTTATACTCGGGTCAGACCGAGATGTTTCAGGTTAGGTACTTTGGACTTAGCCTATTTTGCTTCCGCATGGACTACTCCGCTAGCTCCTTTTTGTCATAGCTTTTTGTGTAGTCCTTTTTGTCTGTATCTCTGATATGTATTCTTTTGACTTGTCTGTATATTGTGGTTTGCTTTACCACTTGACATATCTCAATTTGTAAACTCTGTAATGTATCTGTGTATGTGTAAATGTAAGTGATGATTTACTGTTCTATGATGTATACTACATTTGAGTTGTTATATTTTATTCTGATAGGTCCTCAGCCACCTATGGCTTTGTATTAAGTATTTATTGGATATGTCGATCCATTTAAGTAAGAAGTGGCATTATCGGCGTATTCGATAAATAATTAAGACAAGGCTATAGATGGTCGCTCCTAACCAGCTCTATTCTCTTCATTAGCAGACGGTGTTACTTTGTAATACTCTTTGCTAATGTGGGTCTCAAAGTGGGGCGTCACATACGAGATAGAATCACATTGAAATTAATATCGAAAATTTAATTAATAATAATTGATTTAAAAAGCTATCTTTCACATACGTTCGAATTAGGTTTCGAAACTTGTTCCATTAGGTTCGGAATAGTGGTATAACATTAGAAACATTAGGCGGCGCACCGTAATAGGAGCTCGAGATTTCCCTGTATATAATATGAGATATTTTGAATAAAAAAATAAAAATAAAAGTCAAACCCTATTACATCTATCAACCGACCTAACCTGTGCCCAGCCACCCTGCCCACATTTATAAACATTTAAATTGCGCCTGTCCTTTTCTTTCGTCTCCAGTTCAAATCAAAGGAAAAAAATCACGAAACCGAATCGCCTAAGGAGCAAATCGCGAGCGCGCGTGAGAGCGATTGGCAGATGTGAGGGTTTTCGAACTCGAGCTTGAGCTCGAGATGCGAGGGAAGGACAACGTTGGTCTGTGGCGCTTCGCGTCATGGGGATTCGGCCGTAGCTCTGGTTGAAGTCACGATGGGAAATAGTTACGAGCTGGAGCAGGTAGGCGACGCGAGTGGGATGGACGACATTCATACGCGTGATGGTCGATGGTCCTGAGGTGCGATGCTGTGTGGGTTCTAGGTAGCGTGAGCAGGAAGGCGATAGGGAAGAAGCTCGACCTGGGGTAACGGCCTTGACTTGCTCGCGTGAACGTGATGAAAGAGGGAAGAGGTATATAGTGATTTATTTTATTTTAATTAATATGTAAATAGTTTAATTACGGACAAAATCATTAACTTATATACGTCGTAAATCATTCATGCGAGGTCCAAAATTACGAAAACGAGTCACGTTGGATCATAGCAACAAAACACTATGCAATGGAATAAATTTGGAATTGGAACGATAAACAGATTCGAAAATCGAGGTAAGTAAATCTCACTCATTTGGACTACTAGTTTTAATTTAAAATGGTTAAAAATTATTTATTGGTTGATTGGATGAATTGATAATAATTTATCAGTTTGATGTTATATTATATATATTAGTACATATGTTAGTAGTTTGTTATATTTTCCACCGATTAGAGCGGATGAGATATTATGCACCCCGCATAATAGTGGATGACCCTATATTACCACGATATCCCGCCTCGAAGCAGGATTGGTATTTTATATTATATAACATATGTGAATGCAGGGAAACACGGTTGGAGGGATCCAACTGGATTCCTCAAAAATGTTGATTTTATTTTCATATATAAGTGATATATGATGTGTTAAATAATATGTTATATCTTATGGTGCGATGTAATTGATTGGATGCTATAGTAGCACTGGCCTTAATTTTGGCATTATAAATACCATAAATATTGTTTTTGATTTTTAAAATGGAATCCAAAAGTGATTTGGAAATGAAAATATTTATATTGAAATTTGGGATTATTTAAAAAGAAAATTTGTGTTGGATAAAATAAATAATTTGATTTTGGATATTTATTTAGCTATTTAGTAAAATGGTTTCAAATAGAGAATTTTAAATTGAGAATTTATAAACGATGGAATTTAAATGAGATTTCTCAAAATAGGAAAGGAGGTCGAAATCGAGATTTTGAATAGATTTGGAATTATAATTGGATTTATTGAGAAATGGATTTCCACATGGAATTTTAAATAGAAATCGTTTTATAATGGATTTTAGCAATATAAATCTGTAATAAACTGGAAATGAGTTTATAAAATTTATAAACGATGTTCATAAATAAGGTGAAGTGATTATCATTTGATAAATTGGGAATATAAATTCACAGTGTGAATTTATAATGAGATATAAAATCGGTTAGAAAGAAATAGTGGAATCTATTTTGGATTTTGGAAATAGTTGTGAAATAGGAAATGTAAATCGATTTGTGATAAATCGAGAGAGATTTATAAATATAGAATTATTTATATTGAAATTTAAAAAAAATATGTTTTTATCGAGAAGTTGAGTCGTTTTAAAAAGGAATTGTTATTTATTAAACTATGAAGTTTAAAGCTATTTTAGTATTAAAATATTTCAGAAGTTGGTTTTTCAATTATTTAATATCAATTGAAATAAATTCTAATTTTTATAATAAGCTTTGTAAAATCGATTACTATTATTTAAAAATGAATTTGAAATGAGTTATCATTGATTATTTAAAAGTGTTTGATATTTTAAATAATTATCTAAACGTGTTTTGAAAATAAATTATTATACCTTTAAAATATATATATATATATATATATATAGTGTTCTGGAAATGATTGAAATGTGTTTATAAATACTCTCGAGATTGGTAAACCAAGTTATTCAATGTAAATAATTTATAAGAAGAATCTTAAAATGAATTCTGGGAACTTAAGAAAATTTTCCCAAGTGTTCGGTACGTGAACTTCGAAAAATGAATCGGAATTCATAAAGAAGTTATAAATTATTGGGTTGGATTTTAAATAAGTAAATCAATTTTGGAAATTGTAAAAGGGATTTATTTAAAAATTCCAGAGATTTATGGAACGAGTTATAATGAGTTGAGAATTTACAAAAGAGGTTGTAAATGTTTTTATAAGTTGGTAATAATGGAATTTCCTTGTTTGGTAATATATCCATAAAATCGATATAAGTTTATGAATATTTCTTAAGTGTTGAGAAGTAAATGATTTTGAAAAATATATTTATAAATATTTTCCTAAGTATTTGGAAAAATAAAAATGTTCTGGAAATGTTGACTATGGAACGGGTATGTGGAAATTGTTCGCTATGGGTTGAAATAAGATATGGTTTGAAAAATATCCTGTTATGGATATATGTTTTGAAATGGTTTCCAAATATGGGAATAGAGGAAGAAATTTGAATATATATCTTTGTAAAGATATTTTAAAATAAACATTTTGAAAGATTTATAATATGGGCCTAGTGACTGCTTATGTGTGTAATTTGATAGTTAAATAACCGACTATCAAATCTGGCCAAATTCATTGATCGTTTCGAAGAGACCGGGATCAGATTTTCTTGGTGATAGGTTCACGCATGATAGGGGGTTCTCGCTTCTTGTTAGGTAGCGAACGGATGACTCTTACCCCTACATGTCCCTGAATGGTTGGTTTTCTAGGTGCTTACAGTCGAGAGGCTGGCCGTAAAAGCAAATTCGAGGTACCGGTGTAAGCTACGGTGGGTGTACCCACTGCCGGGATGGTTGAAAGGCCTACCGGTTCATTACACTTAGTATCAAAGCTGAAGGTTAAGCAAGAACCTTGGTTTTGGTGGGGATTACTCATTAAAGATAGGGTCAGTAGTACCGTAGAATGAGTTTGAGTGTATTAATAGACATGAGCGCGTATTTGTTAGTGAGTATAAATTGTTTTATATTGTGTTGATCTATTTGTTGAATGGATTATAAATTATGGTCGAATGATGGGACACCACAAAATCGATAGGAGTTTCTAAAGACTTGAACAAGGTAAACCGACACAATATTGTTTTGAAGTGGGTAAATGAAATAAATTTACCCAACTATATTTTGATATTGAATAAGCAATTTTCTGAAATTATTTTAATATAATTAGTGTGTTTGGTTGTTAAGAATGATATTATTAATTATTATCATTAATTGGTTGTTGTTCCTTAATAAAAGATGTTTATTATAAAATAAACAATGATAAATAATTGTGAAATGAACTATAAAAATAATTTTATTAATGTGATTTACAAATGAAAGTGGATTTAAACAGAGAATCTTGGAATCTAAATCCCGGAGTTTGAAATGTTTTCAAGTATTTTAAAAAATAATAATAGTATTATATTGGAAGTATTTTTGAATGAAAATATTTTAAAAAGGATTTTGGAAGTGATAAAGTACTGAACTCACTTCAATCGCTGGAAAATAATCCTGGTGATGACTGTGCAGCATCATTAGTATTCATTTTCGAGTTTCTAAGTGACGGATTGCTGCTGTGATTATTCGGCTTCAGAATTGTTTTGGAAAAATAGATTTTGATTTAAAAATTCCAAAGGTAAGATTTGATATACATAAAGGAATATATATTTATATATGGGATTTCAAAATGATTTGAAATGAAACCGGGTGTTTGAATTCTGGAATATTCATTTGAATATTTTATGAACCTTGTCAAAAATAAGTTTTAAACTTATAACCTAGAAGTGCGAATTTCGATATGAAATTAAAATTTTAACTTAAGCTAATCAAATGGATTGAGCTAGTAAATTGATGGAATGAATTAAAATTTAACTTAAGCTAAGTTAAATAAGATTGGATTGGGTTTGAAACCATATCGAATTGAATTGAATATAAAATTTGAGTTGTAAAATGATTATATAACTATAAGTTATAATTATTGAATGGAATCAACTCAAGCATAGAATTTATAAAAATGTGAAAAATAAGTTGTGTAACTTTAAATTGGAAAAGTAGAATGGTAAAAACCAAAATAGAAATGGTTTGATATTTTGGTGAAGAAATGGAAACCCAGACTTGAATTATAAAATGAATTTGAACTCAAGTAAATTAAATGAATTGATTTTTGAAATAAAAAACAGATATTGAATTATTAAATGGAAGTGAACTAATTAGATAAATTAATTGGTTAATTGAATATAGAAATGGAACTTAACTTGGTTAAGTAAAATAGATTGTGGATTGAAATTAAAATTGAATATGGAGCTTGAGTTATAAATGAAAATTCAACTTAAATATAAGCAAATTAAATATATTTTGAAATGTTGTTGAATAAAATAGAAATGGATTGAAATGGTGATAACTTAGGTTATAAATAAATTCAATTTAAGTGTAAATAAATTGAATATGGCTTGGGGATATTATTTAAATGAATTCGAGTATGAAATTAAGTTTTGAAGTGGAAATGAATATATGTGTTGCATAAAAGGTTGTAATAAACCTTAATATTAATTTTATGAAATGATTCTCAAATAGTATAGTGTAAATTGATATATACCAAGTAAATGGAAATGCGAATCAATCGAAGGTAAATGAATTGAATAACAAGCAATCTAAAATGAAATGGAATTTGATTGCAATGAAAATGAACTTAAGTTATATGGTGAAAATCATTGAAAGTAAACGAACTAACTTAAGTGATTATTTTTGGATGGAAGCTTGGCTCAAATAAATTTATGAAATGGTTCATAAATAAATTGGCATGGATTTGATTGTTGTTGAATATAAAATTGAGCTAACAAGACGTTGTGAATAAATTGAATGTGAATTAATTGAAGTTGATAAATTGATTTTGAATCAATTTAAATGGTTTATAAGCTGAAGTGGTTATTTTATTAATGAATATCACCAAATAGCATGGAAACATTTGTCATTTGACGTAAACGGAAGTAAACAAAATTTTGTGAATAAATGAAAAGTGAATAAATTGATTTTAAATCAATTTGAAATGGATATGAATTTGTTGGGTATAAATATGAATTGAATGGTAATAAATGGTATGTGAATCATTTGAAATTGAATAAAATGATATATAAATCTATTGAAATGAATAATTGAATGATGGAACCTTATAATTGCTTATATATATACACATGTATAGCATGTTTGGTTATGAAATCTATGTGATTGCACTAGTTAAATAAATGAAATGTTATTAAATTTTCATGTTTTGGTACTTATATGTTTTAAATTGAGCAAGTACAGGTGCACAGAGCTGTTTGGATAGATTTTGGTTGCGTAATTGCATATAAAGTAAGATCACTCGTTTAATAAGGCTAGTATAAGGTACGCTTACACATTAAAACCAAAAATGAAATAAATATTGATATATATTATGTTTCCGACAATGTAGGTCGATGTATATTATATTTATCATATTTGTGATATTGTAAAAGGCTCTCCGTACAAGGGAGACTCTGCCAAAAAAATTCGAAAATTCAAGGTGTTAGAAAAAAATTTGAAAATTTTTGCTAACTAAAAAGTTGATTGTCGAATTGAAGTTGAAATAAAGGATTTTGGTTTAGAAATGGAAACTAATTGTTCTGGTTGGAACTAAAGGATTTAGAAAGTGAAGTATCGAGTTTTAACTAAGTGGGTTTTGATAAGTTAGTGGGTTTGATGCATTTTTCTTAGCAATTTCGAGGACGAAATTCTTTTAAGGGAGGAGGAATGTAACGACCCGGATTTTTTGTCATTCGATTTTGAATAATTAAATGGTTTTAAATACTGGATTTGGAATATAAGTTGATTTTTGGATATGAAAGATTTTGGTTGAAATTATAGAATGAATTTAAATTTCAAATATAGCGATTTATCGTAATACAGAAATGGTGAATAATTGAAATTTGAGTTGGATATAAATCGAAACGATTTCTAATGTTGATATAAATTCTATTTGAATTATATTTTAGTTAATAAGTTTTTAAAATTGAAATTTCAAGTGATTTCGTTAATTTTTGGAATCGTCGAATTAATCGACACATTAAAATAGCGATCCGGGGCACAGTCTCAGAATTCGACGAAACCAGTTCCATTGGATCCATAATAGTGTATTATTATCGTATTTCAAATTTCGTAGTGTTTGGAGTTACCGTTTGGACATACAGGATAGAAACACATTGAAATTAATATTGAAAATTTAACTAATAATAGTCGATTTAAAAAGCTATCTTTCGCATACGATCGAATTAGGTTCTGAACTTGTTCCACTGGGTTCGGAATAGCGGTATAACTTAGGAACGCCAGGCAGCACACCGCAATAAGAGCTCGAGATTTCCCAATACAAAATACGAGATATTTTAAATAAAAATAAAATAAAATAAAAAGTCAAACCCTATATCTATCAGCCGACCTAACCTGAGCCCAGCCACCCTACCCACGTTTGTACTCGTTTAAATCACGCCTGTCCTTTTCTTTCGTCTCCAATTCAAATCGAAGGAAAACAAAAAAAAAGAAATCACAAAACTGAGTTGCTTGAGGAGCAAGTCACAAGCACACGTGAGCGCGATTGGCAGATGCGAGGGTTTTCGAGCTCAGCATGCGAGGGAAGGACAACGGCAGCCTATGGCGCTTCGCGTCATGGGGATTCGGCTGCAGCTCTGGTTGAAGTCGCGATGGGAAATAGTTATGAGCTGGAGCAGGTAGGCGACTCGAGTGGGATAGACAACGTTCATATGCGCGATGGTCGATGGTCGTGAGGTGCGATGCTGTGTGGGTTCTGGGTAGCGTGAGCAGGAAGGCGATAGGGAAGAAGCTCGACCTAGGGTAACAACCTTGACTTGCTCGCGTGAACGTGATGGAAGAGGGGAGAGGCATATAGTGATTAATTTTATTTTAATTAATGTGTAATTAGTTTAATTACGGAAAAAAAATCATTAACTTATATACGTCGTAAATTATTCGTGCGAGGCCCAAAATTACGAAAACGAGTCACGTTGGATCATAGCAACAAAACACTATGCAATGGAATTAATTTGGATTTGGAACGATAAACAGATTCGAAAATCAAGGTGAGTAAATCTCACTCATTTGGATTGCTGGTTTTAATTTATATATTAACATATATGTTAGTAGTTGATTGTATTTCCCACCGATTGGAGCGGATGAGACATTATGCGCCCCGCATAATAGTGGATGACCCTATATTATCGCGATATCCCGCCTCAATGCGGAATTGGTATTTTATGTTATATAACATTTGTGGATGCAGGGAAACAGGTTGGAGGGATCCAACTGGATTACTCAAAAATGTTGATTTTATTTTCATATATAAGTGATATATGATGTGTTGAATAATCTGTTATAGCTTATGGTGTGATTTGATTGATTCGATGCTATAGTAGCACTGCCCTTAATTTTAGTATTATAAATACCATAAATATTGTTTTTTATTTTTAAAATGGAATCCAAAAGCGATTTGGAAATGAAAATGTTTATATTGAAATTTGAGATTATTTAAAAAGAAAATTTGAGTTGGATCAAATAAATAATTTGATTTTGGATATTTATTTAGCTATTTTGTAAAATGGTTTCAAATAGAGAATTTTAGATTGAAAATTTATAAACGATGGAATTTAAATGAGATTTCTTAAAATAGGAAAGGAAGTCAAAATCGAGATTTTGAATAGATTTGGAATTATAATTGGATTTATTGAGAAATAGATTTCCAAATGGAATTTTAAATAGAAATCGTTTTATAATGGATTTTAGCAATATAAATCTGTTATAAACTGAAATGAGTTTATAAAATTTATAAACGATGTTTATAAATAAGGTGAAGTGATTATCATTTGATAAATTGGGAATATAAATTCACAGTGCGAATTTATAATAAGATATATAATCGGTTAGAAAGAAATAGTGGAATCTATTTCGGATTTTGGAAATAGTTGTGAAATAGGAAATGTAAATCGGTTTGTGATAAATTAAGAGAGATTTATAAATATAAAATTGGTTATGTTGAGATTTAAAAAAAATGTTTTTATCGAGAAGTTGAGTCATTTAAAAAGGAATTGTTATTTATTAAACTATGTTGTTTAAAACTATTTTAATATTAAAATATTTTGGAAGTTGGTTTTTCAAATATTTAATATCAATTGAAATAAATTCTAATTTTTATAGTAAGCTTTGCAAAATCGATTAGTATTATTTAAAAATGAATTAGAAACGAATTATCGTTGATTATTTAAAAGTGTTTGATATTTTAAATAATTATCTAAACGTGTTTTGAAAATAAATTATTATACTTTAAAATTACTTATCATATATATATATGTATAGTGTTTTCAAAGTGATTGAAATGTGTTTATAAATACTCTCGAGATTGGTGAACCAAGTTATTCAATGGAAATAATTTATAAGAGGAATCTTGAAATGAATTTTGGGAACTTAAGAAAATTTTCCCAAGTGTTAGATACGTGAACTCGAAAAATGAATCGGAATTCATAAAGAAGTTATAAATCATTGGATGGGATTTTAAATAAGTAAAATCGATTTTAGAAATTGTAAAAGGGATTTATTTAAAAATTCTAGAGATTTATGGAACGAGCAATGATGAGTTGAGAATTTACAAAAGAGGTTGTAAATGTTTTTATAAGTTGGTAATAAAGGAATTTCCTTGTTTGGGAATATAACCATAAAATTGATATAAGTTTATGAATATTTCCTAAGTGTTAAGAAGTAAATGATTTTGAAAAATATATTTATAAATATTTTCCTAAGTATTGGGAAAAAGAAAAATGTTTTGGAAATGTTGACTATGGAATGGGTATGTGGAAATATTTCGCTAAGGGTTGAAATAAGATATGGTTTGAAAAATATCCTGTTATGGATAAAAGTTTTGAAATGGTTTCCAAATATGGGAATAGAGGAAGAGATTTGAATATATATCTTTGTAAAGATATTTTGAAATAAATATTTTGAAAGATTTATAATATGGGCCTAGTGACTGCTTATGTGTGCAATTTGATAGTTAAATAACCGACTATCAAATCTGGCCAAATTCGTTGGACGTGTTGAAGAGACTAGGATCGGATTTAATTATCCGAAAACCACTTCGATCCGATTTATGCATTTACAAATTGTGATATCGAGAAGATGAAGAAGACGGTGATTCGGTTTGTTTAGACCCAGAACAACTTGTATGGATGAATGCTATCATTTACATTGTTGCATGTAAGGCAATGCTAGTATTCCAAGTATGAATGCTATTCTAAAGGTAAATGTAACATCAAGCCTCATCAACCGGGAATGACTAAAATAGGGGAGATGCAGCAGGGCTAAGTGGGTCATACCCAAGTAGGGTATGTTATCACTTTTCTAGATACCCTCGAATATATTATATTATAATTATAGATATAGTTGTGCATGGAAAAGAGAGCGCGCTCGATTAGGGTGGGAACATCCAGGGTGATAACATATTCAGTACCATCCAGTAAGGCGTAGTCCGGTCCTGTGTTGGCAGGGATCATTAGGTATGATCTCGGTACATTTTTCTAGAGATGTACTATAGCGGGCGGTACCCTAGTAGCCTAGTCATTGTATGGAATCCAACATCCACTACGAGCCTGTACGGTTTTGATT
Organism: Allium fistulosum; assembly: GCA_030737815.1. Taxonomy (NCBI): domain Eukaryota; kingdom Viridiplantae; phylum Streptophyta; class Magnoliopsida; order Asparagales; family Amaryllidaceae; genus Allium; species Allium fistulosum. Next base: position 856,469,373 of record CM060908.1, on the reverse strand, counting down.
GTGCCCAACTATGATGAAATGTGAGATGCAAACATTTCAGCTATTTTCTAATTTATTTTCTATAGACACTATTATAATATCAGATGATTTTGATATAAAATGTTTGGTTATCGTAAGGTAAAAACCCATCCTGTTTATGTGTGGCGTGGTCTTACAAGATACCTTTGTTTTTCAAAGGATTTTGATAACAGTAATAATTCAAATTGAGTGTGTTTTCTCACGCTAATTTTCTAGACTGACTCAGGTGTTATTTTAATATAATGCTCGGGTCAGACCGAGTATTACAGATTCAGGTTAGGATGCTATGGAGCTTAGCAGACGAGCTGGAGGAGACTCAGGCGTATTCCACGTACTTGATTATATTCTGCTGTGTGTGTTAAACTGAATGTTCAGTATTTGTGAGGACAAGTTATTATAACTATCCATATTGATTGTTGATTGTTGTACTTTGATGATTGTATGTATATTAACATCTACAGATTCTTTTGTATAAAATTATGTTATCATATATTACATTTTGTTCCGCTGCGATTGTGAGATTCTGTGTTATTGTTTATGTTTTTCTTCTATCCCTTTTCTTCTTTACCCTAATGATCTAGTATTTCCGGCACTCGATTGCTCAGCATGCTATATAGTAAACGTATTGATGTCGATTTTCGAGGGTTGAAAATCTTGGTTCGTTACAACTACATTATTTTACAATTCTACTATATTTGGCCAATACCATTATATTTGTATGACTTTCCAAAGATAATTGACAATGTATAATAGCAAGAAATAGAATTTTCATTGATAATAAGGATGAGTACAAGGAATACTTTAGAAATAAAAGAAGGATACATGAGATTCGATATAAACTTAAAAGCAGAAAATCTAAATACAAAGATAGATAGCTTAAACAAACAATTAGAAAGATGCGGATGGAGATGAAGAAGAACCACCAAGCTTGCGGATGATCTTTCCAAAGAATTTAGCAATTTCGTTAGAAATTGAGATAAATTTCTATGAGAATGATTCTTTAAGCTTCCTTTGATTGTGAATGATCTTCTCTTGATTTTTGAGAAGATCTTTGTTAGATTGATTAGGTGGAATATTGATACTTTCCAATGAAGTATCCTCCTCCTCTTCTTGTTCTTTCTCCTCGACTTTCATTTCCTCTTCGTCCTCTTCTCTTATTTCTTGCTCCTCTTCCCATGCCAACCTTTTTTCCTTTCCATCAAACGTTTCATAAAGCTTGAAAAATGGTGAAATATGCATAAGTGAAATGTTGGCCTTGTCAAATATTTTTCAAGGAACTGTTTCTTCTCCTTTAAGGTCAACACTAAAATAATCGAAAACTTGAGTAAGATACACACTATAAAATAGTGTATTTTCAAGTTTAAAAATATTTTTAGGAAAAAGTTCATCCAAAATGACTTGAGATCAATTTATGTCGTGTTGACCATAAATGGCGAAAAGAGCTTTGAAAACCTTTTGTGTCAGGTTATTATAATTATTTGTTCCAGCAATGATACTTTTTTTGTAAAAGAAGGCTTAAAATTCTTGCTTTTGGTTGCAAGTTTTTGTTTTTTAAATTCAGAATCATCATCACTCTCGAAAATGTCCTGAATCACTTTACGGTTTTAAAAATCAATTTAAAAAATTGAAAGGTCCATACCACTAGATTTACATCCAAGAATGCGATCCAAATGTTCATAATTTAAAACAATTTGTGTCCCCTTCACACTACTCCAAACTTCTCCTTCTCTTCCATCATAAAACTTTCCTTTTAAATTTGCATAAAACAACTTTATCAATTTTGAATAACAAATGTAAGCATTTTGAGAAGCATCGAAAAAACCAAGAATTTCATTTTGTAGACAAAGATTAAAAAGATCATAAGTAGAAAAATCTTCAAAAATAGCAAATATCCCGGGAAAGACTTTTCCGAAAGATATATAGTTAATATAGGTTTGCATGGCTTCTTGATCATTAAAAAGATATTCTTTTATTTTCTTAGAAATCCTCACAGTTGCCTTAGTTTTGCTTGAGGATGCCATTGAAGAGTATTTTGAAGAGATAAGAGAGTTTATGATTTTTGAATTTGAGAATGAAAGTGAAAAATGAATGGATGGAATTAGAATAAATAAATACAGAATCAAAGGACATGTTCTCTGGTCAAGAATTTGAAATTCAAAATTTGAATTTGAAATTGAAATTCAAATTTAAAATTCAAAATCTGCCTACATATGTCGACATATGCATGTGGGGTATGTCGACATACAGGTCGAAATTTTCAAAAAGAGAAATTCAATAAATAATTCCTATTTATCTATACTTATAATTATCTTGTAATTATTATTTAATATATACACTAAATAATTTACAAAATTTTTGTAATATATTTTATATTATTTTTATTTAATATTTTATTAATATATATATAATATTTATAATATACTTACACGTTATTCAACCAATATTATTATTAATCTATAGGTTATTCCTAGCAATAAAAACCAATCAACAACAAAAGTTCAAAATTTTAATTTAAATGCATACCTGTTTTAGTTCCATTTCTCCAAACTTTTCATTAAATGTCGCTATGAAGCACGTACTAGCATTCTCTTTATCTGGTTCGTTATCACTTGAGGAAGTATCTGAATCGTCTAGTGTTGTAGCATAAGCCCTTCTCTGTTTTCTAGATGAATCAATATTTAGTGTGTTTTTGGGTTTCTCAAGATGTGGATAGTCTCTTTTATTGCTAGTTTCATCACAATTAAAGCATCTAGCCCCAGCTCCGCTGCTATTTCCACTTGGATTTTTATTATCATATCTCCTAAAATTACTCATCTTTCTATACTTCAGAAATTTTCTAAAATATCTTGTCATGAAAGCAATTTTCTCATCATCATCATTGTTTGAATCCAGATCATCTGTTGTGGCATTGAAAGCGATGGATTTCTTCTCTATTGCCTCGCTTTCACTCCTGCCCTACTTTTGTGCTTCAAATGGCATTAAATTGTCGATTAACTCTTCAATTTTCAGAGTACTAATGTCATTAGCCTCTTCAATTGCAAGAGTCTTTTGGTCCCATTCAAGGGTGAATTTAGGATTTTTCTAACTTGATCCTCTTTACAAAAACTTTTGCCAAGTGCAACTAGTGAATGAACTATATCTTGAAATCTACTATATATATATATCTGAAATTGAATCATTTTAGCTCATTTTAAATAATTGAAATTGATTTGTTAACATCGGAATTTTGGTATGTTAGGCTTTACTTGTGCTCTCATGTGTAACTTGCAATGTTCTCCATATTCCAAATGACGACTTACAAATAGACTCTATTAAATTCATTCCTATTCAATGAACAAAACAAAATATTCATGGCTTTAGAGTTACTTAGTGCATATGCCTTTTGGTCAACAGTCCAAGTTGAAAAATTAGTCTCGGGCTCAGTGTACTAATTTTGTGTGATGTTTCAATTGTCTAAACCAATTGATTGTAAATATATTTTCATTCTACATGACCAATACATGTAATTACTGCCATTAAAAAGTGTTGATCTAGTAGTAGATTTTCCTTCTACAAATGAATTACTGACAAGTGAGATAACAGTGCTACTAACAGTATTACTAACAGTGTTATTAGCCATTAAAACTTTTCAAAAAACAAAATTATGAATACTTTGAAAACCAATGCTTTGGTACTAAATGTTAGTTTGGTATAAAATGGATCTTAAGGCTAATTTAACATTAGAGGGGGGTGAATAGTGTTTTATAATTTTTGTGAATCTTTTTGAATTCTTTTAAGATCATAGTTTAAATAGTGCAATTAACAATCATAGATTCAAACACGGATAAATATACATACAGTAAAAGTAAAAAAGAAAAGAACACACTAGGATTTTATACTGGTTCGAAGTTACCCTGCATCAAGTCTCGTACAATTCCTTATACATATTTATTTTCATATAGCAAAGCAAATATAATCTCGATTTTGAAGGCAATGAGACACACCTTTTTGACTTCTGAGTAGAGTCACTTGACTTACACGGGCCAAAAGCGCACCCACTAGATTTTCGGAATACTAAACAACCTAATTGATTTACACGAGCTATAATCACACCCATAAGTATAATGGTATGATTTGATAGAGTTTTATAGACTCATATCATTGATCTTGATTACAAATGACCTTATAACCTCTTGAATATCACTTTGATCTCGGTTGAGTGAGAGAGATGAGAGAAATAAGAGAGTAATCAATAGAGAATCAAATCAATGGAGTTTGAACTTGACTCTGATTGAATTGAGAATATTTTGAGCGGATTTTCTTTTAGAATTCAAGAGAGTGAAAGAGAAGAGAAAATATGAGAAAGTAGTTAACAAAAATTTGTTGGTTTAACCCTTATTTATAGAGAAACAACAGCCATGTCCATTTATGAAGAGATATGACGAAAAGACACTTTCATTCAAAATTTGATTTTTGAAAATTACAGTCACCATGTCGACATATCCTTCACAAAATTAAAAAACACTTTATAAAATTATTGAAAATATTAAGGTTTGTGAAATATTTTAATACTTTGTAAAATCATCTGAACATAGTTTATACATATTTAATTATATCAGAACTTAAGAAAACTTTATAGAAATATATTTAATATATAAAGGATTTAAATATGAATTTCTTTTGAAAATAATAAATATAAAGTAAAAGTGAATATCTTTGAAAACAAAGTAATAACAATTACTATATAGAATTATAAATATTTAGAAATCTTTAAAAATTAAAATTATAACAAAGTATAATATTCAAAGTATATTAAAAATGCATAAAACTTAAAATACAATAAAATTAAAAGATAGAAATAATTTGAAGGCTATTTTAAAAAATTATTTTGAAAACAAGAATTCTTTTAAAACCATTTTAAAGATATTTGAAAATCATTTGAAAAGGAGAGGAGAAATAGAGAGAGATAGATCAAAGAAGGGCTATTAGGTATTTAACAAAAATTATAGGACTCTATAACTTATCTGGGATATCTTCAGTTCGTTAATACTCATGAGTCCTCAATCTCTAACTCTTGAATCTTCTCTTAATATTGTACAGACTTCTTAATTAATACCTCTCTAATATCCTACATTATAAACTAATATAACTTGATAAGAACATTAGTATCTTTATTTCGTATAAAGTCATATGGTTGTTATCATCAAAACCAATGCCTAAGATACTAATAAGTTATAATGACCCACCTTTTTGGACGGTTTAAATCGACAATAAACCACAAATGTCAACTCAAAACATTCAAAAGGGAGGACAGTTAATGGGTAAATAAGAAAATAAGAGGAAAGAAGGAAAAACAAAACACAGAATCTCACAGCGAAATGAAAAAATATAATAATCAAATAAATAGTTCATGAAGCTATTTTACAAATAATATTGATTACACTTTTACAATATATCAGAGTTATACATATAGTAGAAATAAATAAATAATGTAGCGGAACAACATGATACAGTGGAATAATAATAATAATATACTAAACTTCGTCTTCGTCCTCCCAAAATAATGTCTTCAACGCTGAAATGCTCAGGCTGACTCGAGCGTGATGAAAAGACAAAACACTCGAGTAAAAACTAAAAGATTTTATGTAAGTAAATCAACAGTAAATAAATATAAGCATAACGGCTTCAAAGATGTTTACAGGATTTTACATCTCCTATCCAGTGTATAACGTGCATGCAATAACTTAAGAGATGTCCGGGATTCCATCTCCTAAGGATCCGTTAAACTATTTACATATATAATACAATATGCTATTATAATATGTCTACAGTAAAGTAAAGTATTAAAATAGCGTTAAGGCATCACCCATATCCCCCTGAACACATTTTATATAATGCTGTAGTCTATACAGTACTGTAAACTCCACCAAACCGATGGGCTATCAGGGAGCACTCCTTAGGTACAGTACAAACCAAAATCATAGTGGGCTCAATAAGGCAGATGACAAGGCACAATGAGGCAGTGCTAGGGTAGGATACTATCGTTTACACTTCCGAGCTAGTGGTAACGCATAGCCGCAGCTACCGCCCACCTTGAAACAACGCTCCCATAATCAAATCGAAGGTGGCCACCAAACCAATCACAAAGTAACAAATATGGTATCAAAGAAGTATGTCCGATCGAAGGAACGACCTCAATTGGCCCATCAATTGCTCCCGTTTTAGTCATCTCAAGCTGACCCAAGGGGGTTAGGGCTACGTTCTTACCTCATACCAGTAGCGTTCGCCAAACCATCCTTCTTTGTTCTGGATCCTCGACCACGTACACAGTTGTTTCTGGTATTGACAGAGAGTATACCAATAGTCGGCCCCGGTCTCTTTAACAACCAATCGTTATATTTTACACACCGAAAGGTTCTTTTACATTTCAAACAGTTCATACTTCATGTCAAGTTATCATATTCATTTCAAAATCATATCACTTTCAAAATCATTATTTACTTCAAAATCATATTCACTTCCAAATCATAATCATTTCAAAATCATATTCACTTTCGAAATCATTATTCACTTTAAATCATGTTCGTTTTCAAAATCATAACTAGAAAAATAGGTTAAACCATCATATCAAAATATTCGCATTTAAATCAATTAAATCTAAATCATAACAACTCCAACTTTAAATAGTTTGAATATTGAAATTAGATTATGTATTGGAATAGTTATACATAAAAAATAGTATATATATTAAAATAAATATATTAAAAGTTTTTTATAAATTTAAAATAACATATATATTAAATTAGTTTATATATTAAAAATAGGTTATAGATTAAAATATTTTATATATTAAAAATAGTTTATATATTAAAATAGGTTATATATTAAAAATAGTTAATGTATTAAAAATTATTAATATATTAAAATGGTTTATATGAGAAAAATAATTTATATGTTAAAAGAGTTTATATATTAAAAGAGTTTCTATCGAAAATAGTTTCAAATTAGAATTGTTTCTTCCAATTTCACTAATTAATTCAAATCAACTTTAGTTCCAAATATTCAATTTAAATCAATCTCAGTTCAACGATTTCAATTCAAAAGGTTAAAGGTTAAAGGTTTAAATTCAAATTCTCATTAAAAACCATTTCAATTTATATCGATTTCAAATCCATGTTTGAGCTACAAATTTAAACCACTTCAAATCAATAGGTTTCAAAGTTTAAATATTCAAACGTTTAAAATAACTCAATTTAGATAAATTTCAAATTCAACTTTAAGATTTTAATTTAAATTCTTTAAAAAATTCATTTAAACCAATTTCAATTTCTACATTTTGAAAGCTTGGATTTTGAAAATAATTCAGTTCACATAAATCTATTTTTATTTCATTTAAAATAATATCATTTAACTGGATTCAAAATTTAAGGATTTAAAATCATTTAATTTAACTAATCCGGTGTCCGTACATAATTTTCTACCCTATGATCAAGTGATACGGATATATATCATTTCAACCCGCAATAAATTTAAATTTCCGAATATATATCATTTCAACCCGTATCCGGAATCACAATTTTCCAAATCCATAAAATCGCTCGGGTTTATCATTTCAACCCATACGATTTTTCCCTAATCTATAAGATCGCTCGGGTAAGTATTATTTCAACCCATAGTGATTTTCCTAACAATAACTAAGGGAACTTGTAGTGTGATACCAACATATAAAATCTACATAACATCAAATCATCCAAAATGTCAACAATTAAGCATCCATCAAAACCATCATTTAAATAAACCAACAAATCACAACAATTAACCGGTTATCATTATTAGGTATTTAACTAACAATTTAAATATTCAATATAAATTTAAAAGGAAATTTAATTCAATATAAATTCAAATTAAATTTAAATGAGAATTTAAAATACCAAACATCAATCAATAAATTTCTAATCACATCATAAATTTAATTTAACTAACATAAGATGATTTAGTATTCGTAAGTGGGTTCAATCACTCACCTTTGATCCAATTATTACTCAAAAATCCAACATTCTCAGAATTCAGCCAAACGAGTCTCAGATTGTCTAAAATTCCGATACGATCGCAACGGAAGAAACTGCATCCAAATCCGAGCTCGTATGAAAAAGTTATTCAAGTTAGAAGTTTTCTTTTGTTTTAGTTTGTTTTAGTTTAAAAAAAATTATTTCATAATCTAATTTTCATGTTCAATTATTCTCAGTTGTTTTAATTTGTGATGGTTTGGTGAAGCTGTTTTAGGTTCATTTGTTTGAGGTAAATTGGTTTGTTTTTCATTTCTTTTAGTTTTTTTCCCTTTGATATATATTAAAAAAAATTGTATATATCTTGTTTAAATTTTCAGGTTACAGGTCCCAGAAGTGCTTGCCAAAAAAAAATTGCTCGCCTGCTTGCTTTTAAAACAAAATTTGCCACTTTAAAAATAAATAGCTAATAAGCTGCATGCTCTGGTATCTTGCCCCTTATCCCTTGTTTTTATTTTGATTTGCACTATTGGTTGCTTGCATTTTAAAAAAACATTTCAAAAAAAAATTCATTCGTAGTTGCATTGTTAATACATGTTTAATTTCTGCTTTGCATTTCATCCTAGAATTTTGATTAATAATAACAATTAGACATCGATAACACTTAATTGTATATTAACAAGTTGTCCTCTTTCGACAATTTATCTTCTTGGGGTCTAGGCTATGGCAGAGCAATAACCATTTATAAATATTATGGTGATTCGTAAATATTATAGTGGTTGTTTCTCTAAAGGTACTTAAACCTTCGGCTGCATTGCTATGGTAATTCGTGGTGCACCAGTAAATCCTGTCCGTTACTTGGCTGAGAACTATCTTGTTGATTTAAGACAAAGTGTGATTATATAATTTTGGGTTAGGAGCTGCTTAGGTTAGAAAATTTATAATTAAATCCTTGTATTCATTTAGTTGAATTAGTTCATGTATATTTAAAAAAATTCAAAATAAAAAACAAAAAAAGTTATAAATATTCCTTAACGTAGTTTTTAAATCCTTTTCATTTGAAATTTTTTAATCCAAAATTTAAAAATCCAAAAAAAATTAAGTTAGTTTATTTCAAAAAAATCCAAAAAAAATATAAAAACATTTTCAAAAACGAAAAAAAAATTGAAAATCCTAAAATAAAACAAAAATCTAATTTCCTTTTTGGAAAAATAAATTCTCCTTTGTGAATACTTTTCCTTTATAAAAAAAATTCAAAAAAAAACCCAATAACTCAAAAAGAAAACATTCTTGAAAATGTCGGTGTTACCCAGCGCTTTGGCCTGGCTGCATGGCGATGGTCGTAGAGCCTATGGATTAACCTAGACGGGACTCAAGCTAAGAAGGAATTATAAGCATAAGAGGCAGGTTTAACTTAAATTTGGACCGGCCTATACACATGGATCGGCATGTTTGGCACTGGTTCGGCCGAAGTTGTTCGGCGTTAGAGTATAGGATTGTTCGTTCAGCCAAAATGGGCAAGGCAAGGTGGTTCGGTCAAGAGGGTTTCGGACCTGGTAGGTCGGTGTGGATTTGGTCCGACCCTGGTCGTTCGGCCAATGGTGGTCCGGCCTAGAGGTACTGAGACGTGTATCGCTCGGAAAATGAAGAAAAGGCAGGACAGTTTGGTCTAGATACTCAAGGAAGAGTGGCTCGACATTATGTGGGTTGACCTCGGAGAGTTTTGTTCCGAAGGGTTCAGCTGTAACGGTTCGGCCAAGGTGCATAAAGACAAAGCGGTTTTGTCTAGATGGTCCGGCAAATATCATTCCGCCTGGACGTGTTAGCAGGGATCGTTCGGTCGTGATTGGGAAGCTAGTGTCATTCGGTCAGGAGTGGTTCGGCACGAGTGTTCGGTGTATCTGGTTCAGTGCACTATGAGGGAGTTAGCCTATTCTTGGTGTCAACAGTGAAGTGAGGAGATCGGCATTTTACTTCGAGATCCACTATGAGTTACTCCGAGTCCCTTGAGAGCTTGCTTTGAGTCATTTGCTAAATGACCACCGATCGGCCATATTGGTTCGGCATTTGTCGATCGGTCGAAAGTCGTTCGGTATGCCTGGACCGACCAACTCGAGATTACCATGTATGGGCCGAGTCACCTTGGTCTTGGGCCTGCATAGGGCATCTAGTCTATCTTCGTCTATAAATAGAGAGGCAGGGGTACAATTGAAGGGACCTTTTTCGAGAACTCCAAGGAGACTTTGCCATTATTTATGCACTCCTCTTTTTGACTCAAACTTGTATTCAAGTTGTTTGTTTATGGATTGTATCTGTATTTAAGTATTTGGAAAAGGTAATAAAGATCAAGTTGAAAGTGGACGTAGGCAGTTACGCTGAACCACTATAATTATGGTGTTCTTGTTTCCTTAGTTAGTTTTGCATATTTTCCTCTGTTTTAATTTTCCACCTTTATTAATCTCTCTACCTAAATCTATTCTTGGGTGTTAGAGACCAATTCTGGTGCTAACATTTTGGTGCTTTCACTGGGAACGGTGCATTCTCAGGCTGTTAGGATCTACTTTGCCGCTACTAGATTGAAGAAATCCCCTAAAGGAGATCCAAATTCGTTCTCAAGTGTTCATAGATTCTATTCAGAGTTCAGACGGATAACTCTAAAATGGAAAGACCACATACCAGATCAGCCTCCCACAATGCAAATGTCAACGAGACCGCCAGCGTCCAGCAAGTGGGACCCAGCAATCAACAAGCTAATCCAGGTGTAGGGACTGCCACCATCCTAAACCAACCGAACGTTTTCATCAGGGCAGAGTTCAATGAGCTGAAGAGAGAACTCATGGAAAGTAGGAGACAACTTAACGAGCAAATTCAAGCTAACGCCAATCTTATGTCCCAGATTACTCAACAACAGCATCAGAATGCTGGAGGAAGCCCTTCTTCCTACTCATCATCCGACAGTTTTGCTTCGTTTGATGAACATCACAGGCGTAGACGCCATAGGATTGGAACGGCACAAGCAGGTGCAGTAGAACAATCCAACAGAAGTGGTCCAGGTGCTCTACCTAGAACCGTGGCCCCTCATCTGCACCTAGTAAATCGCACTCAAGCTGGAGTGGGAAACCTGAGATCTGGAACACAGGTGGAGGCTGGCCCACTACCTCGTCAGGGCCGTAGCGAAGCGGGTCCCTAGAATGTGCATTTAGGTGATCACTTACCAAGGAGGCACCAGCCAGAACAGTCACGCAGGACGAAGTCCAACTTGCCACCTCCCATCCAGACCTAGATTTATCAGCTATGGTCAGATTGCTGATGAGGGAAAATCAGGGCTTATCCAATGATGATTGGGGCACAACTAGGAGTCATACTCCGTTCACAGATGCTATCCTACAGGTTGAGTACCCATGGAAGTTCAACATGTTGACTATTCCAGGCTATAAAGGGAAGACTAACCCTCGACAGCATGTAATGAGATACGAGTGGATGATGGACTCGGCTAGGGAAAATGATGCGACTAAATGCATATGTTTCCCAATAACCTTATCTAGAATCGCTACAATGTGGTTCACCAGACTTCCTCCGCGATCGATCTCCAGGTTTGATGAATTAGCGACGAAATTTATGGAGCGGTTCAGGATCCATACCACTCGCCCAAAGGACGTGATGTCTCTATCCAGTGTGATCCAGGCCCTAGGGGAATCGTTAAAGGAATATTTGCAAAGATTTCATGTTGCTGCTACCGAAGTTATCAACCCGAATGACCATGCTATTCTTATGGCCACGATGCGAGGAGTAGATCCGGACTTGGAGTTTGGCGATTGGCTGGCAGGAAAACCTCCAGCTACCTTGGAGCATTTTTATTCAAAGGCGAACCAATTCATGAGAAGGGAGGAAGCCAGGTGGACAAGGCGAAGCAGTGCGCCCGGGCCCAGCAAGGAGGCGGTGCAAAGTAACATTGCAGTAAAGCAATCTGGCGATAACTATGGCAAGGTCCAGGTCAATGTTCAAAATAAGCCGGGGCAATCTAAAGGATCAGGAGGAGGAAATCCCAGAAGAAAAAGGGAAGCGGGAAAGTGGAAACCAAGGATCCCGACCTTTAATGACTACACTCCTTTGAACACATCCCTGGAGAATATTTATTTATCAACTTGTAATGCATTCCAATACCGAAAGCCACGCCCAAAGGAATCCACTAAGGAACAAAAACAAACTAGGAAGTACTGTCATTTCCATGAGACTTACGGGCATAATACCGAAGAATGTAGACACCTCCATGATGCTATAGAAAAGCTGATTCGACAGAAGAAGTTGCAATAGTTTGTTAAGAATCCACAGGAAGGAGGACAGGGGACCTCCGACCCTAATCACGGGCAGACTGTACACCGACCCGAGGAACCCACTCAGACTGGAGGTAGATTGGTTATAAACACGATAGTCGGTAGGCCTCACCCGGTAGACAAGAGTTGGCAAGAAATGGAACGCTATGCTAGTTCCCTAAAGCATGCGGATTTTGAATGCTGCTCGAACATAGAAGACGGGACCCCAGCGAAACAGCAGCGGATGATGACAAATGATTTTGTGTTCAGGAGTAGGGATGCCGACTTGGTGGAGACACCTACCATCGACCCGATGGTCATTTCGGCCACGATTGGACCAACATTTGTAAGAAGGATACTGATTGATTGTGGGAGTTCTGTGAATATTATTTTCAAAAAGGCGTACGACCAAATGAAGATGGAGGCGAAGGATCTCAAACCATCTAAAGCACGCATTCACGGTTTTAATAGTGCAGCCACTGATGCGATTGGTTTTGTAGAGTTGCCAGTTGAGTTAGGAGAAGGTGAACGTAGGAGGGTACAGATCCTACCGTTCATTGTTTTGGATGTTGATTCCCCGTATAATGTGTTTTTGGGCCGACCGGCCCTGGCGGAGTTTAGGGCAGCTTTGACCCTGTAGTGTTTAACCTTGAAATTTCCGACGGTTAGAGGAGTTGGTGTTGTGCATGGCGATCAAGCGACTGGTCATGCATGTTATGTGGCTGAGCTGAGAGAGATCCAACGAAGAGAGTAGGGTAACGTTGTGGACAACTTTGTCTGCATCCATGTTGCTGAAAATTGACAAGTAATGCCCGAGCCTTGGCTCGGGCAGCAGGGTCGGATCTACAGAGACATAGATCCGAGAGATGATGATGAAGAACCCAAGGAGTCTAAAGCAGCACCGGTTGAACTGACGATTGACATTCTCGTCATCCATGATGACCCATCACGGGTGCTTAAGATTGGATCACAACTCACCCCCTCGATGACTGAGAATCTTACTGATTTCCTCCGAGCGAATCTAGATGTTTTCACTTGGACCCACTCTGATATGTGCGGGATTTCTCTCGCCATCGCAAGTCATATGTTGAACATTGACCCAAAGTATGTGCTAGTAAAACAAAAAAGGAAAGGTATGGACCTGAAGAGATCTGCTGCTCTCAGAGAGGAGGTGGACAAACTCAAAGCTAATGGGTTCGTCCGCGACGCCCTCTACCTTGAATGGGTATCTAACCCTGTACTAGTGAGAAAACGAATGGGAAATGGAGGACCTGTGTTGATTACTCAAACCTGAACAAGGCGTGCCCTAAGGATAGTTTCCCTTTACCTAGAATTGATCAGTTGGTCGACTCAACAGCAGGACATGAATTATTATCTTTCATGGATGCGTATTAGGGATACAATCAAATCCCGATGCACATTCCAGATCAGGAACACACTAGTTTTGTCATGGACGTTGGACTGTATTGTTATGTAGTGATGCCTTTTGGGTTGAAGAAGGCAGGAGCAACTCATCAACATTTGGTAAATCGGATGTTTAAAGACCAAATTGGTAGAACAATGGAAGTCTATATGGATGACATGCTCGTGAAGTCACGGCAATCAAACGACCACATTCGAGACTTAGCAGATGTTTGTTATACTCAGGTACTACGGAATGAAAATCAATCCACTGAAGTGTTCCTTTGGTGTTGCGTTGGGAAAATTTTGGGTTTTATTGTCAATGCGCAAGGAATCAAAGCAAACCCAGAAAAGATTCAGGCTATCCGATACATATAATTTCTCAGAACTATAAGGCAAGTACAAATCCTGAATGGAAAAGCTGCCGCGTTGAGTCGATTCATATCCAGAGCGAACGACAAGTGTATTCCTTTCTTTGATGTGATAAGGAAAGGGAAGAGATATTTTGAATGGACGTCGCACTATGAGGATGCATTCTTGAGCTCTGGTGCGACACTTGGAGAGTCCCCCGGTTCTGTCAAAGCCTGTAGACCATGAAGAGTTATATGTTTACTTGGCCGTGTCCCAGCATGCCATCAGTACAGCCTTGGTTCGTGAGGAGGATCAAGTTTAAAAGCCGGTGTGCTATGTCAGTGAACGTTTAACGGGGGCAGAAAGAAATTATCCTAAGATTGAAAAGCCAGCCTACTGCTTGGTGATTGCATCATGCAAGCTCCATCTTTACTTACAGGCACACCCGATCAGTGTTTATACCGATCAACCTTTGCGACAGGTGCTCCAACAACCAGAAACCTCTGGGAGGTTACTCAAGTGGAACATTGAGATTAGTCAATTGGATATCACTTACTTGCCCCGGAGGGCAATTCAAGGGCAAGCGCTAGCAGACTTCATTGCAGAGTTCACCATATCAGATGAGCCAAGTGGTAGTGATGTAATTCCCCTCACTCGATGGAAGCTATACACCGACGAGGCATCCAACGACCGTTGTTCTGGGGCTGGTGTTATCCTTGTAACTCCCAAAAACCGATCAATTTGTTATGCTTTGAAACTCAACTTCCCAGCTACAAATAACGAAGCCGAATATGAAGCATTGATTGCTGGCTTGAAGCTTACCAGGGAACTCGAAGTAAAATCGGTTGAAATCTTTTGTGACTCACAATTGGTGGTGTATCAAGTACGGGGAGACTATCAAGCAAAGGGGCAGAGACTTGCCCCGTACCTTGCTCGGGTCCAAGAACTATTGGCGGACCTTGAATACTGCGATATTTCACATATCCTGCATGAACAAAATGGGGAAGCCGATTCACTGGCAAAATTCGCAAGTTCTGGTGATGCACAGCAGATGGGCTTAGTTCCCGTCGAAATCTTACATGCCCCGAGTATAAATGGAATGGAAGTGAATGTTGTGTTTGGGACGGAAACTGAAAGGGAGTTGTGAATGACCCCATTCAAAGAATATCTGTTACGTGGAACTTTGCCCGAGAGAAAGAACGAAAGACGACAAGTCATTCGCAAAGCCTCGTGGTATATAATGCAGGATGGAGTAATGTATCAAAAAGGATTCTCGGTTCCCTTACTTCAGTGCATCGCCAATGACGAGATAAAGCGGGTCTTGAAAGAGGTTCATGAAGGCGAATGTAGCGACCATACTGGGGGCAGACATTAGCCAAAAAGATCCTCCGCTATGGATATTATTGGCCAACCGTGAATCGAGACACCGCGGACTATGTAAGAAGATGCGACAAATGTCAAAAGTATGCGAAAATCTCTAGATCTCCGCTGATGGAACTCACACAAATAGTTAGTCCTTGGCCATTTGCAATATGGGGGATTGATATAATCGGCTCCTTGTCGATCTCCAAAGGTGGTGCAAAATATGCAATTGTTGCGGTTGATTATTTCACCAAGTGGGCGGAAGCAGAGCCCTTAGCTATGATCACCACCAAGAAGGTCATCAATTTCGTTGTGTGAAACATTATATGCTGCTTTGGCTTTCCACGAACTATCATCACGGACAACGGAACCCAGTTTTAGAGTAGGGAGTTCAAAGAATTCTGCCAAAAATATTGCATTAAAAAAATATTTGCGGCAGTCGCTCGCCCAAAAGCCAATGGACATATTGAAGCCATAAATAAAATAATCAAGTCCATATTGAGAAAACATTTGGAGAAGCTAGAGGTAGGTGGGTGGATAAGCTTTCGACAGCACTCTAGGCTTACAGAACCAACCACAAGTCTGCGATTGGCCACACTCCATTCACCTTGGCATACGACACTAAAGCTGTTATACCCGTGGAACTTGAAGTTCCCTCTCACCGGGTGACTCATTATGATCCTAAGATGAACCAGGATCTCTTACTGGAACCGCTAGACTTTGTCGATGAAATACGTAAAGAAGCTTATTTAAGGGCGGCTGCATATAGGCACCGAGTCGCTCGATGTTATAATGAAAAAGTTCAACCGAGGGTCTTTGATGTGGGTGATCTTGTTTAGAAGCGAGTTTTTCCAATCCCATCACATATGAATCCCACATGGGAAGGTTCGTACGTCATCGAATGGAAGCTTGGAGAATGAAGCTTCAAGCTAGCGACTGTTGATGGCGTGACACTCCCCAGAGCATGGAATAGCGAGCACTTGCGTCGTTATTACACTTAGTCTATTTCCTTTGCATTTTAGTAGTAGTTGTTTCCAGTGTATGTTTCCTTTTGTTGTTCTTTATTTCCGACATGTAATAAGACAATTCTAGCTTGTCCCTATTTTTTATAATAATCAATAAAGGCTTGAAGCCATTTTTTCTATAAACTATTGACGTCTTATATGTTACAATTCCATGGTAAAAAGTTAAGTTGTGTTATTCTTTCTGACGTATGAACACATATACAAAATTAGAAGTCAATAAACGATTCAAAAAAATCTCTAAGTCCCTGGAGCGCGGACCAGAGTACTCTGAGTCCCCAGAGTGTGGACTAGAGTATAAACGATTCAAAAAATCTCTAAGTCCCCGGAGCGCGGCTAGAGTACTTTGAGTCGTCGAAGTGCGGACCAGAGTATAAACGATTAAAAAAATCTCTAAGTCCCCGGAGCACGGACTAGAGTACTATGAGCCTCCGGAGTGCGGACTAGAGTATAAACGATCCAAAAACCTCGAAGTCCCCGGAGCGCGAACTAGAGTACTCTGAGTCCCCGGAGTGCGGACTAGAGTATAAATGATTCAAAAAATCTCTAAGTCCCCGGAGCGCGGACTAGAGTACTTTGAGTCCCCGGAGTGCGGACTAGAGTATAAACGATTCAAAAAATCTCTAAGTCCCCGGAGCATGGACTAGGGTACTCGGAGTCCTTGGAGTGCGGACTAGAGAATAAACGATCCAAAAATCTCTAAGTCCCCAGAGCGTGGACTAGAGTACTCTGAGTCCCCGGAGTGCGGACTAGAGTATAAACGATTCAAAAAATCTCTAAGTCCTTGGAGCGCGGATTAGAGTATTCTAAGTCCCCGGAGTGCGGACTAGAGTATAAACGATTCTAAAAATCTCTAAGTCCCCGGAGCGTGGACTAGAGTATAAACGATTCAAAAAATCTCTAAGTCCCCGGAGCACGAACTAGAGTACTCTAAGTCCCCATAGTGCGAACTAGAGTATAAAGGATTCAAAAAATCTCTAAGTCCTCAGAGTGCGGACTAGAGTACTCTAAGTCCCTGAAGTGCGAACTAGAGTATAAACGATTCAAAAAATCTTTAAGTCCTCGGAGCGCAGACTAGAGTACTCTGAGTCCCCGGAGTGCGGACTAGAGTATAAACAGTTCAAAAAATCTCTAAGTCCCCGGAGCGCGGACTAGAGTACTCTAAGTCTCCAGAGTGTGGACTAGAGTATAAATGGTTCAAAAAATCTCTATGTCCCTGAAACGCGGACTAGAGTACTCTGAGTCCCCGGGGTGCGGACTAGAATATAAACGATTCAAAAAAATAATTCCAAGTCATGTGGAAGTAGACCGGAGCTTATGTGACCTATAAGATTTCAAATTTCAACTACAAGTTAGACAATAAGTTAAACAATGAAAGTCGTGGAAGACAAAGAAACAAAATTTTATTTACTAATCCAAAATTAAGTTCCATTACAACTTTTCTGGAGTTTGGTGCAAAAGACTATTCACAATGACTATAAAAATAAATAGAAACAACTACATGATTCAGGTTTATTCGAGCTGAACGAGGCATGGCCGGATAGCTACCTTTTTGATTTTTTACCCCTTCTTCGGTTTCTCCGAAGGCACCTCACCTAAGCGTTTTCTCTTAGACGCCTTGCTTCCTAATGAGATGGTATCCGAGGAAGGAAGAGGGACCTCTAGAGGTGTGGTTCCACCCTGGAGAATTACCTTCAGGGGCCTATTTAGAGGATTATCAAGTTCCACCACCTGAGGTTCAATCTTAATTTCGGCCTTCTTTTTCTCCTCCTCCACGATTCGTTCCCCCATGCTAAGTTTTGAAGTAGGTTTGGAAGAGCCCGTGATTTCAACCTCGTCATGTTCCTCCGCAGGCGAGGGATTCTCGGACTAGTCCTCATCGAGCGCTCCGATTACTTGGGCATCGGGTCTAGGAGTATCCGCAGTGTGAAGCTCTTCCGCTATTTTTTCTTCCTTCTTCATGGAGACATCGCTCCTTGGAGTTGGTTCAGGATCAGAATGACCTACATGGAGTCGTTAAGGATAAGTGTTAGAATACATCTATTATTCGTCAAAAGCGATGGTTCTTTGGATCCTAGAAGGAAAAATTACATACCGGCTTCCGGCTGACTCTTAGCTGTTTTGTGAGTCTCACCCACTGGAATAGGGGATAGAACGTGAACATCAAGCTCGGGCTTCTCTGGGTCATAGCCAACATGCTGCTCGAAAGGATCGAGTGATGAGCAACCAGCCGGTTGAGCGGAAGGAGGAACTGGAGACTCAGTTGCGGACGGGCCAGCAATGTCGTCCTTCCCCTTTGATGAGGAGGAGTCTCTCTCGAAAAGAGCTTTCGCCGTAGACAAGTCGGAAGGCTCGTTTCCTCGAAGCACTTCCTTCACAAGAGCATCTTCATCAACCTCTTCGGTGCCCAGCTCAACTCTTTTAATTTTTATTAAAGTATCACATGCTTTGGCCAATGATTCGGGGTAACCCTTGCCTAGAAAAGATAGACCTTGATGCATGGGAACTCGAGCATTATATTCAGCGATAAGCGGATCAAACAAGCATTTAATTTCTTCTCTGCCGGCTTCAGCAGCTTCCTCGAGGCGAGAATCGATTTCTGTCCGCGCCATTCTTTTACCTTCCTCATGAGCTGCATCCTTTAGTGCTCCGGCCGTAGAAAGTTCCTCATCAAGCTTCGTCTTTAAGAGTCGTGTTGCGACAATTTCATCGCAATATCGTTGTGACTCTTCCTGTGCAGTAGTTTTTTCTTCTTTCTCTTTAAGGACCAGCTCCTTCAGCTCTTTAACTCGTCGAGCGAGAATATCTTTTTCCTTCTGGATGGAGTCTTTCTCCAAGGCAAGAGCACTACTATGTTGGATTGCCTCATCAAGTTCTTTTTTGTGAGTGGCCTCCAAACGACTTACTGCCTCGGTTGTATCCTTGGCGTTTTTCTGTGTCACCTCCAGTTGAGATTTGTACGAGGATAGTTCTTCATCCTGAGCCTTAATGATATCTTTGTCGTGAATGGCTTCAAGTTTCAGGTGATCGATTTCGCATTGACGTTCCATAGAAACATCTGAAACTTTCTCCGCCAAATGAACAAACGCATCATGCTGGACATAGACATCATTATTGCAGGCAATGGTGCTTTATTTGACATGCCCTGGAATGGGATGAATCGCAGGAAGAAACTTTAATCCGTCGAAGCATATCTTTGGAAATGTGGCCTTAAGCTCGACTAATTTTTCCACTGTCGATGGATCGTGTGCGGAGACTGAGGGAGTTTGCTTAGCCAGAATCACAGACTTTTTATGGGGCTCACGAGATTGCTTGGTGCTGGACGAGCTAGAATGTTGGTCATGGGGAGCTTCAAATTGAGATCCCCTTTGAGCAGATTTCTCCCTATTGTGCTCTGAATGAGGGGGACGATCGTTGCGATATGAAGAATGGCCGTAAGTTTTTCTTCGAGAAGACGGCGAATCTCTAGGACGGTAGTCCCTATCGCCGCTATCATACTTGTCTCGGCGTCTACCTGATCCCGAATCCCGACTGGAATAGTGGAAGATAAAGGACCCACGAAGGTGGTTGAAGCCGTGTGTGCACCTCATATCACCTGCATAGAAGTCATGTGAAGACGAGTTAGTAGAAATCATATGATGACTAAAATTCAAGTGTAGGGTTAAGTGTAAGTGTTTGTGTGTGTCCTAGTGCTTCACCCCGACAGACCAGTGTTTTTTTTCTTTACTTATTGGAGTTTTCTCTCCTTGATGATGAGATTGATCGCCTTCACCGTTTTTCGCGGGCGAATTGAGTCCCATGTCCCTTGGGTCATTGAAGCCATAGTTCAATAAGTCGTCAGGGATGGTCAGGTCTAAAAGACCTTTAAGTGAACCCTCTAAATTTTGGGGAGACAACTCTTTCTCAACTGGAGTAATCGTAACTTTTGAGGTTCTGCCCACTGTTTTCTATCTCAGTTTGTAGGCTAGGATCTTTTTCCTCTTTGCAGGAGGAGTCGGTTCATCGATGCTGGGTGCGTCAGCTACTGGTGCTGAGTCGAGACTTTTATTCTCATCAGACATTCCTAACACCCAAGCCTCTTTAATTTCACCTTCCTCAGATGTGTTGGGGGCCCCTTCTATAAGGGGCACCGAAGGCCCGGCCTACTCTTTGCCTTTTTCAATGACGGATCCGGTTGTAGTGGTGCCAGTTGGGAGGCTAGTTCGACGACCCTCCGCCAATAATCCAAACTTTGAAAGCAATTCGTTAGAGAAAACGAATTTAATCTCCTGGTCTCTCACGGGGATAGCTCGAATGGCCTCAACGGCCTCAGAATACCCAGCGCCTTCGGGTCGTGGGCGGATACCTATAAAAGTCAAAGGAAGTTTAGAAAGGATGCACTTCAAGCTATAGACAAATATCGGTCTAGGAATAAAACTTACTCCCTTCCAGCCATCTTCTCGCAAAGCCAGAGGGGCAGCATACGTAAAACCACTCTTGCTTATACTGGGAAAATTCACTCCACGCCCCCGTCAGGATTTGACATTTAGAATGTGGCTCGAGAAATATGAAAGATGGACTGTCAGACCATCTTTTGAAGCGGTAGATATAGCGAATGTCCTCAGGAGTAGGGAGTCTGAATAAGGTTCTTATGAAGAGAATACAAGTGCCATGAATAAACGCGTGACTATTGGGGTGTAGCTGTGCCGGGGCAATCCCGATATACCGTAACACTTCACGAAGGAATGAATTGAAAGGTGGCACGCTTCCGACCCAACACATAAATTTGTTGCATGATCTATACCTGGCTGGGGTAGATGAGGCCGATCTTGTCCTGATGGAACTAAGACATTGTCGAAAGGAATTCCATGAATTGAACACAATCGACGAAGAGCAGCTTCGCCGATTTTTGAAGCTTGTGAATCAATAGGATTATCCAGGATAACAGCTCCATCTATAACGTCAGGAGACGGGCCTATAACAACAGCGGATGGATCCAGAATGTCTTGTGTAGAAGTTGTCGGTGGATTTGAAGTTTCTACTACCTCCTGCCGAGAACTTGGTTCTGGCTTATCAGAAACTATAGCAGAGCTGGATCTTTTGGACATCTACGATGAGCGTTTAATATGGGTAGATACCTATCTAAATTATACTTGAAATACAATCGATTTTAGATATAACGACAATAATATATTCCCCTCGTGTGGTGTGTGAACTAGTGCAATCACTCAAGCATGAGTATAAAAGAATTAAAGATTTAAAGACCGATGAAGTGTGATTGAGCATTAAACTATCATCTTCGGAGACCGTCATCGCTGACCGTCTCCGAGAGCTTGTCCTATGTTCAGTGGTGGGGGTCTCGGAATCGGACATTGGCATCATATGTTGAAGGCTGTTATTTTCTTTTGTTGAGTTGAATTCGCGTTTATGATTGTTAAAACTATGAAGTTATTAGTCCGAACCAGTTCCATATGCTCATGTGCATAAGTTCTTGTTATTATTCATTGTTCTATGAACAGGAATGGGAACATGTGGACTTGACATAGGTTGTGTTAAAGTTGAGGTGATTTTGATTATCAATCCCGATCCCAAGGCCCGAAGCTGAACGTCTCTCTAGACCAAAACCAACGAACCACTCATTCTCCTCCCTATCATTCTCTCATCACCGAACGACCTCGCTTAGCCTATGCCCACTAAACTTACAAACTCTTGCTGACCCACTCGTTTCCTGGACTCCCACCGACCCACACTACCTCATAGAATTACGGCGCGCTCTCTCTCTCTCGGAACGACGACCTCCTCACTAAAGCAAAACAACCAACTGCCTACTCCTACACTTCGCCGACCTCATTTCCTAAAGCCGTCAATGGTTGTTCCCCCCAAATCAAAGTCTACTCATACCAAAAGCATTTCATTATCGACTCCTGAACACTTATTCACAACGCTCCTCTCCTCTCGTGCTTACCACGCTAAGCCATATTCCTATGTGGCACGGTCCCCTAGTTCGAGTTCTAGAGGATATGGTTTAGGAATTTACAGTGATTCACGGAACCTCACCTATACAATAATTTAAGAATGAGACGATTGCTACTTGAAACTTGAAGTCGAGAATGGTTAGGGAACATGTTGAAGAGAATGATTGAATGGAGGGGTGTGGCAGTCCGGCAAAGAAATGGAGCTTGGGTTTTGAGCAAAACTAATAGGAAGAGAGTAATGAAGTAAAAGTGGGAAGAGAAAGTAAGGGCCTAAGCTTTTATATGGGAAAGAAGAAGACGAACGGGCTATACCCGATGGAACCGGTCAACACATGTTTGCTAGTTCGGTGACCTTTATACCAAAGGAACCGAACGAGTGGTTCTGCCTCTTTGTGCCGTTCCAATTTTGTTTTTTTAAAATGAAATGAAATGAGAATGATGAATGGACTGGCAAAAATATAGAAAGGGTACATATGGGCATAAAACCTTTAAAAGGTCGCATAGCTTCAGCTTTTGGAGAAGTTAGAAAGAGATTTCGAAAGCATGGATTGCTCAGTGGTTCAAAGCGCATCATGTTGACTCACACGATGCGCTTTGGGGGGAAAAGGTTACCCGGCGCTTTGGCCCGGCTACATGGCGATGGTCGTAGAGCCTATGGATTAACCTAGACGGGACTCAAGCTAAGAAGGAATTGTAAGCATAAGAGGCAGGTTTAACTTAAATTTGGACCGGCCTCATGGATCGGCATGTTTGGCACTGGCTCGGCCGAAGTTGTTCGGTGTTAGAGTATAGGCTTGTTCGTTCGGCCAAAATGGGCAAGGCAAGGTGGTTCGGTCAAGAGGGTTTTGGACATGGTGGGTCGGTGTGGATTTGGTCCGACCCTGGTCGTTCGGCCAATGGTGGTCCGGCCTTAGAGGTACTGAGATGTGTATCGCTCGGCCAATGAAGAAAAGGCAGGACAGTTTGGTCTAGATACTCAGGGAAGAGTGGCTCGGCATTATGTGGGTCGACCTCAAAGAGTTTTGTTCCGAGCGGTTCGGCTGTAACGGTTTGGCCAAGGTGCATAAAGACAAAGCGGTTCGGTCTGGATGGTCCGGCAAATGTTGTTTAGCCTGGACATGTTAGCAGGGATCGTTCGATCGTGATTGGGAAGCTAGTGTCGTTCGGTCAGAAGTGGTTCGGCATGAGTTTTCGGTGTATCTGGTTCGGTGCACGATGAGGGAGTTAGCCTATTCTTGGTGTCAACAGCAAAGTGAGGAGATCAACATTGCTTTACTACGAGATCCACTACGAGTTACTCCGAGCCCTTAAGAGCTTGCTTCGAGTCATTTGCTAAATGACCACCGATCGGCCATATTGGTTCAGCATTTGTCGATCGATCAAAAGTCGTTCGGTATGCTTGGACTGGCCAACTCAAGATTACCATGTATGGGCCGAGTCACCTTGGTCTTGGGCCTGCACAGGGCATCTAGCCTGTCTTCGTCTATAAATAGAGAGGCAGGGGTACAGTTGAAGGGACCTTTTCCAAGAAATCCAGGGAGACTCTGCCATTATTTATGCACTCCACTTTTTGACTCAAACTTGTATTCAAGCTGTTTTTTTACGGATTGTATTTGTATTCAAGTATTTGGAAAAAGTAATAAAGATCACATTGAAAGTGGACGTAGGCAGTTACGCCGAACCACTATAATTCTGGTGTTCTTATTTTCTTTGTTAGATTTGCATATTTTCCTCTGTTTTAATTTACTACCTTCATTAATCTCTCTTCATAAATCTATTCTCGGGTGTTAGAGACCAATTCAGTTGCTAACATTTGGAATTTGCTTATTCTCCAGAATTTTACGATAGTTGTGAAAATCAATATAATCCGTATAATTTTACGTTAAATTCTTATGGATAATTTAATAACAACTATTTTACAAACAATTCGAATTTTTCACCACAAAATTTTCAAAATAATGACCAACCCTCAACTTTTGAAAAGAGAATGAAATCTTTACTTGAAATTTGTATACAACAAAATCAAGTAATGAATGATTTGTGTAATTCATTTCAAAATAATCAAAATTTTAATTCACTTCAAAAATCCAATGATTTTGATTATAACCCATGTCAAAATAATTTCGAACTCCAAAATGAATTTCAAAATCAAATTGGAAATGTGAACCACTTTTTAAATAATTTGACAATGGGAATAGTTTCAGTTTTGGTGCAATGGACAATTTTTTTCTCAACAAATTCAAATTGAAAATTCTTAAATTAATAATCATGAATTTGATTTAGTTGAGCAAATGGAAAATGATTACGAGAATTTGTTGCAGGAAACATACAAAAAATTTCGTGAGAAACAAAATCAAATCCCAACTTGTGAAGAATCAAATAATAATCCACCGTTTATTGAAATTGACAATTTTTGTTCTCAACAAGTTCAAATTGAAAATTCTCAAATTAATAATTATAAATTTGATTTTGGTCAACAAATGGAAGAAATACACAAAAATCACATAGATTTGTTGATTGAAACATACAAAAAAGTAGTGAACAACAAAATCAAATCCCAACGTGTGAAGAGTCAAATGATAATCCATCATCTACCAAAATTTACGATTTTCAAATAACAACTTTTGAAATTGTAAATGATAATCTTAATGAAGTTGTTGAAAGTATGGTAATTGATTTGGATTTCAATTCTTTTGAGGGTGAGAAACTCGATTTAAATTTCGATCTACCTTTTTCCGATTTTGAAAATTTGAATACAACAACTTTGGATTTTGAAAATGATATACACAATGAAGTTGTTGATAATCCAACAAAAGAAGATGAATTTAATGAACACGAATTTTTTGGACTTTTCAATGAAGAGTTGTTGATTTTCGAAGGGGAAAATTTAAATCACCATATTGATTTTAAAATCAATAATTTTGAAAAAGTTTTCAATGACGAGTTTGGATTTCAATTTGGTGAAAATAAACTTGAACTTCAACCAATTGTTTTATCAACCCCGAAAATCATCAAAAATAAAACAACTCGTACGATTTTTAATAAAACGACATTCGTTTTTCCAAATCAACATTCAACTCCGAAATCTTTTATGATTTGGTTTTATGAGCTTAAGTTGTGTCTCGTATACTTGACGAGACAAATGAATTGGTCTTTGAAAGACCGTTTCATTTACTTTTTGATGATATACTTTCTGATATCATGTAAATACCATTCATTTTCATGTAAATAAAGTTCAAGTTCTTTTTTCCTCCGTCCACTTGGGTTGACTATGTGGAGACCGTCAAAATCAAGTGTGCGGGGAGCCTCATCTTCTTTTTATTTTATTTTTCATGGTTATTTTTGCATTTTCTTTCCAAAACTAAAAAGAATTAAAAAAATCCCAAAAACAAATTTTATTTTTAATTACTTTTGAAGAAACATTATAGGATAAATGAATGGTTTTGGTTAATTAAATTGAAATTTTTGAAAAGTTATTTGTCTCAACAAAAATATAAATAAAGTTTGATTACAAATAACGATGGATTAACTAGTATATAGGAAAGTTCATACGTGTTAATTATGAAATATATCCTAATTGAAAATCTTTATTTTAAAAAGTGGTGAATTTAAATAAAAGGATATAACATTTTTTATCTTCTAAGTTAAATGGTGCTAAGATGATTTTGCAAAACTCTCTCTTCAAATATATATATATATATATTAAAAAACAAAAACAAAAATTCTTGTATATATTTTATTAACAACACCTAGAGTCATGTGTTCACACGCAAGTGTGTTCACTTGTCATGCTCTGTACCCTTCTCACATAAGCCAGAAAGGCAGTGCACAATTGATATATCTGGCCTCAGTTTATCTGAGTTAGGTGTATGTATATAAAAATTCTTTTTAATAATGCCTACAGTCGGTAGGTGTTCACACTCATGTGTTCACTCACCACGCTCTGTATTCTCCTCACGTAAGCCCGCAAGGCAGTGCATGGGTAATATATCTAGCCTCAATTTTCTATGTTAGGCATATGTAAATATTGTTAATATCAATAAAAATTTCCAAATAAAAGAGAGTAAGCAGTTGAAATTCAAGCACTACTTTGACTTGTTTGATTTGACTTGTTATTGAAAAGAAATGAAAATACCACTTTGTAAACTTTGATAATCAACTAAGGATCTATTTCATAGTTACACTTTGTTATCAACCGAAACAACGAGTTAAACTATAGTCTATTTGTTATGATAACTTCATTTTTATTGGAAATTTTGACGAGTAAATGACTAAAATTTTCAAGATAATGACCAAAAGTTATATTTAACTTATCCATGTCAATTTGAAAGTAATTCATTTGTAAATATTTTTAAAAACTTGCATCCGTATCATTGTAAATAAATTTTGCATTTAGGAATTTTTCATTTTGTAAATATTTTCACTTCGCATTTGGATTTTGTAGGTAGTATACGCTGAAAACCCTCACGAAACAACACTCGTCCTACTAGGGACACCTAGAGGTTTAATAGCTTGTTGCATACGCTCAATGCAATCTTGCTCCCTACGAAAACGGATTTATCTTAGTTTTTCTTTATTCAAGGACGAATAAAAAGATAAGTGTGGGGGTATTTGATGTGCATGTAAATGTGTGTAACAACCCGGGTTTTAGCCACCAAATATTGGGATAATTAACTGATTTTTTTAATTTTTAAAATATTAATATTTATTTATCGAATAAATGAATTTTCTGATATTTAAAATCAAAAGCTATAAATTGACTTAAACTATATAAAATTTTGGAATATAAATTTTTCAATAAGGGAAATTTATCAATAGAGATATATGTATTTAAACTTCACCATTTCAAACTCGAGATAGGATAATCCCTTTATAAAAATGATATATATATATATATATAAACAGGTAGAAATGTAGATAAGCATACATACGCAAATATAGATAAATATGTAAATAGGGAATAATGTGAAGATATATATATATATATATATATGTAAATATGATGACAAATACAAGCAAATGTGTGTATATATATATTAAATAGTGAAAATGTGGATATGTGTGTGTGTGGTGACAACAATATATATGAATTAATAATGTGTTATAAAGGTAATATATATATATATATGGATGTAAGATAGGAAGTAAAATAAATATGTACATTGTATGGATGTACATATCTATATGTATATATTTGTCAAAATATATGTGTGTGGATAAATTTGAAAATAATTAAACATGTAAATATATATATGTTAACATAAAATGGAGTATATGTAAATCTCTATATATATGTATATATATATATATCTATATAAGCATACAAGGGCACATCATAATGGCAAATTTCATTTCAAGCTCAAAAAATGGCTAATCAACATAATAAATCAAATCAAGCCATAAATCAAATCATCTTTTATCAAATCAAGTCTACATATTTTCAGATCAGGTCATTGTTTTCAAATCAAAGAAAAAAAAAATAAAAGAAGAAGAAAAAAGACGCACTGTTCATATGAATAGTTCAGCCTTGTATCAAACTCCCACTGTCTCTATACATATGCACTGCCTTGTGTAGTGCACGTATACCATTCAACACATAAAAAAAAAATATATATAAGTTCTGCCATTGAATCTAAAGCAAGTGAAGTATTAAAGGTTGAAGAAGGAGATTAAGCATAATAGTATGCATCTGTTCTTTCTACAGGTGAGCAGAACAGTTAGATTCTTTCAATAGTTTATATATTACTGTGTTTGTGAACGTATTTTTGATTTATGCCAAATATTTATGAGTTTGACATGTAAATATGTGAATGTATAGGAATTTTCACCAATATTGTGCTCCTTCTCTAAAAAAAAGAAATTTTGCTCTGCTCTTGTTTAGTTAGAAAGCAGTTTGACCTTCAACTTTAAAAAAAACGATATTTCCACATATATTAAGTTTTAATTCTTGATTCCAAAACAAAAATTATTCGTTTTTAAGTGTAGAAAATTTTAAAAATTGTTTCATTAAATTATATTAAACAGGGAAGAAGAGAACGGCCTATAACCGTGAATGGGTTTAAATTAGTCAAAATAAACCTTCATAATTTTATAAATGGATTATATAGTGATAATAGTCGTGGAAAGGCATGATGTTTAAGAGTGATTTGGGAATTTTTAGAGTAGTGTGGAAGGGGGGATCAAGAGTTGAACGAAATTGGGTTTTCGGTCAAATTCTAGTGATGTGATGGGTTTCGCGGCATGGCAATAGGCGTGGAGGAGGGTTGGATGGAGGCGCATCAGAGAAAAATGGAGTGGAAATTTCTTGATGATCGTAGCGTTGAGTCATGGCGGTTTTAGGGTTCTAGGCTTGTGTGTGGGTGGACTCGGTTTCAAGGTGGCTACGATATGGAGGAGGCAAACGAGGAGTGCGGTTCTATGGGAAATGGTAGGGCAGACGACAGCGAAGCTTCGGGTGAAGTTTGACGTTGATCGGTGGAGTGTGGTGGCTGGTCGAGGGGTTGTATGGTGGAGCTGCCGTTATAGTTTTTTTAGGGTGACGTTTGAATTTTTGAATGATGAGGGAGATCAGGTTTTCAAGTGGTGGAATACTTTGGGATGGTCGAGGGTGATATGAGGAGATGGTCAGCGGCGTGGTGAGTCGGCCAGAGGGTTTGTGCACGTGCACGGTGATGTGCACATTGGTTAGTGAAAAAGAAAGAGGAGAGGAAGGAAGCAGGAGGAAGGAAAAAGAAAGGAAAAGAGAAGGGAAAAGGAAATGGGCCAGGGAAAAGAATATGGGCCTAAAAAAAAGAAAAGAAAACGAGGAAAAGGAAAAAAAGGAAAGGAAAAAGAAAAGGGAGGAAAATGGGAAAAAAGGGAAAAGGGAAAGAAAGGAAAAGAGAAAAGGAAGAAAAGAAAGGAAAGAGGGAGAAGGAAACTTATATATTTATATGATAACTTAAAATTTTAAACTCTAAAATCCATTTTCATTTTAAATTCAAATCAATATTGAAGATTTTGCATCTTAATCCTATTACCCGATGTTATAAATTAGTATAATGGATTTTTCCGTAAATTAGATTTCAGTGATATTTTATAATTAAAATGGGTGATTAATTAATTATATTATTATTATTTGACTTAAACTTATGTAAATTAACAAATTAGATGTTAAATATAGTGTTTAATTTTGATTAACTAAAAATAAAAATTGTCTTATAATTTCTTAAAATTTGTAATTAATTTGGATAAAAATATAAATGGGTTCGGTTCATTAAATTAATAAAAACCTGATTAGCAAATTGTTTAATATTGACTATTAATCGTTGAATTAGTTAACGATCTATATCTTGGCTTAACTCTATTGATATTTATTTCAATTATTCTTGTCTGTGACATCAAGTGGTCTGACGAGTATAAATAGTTAGATTAAATTGATGATACGTTTTATTTGAAATAAACATCTGTAATAAATTACCATAAATGAATATTGTCACCCTAAATATAAAGTGTTATCTTAAACAATTTACCCTTTTTAAAATTTATCACTTAGATCCGTAGAGGATGAAATCGGGTATCAGTGATTACCCGGAACCACCTCGATTTGAAAATCACTCCGAACCTTACAGGTTCGATTACAGAGTTTAATGGGCTGGAATTGGATTAATTTCACAAATTTAACTATTTTGAATAAGTATTGTATTTAGACACTATTTTATATCGATGGATTTCTGAAAATGTTTGGGTTTAAAAAAGATGATAACTCGTCGTGTTTGTACGGGTTGCCTTGTTTCAAAGATTTCATAACTTAAGTATTTCAAATTAAGTGGGTTTTACTCACGCTGGTTTCCAGCCTGACTCGGGTGTTACTTTATTGTAATGCTCGGGTCAGACCGAGTATTACAGAATTTCAGGTTAGGACGCTTTTGGAGTTCAGGAGATGAGCTGGATGGCAGGGGCGTATTGCATGTATTTTCCGCTGTGTATTATGGTCTATATATTCAGCAGTTAGGGACAAGTTATTATAACTGTCCAGAGTTATATATGTGATGTTTGTACTCTGATAACCTGTATGTATATTAACGGTTACAGCTTTCCTTTGTATAAAATGCTGTTATTATATATTATTCCGATGCGATGTGAGATTCTGTGTTGTTGTTTCTTGTTCTTCTCCTATCTCTTTTCTTCTTTAATTCTAACAGCCTGGTATTTTCGGCACTCGATTGCTCGGCACTTTAAACAGTGGACGTATTAGTGTCGATTTTCGGGGGTCGAAAATCGCCCGGTCGTTATAATGTGCATATTTTTACCACCATATTTAATTAAATTAAATTAAATAAATGACCATATCGGGTATTTTAACATGTTTAAACAAAAATTCAATTTATTTTCAAATCGTCATATATTCATCTTCATATAGGGGACAAATGGTCATTTTTGTGCATATACTAATTTGAGAAAAATTACTTGGACATTTTTATGATTTTTTGTAGGAATTTGAAATAAAATGGAAGAGGTTTCATGAAGAAATATGCATGCACAAGAGAACACAAGCAAATGAAGATGGAAATAATTCAACACTCATGAACATGGAGGACCCCACCTACCCACTTACCTTGATCTACCATTAGGAGCTAATGCACATGCTAAAAGGCCATTAAAGTTATATGCACACTTAATGGATGATTATTTGAAGCTGATGATAACTTGGTGGCCACACTTCCAAGAGGGGTAGTTTTGGCATTTCTAAAAAATATAGATTAGGGTTTTATACATGTATAAATACCCCTTATGTTTCATGTAATTCTCCTCTCTTCCTCTTAGCTCATTAGTTTAGGATCAAAAATAAACTAGAAGCTCTCTTTTCTTTCTTTTCATGGCTACTTAGCCATTTTTCCCTTATGTAATTTTCTTCTTTTATGCAATGTTAGTTAATTCTCTTTTCTACTTACATGCTCTCTTTCCTTTTCATATTAGTAGTGTAATTTATTTTTCGTGCAAGTAGATTAGTGTTTATTTATTTTTAATTAGCTTTCTTTTTCATTAGCTTGCATTTTCCTTATCTTTTGTTTCATGTTGCTCTCTACGTTTGTTGATATGATAAAAGATATGAGAGGCTAAACCCCTTCAATTTAGGGGTAATGAAGCTCTCTAGTATGTAGATTCAACATTTTGATCATTTATGTTCTCTTTTTATGCTTATTGGAAATATTTGAAGTGGTTTAACTTGTTTGTTTAGCTTTGAATTTGATAGCCTATATTGTTGACACCAAATAGGCTATGATTAAACAAACAACAAACACAAATTACCTCTTCATCTACATATGATGTTGATAATGAAGTGATTTTAAAATCAAAATTTGATGATCTATATTTCTAATCAATAGTTAATAGGTCATACTTAGAATAGATTTCATTTCCAATTTCATTGTCAATTTTCATGAGAGTTATTAGTGGTTGTGTTATAGTTTGATGGTTTATATTGACTAATTAATAGCACAATATCATACTTATGATAAGCACATCAACTAATTTCACTAATGACCAAAAGAGATATCATAATTTCATTTTGTTGATTTATGTGATCTAGAGAGTGGAAATTACCTCTAAATTGCCTTCAAACTCTCATATTTTTATCAATTAACTTTTGTTAGTTTTTTTTACATTTTTTCTAGCTTAAATAATAGGTAGAGAGGAAATAGAAATGGATGGATAGATCAATTTGAGTCGAAACGATAACAATGACCCGAAAAGCCCGTTTCGTTCCCAAAAAAAAGTAGGTCATCTAATATATCGAAATATAGGTTTTCGATATTTTTAAATTTAATGGAACTAATTTCAAATCCAGATTCCATTGTATAAAGAAGTTAGCTTTTAAAATCAGATTATATTCATTTTGTGACGACCGCCCATGACCCCCACACTGAACCTAGAGATAGTGCGCTGTAAAGTGTGCCAGGCAGCCATGGACGATTGTCAGGGTAAATTAAAACAGCAGAATCTATCGTATAACTCACAGTGCATGGACAAAATACAATAGAATATATATATAGTGAAGCTTCACAGAACATCATATAAAACTTCATAATAGTTGAATACAACATCTGAATAGACAATACATCAAGCCTCACTACATATCACTCAGAGAATTATACAAGTAGCGGAACATCCAGTACATATAGTAAGAAAATAATATGCAAGCCTCCAGCTCGTCTTCGTCATCAGCATCGTCGGAAGCAAGAACATCACCTGTCACCTGCTACCTAGTCTGCCCGTCCCAAAATGGACGAACAGCCCAAGGCAATAAGAGTTAAAACATAAAGCCTTGAGTCAGAAAACAGTTTTAGTGAGCGGTAAATTAACTAACAACATACCAAAAGAGCATAAAGGAAAAAAGGAATAGAAATCCAACCCTCCCACTCCACCTCTTTCTACAGTGATATCCCCCAGACACACACTAAGCAGAAGCAAACATAGCAAAGCAACCATTTAAAATAAAGAAATTATCACTCGAGTCAAGGGCGATGTTTTCCAAGTACAAAACCCCAAGGCCTAAACCAAGATCAGATAAGCACCCAGAAAACACTGCTCTTGAGACCGAATGACGATACAACCAAACATCCATGACTTAGGCTATCACTGTTATCATTGCCTCTATACCACCGTTAATTGAATGACCGGCACATTCTTTCAGCCGTCCGTCCAGGGCTAATGGAAACCCCGGTTCTAGACATAACTCTGCACGTCGTCGAAACTCGTGCCTAGGACTATCGAATCTGCCCAGAGTACTTGACTACCAATCAGTAGTCTTTAGGGACTATCGAATCTGCCCAGCGTACTCTTGCTTTGAGCATGCTAGAACCTTCAACAACGATGAAATCTCAGCCTTCTAGTCATCCTCCTCGATGACTATTTCCATACTAGCTCAAGCGCCTCTCGAGCAAACCATTATCCTCAAACTCGAACCATTTCACCAAGTTATCAACATGCTTGGAATGATCCCATCTGGATTAGACCAAGACTATCTCATATCATGCCTCGCTTCATCACATCCTAGCAAAACCTCATCTCAACATCATCATCAAATCTATGCATATGAGCTTCATCATCCGCTACATATGCCACGAGCAGCTTTCCCAATTCAAGAGCCTTTCCCTTAGCTTTTGAATCATCTTCGACCATCTTGTCTAAATCAAATCATCAATCAACTAATTCATAACAATCAACCAAGTCAATCATTAATCCAAGTAATCAAACATTCTAACATGATCTAATAAACAATTATAACAATAATGGCAATCTTGTAAATAAAGAGACTAAATCTAACAAGCATGAATCACGAGCAATATCTTTACAACTTGATAAATGAACTTGCATATGTTAATATATAGTAAAATGGATGTCAAATCATTACAAACAATAGATCTACACTTAAGTTTATGAAAATTCATGGAAATCACTATTTTAACACCAAATCAAGCCAATAATCCGATATACTCCTTTGGATCCGTGTGAGAGGTAATCACCACTCACCAAATCACCTAAACACCTCAAAAGCAACACACTTCAGATCTGGACAGCGAAGGATCTAACTCGATCTATCACAAATCCGCTTCAAACGATGAAATCTCTCTTTGATGGATGTAGATCTTCAATCTAAGCTCTTGAATCTTCAATTCGATCTTCGATTTGGATGGAAGGAAGCACAAGATTAAAGTGGAGAAAAGAAGTGAAGAAGTGTAGAACTCGAGCCCTCAAAATGGCAGCACTTCGTCGCTTCAAAATCCGGATCCCAAAAATGAAGAAGAACCCTCCTATTTATAGGCTGATTTCACCTTAGGTCATTCGCTCTTAGGTCGTTCACGACCTAAAAACCCACGACCTAACAGATTCCAGCCTCTACGCGACCTAGCGAAAACTCCATCCTACGACCTAACAGATGCGCGCTTCTACGACCTAACGACCTAACACATACGCGGGACTTACAGATTCGCCCTTACGCGACCTAACTAAGTCGCGACCTAACACACATGCGCTTCCACGCGACCTACCCATCCTCACGACCTAGCGACTTAACACATAAGCGCATCCACGCGACCTACGATCTAACCCAGATGCAGCTTAGCTCTTACGCGACCTAACACACACACGACCTAACTGAACACAGAAGCTCATGACCTAACTATCTTAGGTCGCTTACGACCTAACTACGCTAACCCCTATACCGCTAACCACTAGGTCGCTAACCACTAGGTCGCTAACTGCCATAGGTCGCTGCCTTTCCTTAAGTCGCTCAAACCTTAGGTTGCTAACTCTTAGGTCGCTCCAATCTCCTAGGTCGCTCACTCGACCTAACCTACCCCACAACCTAAGCCACCACACGACTTATCTCCTATACGACCTATCCCCAAAATCCTTAAGTCGCCAACTTCCTTAGGTCGCTCCACTTTCTTAGGTCGTCTACTACGACCTAACTACTCTACGACCTAGGACTTAGACTATGGATGACGTATCAACAATGCGACCAAATGATAACTGTTTTACGATGTTTCGATCCGTAAAAATACGGGTCGTTACATTCTCTCCCCCTTAGGAATTTCGCCCTCGAAATTCCAAACAAACAGAGCAATCAAAGACTATTCTGCATGCCTACCATCCATAGCAATCAACAAACCATGCATCTAATTCTAGCTTAGCATGCAGAATTCTAAAACTAGAACAAGTTACAATGTCGTTAGATGACACGACACCTTAGGGCCATACCTTGAAGAGTTCAGGATGAGCTGCCTTCATCCTCTCTTCCACCTCCCATGTACAGTCGTTATCATCATCACTCCATTATATCTTGAGCAACTTAACTACCCTCCTCCTAAGCTGTTTCGTGTCGGTTTCCACAACACGAAGCGGCTTACGAGGTCTCTTATCGACTGGATCAACTTCGAAATCTTCACAGCTATTAGTAGAAACCACTGTATTCGAGTCGTGCACATACTTCCGTAGATACGATATATGAAAAACATTGTGCACACCCGACATCTTTTCTGGTAAATCCAATCTGTAGGCGAGCTTTCCAATTCGCTCGATGATCGGGAATGGTCCAACAAATCTCGGAGTCAATTTTCCTTTCTTCCTGAATCGAATAACATTCTTCAGTGGAGAAATCTTCACAAAAACCATATCACCTACGTCGAATTCTAAATCCTTACGACGTTTATCGGCATAACTTTTCAGACGGTCTTGGGCTGTCTTCATTCGTTGCTGAATGATCTCTATGCAATCCGAAGTCTGTCGAATCATCTCTGGCCCAAGCAACAGCTTTTCTCCGGTCTCTAACCAACATGTCGGAGAGTTACACGGTCTTCCATACAATGCTTCATATGGTGCCATACCAATGCTTGACTAGTAACTGTTATTATACGAAAATTCTACCAAATGAAGGTGATCTTCCCATGATCCTCCAAAATCCAAAACACAAGCTCTGAGGAGATCTTCCAAAACTCGGTTGACTCTCTCGATCTGACCATCTGTTTGAGGGTGATAAGCTGTACTCAAACACAACTCGGTTCCCAAAACTTTCTGAAAGCTC
Source organism: Allium fistulosum (assembly GCA_030737815.1). Lineage (NCBI taxonomy): Eukaryota > Viridiplantae > Streptophyta > Magnoliopsida > Asparagales > Amaryllidaceae > Allium > Allium fistulosum. The sequence continues at coordinate 856,433,400 of CM060908.1, read as the reverse complement.
TTCCAAAATCCACTAGTGAACAACGGATCTCGATCGCTCACTATACTCTTCGGAATACCATGGAATCGAACTATCCACTTAACATATAACTCAGCCAACTTTGATGCAGTCCTAGTCGATCGAACAGGAATGAATCTTGCACTCTTAGTCAGACGATCTACAATGACCCAAATTCCTTCATTTCCCGTCCTTGTTCTAGGTAGTCCATCAATAAAATCCATCGATATTTGCTCCCACTTCCATGTAGGAACTTCTAATGGCTGAAGCAATCCACTTGGCTTCTTCTGCTCGGCTTTTACCAACTGGCAGTTCATACACTTGGAAATAAAATTTCCAACATCCTTCTTCATACCTTCCCAGTAATAGGTTCTCTTCATATCCCGATACATCTTGTTTCCACCTGGATGAATTGTCAACTTCGAGTGATGACTTTCCTTCAGAACTTCATTTCTCAATTCATCTATATCGGGAACAACTAGTCGTCCTTGCTTCCGAAGCCAACCCTCTCGATCGACCTTGAATCCTTTATCCTTTTCTGGATCCATTCCAGATTCCAAATCACGGATAATCTTGACAAGCTTACCGTCTCGCTTTTGGCTCTCGCCAATTCTTTCCACAAGAGTGGGTCTTATCGATAAGTTTGCCAACATCTCAGGTTCCAATTCACATCTGGGCTTGAAGTCAAATCCAGCTAAATACTCGAGATTCTTCCATTCTGAAAACATGGCTCCCAATCCTGCATGTCTTTGACTTAACGCATCTGCCACTGCGTTACCTTTTCCCGGAGTATAGGCTATACCAAAATCATATGATGCTAAAAACTCTAGCCATCGTTGCTGCCGAAGATTCAAATCCTTTTGGGAGAAAAGATACTTCAACGACTTATGATCTGCAAACAATTCGAATCGAACTCCCAATAGATAATGTCTCCACATCTTCAGAGCAAAAACAATCGCTGCCAACTCCAAATCATGAGTCGGATAATTCCTTTCATGCGGCTTCAGTTGTCGACTTGCATACGCAACAACTTTATCCTTCTGCATCAGCACTGCTCCAAGTCCAGTACCACATGCGTCGGTGTAAACCACCATCTCTTCGTTTCCACTTGGAATAGTCAAAACAGGAGCACTTGTCAGTCGCTCTTTCAGGATTCCGAAAGCTTGCTCACACTTAGCATCCCATCTAAATACTTGGTTCTTTTTCGTCAATCCTGTCAATGGTGCAGCCACCTTGGAGAAGTCTTTGATAAATCGACGATAATATCCTGCTAATCCAAGAAAACTTCTCACATCCGATGCATTCTTAGGTCTAACCCAATCCTGGATTGTTGCCACCTTAGCGGAATCAACCGCTATTCCATTTCCAGAAATAATATGGCCTAAGAACCTCACTTCACTCTTCCAGAAGTGACACTTCGAAAACTTATCCTTCAGCTGATGTTTCCGTAAGATTTCCAAAACAATACGCAAGTGCGTCTTGTGCTCTTCTTCAGTTCTGGAATAAATCAGAATATCATCCACGAACACTAGTACGAACTTGCTCAACTGATCTCTGAACACTCTATTCATAAGATCCACAAAATATGCTGGCGCATTAGTCAATCCAAACGGCATTACCAGCCACTCAAAGAAACCGGATGGTGTCCGAAAAGCAGTCTTCGGCACACTATCCTTAGCCACTCTCAACTGGTGAAATACCGTTGCCAAATCCATCTGAGAAAACACCTTAGCTTCGTGAAGCTGATCAAACAAGTCATCGATTCTCGGCAATGGATACTTGTTCTTCTTAGTCACCTTATTTAGCTCACGATAATCCACACACAACCTCAACGATCCATCTGCTTTGGTTGCAAACACAACTGGTGCACCCCATTCGGACACACTACGCCGAATGAATCCTTTCTGTAAAAGATCATCAACCTGCACCTTCAACTCCTGCTGTTCCCTAGGCGCCATTCGCCTAAGAGGCATCACAACAGGTCTGGCTCCTTCAACTAGATCTATACGAAACTCGATCTCTCTATGCGGCGGTAACCCTTTGACCTCGTCAAAGACATCCTCAAATCCATTAGCGATTGGCAACGATGACAGTCCATCCCGTGGAACAACCAGCGAATACATGAAGCTCATGAAGACGCCTTCTTCATGCTTACATCGTATCATAATCTTTCGCCCCTCCACATTCTCGACTGTCACCTCCAACCTTTCACAATCAACCTTTGCCGCATACTTCCTAAGCCAGTCCATACCCAAAATAATTCCGAACCCCGCAAAGTTCAGAACAAAGCAATCACAAACAAAAGAGCAATCATGACTCAATACAATCAGACCATGGCATAGCATACACAAACAAGACGAACCCCCAACTGGATTAGTCACAACCAATGGCCTATCAACGATATCCGGTTCTAAACCCAACCGGCCTACAAGTTCATTACAAACAAACGAATGCGACGCCCCAGTATCAAATAGCACTCTCACTGGAACACCACATAGGAAAAGAGTACCTTGAACCACTACACTCTTTCCTTTCTCTTCAGCGGTAGGAGCTTTCGAAGATGATGGAATAGCTCCCAAAGCATAAGCTTGCACAATCTGCTTGTCCTTCCGCGGTTCTGGACAATTCTTCCTAACATGCCCCGGCTTGTCACAGTTGTGGCACTTCACTGGCACCTTCGGATTCTTGCAATCTCTAGAGAAATGGCCCTTCTGCTGACAATTGTAGCAGGTGACTTCGCCCTTTGGCTTCTTCGAGCCATCCCTACCCTTTTGTTGCTGCTGCTTCCTCTTCTTGTTTCCACCCTACTGTGGTTTAGATTCTTCCTTGGTCACAGCAACAACAGACCTTTCCTTAGGAAACAGATTCTCGTGCCTGAGAGCTTTCTCTACTAGCTTCTCAAATGAATCATCCAGATGATCCACCAATTGCCTCCCAAGATAACTGTCCAAGCCTGTCACAAACTTCTCATTCTTCTGGTACGCAGATTCAATATACGACCGGGCATAATTGGACAAAGCTTCAAACTCAGAAACATACTCAAGAACTGGTCTTCCACCTTGCTTGAGCTCCACAAACTTCTTAAACAGAACAGACTTCTGAGCCGTAGAAATGAACTTAGCTTCAAATCTGGTTTGGAATTGCTCCCAAGTAATCTCTTCCTCCAGAGTATCAATGGTGATAGAGTTCCACCAATCAGAAGCTCTCCCTTGAAGCTGTCTTGATGCTAACTTCCTCTTAGTTGCATCCTCGATTCCCAAATCACTAAAGATCCTTCTACAAGCATCTATCCATATCTGGACTTCAATGGTTGGTTCTGTTCCCAAGAAAACCTTCCCTCCAAGAGCAGTATAGTCTTTACACAACTTAGCAAAATCCACTGGTTTCGGAGTTTGGACTTGAACTCCAACATCAACTGCTGTCCCCGAAACTGGTATCCTTCTCATGATCGAAGTCATCATAGCTTCGAACATAGTTGCATAATCAGCAGTCCCCTCAGCAGCACGGCCTTCCCTAGCAGCTGGTCTCCCTCTTCGACTCATCCTTAATATCTATAAAAAGGAATGATTAGCACACCTTGAGAAACAACTGCATAAAGGACTCAAACTTTTCTAAGCCACTATATTATATATAGTAATCATCCATCAAAATACAATTACGTCTCTCATACGTAGTTACATCAGCGAGCGTTGGGTAAAATCGATTAACCTCGCTTTGATACCAAATGTGACGACCGCCCATGTCCCCCGCACTGAACCTAGAGATAGTGCGCTGTAAAGTGTGCCAGGTAGCCATGGACGATTGTCAGGGTAAATTAAAACAGCAGAATCTATCGTATAACTCACAGCGCATGGACAAAATACAATAGAATATATATATAGTGAAGCTTCACAGAACATCATATAAAACTTCATAATAATTGAATACAACATCTGAATAGACAATACATCAAGCCTCACTACATATCACTCAGAGAATTATACAAGCAGCGGAACATCCAGTACATATAGTAAGAAAATAATATGCAAGCCTCCAGCTCGTCTTCGTCATCAGCATCGTCGGAAGCAAGAACAGCACCTGTCACCTGCTACCTAGTCTGCCCGTCCCAAAATGGACGAACAGCCCAAGGCAATAAGAGTTAAAACATAAAGCCTTGAGTCAGACAACAGTCTTAGTGAGCGGTAAATTAACTAACAACATACCAAAAGAGCATAAAGGAAAAAGGAATAGGAATCCAACCCTCCCACTCCACCTCTTTCTACAGTGATAGCCCCCAGACACACACTAAGCAGAAGCAAACATAGCAAAGCAACCATTTAAAATAAAGAAATTATCACTCGAGTCAAGGGCGATGTTTTCCAAGTACAAACCCCCAAGGCCTAAACCAAGATCATATAAGCACCCAGAAAACACTGCTCTTGAGACCGAATGACGATACAACCAAACATCCATGACTCTGGCTATCACTGTTATCATTGCCTCGATACCACCGTTAATTGAATGACCGGCACATTCTTTCAGCCATCTGTCAAGGGATAATGGAAACCCCGGTTCTAGACATAACTCCGCACGTCGTCGAAACCCGTGCCTAGGACTATCGAATCTGCCCAGAGTACTTGACTACCAATCAGTAGTCTTTAGGGACTATCGAATCTGCCCAGCGTACTCTTGCTTTGAGCATGCTAGAACCTTCAACAACGATGAAATCTCAGCCTTCTAGTCATCCTCCTCGACGACTATTTCCATACTAGCTCAAGCGCCTCTCGAGCAAACCATTATCCTCAAACTCGAACCATTTCACCAAGTTATCAACATGCTTGGAATGATCCCGTCTGGATTAGACCAAGACTATCTCATATCATGCCTCGCTTCATCACATCCTAGCAAAACCTCATCTCAACATCATCATCAAATCTATGCATATGAGCTTCATCATCCGCTACATATGCCACGAGCAGCTTTCCCAATTCAAGAGCCTTTCCCTTAGCTTTTGAATCATCTTCGACCATCTTGTCTAAATCAAATCATCAATCAACTAATTCATAACAATCAACCAAGTCAATCATTAATCCAAGTAATCAAACATTCTAACATGATCTAATAAACAATTATAACAATAATGGCAATCTTGTAAATAAAGAGACTAAATCTAACAAGCATGAATCACGAGCAATATCTTTACAACTTGATAAATGAACTTGCATAGGTTAATATATAGTAAAATGGATGTCAAATCATCACGAACAATAGATCTACACTTAAGTTTATGAAAATTCATGGAAATCACTATATTAACACCAAATCAAGCCAATAATCCGATATACTCCTTTGGATCCGTGTGAGAGGTAATCACCACTCACCAAATCACCTAAACACCTCAAAAGCAACACACTTCAGATCTAGACAGCGAAGGATCTAACTCGATCTATCACAAATCCGCTTCAAACGATGAAATCTCTCTTTGATGGATGTAGATCTTCAATCTAAGCTCTTGAATCTTCAATTCGATCTTCGATTTGGATGGAAGGAAGCACAAGATTAAAGTGGAGAAAAGAAGTGAAGAAGTGTAGAACTCGAGCTCTCAAAATGGCAGCACTTCGTCGCTTCAAAATCCGGATCCCAAAAATGAAGAAGAACCCTCCTATTTATAGGCTGATTTCACCTTAGGTCATTCGCTCTTAGGTCGTTCACGACCTAAAAACCCACGACCTAACAGATTCCAGCCTCTACGCGACCTAGCGAAAACTCCATCCTACGACCTAACAGATGCGCGCTTCTACGACCTAACGACCTAACACATACGCGGGACTTACAGATTCGCCCTTACGCGACCTAACTAAGTCGCGACCTAACACACATGCGCTTCCACGCGACCTACCCATCCTCACGACCTAGCGACTTAACACATAAGCGCATCCACGCGACCTACGACCTAACCCAGATGCAGCTTAGCTCTTACGCGACCTAACACACACACGACCTAACTGAACACAGAAGCTCACGACCTAACTATCTTAGGTCGCTTACGACCTAACTACGCTAACTCGCTAACCCCTATACCGCTAACCACTAGGTCGCTGCCTTTCCTTAAGTCGCTCAAACCTTAGGTTGCTAACTCTTAGGTCGCTCCAATCTCCTAGGTCGCTCGCTCGACCTAACCTACCCCACGACCTAAGCCACCACACGACTTATCTCCTATACGACCTATCCCCAAAATCCTTAGGTCGCCAACTTCCTTAGGTCGCTCCACTTTCTTAGGTCGTCTATTCCGACCTAACTACTCTACTACCTAGGACTTAGACTATGGATGACGTATCAACAATGCGACCAAATGATAACTGTTTTACGATGTTTCGATCCGTAAAAATATGGGTCGTTACACATTTAAATCCCTTTAATTGATTTTTACGCGTTTCGACCCGCACGATTAAACGATAAGTCCGATCACTATGAAATTTGAAATCTTACAATAATTCACTGTTATGGATCCGATGAAACTGGTTTCGTCGAAATCCGAGACAGTGACCAAAATGGCTAATTTTCATGTTAATTAATTAAATTATTATTAAATTGATTTAATCACTTTTAAATTCAAATTTAAAAGTTAATAATTTTATCATTCTTGATTACATTGAAATTAATAATCCTTTAAAATTTAATATAACGTATTAATCTCAAGATTTAACCATTACATTAATTTTAACGTTCAATTACAACTGTAATAAAACCCTAATTAATTATATTTTAATTTCAATCAAATTCTTTTATTTGGATTTACACTCTTATTATTAAATCGACTATTTCCTTACGAATATAATTAACTTTAATTTACATTTGTTTACATTAATATTCTATAGTTATCACCTTAATTCATATTAACTGCAATATTTAATTAGATTAATTTCAATTGATTTACAATTAATTTCAAACGGATTAAATATCAAGATGATAATGAATCAATTGTTATACATTAATAATTCACCTCTACAAACCTATTATTTACAAAATGGTTGAAAAATTACTTACCAAATTGATTCCATTCTCTATTAACTTATTTCAATTAATTACGTATAATTTCTCTTTTTAATACAACATTGATTTAAATCCTTTTTATCTTTATTATTACCACTAATTGTAGTAACCTTAAACAGTTGTCAATAACATTCAAACAACATTATTAAATCGTATGCTAATTATTTTTCTCATAAATTTTAATTTCTCACAATATTAAATTTCAAAATCTTATTTAATTTAATATTTTTAATTATCAAAAATTAGGGGTCGTTGCACTCTCTCCCACTTAAAAATTTTCATCCACGAAAAGGAACAAGAAGGAATTAAAAAACTAATATATTTTTATTCAAAATATTCAATTTATAAAAACTTTAAACTTACATAATTAACTATTTTAAATAAAATATATAAAGTTATAAACAATTAAATTTTCATTTTCAAATTTAATAAAAGTTTGAAAATATTTCACTTTCACAAAATTTGCTAAGTCCTAAATTTATGAAAAAATTCGGCAGAGTCTCCTTTGCGCGGTTAGGTCTAGAAAAATAATAATATCAATAATTACAATATATATATATGTATATATATATCATATATAAATATCCCAAACCATGGGAAAACAGTAAAATATAGTTGCAAAACCATAATTCGAAAACGTACCTATTTGTCGGGCAAACAACTTTATTTATGAAACCAAAAGCGGTAGCTATTACTTACATAAACCTGTGTCTCACTTATATAATCCAAAGAGTTAAAATGTTGTGAAAGAATAATATTTTAGTTGTTACCATCAACACAAGCAACATACAGTATATCACAATCATACGCAACAAAGCATTACAACCATCATATGTAACAAAAGAAATCAGTCATACATCCATAGCAACCAAAACAAATGGTTTGTTCAGGATTCAGAAACTTCTCATCATTCAAGGGTGATAAATAAACTACCAAGTGTACCTCACGCTCAACGGCCTTAGATAATTACTTAATAGATTATTCAAACAACCTTGAGCAATTCAAAGTATCATTTCCCAAACATCCCATAACCAAACAACAAAGAATTTTAAATATTATTTAAGTTTGTTCCCTTGGTTTCCTTTTTACTCTTTTATTTATTTTCATTCATTCATACAATGTCGTTTTTCCATTAATTTACATTCATTTTCTTACATATGTTATTTTCCATTCAATTATTTAGATCATCAACAAATCAATTCTTAAAATATTATATAAGTATCTTTGCAAATTTAATTCACAGTTATTATTTACATATATAACTTGATTTCCATTTAATATTCATTAGTGAATAAATTCATACTTAAGTTTTCTACCTTTTAATTCACATTCTTTTTTTATATAGCCTGATTTCAATTTAATATTAATATTCATTAATGAATTATTTCAACTTAAGATTCTTAGCTTTTAAATTTACATTCACTCCTTTATATATATAGTATCATTTAATATTAGACTTATTTATGAATCATTTCAACAGTCTCTTAAGTTTATAATTATTTACTTAAGCGATATTCACTTTTACTATTCAATTTGATTATTAAGCATTTCAACCATTAACTTATGTTTATATATTCCTTGTACATCTTTAATTTTCCATTTATAAACGTACGTTCATTTTGAAACATTTTTGTTATTAAGGTTTTACTTGTATAATATTCTATTACATATTCATATTTAACATTATAACTTTTTAAATATTTTAGGTAAGTTTTATATATGTTTATAGAATGTAATTGAATGTTATACAAATTTAGCTTATTCATTTTAGTTAACTGAATGTTCAATAATCACATCTTCTTATTTTTCATTATCTTTTAATTTACCAATGGCAAATCTCCAATTTCTTTACAGTTCCATTAATCACTTAGCTTCCAATTTCTTATTTTTCATTTTAGAAGTTCCAACTATTAAAATTTCACTTTATTCTATAACTAAAAATCATTAATTTATCAGGAACTTAAGAACTAAATACTGGCATATTTAAAATCATTTTGAAATAATATATATATATATATTCATATCTTTTATATATCCAATCATATTTAGAAATTTTAAAATTAAGATTTGTTTATCAAAACAAATGTGTAGTAAATCTACTATAGTGGTCTTCCCACTTTAGAACATGGATGTCGATGATGCAGCCGTCATCACCGAAATTATTTTCGAGTGATAGAAAAGGGAAGTATAGAACTTATTTACTTTTAAAATTCTTTTAAAACATTTCTTTCAAATCACATTGAAAATATTTATATTCGAAAATACTTCAAAATAATACTAATATTATATTCCAAAATATTTTGAAAACCAATTTTCAAAACTTTGGAACTTAATTTCTCAAATTTCCGATTTATTTTCACTTTATTTGTAAATTCTATTTTGCAACCAATACTTATAAAGTTTCACTTCCTAGCAAACAAACATATCACGTACAACAATATCCATTTATAAAATTTATTCTTTTATATACAAAATATAATACGACGTAAAATTATTTCATTTACCTATATTTCAAAAACAATATTGTTTCGGTCTGCCATATTAATAGAAATCCCTATCGATGCCATAGTGTCCTATGTACCCACCAGAGTTTATAAATACCAGATAGAAAATTAACACAATATAAAAACATTTTATAACACTAACAAGTACGCTCTCTCATATATATACACACTCAGACAAACTCATTCTAGGGTATTACTACCCTATCTCTAATGAGTCAGACCCCACAAAGCTAAGGTTATCGCAAAACCAAAGCTCTGATACTACCTATAATGACCCACCTTTTTGGACAGTTTAAATCGACAATAAACCACACATGTCAACTCAACCCATTCAAAAGGGAGGATTTTTAATGGGGTAAATAAAAAAATAAGAGGAAAGAAGGAAAAACAAAACACAGAATCTCACAGGCAGAATGACAAAATATAATAATCAAATAAACGGTTCATGAAGCTGTTTTACAAATAATATTGATTACACTTTTACAATATATCAGAGTTATACATACAGTAGAAATAAATAAATAATGCAGCATAACAACATGATACAGTGGAATAATAATAATATAATACTAAACTCCATCTTCGTCCTCCAGAAATAATGTCTTCAACGCTGAAATGCTTAGGCTGACCCGAGCATGATGAAAAGACAAAACACTCGAGTCGGAGCTAAAAGATCTTATGTAAGTTAAATCAACAGTAAATAAATATGAGTGTAACGGCTTCAGAGATGTTTACGGGATTTTACATCTCCTATCCAGTGTATAACGTGCGTGCAATAACTTAAGAGATGTTCGGGATTCCATAATTAAAGGATCCGTTAAACTAGCCACCTATATAATACAATACATTATTATAATATGTCTACAGTAAAGTAAAGTATTAAAATAGCGTTAAGGCGTTACCCATATCCCCCTTAACATATTTTATATAATGTTGTAGTCTATACAATACTGTAAACTCCACCAAACCAGCAGGCTGTCAGGGAGCACTCCATAGGTACAACACAAACCAAAATCATAGTGGGCTCGGTAAGGCAGATGACAAGGCACATCGAGGCAATGCCAGGGTAGGATTCTACCATTTACACTTCCGGGCTAGTGGTAATGCATAGCCGCAGCTACCACCCACCTCGAAACAACGCTCCCATAATCAAATCGAAGGTGGCCACCAAATCAATCACAAAGTAACAAATATGGTATCGAAGAAGTGTGTCCGATTGGAGGAGCGACCTCACTTGGCCCGTCAATTGCTCCTGTTTTAGTCATCTCAAGCTGACCCGAGAGGGTCAGGGCTACGTTCTTACCTCATACCAATAGCGTTTGCCAAACCATCCTACTTCATTCTGGATCCTCCACCATGTAAACAGTTGTTAAAGTGGTTTTGGTATTAAGAGAGAGTATGCCAATAGTCGGCCCCGGTCTCTTTAACAACCAATCGTTATATTTACACAACAGATGGTTCTTTTACATTTCATACTTCATATCAAAATATCATATTCACTTCAAAATCATTATTTACTTCAAAATCATATTCACTTCCAAATCATATTCACTTCCAAATCATAATCATTTCAAAATCATATTCACTTTTGAAATCATTATTAACTTTAAATCATATTCGTTTTCAAAATCATAACCACAAAAATAGGTTAAACCATCATATCAAAATATTCGCATTTAAATCAATTAAATCTAAATCATAACAGCTCCAACTTTAAATAGTTTGAATATTGGAATTAGATTATGTATTGGAATAGTTATACATTAAATACAGTATATATATTAAAATAAATATATCAAAAGTTGTTTATAAATTTATAATATATATATATTAAAATAGTTTATATATTAAAATAGGTTATAGATTAAAATAGTTTATATATTAAAAATAGTTTATATATTAAAATAGCTTATATATTAAAAATAGTTAATGTGTTAAAAATTATTAATTTATTAAAATGGTTTATATGAGAAAAATAGTTTATATGTTAAAAGAGTTTGTATATTAAAAGAGTTTATATCAAAAATAGTTTCAAATTAGAATTGTCTCTTCCAATTTCACAAATTAATTCAAATCAACTTTAGTTCCAAAAATTCAATTTAAATCAATTTCGGTTCAACGATTTCAATTCAAAAGGCTAAAGGTTTCAATTCAAATTCCCATTAAAAACCATTTCAATTTATATCGATTTCAAATCCATGTTTGAACTACAAATTTAAACCACTTCAAATTCAATAGGTATTAAAGTTTAAATATTCAAACGTTTAAAATAATTCAATTTTGATAAATTTCAATTAAATTTCAAATTCAACTTTAAGATTTCAATTTAAATTCTTTAAACAATTCATTTAAACCAATTTCAATTTCAACATTTTAAAAGCTTGGATTTTGAAAATAATTCAGTTCATATAAATCTAATTTTATTTCATTTAAAATAATATCATTTAAGTGGATTCAAAATTCAAGGATTTAAAATCATTTAATTTAACTAATTCGGTATCCGTACATAATTTTCTACCCTATGGTCAAGTGGTACAGATATATATCATTTCGACCCATTATAAATTTAAATTTTCGGATATATATCATTTCAACCCGTATCCCAAATCACAATTTTCCAAATCCATAAAATCACTCGGGTTTATCATTTCAACCCATAACCATTTTTCCCTAATCTATAAGATCGCTCGGGTATGTATCATTTCAACCCATAGTGATTTTCCTAAGAAAAACTAAGGGAACTTGCAGTGTGAGATCAACATATAAAATCAACATAACATCAAACATCCAAAATGTCAACAACTAAGCATCCATCACAATCATCATTCAAATTAACCAATAAATTACAACAATTAACTGGTTATCTTTATCAAGTATTTAACTAACAATTTAAATATTCAATATAAATTTAATTGGTAATTTAATTCAATATAAATTCAAATTAAATTTAAACAACAATTTAAAATACCAAATAGCAATCAATAAATTTCTAATCCATCATAAATTTGATTTAACTAACATAAGATGATTTAGTATTCGTGAGTGGATTAAATAACTCACCATCAATTTATCGTTGATATAAAATCTAATTAAACCCCAAAAATCGTATAGTCTCATAATTCAGCCAAAACAGTCTCAAATTGTCCGAAATTTCGATACGATCACAATGGAAGAAACCGTGTCCAATCCGAGCTTGTATGAAAATTTTATTCAAGTTAGAAGTTTTGAATTTTCAGTTTAAACTAAAAATAAAATTGAAGGGAAAAATCGAAATTATTTTTACCTCCAACCCTACCCATATCGAACAAACGAAGCCTTGAACCCACAGCCGCCGCTTCATACTTCCGAATCGCCGCCTCTACACGCAACGTCCTCCATATCAAATGCCGCTGCAAGCGCCCTCGCTTAGGCAACCTCCACCGCCACGTGCGCCACTGCGTGACATCCCCAGAGAACCACTGTCATCGATCATGTATTTCACCATTTTCTGGCGATTTGAGGCGTCTTTGGCAAGATAAACTATACAGATGAACTCGCCTTGACGACCCCTACACTCTGATGCCATCCGATTGAACCATCGTCGAAGATCCACCGTTAAATCCCAAGCCCTAATACGAATGGCCGAAACTTCTTCGTCAATTTCTGGTCAAACGATGCATCAAACCGAAAAAAAAATTATAGTAGAAGATTGCGCTCGTCGAGAGCTTTCCAATGGTATATTATATGATATAGTTTGAGGAGTTTGAATTTTGAATTTGACTTTGAAATCGAAATTAGGGTTTCGGTTGTCTGCCATTGGAAAGAGGAGATGAGAAAGAAATGTACATACAGATAATATAAAATAAAAGGCTGCTACGGTTTATAATAGCCTATATATATGCAGGGCTGAAATAGAAATGGATGGATAGATCAATTTGGGTCGAAACGATAACAACGACCCGAAAAGCCCATTTAGTTCTCGAAACAAAAGTAGGTCATCCAATATATAGTAATATAGGTTTTCGATATTTTTAAATTCAATGGAACTAATTTCAAATCCAAATTCCATTGTATAAAAAAGTTAGCTTTTAAAACCAATTTATATTCATTTGAATCTTTTTAATTGATTTCTACGCATTTCGAGCCCGCACGATCAAACGATAAGTCTGATCGCTACAAACTTGAAATCTTACAATAATTCACTATTACGGATCCAATGAAACTAGTTTCGTCAAAATCTGAGACAGTGGCTAAAATGACTAATTTTCGCATTAATTAAATAAATTATTATTAAATTGATTTAATCACTTTTAAATTCAAATTTAAAAGTTAACAATTGTATCATTCTTGATTACATAGAAATTAATAATCCTTTAAAATTTAATATTCCATATTAATCTCAAGATTTAAACATTACATTAATTTTAACGTTCAATTACAACTGTAATAAAACCCCAGTTAATTATATTTTAATTTCAATCAAATTCTTTTATTTGGATTTACACTCTTATTTTTAAATCGGCTATTTCCTTACGAATATAATTAACATTAGTTTACATTTATTTACATTAATATTCTACATTTATAATCTTAATTCATATTAACTGTAATATTTAATTAGATTAATTTCAATTAATTGATAATTAATTTCAAATGGATTAAATATGAAGATGATAATGAATCAATTGTTATACATTAATAATTCACCTCTACTAACCTATTGTTTACAAACAATGGTTGAAAAATTACTTACCAAATTGATTCCATTCTATATTAACCTATTTCAATTAATTATGTATAATTTCTCTTTTTAATACAATGTTGATTTAAATCCTTGTTTACCTTTATTATTACCACTAATTGCAATAACCTTAAACAGTTGTCTATAGCATTCAAACATCATTATTAAATCGTATGCTAATTATTTTTCTCATAAATAAATCATAAATTTTAATTTCTCACGATATTAAATTTCAAACTATTTTTTAATTTAATATTTTTAATTATCAAAAATTACGGGTCATTACACAAGTAAGGCGTATTGGTGGCAAAGGGATGACTCCTTCAAGTTAGAGTAAATCCCATCGGTTAAATTAGATGTCTTATTCTTATATAAGAAATAGTTGCAGAATATTCGTTACTTGAGTTAACCATTATTAATAGGAGGGGAGCAAAAACTCTATGCACTTAAAACATTATTAGATTGCATGATGTAGTTGAGCATGTGTAAATTAGATTATTTTCATCTACTCTAATATAAGTGTTAAACTATTGAGATATTTTCCAAAAAGGTTGGAAACATTGGATGTTTGATATTTTTGAAGAAAATAAACTAGTTTATGATTTCTTATGAAATAATGTAGTATAAAATGTTGAACAAATTTTTTTGAAAATTTGTCTAAATAGTAGAATTTAAAGATTTTAGCTTGGAAAGAAAAATATGTTACGGTTTTTGCCAAAATTAAATGTTTAATAAAGTTAACAAAGAACTTATAGTTTTGGAAGCTTACTAGTTTTTATAAAGAATAAGACTAGAAAAAAATTGATTTAAAAACTGAATGAAAAGATTACAGATATTTTCACTTGAAATTTAATTAAAGTTATAGAAGAATTACACAACCTATAAAGTTTAAATAGATTAGGGTGAACTAGCTAGAATAGTCAATATGCTAGTGTGCTAAGGACTTACTAGTATTGAATATCATGGAATTGTGAAGCATTTAATGATTTGGGGTGAACGAGAAATTAACACATAGATTTGGTGGCATTTTCAATTGGCATTTGAACTGGAAGTGTAAAGTACCAAGCTGAATTTTTACGTAATAATAAAGAGTAAAATCGCTTTGTTTTATTTTACCCAAATATGGTTTGAGTTTCTAGAGCTTAGCACAAGATGACTAGGAAGATGTAATTTGGCTAAGACTTATTTAATTTTAAAGAAGTTGCGACAGTATGAGATAGACATGTATCGAAAAATGCTATAGAGGTAAGAAGTTTGTAGATTTGGTTGGCTATTACAGGAAGTATATTAAAGACTTTACGAAGTTTTCTACGGCATTTGCATTCCTTACTAAGAAGAATTTGGTTTCCTTGTGGAATTTAGAATGCAAGCATGCTTTTATTTAGCTAAAAGAATTATGAATAGCACACAAGCTTTAGTACTTCATGATAGTTTGAAGTCATTTACCGTGTATACCGATGCATGCGTTCAAGGTATGGTGCTGTTTTGTTATGGAAGGATAGAGTTAATGGTTATGCTAATTGCTAGTTGATAGTTGAAAGTACATGAGAAAAACTACCCAACTCATGATCTTGATTTGATAGCTATTATTTTTACTAAATTCTAGGGGCACTACCTTCAAAAGGAACAATTTGAGTTGTTTAAAGATCACAAACCCCTAAAGTATTTATTCTCCCAAAAATATTTGAACTTAAGATAGTAGAGGTGGATGAAGCTTTTGGCATAATAGGATTTCAAGATTTTGTATACTCCAGGCAAAGACAATGTTTTAACGAATGTCTTGAGTAGGAAATAAGTGATGCTAGATTCTATGTTTTTGGAGTGGAAGCACTTGAAGTTAAAATACGAAAATAAATAAAATCTACTTGGCCCATTGAGTAATCGTGGCATATGATTATAGAAAAGGGTTGAGAGCTGGAAAGGAAAATATCGAATTGGCAAAGATATACAAGGATCATACTAATGGCTTGAAAGAGGAGTAGGTCCATATTATTTTATTATATTGTCATACAGAGGAGATGCTAATCAAAAAGCAAAATATTTGAATTAAAAGGAGATTTGGTCAAAATTATGTTTGTATGATATTGGAAGTTTTGAAGCTATATTTGAGTAGAGTTCTACTTGAAAAGATGCATAGTAGAAGAGAAGCTGGTGGTTTAGAAATTTCAATTGAATTGCGTTGATCGATTAATTGAAGAATTGTTTAGGAGTGGTTGGAAATTTATATAAAGGAGGCCTAGAGTTTGTAATATGATAAGGTCTCAGTGACCCAATAGTGTTTTCGTGGGATCTGATTCGGTGTTCGGTCCACATTTTTGTGTCTATTGGAATATCGATGAAGAAATTCTTTTAGGGGATTTAACCCTCATATTTTTAATAAAAATATTCTGTCAATTAAAAAAGCGTATTTTGGTGATTTTACATAAAAAATGAAAATAGAATTTTTACAAACGAAAGAGTTTGGGAAATATGATTTTTTGTTGTTGTGCCAATTGGATTTTTCTACCCCAAATTCCTATATGAAACGTCAAAAAGGACGTCACGCGAAGAAAATACGGGCTGTTATCATAATGCGCATTTCAAAGAAAAATTGGTTAAAACCCGAATGGGCAAAGGGGGATTTCGGGATTTGTCTCTATATAAGGGAAAGTTATAATACCATTCATCCCAAGCTCATTCTTCTTTATTATGTAGCCGACGATCAATTCTAAACCTAGAACTCCATCTTCTTCCTTAATTCTAAATTATATTATCCAAATAAAATAAAAAATCAAATAGATAAAAGAGAAACTAATCCAAGCCTTTGCAAATCAAATAGAGGGAGAGATGCGCTAAAATCAAACCAACTCAATGAAGGGAATTTGGAGATGTCACTAATAATCAATCAAAGCAGCAAATTGAGGTGAGTGTGATTGTCTACAAAATGATTATGTTGTTATGTATATGTTAAATTTCTTTTATACATCCATTTAGGTCTCGAAATATAATTTAAAAATTAATTTAATGTTTTAAGTTGATAATTTACATGAATTGGATAAATCATAATAAATCAGAAAACCCTAGATTATCACTTTGATAATAAAAAATTATACAAATTGAGGGAGGAATAATTCAGATTAATTTGACATATTTCTAATTTATCTTAGGTCCTGTAGAAAAAATTGATAAAATAATTCTATAATCCTTAAAGATTAATATAGGTTAACTTTGTGAATATATCAATCATATTGTAGGATATTTACTTTGGAAATGGAGTATGGTTGAATTTAATGAATTAACGATCTTTAGAGAATATTATATGATGTTAGTAAGTATGAATAAATAATAGAATGAATTCTACATCATATTTGAAGTCTGGAAATAAGAGAGGGTGAAATAGTAAACAAAAATGTTTGAAATGATGAAGTTTGGAGTATTGGAACACATGCTATGGGTGAGGAGTCGACTAGAGAAAAGTTCCAGTTGACTAGTGAAAAGGCAAAAATGATACAAAGAAGGAGCGAAGTTCGAGTCAACTGAAAATGATGTTCCAATCGGTTGAGAAACAGACCGTTGCCTACTATGGGCATCAAGTCTACTGGGAAAACTACCAACTAACAGGCACCAGATGACTAGTGATGTTTTCCAGTCAATTGGAAAGCTGCATAAGGCCAGATTGAATCTGGACCTGGTGCAAGCTAAGTAGGTGTATTTTAGGGGCTTATTTCTCACTTTGTCGACATTCTGGAGTTCATACAGTTTATGATGCAGTATAACATGATACTCAACATGGGTGTGCGATTTTATCACAATTAGATACTCTTATTGCTACTGTTAGTGCCATGGTGGCATATTTCAGTAGGTGACCATTGGGAAAAGGAAGATATCTATATTATAGGGTTGTAAATTGTTCGGTTAATGTACATACGGAGAATTGATTTATTATTCCTTACATTATTTGGTTGTTTCGGTTTTTTATATTTTATTCCTTCTGCTGTGAGATCAAAAATTGTAGATTGTTTAAAATTTATATTTATCTATGTACCATATAAAATATCAAAAACTAATGGTATGTATTTCTTGGCACGATGCGAATTCCTCTTTAGGTGTTGAATCGATGTGGTTGGAACTGTGGGCTATTACACAGGTGCCAAGTACTACAAGATGCCTCAAATGGTTATTTTCCCCATGTCGGATGCGAATGCGGGGTTATGCATTACATTGTCCGCTATGGTATCTATTTTGGTTCACACTTTACTTTCTTATTGTAGTTATTTTAGGCTCCATATCTCTCGGTATATAAACACCAATTTTGACATTTCTTTTAATAAATAAGACTAATCCCTAGGATATTTAATACTCAATTCACTAATTTTCTAGCATTAGTTGCATAATAATTAGTATGTTATCATCCCCACTAATTATTTATAAAGTGGATTGATTATATATAATTTATTCATATTTGTACATAAAATTTTCGTGTTTCATTGGATTTTTAGGTCAAATGTGTGTAAGCATGCACACATGCATGTAATAGTGGTACTTTCAACAAAAAAATATCATATATGATTACCCTATCTATCTTTTGACTCTTTTAATTTCACCATCTCATACTTCTTAATGGATAAATATTTTTTTAGCTTGCAAAACACTGTTAATACAATTAAGCTAGGTAAACATAATTTCTTATATTTATTCTAAGACAACAATATTTGTCCTGTAGACTACAAAGGAATTTTGTATTACGTTGGTAGTAGAATTAATAGGTCAAAAGGTCTGGCTCACCTCGTATTACAAATTTCCTTCATATTACATAAAGGTCTCTAATTTCAGTATTCATTACTTAAACTCATAAAGCACATCCTATATTTCTGCTACATTCCATCGACATCCTTACTGTTTTTCGCACTATGCAATTCAAAATCATACAATTCGTATATTTTTTAAATACCTTGAGGTCATCTCCATGATCGTTAGTTTAAATAGTGCTAACATGTTAAAAATCATATTACAATTTAATTAGAATGTATTATTAACAATTGCTATTGATAAACATGTTAAAAGTTTCAAAATGACCGCAATTTTTATGCACGTAACCTATATACTGTAAGTTGAGTATCCTAAAAGTTTAATTTGATTTCAAATAGTGTAGCACTAAAATTTGTAGAGATGTAGCATGTGGTAACCCCATACAAACACACACACACACACACACACACACACACACACATATATATATATAAACAACTCAAGGTCTTGAGCTTTACCCAATCATTAAAAGAAAACATTATGTTTAGCTACGATAGTTCTCTATGCTCTCGTATGGCCGTCAATAGTGTGTTGATGGTTCATTAGAAGGCACACGCCTCACTGATGACTATTAATTTTTGGTTCATCCTATTTTAATATTTGAATTAGCTACATGCACATGAAATTATATATGCTTTGACAATGTATATTCCTTTTAAATCTTTTATTATTTAACTATGGGTTGTCGGCACCACATAAAGAATTAATTCCCTACAATTTACAGATGCCCAATTTTTTTTCTTTTTAATTAATTTCTTCACACGGTAGTTGATGGTGCATAAGGAATTCACTATGTGCTATCATTCGCCTATATTGTTCTTTTCTGATTGGTTAGATTACATAAGTGTATGGAGTTTCATGTGCTTTGCCTACTCCTGCTTTTGGTTTTTGCATTCGATAACATTTTGATCAACCATCATACAATATTCAAGTTCTTTCAAAAAAAATCTACATTCCAAATTTTATGGCGTACTTTTAATCAACTGCTTGAATTTTGAAATAATATATGTATTGTCAAGCACTAGTCAAATTTAAGCACTTTTCTGATAAAATCAATTTTAAACGATATATTGATTGGATAAATGATTTTGGAACAATTAGATTAAATGATCAAGAAAGTAATGTAATTTATAAAATTTGGTAAGATGAGATTACTAGGAGTAACTGCAAAATAAAAATGTTTGTTATTCTTTTCATATTTAGTAAATGTTGCATCCTCCATTTCGAGATTCGAAAATGGACGCTAATGTTGTTTTGTATTATTTTCAAACGATAAAAATGAGACCCATTATTTGATATTTAACATCAAAGAGCAGTAGAATAAAAACATTCATTACCTATTTCATTTCAAATCTTTAGCTATCGTATATTTCTTTATAATCGACCTATGATGATACCATAATGAATAATCAAGGTCATAAATACCAGATGGTTACAAATCTCCTCTTTTTTTATTTACAGAAGTTACATTGTTGTACAGCGAAAATTCACTAAATAATATTAGATAAATTGTTTGCCTTCTAAAAAATCTTTAGTAAGCTTTATTCACCAAGGCGAAGCCTATCAAACCTTTACTCTCTACATACTCAAATGAGTACCTAAGAGTTTATTGGAGAAAAAACGATAGCTCATAAATAAATCCTGGTGTGAATAATATAAATTATCATTATTCAAGACATGAATACTTTATGAGACCACATCGCTGATGGAAATATGTTTTCCCATTATTACTACTTCTGTAACCACAAATGAAAGTCATACTCAACCTTCATCATAAGGATTAGAACACACTGACGATAACATGAACATACAAATGGATTTAACATGAACAATCATCATTTTATGCATTAGCGTTTCGTGTCACATACTATAATCCCAAATGTGTCCACATATCATTTACTACAACACTATATCAATCAAATTATGTTATTAATATCCTAAAGTCACTAGCACATATATTAAGTGTTTATTTATCATATTAGTTTTTCTTTCAAGGTCATAAATAACCCAATAATTTTGTAAGATAACTAAAAACCTATAAAGTTGGCATGGGACTTAACCATATTGAGAAGTCCTCTTTCCGTCAGAAGGATACTATACCAATCCTCTATTTTCATCACTGAGTATCCACATTTAATCCACTTCATGCATATTCTTTGTTCTTGGATTGATGCCCGTACATAGGGATTATTGTCATATAGCTCTAAATAAGGGAGCCATGACCCATGGATCTAAACTAGTATGATCGTTCAATTATGATGTCAATTTTCCTAGATAATTTTAAAGTCAAACAAGCCATTATCCAGGTCATTCTATGTTCCATAACTATTAAACCCAAGCATACTCACTATTTAGAAAACATGCATTCGTTATCAATTTTTCCAAAATTTTCCGATGTTTCTCATAGGCAAGTTTATCAAGTGGGCATTCCATTAATCATGTCAATATGATAGAAACTGAACAATTATACAATATCGACACAAATATAAAACATTCAGTCATGTATTAAATTCAAAGTACATATTAACTTGCTATCATTAGCTATTACATATTTAATATGTGGACACTATAGCAATAAACATACATTATTTTTGTATAACATATACCCTCCTACATGTTATAAATTTCCATATTGTTGCATATTTTTAATAAAAGAGAGCTACCACAAGTTATTTATAAAGCCATCACATATTTGAAACATAGGTCAGTGAAACCTTAAATAAGATCCACTGCATGTTATAAATATAGTCCTTTGCATGCTTTGAAATTAATTTATCGCATTTTATAAAGTATACCCATTACAATCTATAAAACCCATGGTTGTTGCAAGTTTTAAATTCATTTTCACTACATTTTAAAATGCAATAGTTATTACAAGTTATAAAACATAAGCTGCCTCGGTTTATAAAAGTAAGTTACCACAACTTATAAATGAAGGTTAATGCAACTTATAAACAAAGGTTATAAATTTAAGGTGGTCGCATTTTATGACTTAATGAGTCACTGCATCATATAACTATCACAAGTTATAAATGTAAGGGAATACGTCTTGTTTGACAATAACAAATTTATTTTTATAATTGATTATTTTCAAAATGCGTTACTGTTGAAAAAAATCAACACGTAATTTTTTTTCAACTAACTTGTTTAAACATATCACATGCCAAACAACACATTTTTTTTATCTGTGAATATAATATGTATTTGTATGATATTGCAATTATTTTTTTGTTTCATCTTAAATATAAATAATATTATATTTATTGTCTGTGTTTAGTGATGTGTATTTACAGTGTTCAAGTTTAGTTTGCAAAACAGTTTCTTTCATAAATACAATTGTTGAGCTATAATATTTTCAAATCTAGGGAATTAATTTGTTTAAATTTGTAGAATCATTCAATATAAAGAGAAATATTTATAAAAATCAAGAAGTGGAGGAAAAGATCTATTACTTTCATTGATTTCAGTTAATCCAAAAACAAAATTGAAAGTATCTTGCACAAGATACACTTTTCAAGTTTAGAAGCAAATACCACGGAGAAGAATTTTTTCAAATAAGGATATTTTTTATGTAAGAGAATCTCAAGTAGTCTCTGTGTGTATCAGTTTGTGGTAGTAGCTCAGTGGAAAGGGGGCTCTTGTCTGATATTAAGATGTGGGTTCAATCCCTACCATGAGAAACTATCTTCTGAGTAAAATTTATCCAATGTAGTGGAGGTCCAAGGAGGTTTTGATGCAGACTGGGTTGTCCTACACCTCCCTAAGATGAGCGGTCTCCCGTTGTCTTCGGTTGATTGTTCACAACGCTTGACATTCAGAGCTGTCTAAAATCAGTCAAACCTCGGTAGAAGAAAAACTTTTGCCTTGACTGCATCATGCAAGCAATAAGAACTCACACATAATCTTCAAAAACGAGCATAAAATTCTCGATCACAAAACATGCATCAATAATTTTTTAGTCCATCCATCATCTGTAACATCCCCTATCTGGAGGCCCGAAGCTAAGAGATACTGATGCTGCAGTCATCCATAGTAGTAATTTTCGGTGACCAAATACGGTAATGTTAATGGTATATATAATATCAGAACACATGAATATGAAACAAAATCACAGATTTCAAAAACAACTTTTCTGATTACATTTCACAAAACCTGTTGCATATTCCATTACATAATCCTAATCATTTCCCAAGTTCAGATCAAATATAATTAGTACAAAATACGCCAAGTGCGACATATGAGGATGCCTTCTTTGATGACAAGAGTACTATATAGACGTAACTGTCTCAAATACAACACAGTGGAATAAAACAAAAAATGCAACTCCTAAATATAGCTAACATCAGCCAACTACTCGTCTTTGGAAGCTTTATTCGTCCACCTACTAAAACCTGAAAATCCTCAACTCTCGGTCTACTTAAATCAATTTTGAGCATCCGAGAGTTTAAGGGGGAAAACATAAACTTCGATCAGACATAAAGCCTAGTGTGAATAATACTATACATCTCGGTTATTTGATATTAAGTGAGACTACACCGCTTAGCGGATCGGGTTTCCCCTCACTAATATCTCTTTAAATAATATCTTTTTGCAAATCACAATCCTGCAACCAAACTGGTTAATCAAACTAATTATATCAATAATAGCAATATCATATATGCTCAAAACAGGTATTTACTGAACCAACTGTCCAAAACAAATGTAGTTTTGTTTGGCTAACTACTAACCTTTGGCTGCCTCTGGCCTACCAGACAAAATAATAAATATGATCTAAAAACTTCTAGATAAGCCTTCTAGACGGTTTGTCCCTAACTTACTTCTCCAAGGTCTCCTGATCCTAATTGTTTTGTGGGCTCACCAATAACCTGTCTTCTTTTCTATACATATATTCCTTTCTGTATTTAACCATTTTTTAAGTCCACATGTGACTAAGCCCTACATGCTGGAATTTTGGACTAAATTAGCTAGGGGCTAACAACTAATGAGTAGGGCGCGACCCTACACCAGTCCCATCTGCTCTTTTAATCTAAGTCATTTTCTTAGGGTTAACTACCCTTTAAAATCTTCCTTGAAAACCTTTTCAAAATGATTTATACCTTTAAATCATACTTATACAAGAAAAATACATTCTTTGTTATACTCTAAGCTATATGCCATGTTATATATACTTTACCCAAAATAATGTTAATGAAATATATTAAGGATTTCATATCCCTCCAAAATAAGTTAAAACCCTTTTTAACTTAAAACACTTAGGATATATTGCAAAGGTAGTCATTCGAAACCTTTGTTTAAAATCTTTAAACAACCCATTTGAGACCATTGAAAGTACCCCTTTCGTAACCATTGAAAGTACCTCTTTTAAAGCATTGAAAACATCTTCTTCGAAAGCTTTATAAACCTTAGACGTCCTCTTTTCTAAACATCAAATCTGCCTTTCGAAAGCAATCAGAAACCTTCCATTTTAAATGCTTTAAGTACCTTTCGGAACCATTGGGGAACCTCCCCTTTGAAATCATAGTTTGAACCTTTCGAAAATACTAGAGAACCTCCCCTTCGAAACCTATATCAGTTACCATTCGAAAACATTAAAGTATACTACTTAAAATAAACCTTTCGAAAGCATTGGGTTCAAGTAAAAGCTTGTGGAAAATCTTTTGAAACCTTTGGAAACCGTTCCTTTCAAAACCTTTGGGTTTAACTTTCAAATTTCAAAAAGGGTCATAAACAACCAAGTCGAAAGTGACTCTTCCGAATGCAATTCCTAAGTAAAAGAAGTGGATGGTGCCGAAACCTATCCCTTCGAAAGCATTGGAAAAGCGGTTAAGTTTTAAAAACAAGTTAACCCTTTCGAAGGCATTGCTTTGAAAGGTAAGATGCGGCAACTAGGGGTTTTGACCCCTATGAAAGCATTTCCTTAAAACAAGATGTGCAACCTCTTTCGAAACCATTCCTTTTAAACAATTTGACCCTGTCGGAACCCAACCAAGTCAAAAGCTAGGTGTCGAAAGTGGTGAAACATGTAAAAAGCATGTTTAAATTGATTTTTAACCTTTTTAAGTAATCTTTTCAATTAACCTGCCTTGTTTGTCAAAATATTATTATTTGTTGATTTTCTTTTCCAAAAGTACTGTCGAAATTTCAGAATTAAACTAATTAAATTATTTATAAAATGCGCATTCTCCTTATATAAATATATAAAACATTTAAGTCTCAAACTTTAAATAATTTTATATACCTATTAAAACACTTAGGAAAATTCTATAAAAATTCATATAAATCTCTTTTAATATGTTTTCTAACAAATTTAAATTTTAGACCCAAAATACATACATAATTGCCGAAATTAAGTTTAAACCCAACTAACTTTTTTCTTCACTAGAAAATTAATATTAATTCCACATTACTTTAGAAAATTATGAAACTTGAAACCAATTTCCAAAATAATATTTCTGACCTCAGATTAAAATCTCACGTCTATTGGATGTCAACTAATAGGTTTTCTAAATCAATTCTTATCCTAAAATTCATATGAAATAGCCAAAATCATGAATAAGTATATATCCATTTCAATCAATCAAAACATGGCAAAACATTTGCAAAACAATTTCGAATCTCAATCTAGTAACCGAAACAAAAACATGAGATGTAACCTATTATTCACCTTTGCTTTGTTGTTAAGGAGTTGAGATTTAATCTTGGACTAAGTTGATTTGGATTCTTCCTCTTGATTTAGCTAATCTTCCTCTCTTTTTCTTCTTAATGGTGGATGGTCTCTTACTTTGGTTTTTAGTTTTTTTTTAATATAGAAATGAACGTATAGAATATGGCTTAAGGGGTTTAGGGTATAAGAATAATACTTATTCCTATATTGCCCTTGCTATTCCTTACCATTTTATTCCATTTCAATTTACTTAGTTCATTTGTTTACATGGCACAGCTGCCCTTTATCAATCATAGGTCTCAATCCCGTAACTAATTAACCTTTACATTATTCTATTTAATTTAGCTAATTAAATCTCCTGAATAATGTTATCAAAAATTGGAGGTGTTATTGTCTCCCCTCCTTAAAACATTTCATCCTTGAAATTATGATAAGGCACTCATCAAAATTAATCAAATAAGTAAAACATACCACAAAACAAGTCAGGATACGCATCTCGAATCCTGCTCTCAGTTTCCCAAGTACAGTCTCTCTCGTCGTCACTCTACTGGACTCTAACTAATCTGACTGTCTTGTTCCTTAACTTCTTCTCATCTCTCGCAACTATACGAATAGGCTTTCTAACTATAGTCATATCCTGCTCCACTACTAAGTCATCTAACACTGTCGGTGTAATAGTATTCTTTGGGTCACGAATATACTTCCTTAGATGAGAAACATGAAAAACATCATGGACTCCAGCCAAACTGTTTGGTAACTCCACTCTATATTCGACTTTCCTGATCCTCTCTACAATAGGAAATTGTCCTACAAATCTCAGTGCCAACTTTACTTAAATCGAATCACACCCTTCATCGATGACACTTTGATGAAAATCTGATCTCTAACGGAGAACTCTAAGTCTTTCCTTCTCTTATTAGCATAACTTTTCTACCTGAATTGATCTTCCTTCATTCTAGCTTGAATCAACTCAACCATTTCTGCAGCTTCTCTAACCAAATCCAGACCAAGAACCAACCTATCCTCGGTCTCTAAGCAACAAGCTGGAGATCTGCATGGCCTTTCATACAAAGCTTCAAACAGTGCCATCCCTATACTAGTCTGATAACTTTTGTTATACGAAAACTTGATTAAATGTAGATGGTCTTCCATAACCCCCCAGAGTCTAATACGCAAGCTCGTAACAAATCTTCCAAGATTTTGTTAACGTTTTCTGTTTGTCCATCTGTCTGCGGATGGAAAGGGGTACTCATCTTGAGCTTGGTACCCAAAGTCTCCTGTAGACTTTTATAGAACTCGCTAGTAAAAAAGAAATCTCTATCACTTACTATGCTACTAGGAATTTCGTGCGGTCTAACTATATTCTTCAAAAACAACTTAGCTATAATAGGTGTCGTCCTGGTTGACTTAATTGGAAAGAAATGAGCACTCTTGGTCAATCTTTCCGCTATGACCCATATACTTTAATTTCCTGTATTAGATCTTGGCAACCCGTCTATAAAATCCTTAGAAATAGAAACCCACTTCCAAACTGGAACATCTAAAGGCGGAAGTAACTCACTTGGTTTCTGATGTTCGGCCTTCACTTGTTGACAATTTGCACACTGCCTCACCCATAAGCCAATACCCCTCTTCATACCTTCCCAGAAGAAACTCCTCTTTATGTGCTGATACATCTTGGTCCCTCTAGGATGAATCGTAAACTTGGATCTATGACATTCTCCAAGAACTTCTTTCCTAAAGTCCTCGACATTCGAAACACATAATCGTCCCTTCTTTCTCAACCATCCCTTCTGGTCAAGACTAAAATCTTTCAGATCATCGATCTCAGTTCCAACCTCAAGCTTTCTAATCCTTTTGGCTAATACTGTATCGTCTTTCTGCGTAGAAGCAATCCTCTCGATAAATACTGGTCGTACTTCTAAACAGGACAACATGGTAGTACTCTGACTAGAATTAGCAGTCGATCTTAATTGCACACTACGAGTAGTCAAAGATTATAAATCTCTCCACTCTGCCAACATAGCTAACACCACCTTCAAATATCTTCTGCTAAGAGCATTCGCTATTTTATTACCTTTCCCTGGTGTATACTCTATACCAAAATCATAAGCTGGCAAAAACTCCAGCCACCTCCGCTGTCTCATATTCAACTCCTTTTGAGAAAATAAGTACCTTAAAGACTTATGATCCGTGCATAGCTCAAATCTCACACTTGGAAGATAATGCCTCCAAATCTTTAATGTGAAGATCACCGCAGCCAACTCCAAATTATGAGTAGGATATCTCACCTCATGCGGCCTAAGCTGTCGTGAAGCATATGCAATCACTTTACCCTTATGCATCAACACAGCTCCCAATCTAGTTCCACATGCATCAGTATACACCACCGATTCTTGGTTTCCATCTAGAACTACTAACACAAGTGCATTGGTTAACAAATGCTTTAACTTAAGGAATGCTTCCTCACATTTGTCGGACCAGACAAACTTCACCTCCTTCCTAGTTAGCTTAGTCAAAGGTGCTGCTATTCGCGAGAAATTCTTGATGAATCTCCGGTAATAGCCAGCAAGTTCAAGAAA
This sequence comes from Allium fistulosum, assembly GCA_030737815.1. NCBI lineage: Eukaryota > Viridiplantae > Streptophyta > Magnoliopsida > Asparagales > Amaryllidaceae > Allium > Allium fistulosum. The sequence goes on along the minus strand of CM060908.1, from coordinate 856,405,113 downwards.
ACTTCTAATCTCAGTCACTGTCTCTAGCCTCTTCCAATTATTCACCGCTTTAATCTTAATCGGATCTACAGAAAACCCTTTCTCTGAGACTACATGACCAAGAAACTTCACTTCCTTCTTCCAAAAATGATACTTCAAAAACTTCGCCTTTAACTGATTCTGCCTCAGCATCTCAAGCACAACTCTAGGATGATCTTCATGCTCTTTTGCATCCTTAGAGTATACTATAATATCATCTATAAATATCAGCACAAACCTATCCAAGTACACTCGAAAGACTCGATTTATCAGATCCATGAAGAAAGAAGGTGAATTCGTTAACCTGAATGGCATTACTAACCACTCATATGAACCATACCTAGTCTGAAATGTTGTCAAAGGAATACTATCCTCTGCTACTCTAAGCTGATGGAAACCTATTGCTAAATCCAATTGAGAAAATACCTTGGCTTCACTTAACTAGTCGAACAAATCATCAATTCTAGGCAACGAATATCGGTTCTTTATCGTGTTCCAATTCAACTTACGATAATCGATACATAACCTCAATAATCTGTCCGGCTTCTTAGTAAACACTGCGGCTGCTCTCCAAGGTGAACTACTAGGTCTAATAAAATTCTTTCCTTCCAAATCCACCAATTGCACCTTCATCTCTCTCATCTCTCTAGGTGTTATCCTACTTGGCGGTCTACTTACTAGTTCTGCTCCTGGCACCAAATCTATCTAAAACTTAATGGCTCGTTTCGGTGGAAACCCTACTACAGGTTCAAAGACATTTGTGAATTCTCTAACCATGAAAACTCGATTCAACTCGCCTTCTACCTCCACAACACCCAACAAAGCATTCACCTCACAACTAGGGTTTTCTACGGTATATACAATCCGATCACTAAAGTCAAGGTGTCTAAGTGATACTTTCCTATCATGGCAAAATATCCTAGCATCATACTTACGTAACCAATCCACATCCAAAATGATTATGAACCCTACAAAATAAAACACATGCAAACTGCAAAAAAAGGTATGACCTAACAAATCAAACTCTAGGTGGTCACCCTTCATCCCAAGTGTCACATACCCTCCTATCGGATTTGCAACCCTTAAGAAAGTCACTAAATATGAGGGTTATAGGTTAAGCTAATCTACCAAACAACGAGATATAAAAGAATGCGATGCACCGGTATCAAACAGAACACAAACAGACATACTGCAGATCGAAAGCGTACCTCCCAACACTGCTTTTTCTTTCTTCTGCATTGTTAATCATGACGTAGCCAGTTCCAATGCAAATACTTTGCCTTTCCCATCCTTTTCTGGCTCCTTGCACTGGTTCTTATAGTGACCAATCTGATCATAGTTGAAACATCTAGCTCGCTTCTTCTTAGCAACCTTCTTTCCCTTGCCTGTCCGGCACTCATGAGCATAATGCCCCTCCTTATCACACTTATAGTAGACAATTTATGTAACACCCTGCCTTTATACCCATATCACCCAAGAGTATTGTTGTGTAATATTATCGAGTAACATGGAGAATGAGGCGATGTGGGTATTTCCAGGATAGAACAATGCAAAAATAACATCATCACATATAAATAGATCACATCGTACTCTAATGAAAGCAAATAATGTATACTACGCATTTTAACATCTCATACAATATTTGAATTTATTTTATACATTTCAAACAATTTATTTTAAATATACAACTATATCAATTTCTAATACAAAAGAATACCTAAAACCATTGACTCTGTCAATCCATCACCTCGTACCCAAAGCTATATTAGTTAAACCAGCAATAAATCCTTGGTCTGATCTAAGGATTGTCGATAAAAATAAACCCCAAGTCAGGCTATTTCTTGCTATGAGTTCATAAATCACTGTAAAGTTTTATAATCAATGGTAGTTAAATATAAATATTCAAACTTCATTTGTTTAATAAAATTTCAAAACTCGTCATTTACTAAACAATTTTAATTCATAAAATCTTCGAAATTATTCCATTTATATACTTCCTAAAATCATCCATCTTTCAAATTTTAACATAAGAGTATTAAAGTAAATCCAAACCCATTTTAGAGATTAAATAGACTTTATCATGGGTAGAGAGTAGGATCATTCAACATGGAAACTAGTTATCGTCATTGAACTTTTGTAAATAATTTGCAGCAATAAAACGTAATTTCCACCTCTGTAAATCAACTATCTAGGGCAACAAATCACAGTATTCTTAAATGAAATTTTTATCAGTAGCTAGAAATTGAGTTGGAAACAACATAACTAAATTTTTAGATTTTTCTGCAATTTAATATGAATTAAAAACCAACAAGCATTTTCTTCCCAAATTGAACGGGAAAATCTTGCGGAAATCACAATATTTAACACACAAAACTAAATGAAAATTCATGGAATTTGGAACATAGGTGCTGGAATATGTCGAGAACAACTTAAAAAAAATTGGGAATTTTACGCTTCGTATGAATTAAATACCAATTTTATAGTGAAGAGGTTTAAATTCACATAATTCATAAAAACACAACCATATCGACAAATATCATCACCAATCATTTTTGCAACCATATAAACAAAAGATATTCATGATAAACAAAGATAAGTGTCTATGGAACTCACCTGAAAAATTTGAAGCCATAATTTGATTTGATAACCAAAATCACTCTTTGAACAAGCCTTTTTCCATTGTTCAAAAAACAAAAAACAAACTCTAACCTAACATTCTTCAACCATCCAAACTTGATCAAAATTCAAACTTCTTCATAGCTAGTGATATTGTTTGGTGTTGAGAGCAACATGTTTTAAATTTTGGAATTTAAGGGATTTGAAATTATTTATAATGATACTATTGTAAAGAGAAAGGTGAGAGGATGAAGGAAGGAAGGAGATATGTTTTTAATTTATTTTGATTCCTTCCCTTTTATTTCCAATAGCTAGGGGGGAAAAGGATAACTTCCGCCAATTCTAATTAATGTAAAATTAATTGATAAAATCAATTAGTTTCCCACAATGTTTATTTAGCAAATAAATATATATTCAAATTTCAAATTTTGAATAAACTTACACAACTAAGATATAGAAAATATAAACATACATGTATATTTTTACACTAAATATGTATATACATATTAGGCTCTCAAGTGAAAACTCTAAACATAGAATTTGATGGCTATAACCATATTTGCTAGTTGTCCATAACACATGAAATCAATGCTCAATCATATTATATACATAAATTCGAAAATTAGGATATATGTCAACTAATGCACAAATAATTGTCAGTCCATTCAATTAATTTCCCACGGTATAGGAAATCTATATACAACCTGTAACGACCCGGAATTTTGGTCGTTAGTTTTAAACATTTAATTTATTTTAAATGTTGAATTTGAATTATAAATTTAATTTGAATATGGAAGAATCAGTGAAATGGTTTATAATTTCAAATATAGCGATAAATTTGATTTGGTAAATAACAAAATTAATAATTGAAAATTTGGACAATACGGGAATCTGAGAATAAATGCGAGTGGGAAAATGATTTCTAAGTTGAATTAAAAATTCTATTTGAAGTAGAATTATAATATGGACCTTTGAATGGGATTTAAAAGTCGATAAGTTAAAATTGGAAATTTATATATATTAATTTAATAATGAAAATTAATATACGGGGATAATGTAAATAATTGAATTTTGGATTAAAATGAATTAGAATGATTTCTAATATGGATGTAAACTCTATTTGATTTATAATGGAGTTAGTAAGTTTTTAAAATTGAAATTTTAAACAAATTCGACGATTTTGAAAATTGCTCGATTTAATCGACGAGTTAAAATAGCCTTCCGGGGCACAATCTCGGAATTCGACGAAACTAGTTCCATTGGATCCGTAATAGTGTATTATTAATGGATTTCAAATTTCGTAGCGTTTGGAGTTACTGTTTGGTCGTACGAAATTGAAACGCGTTGAAATAAACATCGAAAATTTAATATTTAAATTCAATTCAAAAAGCTATCTTCCACATACGATCAAATTAGCCTCTGAAACATGTTCCATTTTGTTCGAAAGGCAGGTAAAACATTATAAATGCCAGGTGGCACATCTCGTTTGGAGTTCGTTTGAAAAAGCACGTTAAAATTTGAGATAATAATAAATATAGTTATATATATATATATACTGTTGAAAACAGTAGCAAGCCCTAACGAGTTTCGTACCCGCCACCCATAAAACCAATGGCCGAAAATAAATTTCCTTCCACCTCAAATCTTCCTCCATCCATCGAGTTTCGACAAATGTTTCCAACACGAAGATCGAAGAGCTCATCGAGACGATCAAATCCATACGGTCGAGATCGTAAACGAGGTGACGAGATGGCCAAAATTGATCCCTTAGGGTTTTCAGTCGTGCTCAAAACTCGAGAAGTGGGCAGCACCGAGTGTGGCGTGGTTTGGGGCGATGGTGGGGGGGTGCAGCGGCGCATTCGGTGGCGTGGTTCGATCGATGTCTCGGTCAAGGGGGAAGGCGCGACGGTCGAGTGATGTAGCACGACGATGGGTTTCTGGACTCTGCGTGAATGAGAAAGAGAACATGCGGCCAGTTTTTTCTTTAATTTAATTCAACGGCAGATCTGGTAATAGTATAAAAAAACTGTAATTTATTTATATAAAGCGTATTCAAACTTTAAAATTTCATATCTCTTCCATATGAGGTCGGAATCAAACGAAACAAGAGGTGCCGGAATCGCAGCAACGAGCTCGACGCGCTGCAATAGATTTGAGTCGATCGGGGCTAGCGAAAATTTTAGGTTAAATCGAACGTGTTCGATTTAATTTAAAATTTGAGCGTTTGGCGATTCAAAACTCAAGGTGAGTTAATCTCCCTCAATTTTGGACTGCTAGTGGTTAATTTTAAATAGCTAAAATTAATAAATGATTGATCGATTAAATTGATGCATTTTTATCAGTTGGATGTGATATTATATATGGTAGTATATATTGGAGTGATTGATATTCCCGCATATATATAGCGGATGAGACCCTATGCGCCCGCATAATAGCGGATGACCCTATATACCACGATATTCCACCTCAAAGTGGAATTGGTATTTTTATATTGTGCTAACATCTATGGATGCAGGGAAACAGGTTGGAAGGATCCAACTGGATTCCTCAAAAATGTTGAATTTAATTTCATATATGATGATATATGTTCTGTTGGAATAATCTATAATAGATTGCGGTGGAATTTATATTGATTGGATGCTATGGTTGTTTTGGACTTGGTTGTTGGTATCTTAAAATGCCGATAATATATGGTTGAACTGAAAAGAAAGAAAAAAAGAATTTTTGAAGTAAATTATTTATAAAGAATTTTGGGTTAATTGATTCGATGAAACAAAAGGTTTGGAATTTGTACTTTACAAAATTGGAATATTGTAAACAGGAATTTTGGAATAAAAGTATACGAAAAGGATTTTTAAATAATAAATGTTTAAGTGGTACTTGTTTAAATGCAACGGCTTTAAAATCGAGATTTTTAATGGATCAGAAAAATAGAAGTGAATTTGTGAATGAGTATAAAATTGATTTATACTGGAATTCAAGTAGGATTTCCAATTTATGGGATGGAATTGGAAATCGAGAGATTGGTCTTGTTTTTAAAAAGAGGATTTTAATCTATTAATTTGGTAATTTTGAAAAGCGTTAAAATATTCTGTAAAATTAGTTGTATCATTTATTTTAAAATTGTTTTAAAACATATTTTATTATTTACCGGTAACTTTATAATGATTTTGAAAGATTTATTACTATTTTCGAAATAATCAGCATTTTGTTTTTTTAAGATAATTATTAAATATTAATATGGCTTTGAATAATTACTTTTTATTTAAGTATATTTATCTGGTTTAAACTTGAAATTTTATTTTAGAACTTATAAGCATTTTTCGGAGATAAATTTTGGAAAAAATAAAGTTTTTGAAAAGTAGTGGTATACTCGCGTAGCATAAATAGGAGGCAGTGAGTGCCTGCAGCTATGTCTTGAATTTCTCTAGGATAGAGACGTAACCATTGAGCTGTGATCCATGGTTTGATACCGCAGTGGTACTTTCCACATTTTTTTTAAAAAGGGTTTCAAATATTTTTGAAGGGATACCTTATGAATGTACTGATTTCGATAAGATAAGTACAAACTTTTTGGATAAAGAGACTTAAATAATTTAAAATTTAATTTAAATAAAGACTTGGTGTTTTCGATGAAATTGAAGTATTTGGTTGAGTTGATTGTTTATTTGATGGTTAAATAACCGACTATTAAATCTGGACCCAAATATAACTTTGGGAATATCTAGAAGAGGTACTGGAATTATATGGTACAGTTACCGTTCGAGGTGCTATACTGTACGTATAAACTCGTTCGTTCTTCTAGGACGTGTTTAAGGAAATCTGTCCACTAACGGTTAGGAGGTGATCTCCGATCTTATTCGCGTATGTGTATTTCTTAAAGAACCGGGGTTGAGTTTACCGAGAAATATCGAATGTTGTTTCGAAGTGACCGGGATCGGATTTGTGATCCGAAAACCACTTAGATCCAACGAGTACGTTTTCGTAATGGAGACAAGAGCATGGAGTCGAAGATGGAGCAGTGAAGTGCAAGGGCTAATCGCTACTAATCCTGAGGGTGATTCCAAAATGGATGTAGTAGGAATAGTGCCTTCGGTTCCGTTCGAACTAGGAATGGACTTGTATGGATGAATGCTATCATTACATTGTCATTGGACGACAATGAGCATTCTAAGTGAATATTTCTAAAAAGGTAACGCTTAGCCTCGAGCCTCATCAACCGAGAATGACTGAAAATCAGGGGAGATGCAGCAAGGCTAAGTGGGTCGCACCCAAGTAGGGTAAGGTTACCCATGTCTAGAGTCCCTTTTATTCGGCTGTGTGGCGGTTGCTGATCCCAACCGCGGGGTAATCTTATTCGGGCTATCTAGTTTAAGGGGTAGTCCGGTCTTGTGTAGCAGGGGATCCTGGAGTGGTCCTCGGTACAATGTTTCTAGACTTGTACTGTGACAGGTGGTACCCCAGATGGTACCCCAGATGGTACCCCAGTGCCTAGTCATTCAGTTGGAATCCATTCTCCAATACGTGCCTTTACGGTTTTGATTGTAGCCTAGTATTGCTAGAGTTTAATTAATGTAACAATTTCAGCTATATCAATAAGTATTTATACTTAGACACTATTATAATATCAAAGGATTTTGATATGAAATCTTTTGGTTATCGTAAGGTAAAAACCCATCGTGTTTATTTGTGGCGTGGTCTTACGAGATACCTTTGATTTTCAAAGGATTTTGAAAACTTTAGTAATTCAATTGAGTGATGTTTTCTCACGCTAGTTTTCCAAACCGACTCGGGCGTTATTTTATTATAATGCTCGGGTCAGATGAGTATTTCAGGTTCAGGGTAGGATGCTATGAAGCTCAGGAGGCGAGCAGGATGGCGAAGACGTATTACTCGTACTTGTTTATTTCCGCTGCAGTGTTGTTGGAAATTACCAGCAGTTGCGAGGATAGGATGTTATAACTGTCCAGGCTGGTAATTATTGATTTTTGTACTCTGATGTGAGATATGTATATTACAGTTTTGATTTGTGTAAAGAGCTATTGATATTATATATTGTTCTGTCTACTGTGTGATTCTGTTTTGTTTAGTTTTCTTCTTCTTCTACCTACTTTCTTTTCCCTCAACAATTGTCTTTCCGGCACTCGATCGTTCGGCATGTTATACGTTGAGCATATTTATGCCGATTTTCGGGGGTCGTCACATGTGGTATCAGAGCTTAGGTTAGCGATATACTTACGCTTCGGTGGGGATTACTCATTAGAGTTAGAGTCAGTAGTACTCTAGATTGAGTTTGAGTGTATTAATAGCTATGAGTGTGTAATTGTTAGTGAATATAAAATGTTTTATATTGTGTTGACTTATCGGTTGAGTGTTTATGAATTCTGGTCGGTACGGGAAGTACAACCGTATCGATAGTGGTTTCTAAACTCTTAAACATGGTAAACCGACATAGTATTGTTTTAAAGTGGGTGAATGAAATAATTTTACCCAAATTATTTTTTGATATAAAAGAAATAATTTTCTGAAATTATATATATGTGTGTGTGTGTGTGTGTGTGTGTGTGTTTGGATGTTTGGTTGTTAATATTATAATCAAAAACAAGATTATAAGAATTTAAATGGTCATATATATAACCCAAAGGAAATTGTACATAAATATAATTTATACAAAGGAATATAACTAAAATTTGAATTAAACAAGAATTTAATTCCCAGAAATTTTGGAAAATGTTTTAAATGAATTTGAAGAAAAAGTTTGGAAATTTTTAAATCTTGAGAATTTTGGGAATGTTTTCCAAAATGGTTTGTGAGGAATAAGGGTGTATTACTTGGAAATCTTTTTGGAAAAGGGAAATTGTTTCAAAACGGATTTTTGGAAGTAAGGAAGCACTGAACTCACTTCAGTCGCTTGAAAATAATTCTGGTGATGATGGCCACGTCATCAGTATTCATTTTCGATTTTCTAAGTGATGGATTGCCACCGTGGTGGTTGACTATGATTATTGCTTTGGCTTGTTTTATAATCAAGTTTGCTTTAGGAATTCCAAAGGGGAAATTGTTTTGGTAAAACCAAGTTGTTTTGAAAATCCGGAGGTATGATTTGATATACCAAAGTGGTTATGTGATATTTATGATTTCAAAATGTTTTGAAATAAAACCGGATAATTAAATTCTGGGGTTTCCATTTAAATGTTTTGTACAATCATATAAAATCAGTTTTTGAACTTATAAATTGAAGTTGATACGGATAAGAAAGGAAAATGAAAATGGTTTGTATTTTATGGTAAAAGGAATGGAAAATTCAAAATTGAATTTTAGAGGAAAGGTGAATTGGAATTGAGTAAAGTAAAATATAATATAAATGGTTAAGTGTTTATTTAACTGTATGTTATACATATTTAATGTGGGTAAACTTAAGTGGAAATTAAAGAAATTGTGAATATATAAGTTTATATAACTTATTAAGCTGGAAAGGTGAGAGGGTATAACCAAATTAAAATGGTTAGGTAATGATAACAAGAAATGGATTAAATGTAAGAGTAAATAAGTTGAATATGATTGGGATATGGGTTGGGTAGATGGGGTATGAACTTAAGTTCAAAAACTGGATATAACTTAAGTATCGTTGTGGGATGTCTATAATAAACCTTGGAAATAACTTTGTGAAATGTTTAAAATAAATTATCTTTAAATGAATTATCGTTCACTATAAAATGAAGTGAATAGCACTATGTGAACAAAATGAAAGTGAATGGAAAAGAGGCAATATAAGTGGAGGTAAAGTAAATAGAAATGCAAGTGCATGAACCCGAACTAAACTGTTTGTGAATCAATTTATATGAAATGATTTCTCTATAATATAGTATAAATTGGATATGCTAAGTAAATGAAAGAAAATAAAATGAAGGAGATCAATTTAAAATTAATTAAAGTTTGGTTACAATGGGAACTTAACTTAAGTGACTATTTATGGAATGGATTCATAGATAAGTTAACATGGATTGGAATGTGTGTGAATGTAAAATGAAGCAAACAAGGGGGTGAATAGCATAAATGGGAATCAAATGGAAAGTTGATAAATTGGTTTAAGGTCAAAAAAAAGGGAATAGATTGAATTTTAATAAAATGGATTTGCATATAATGGAAGTGAATATAAATGGAATGCAAATAGATTGATTGGTAATCAATTTGAAATTGAATAAAGGTGGATTTGTGCAAGTAAGGCACATATAAATCAATTTGGAATGAATATGAGTTTGGGTGTTGTAAATATGAATTGAGTATAATAAATTTGGTCGTAAGTTGTTTCGAATTGAATAAAAGATATAAAGGATATATGGTCCATGGAAAGGAATTAAATTAGTGTTGGAACCTTAAATTTTCTTGTAAATTATGATTAACATGTTTAGGTTATGAAATTTATATCTTTAGCTAGTTAAAGTAATGAAGTGTTATAAAAATTTCATATTGTTGTTACTTATGTGCTTATTTTGAGTAAGTACAGGTACAGGAGGCTATTGGATAAGGTTGGGTTTCGTAAATGCATATAAAATAAGCCGCTCGCTTAAAAACGCTAATATGAGGTACGCCTACGCAATAAAATAAAGAAATTATAATATATGGTTATATTTTTTTTCTGACCGTGTGGGTCGATGTATACATATTTATATCTCTTGTGATATTGCAAAAGGCTCTCCGTACAAAGGAGACGCTGTTAAAAAATTTCGAAAATTTAGAGTGTTAGAAAAATTTTGGGAATTTTTGAAAAAAAAATTTGGTTAACTAGGAAAGGTTGGTTTTTGAATTGAAATTGAAATAAGAAGGTTTTGAGTTAGGAATACAAATTGTTTTGGATAAAACAAAAAGTGGCTTAGGGAAGTAGATGTAAAAATTGTAGCTGAGTGGGTTTTGGATAAGTTAATGGGTTTAGGAGCATTTTTCCGACCTTAGCAAATTTCGAGGACGAAATTTTTTTAAGGGAGAAGGAAGGTAACGACCTGGAATTTTGGTCGTTAGTTTTGAACATTTAATTTATTTTAAATGTTGAATTTGAATTATAAATTGATTTTGAGTATGGAAGAATCAATGAAATGGTTTATAATTTCAAATATAGCGATAAATTTGATTTGGTAAATAATAAAATTAATAATTGAAAATTTGGACAATACGGGAATCTGAGAATGAATGGGAGTGGGAAAATGATTTCTAAGTTGAATTAAAAATTCTATTTGAAGTAGAATTATAATATGGACCTTTGAATGGGATTTAAAAGTCAACAAGTTAAAAGTGGAAATTTATATATATTAATTTAATAGTGAAAATTAATGTACGGGGATAATGTAAATAATTGAATTTTGGATTAAAATGAATCAGAATGGTTTCTAATATGGATGTAAATTCTATTTGATTTATAATGGAGTTAGTAAGTTTTTAAAATTGAAATATTAAACAAATTCGACGATTTTGAAAATCGCTCGATTTAATCGACGAGTTAAAATAGCCTTCTGGGGGCACAATCTCGGAATTCGACGAAACCAGTTCCATTGGATCCATAATAGTGTATTATTATCGAATTTCAAATTTCATAGTGTTTGGAGTTACCGTTTGGTCGTACGAAATTGAAACGCGTTGAAATAAACATCGAAAATTTAATATTTAAATTCGATTCCAAAAGCTCTTCCACATACGATCAAATTAGCCTCCGAAACATGTTCCATTATGTTCGGAAGGTGGGTAAAAAAATTATAAACGCCAGACGGCATGTCTCGTTTGGAGTTCATTTGAAAAGGCACGTTAAAATTTGAGATAATAATAAAATAATATATAATTATATATATATATATTGTTGAAAACAGTAGTAAGCCCTAACGAGTTTCATAGCCGCCACCCATAAAACCAATGGCCGAAAATAAATTGCCTTCCACCTTAAATCTTCCTCCATCTATCTAGTTTCAGCAAATGTTTCCAACACGAAGATCGAAGAGCTCATCGAGACGAGTAAATCCATATGGTCGAGATCGTAGACGAGGTGACGAGATGGCCAGAAACGAGCCTGTAGGGTTTTCGTTCATGCTCGAAATTCGAGCAGTAGGCAGCACCGAGTGCGGCGTGGTTTGGGGTGATGGTGGGGGGTGCTGCGGCGCGTTCGGAGGCGTTGTTCGATCGATGTCTCGGTCGAGGGGGAAGGCGCGGCGGTCGAATGATGTAGCGCGATGATAGGTTTCTGGACTCTGCGTGAAGGAGGAAGGGAACGTGCGGCCAGTTTTTTTTTTAATTTAATTCAACGGCAGATCTGGTAATAGTATAAAAAAACTGTAATTTATTTATATAAAGCATATTCAAACTTTAAAATTTCATATCTCTTCCATACAAGTTCGGAATCAGACGAAACAAAGGCACCGGAATCACAGCGACGAGCCCTACGCGCTATAATAGATCTGGAGTCGATCGGGGCTAGCGAAAATTTTAGGTTAAATCGACCGTGTTCGATTTAATTTAAAATTTGAGCGTTTGGCGATTCAAAACTCAAGTTGAGTTAATCTCACTCAATTTTGGACTGCTAGTAGTTAATTTTAAATAGTTAAAATTAATAAGTGATTGATCGGTTAAATTCATGCATTTTTATCAGTTGGATGTTATATTATATATAGTAGTATATATATATATTGGAGTGATTGATATTCCCGCATATATATAGCGGATGAGACCCTATGCGCCCGCATAATAGCGGATGACCCTATATACCGCGATATTCCACCTCAAAGTGGAATTGGTATTTTTATATTGTGCTAACATCTATGGATGTAGGGAAACAGGTTGGAGGGATCCAACTGGATTCCTAAAAAATGTTGAATTTAATTTCAAATATGATGATATATGTTCTGTTGGAATAATCTAAGATAGATTGCGGTGGAATTTATATTGATTGGATGCTATGGTTGTTTTGGACTTGGTTGTTGGTATATTAAAATGCCAATAATATATGGTTGAACTGAAAAGAAAATTTAAAAAAAAGAATTTTTGAAGTAAATTGTTTATAAAGAATTTTGGGTTAATTAATTCGATGAAATAAAAGGTTTGGAATTTGTACTTTACAAAATTGGAATATTGTAAACATGAATTTTGGAATAAAAGTATACGAAAAGGATTTTTAAATAATAAATGTTTAAGTGGTACTTGTTTAAATGCAACGGGTTTTAAATCGAGATTTTTAATCGATCGGAAGAATAGAGGTGAATTTGTGAATAAGTATAAAATTGATTTATATTGGAATTCAAGTGGGATTTCCAATTTATGGGATAGAATTGGAAATCGAGAGATTGGTCTTGTTTTTAAAAAGAGGATTTTAATCTATTAATTTGATAATTTTGAAAAGCGTTAAAATATTTTGTAAAATTAGTTGTTTCATTTATTTAAAATTGTTTAAAAACATATTTTATTATTTACTAGTAACTTTATAATGATTTTGAAAGATTTATTACTATTTTAGAAATAGTCAGCGTTTTGTTTTTTTTAAGATAATTATTAAATATTAATATGGCTTTGAATAATTACTTTTTATTTAAGTATATTTATCTGGTTTAAACTTGAAAAATTATTTTAGAACTTATAAGCATTTTTTTGAGATAAATTTTGGAAAAAATAAAGTTTTCGAAAAGTAATGGTATACTCGCGTGGCGTAAATTGAAGGCAGTGAGTGCCTGCAGCTAAGTCTTGAATTTCTATGGGATAGAGACGTAACCATTGAGCTGTGATCCATTGTTCGATACCGCAGTGGTGCTTTCCACATTTTTTTAGAAAAGGTTTTTCATATATTTTTGAAGGGATACCTTATGAATATACTGATTTCGATAAGATAAGTACAAACTTTTTGGATAAAGAGACTTAATTTATTTAAAATTTAATTTAAATAAAGACTTGGTGTTTTCGATGAAATTGAAGTATTTGGTTGAGTTGATTGTTTATTTGATGGTTAAATAACCGACTATCAAATCTGGACCTAAATATAACTTTGGGAATATCTAGAAGAGGTACGGGAATTATATGGTACGGTTACCGTTCGATGTGCTATACTGTACATATAAACTCGTTCGTTCTTCTAGGACATGTTTAAGTAAATCCATCCACTAACGGTTAGGATCTGTTCTCTGATCTTATTTGCGTTTGTGTATTTCCTAAAGAACCGGGGTTGAGTTTTTCGGGAAATATCGAACGTTGTTATGAAGAGACCGGGATCGAATTTGTGATCCGAAAACCACTTCGATTCAACGAGTATGTTTTCGTAATGGAGACAAGGGCATGGAGTTGAAGATGGAGCAGTGAAGTGCAAGGGCTAATTGCTACTAATCTTGAAGGTGATTTCAAAATGGATGTAGTAGGGATAGTGCCTTCGGTTCCTTTCGGACCGGGAACGGACTTGTATGGATGAATGCTATCAATACATTGTCATTGGAGGACAATGAGCAATCTAAGTGAATATTTCTAAAAAGGTAACGCTTAGCCTCGAGCCTCATGAACCGGGAATGACTGAAAATCAGGGGAGATGCAGCAAGGCTAAGTGGGTCGCACCCAAGTAGGGTTAGGTTACCCCTATCTAGAGTCACTTTTATTCGGCTGTTTGGCGGTTGTTGATCCCAACCGCGGGGTAATCTTATTCGGGCTATCTAGTTTAAGGGGTAGTCCGGTCTTGTGTAGCAGGGGATCCCGGTGTGGTCCTCGGTACAGTGTTTCTAGACTTATACTGTGACAGGTGGTACCCCAGTGCCTAGTCATTCAGTTGGAATCCATTCTCCAATACGTGCCTTTACGGTTTTGATTGTAGAGCCTAGTATTGCTGGAATTTAATTAATGTAACAATTTCAGCTATTTGAATAAGTATTTGTATTTAGACACCATTATAATATCAGAGGATTTTGATATGAAATCTTTCGGTTATCATAAGGTAAAAACTCGTCGTGTTTATTTGTGGCATGGTCTTACGAGATACCTTTGATTTTCAAAGGATTTTGAAAACTTTAATAATTCAATTGAGTGTGTTTTCTCATGCTGGTTTTCCAGACTAACTCGGGTGTTATTTTATTATAATGCTCAGATCAAACTGAGTATTTCAGGTTTAGGGTAGGATGCTATGAAGCTCGGGAGGCGAGCTGGATGGCGAAGACGTATTACTCATACTTGTTTATTTCCGCTGCAGTGTTGTTTGAAATTACCAGCAGTTGTGAGGGCAGGATGTTATAACTGTCCAGGCTGGTAATTATTGACTTGTGTACTCTAATGTGAGATATGTATATTACAGTTTTGATTTGTGTAAAGAGCTATTGATATTATATATTGTTCTGTCCACTATGAGATTATGTTTTGTTTAGTTTTCTTCTTCTTTTACCCACTTTCTTTTCCCTCAACAATCTGTCTTTCCAGCACTCGATCGTTTGGCATGTGATACATTGAGCGTATTTATGTCGATTTTCAGGGGTCTTAAGGGCGGGTCGTCACACAACCAATCATATACATATTCCAAAATCAAGATATATGTCAATTAATACACAATCGATTGCGAGTGCACGTAATTAATTCCCTACAATATAGGAAATCAATATATGACCAATTATATATATATATATATTCAACAAGTAGGATATATGGAGTAAATTCATCGCACTTAAAATATATTATTTCGATTTTAAGCAATTAAGTCTCAATTATTAACTAAAATTAAGTGTTTCTCAAAATCCAGGGTTGTTACAGAATCCTCCACTTAAGAAAATTGCGTCCTGGCAGTTTCTTCTTAGGAGAAATCTATAATATTTACATAAACACGTATAATTTATAAAAATATGTATATACATACCTTCAAATCCATATCTTTAAAACATTAAGGTATTTTTCAAACATCACTTTCCAAAATAAATATAATTGAAGTGGATTTCCTATTCAAAATCACTTCACAAAAATTTTCAAAACCAAGGTTTACAATTATGGAGTTCTTTTCAAACATATCACGAAATATATATATATATATATATTCAAAAATACATTTTAGATTGTGGATGTTTCTAAAAAACTTGAAATTCACAATATTAGCAAAGCTTTTGCAAAATCATAGTCTACATAAAATCTCACTTCCAAATCATACATCTCACATTTCAAAAAAATTGGCAAACTTGTTTTCACTAAATATTTCTGAAATCCACCTCATCAAAATCATTTTACAAAATGATTCCCCATCACAATCAAATTTGTCCTTTCAAATCATTTTAACTTTTTTTCAAAATCATTAAATCATCTTCAAAAATTTGGGAAAAACAACTATCAATGGATAACTACCACTACTTGCCAATCACATTTGGTGGAAGGCCTTATGACTACTATCCCCGATAGTCACACCCAAAGGCACTCCAACATCGTAAAATCCATCACAACAATGGCAAGCGCAATTACATCATAGTTTCCAATGATAGCAATCATTTCACAAAAATGAAGAAATAGTACTTTATGCAAACATACTTTCCAATGGAAATATTTTACTAAATATCCATATCAATTTTTCATCTAAATCATAATATTCAAAAATACTAGAAAATGACTTTATTTCCAAAATATTTCCAAAACCATTTATTAAAAAATCAATAAATTTCCAAATCCTTTTTGAAAATATTTCATAGCACTTTTAAATATACCACCATCATTTCAAAATTTTCAAAAACTTTGAAACCAACTTTTCAAAATTTTCACCAACTTTTGTAAACCGCATAAAATTCATTTATACAGAATTTATCCACCATTTTATTTTCTAAAACATTCCACCACTTTTAAATTAATTTCCACTTTCCAAAATTTTGGAAAAACATTTGGTACCATATTCCCAAAGCCATCTAAAATCACTTCCTATCAAATTTTCTTAAATCACTTGTAAAGTATCAATTTTCAAAAACTTCCCAAATTTCCAACTCATAAAACTTACTATAATAAGCAAGAACTTCATTTAATAAATCATACAAATTATATGTAACCTAGCTTATTTTCAGAGATTCATAAACATTTATATAAGAAACTACAATAAGCATTGTATAAAAACTAGGTAACTTCCTAAGCCTTTCTCCTCTAAGGTCAAATATGTGTTCTGAATTTTTTACATTGTTCTGAACCTTGCTCGATATCAAAAATGTAACATCCCGCCTCTATACCCATATCACCCAAGAGTATTGTTGTGTAATATAGTCGAGTAACATAGAGAATGAGATGATGTGGGTGTCTCCAGGATAGAACAATGCAAAAATAACATCATCACATATAAATAGATTACATCGTACTCTAACGAAAGCAAATAATGTATATTACACATTTTAGCATCTCATACAACATTCGAATTTATTTTATATATTTCAAACCATTTATTTTAAATATACAACTATATCGATTTCTAATACAAAAGAATACATAAAATCATTGACACTATCCATCCATCACCTCGTACGCAAAACTATATCAGCTAAACCTGCAATAAATCCTCGGTCTGACCCGAGGAATATTGATAAAAACAAACCCCGAGTCAGGCTATTTCTAGCTGTGAGTTCATAAATTAGTGTAAAATTTTATAATCAATGGTAATTAAATATAAATATTCAAACTTCATTTGTTTAATAAAATTTCAAAACTCGTCATTTACTAAACAATTTTAATTCATAAAATCTTCGAAATTATTCCATTTATATATTTTCCCAAAATCATCCATCTTTCAAATTTTAACACAAGAGTATTAAAGTAAATCAAAGCCCATTTTAGAGATTAAATAGACTTAATCATGTGTAGAGAGTAAGATCATTCAACATGGAAACTAATTATCGTCATTGAACTTTTGTAAATAATTTGCAGCAATAACACATAATTTCCGCCTCTGTAAATCAACTGTTTAGGGCAACAAGTCATAGTATTTTTAAATGAAATTTTTATCAGTAGCTAGAAATTGAGTTGGAAACAACATGACCAATTTCGGAATTTTTAGATTTTTCTACAATTTAATATGAATTAAAAACCAACTGGCGTTTTCTGCCCAAATTGCATAGGAAAATCTTGCGGAAATCATAATATTTAACACATCAAAACTAAATGAAAATTCAAGAAATTTGGAACATAGGTACTGGAATATGTCAGGAACATCTTAAAAAAATTGGGAATTTTTACACTTCGTATGAATTAAATATGAATTTTATAGTGAAGAGGTTTAAATTCACAGAATTCATAAAGAGGAAGGTGAGAGGATGAAGGAAGGAAAGAGATATGTTTTTAATTTATTTTTGATTCCTTCCCTTTTATTTCCAGTATTTAGGGGAAAAATTAGATAAATTCCGCTAATTCTAATTAATGTAAAATTAATTGATACCCAAGCAATTAATTTCCCCCAATGTTTATTTAGTAAATAAATATATATTCAAATTTCAAATTTTGAATAAACTTCCATAACTAAGATATAGAAAATATAAACATATATGTATATTATTACACTAAATATGTATTTACATATAAGACCCTCAAGTGAAAATTCTAAATATAGTATTTGATGCCTATAACCATATTTGCTAGTTTTCCATAACACATGAAATCAATGCTCAATCAAATTATATACATAAATTCAAAAATTAGGATATATGTCAATTAATGCTCAACTAATTATCAGTTCATTCAATTAATTTCCCACAGTAGAGGAAATCAATATACAACCAATCATATACATATTCCAAAATCAAGATATATGTCAATTAATACACAGTTGATTGCTAATCTACATAATTAATTCCCTACAATATAGGAAATCAATATACGACCAATTATATATATATATATATTCAACAAGTAGGATACATGGAGTAAATTCATTGCATTTATAATATATTATTTCCATTTTAAGTAATTAAATCTCAATTATAAACTAAAATTAAGTGTTTCTCAAAATCTAGGGTTGTCACAACTTTTGCCTTCCCCTTCTTTGCGGCTCCTCCCTTCTGATCCCCTTTCTTATGGAAAAACTTTCGCTTCTGACTCTGTCCCACCTGGACTTCCTTAGCCTTATTCTTCTCAATGGAAGCAATCATTTCCTCTTCCTTTAAAGCCACTTCAACTACAAAATCGTAGGGATCTCTGATATGAGGTAATGTAGGCCTGACCAACTGAAGCTTCAACCCCCTGATGAACTTCTTGTTCCTCTTAATCACAGTATCCACCATGGCATATCCATACCTAGCCAACTCCTTAAACCTTCTAGCATACTCTAACAACTCCATGTCTCCCTGCTCCAATTCAGCAAACTTCCTGAGCAAGGCAGACTTAGCCATCACAAACATGAACCTCTCCTCGAATCTTCTCCTGAATTCAGCCCAAGTCATATTCTCTTCATTCACTCCAACTGTCACACTATTCCACCAGAATAAAGCTGCTCCTTGAAGCTGTCTCGAAGCGAGCCTTCTCTTCTGCTCATCATTGAGCCCTAGTCTGCAAAGATCTTCTCACAATGCAGCAACCAGTTCTCCACCTCAATAACATCTTTAATTCCGATAAATGGCTTTCCTCCAAGCCAAACATTGTCTCTACTCAGAATAGCATAATTGTGTACCACCGGAGCTTCCTGAACACCTCCTACAGCATTTCCTCCAACCACTCCAACATCGACTCCCGCTTGCATCATATTGACAAAGAACTGATACATCGCTCCCATGTTAACTTGCGGGACTCCAGCACCAACATTTCCTGCTTGTGCCTAACCTGGGTTTCTCCTGGTATTTGGTCTGGCATTTCCATTTATTGTGGTGCTTCCCCAATGTTAACTCTTCCACTTCTAGCATCCATATCTGTATTCATGCCTTGTGAGATACAGAAGAATAACCTAAGAGAGATAGGAGAATAGAGATATAGCGTATACTTATATATATAGCAAATACAAGTACGTTACTATAGCGTTATCCCATACCCCAATCTTATCTCTGATTCCTTAGGATTATGGTTTTCAAAAATCATTTCAATTTAAATTTTTTTCATAAACCTATGCTCTGATACTAAGTTGTAACATCCCCTATCTAGAGGCCCGAAGTTAAACGCTATAGATGCTGCAGTCATCCATAGTGCTAACTTTCGGTGACCAAATATGGTAATGTTAATGGTATCCATAATATCAAAAGCACATGAATATGAAACAAAATCAAAGATTTCAAAAACAACTTTTCTGATTACATTTCACAAAACATGTTTCATATTCCATTACATAAGCCCAATCGTTTCCTAAGTTCAGATCAAATATAATTATTACAAAATACGCCAAGAGCGACATATGAGGATGCCCCATTGGATGCAGAGTACTATATAGACGTAACTGTCTTAAATACAGCATAGCGGAATAAAACAAAAATTGCAACTCCTAAATATAGCTAACATCAGCCTCTTGCTCGTCGTCGGAAGCTTTATTCATCCACCTACTAAAACCTGAAAATCCTCAACCCTCAGTCTACTCAAATCAATTTTGAGCACCCGAGAGTTTAAGGGAAAAAACATAAACTTCGAGTCAGATATAAAGCCTAGTGTGAATAATACTATACATCTCAGTTATTTGATATTAAGTGAGACCATGCCACTTAGCGGAATGGGTTTCCACTAACTAATATCTCTTTAAAACATATCTTTTTGCAAATCATGATCCCGCAACCAAACTGGGTAATCAAACTGATTATATCAATAATAGCAATATCATATATGCTAAAAACAGGTATTTACTGGACCAACTTTCCAAAACAAATGTAGTTTTGTTGGGCTAACTACTAACCTTTGGCTGACTCGAGCCTACCAAAAAAATAATAAATATCTAACAACTGTTAGATAAGTCTTCTAGATGGTCTGTCCCTAACTTACTTCTCCATAGGTCTCCTGATCCTAATGGTTTTGTGGGCTCACCAATAATCTGTCTTCTTTTATGTACATATATTCTGTTCTGCGTGTAACCATCATTTAAGTCTACTTGTAACTAAGCCCTACACATTGGAATTTTAGACTAAACTAGTTAGGGGCTAATAGCTAATGAGTAGGGCGCGACCCTACACCAGTCTCCTCTGGTCTTCTAATCTAAGTCATTTTCTTAGGGTTATCTACCCTTTAAAATATTCCTTGAAAACCTTTTCAAAATGATTTAAACCTTTAAATCATACTTATATAATGAAAATACATTATTTGCTTTACTCTAAGCTATTTGCCATGTTATATATACTTTACCCAAAATAATGTTGATGAGATATATTAAGGATTTCATATTCCTCCAAAATAAGTTAAAACCCTTTTTAACTTAAAACACTTAGGCTATATTGCCAAGGTAGAAACATTTGTTTAAAATCTTTAAACAAACCATTTGAAACCATTGAAATCGTAACCATTGAAAGTACCTCTTTCAAAACCATTGAAAACATCTTCTTCGAAAGCTTTATAAACCTTAGACATCCTCTTTTCAAAGTATCAAACTTGCCTTCCAAAAGCAATCGGAAACCTTCCATTTAAAATGCTTTAAGTACCTTTCGAAACCATTAGGGAACCTCCCTTTCGAAACCATAGTTTAAACCTTTCGAAAATACTGGAGAACCTCCCCTTCGAAACCAATATCAGTTACCTTTCGAAAGAATTAAAGTATACTACTTAAAACAAACCTTTCAAAAGCATTAGATTCAAGTAAAAGCTTGTGGAAAACCTTTCGAAACCTTTGGAAACCATTCTTTTTGAAACCTTTGGGATTAACTTTCAAATACCAAAACAGGTCATAAACAACCAAGTCAAAAGCTACCCTTACGAAAGCAATTCCTAAGTAAAAGAAGTGGATGGTGTCAAAACCTATCCCTTCGAAAGCATTGGAGAAGCGGCTAAGTTTTAAAAACAAGGTAACTATTTGCGCCAAAAATGGTCACAAACCCCAAATATCGTGAAAGCACCAGTGTGTGAACACAAATCAGCAGTATATGATCACAGATCACAGATCTGAGTAATGCAGAGGATAAAAATGAAGAATAATAAACTTAAAGCAGAAAGAAATAGACAGAGACGCAAGATTTAGAGTGGTTCGGCGTATTGCCTGCGTCCACTATGAAGTAGTTTGCTTTATTGATCTTTCTTTAAGGTTTACAATTGATTTCAGCAAGTTACAGCGAACAACAATGTTTTGCAGCAGTGAAATTCGTTGGTAGCAGCAGCAATGGAGTTCAGATCTGCATCTGGCGGAGTCTGGGCGTTGGAGATCTCAAAGAGGAAGAAGAACCCCTTTTCTGTTGGCTTTGGGGGTCTATTTATAGGTGTAGGAGGCTGATATCTCACTCAGATCTCGGGAGACCCTCTCTAGCACGTGACCAGGCCCGCGTGCTCAAGCCCGTGAAGTTTCGGTCCAATCCGTGATCGATACGAACAGATTTCGTATCGATCAAGATTTCATCCAATGGAGTCGAAATTTGGCATGGACATTCTTTAGCATGCACGTAGTCTTCTGTGAAAATTTCATAGCATTTGGACTTGTAGATTAGGAGATATGATCGATACGAATTGGGATTCTCGGTGGGCTGTTTCGTTCGACTCGCTCTTGTTTCGACTCGCTTTTGTTCGACTCGCTCTCGTTCGCATCGCTGTTTGACTCGGTCTGGCTCGAGTCGCTGCTTGACTTGATGACATAGCATTTGTTCGTATTGACTGTTGTGTCTTGCTTCGCATTGATGGACACGAAGTAGAAGTCTCCGGATGGATGCGAAGTGGAGAGAGTCGAAATGGGGTTCTCTGATGGAGTCGAACTGGATGGAGTCGAGCAATGGTTCTGCAAAGGAGTCGATGTAGACGGAGTCGAACTGTTGTTTTCTGAAGGATGTGGAGCGAGTCGAAGTAGGCACTCCTGATGGATGCGAAGCGGAGAGAGTCGAAGTGGAGCGAGTTGAAATGTGGCTCAAAGCAGAGCGAGTCGAAGTATGCTCGAGGCGGAGCGAGTCGAAGTAGGCTCGAGGCGGAGCGAGTCGAAGTGTGGTTTGAGGCGGAGCGAGTCGAAATTGGCTTCCCAGATGGATTCGAACGGAGCGAGTCGAAGTTGGCTTTTCTGAGGAACGCGAAGTGAGCGAGTCGAACGCGAGGCTTTTTTTATTCAATTTTGCATCGGTTGTAACTTGAGCATACGAACTCAGATTGACTTGAAATTTGGAACGTTGACTCTCACAGCTTTGCTTGTCGTGTCAAACCATTTTTAGATCGATCCGGACTCGGACAAAATTCGTCGATATCCATAGTGAGCCTGTATATAACTGATCTCTAGGACGGACCGTCATTGGTTACTAGTCAATTCCTTGGTGTCACGGCCTTGCCAAAAGGCGGGACAACATTTTCCCCCCAAAGTACGTCTTGTGGAAACATGATGTGCTTTGAGATGCCATAAGCTGGATGTTCATATCCTGTTGATGACCTGCAAAGAAATTGATAGTTTTATTTGACCACGAAGGACGATCGTTCGGGATCGTATGTCGTTCGAGGTGATAGGTAACCGTTCGTGGTCGGATGCCGTTCGCGGTGAAAGGTAACCGTTCGCGGTCGGGGTGCCGTTCGAGGCGAATTGTGACCGTTCGCGGTCGAGTGCCGTTCGAGGCGAATTGTGACCGTTCGTGGTCGGGTGCCGTTCGAGGCGAATTATGACCGTTCGCGGTCAGGTGCCGTTCGAGGCGAATTGTGACCGTTCGCGGTCGGGTGCCGTTCGAGGCGAATTTTGTGTGCCCGGGGGGGACTTAGTATTAACAATGTCAAATTTCACGTTCGGGTGAGTTTCTGAACTATTTGTGGTGGCGGTTGATCGCCGTCTCAGAGCATGCCTGAGGACCGTTCGTGATCCCTTACATGTGTAAGTGGCTTAGCCGTCATGGTATCACAAATAGCATGTTTTTATTCAAAACGAGTCTTTCAACAGATATGTTCAACAAAATCAGGTTCAAATATTAGAAATGGAAAATAAAAGGAAAACAAGGACGTCAAAGTGCAAACACCTACACCGTTGCGATTAATAGTCGTATCAGAGCATGCCTGAGGATCGTTCGCGGTCATGTACATGTGTAAATGACTTAATCGCGTTAGTGTGGAGTTTGCTACTTATTCGTCATTACCCCAATCAATTGATGACAAGCTGACGCCGCGATCCTGAGCCGTCCCCAGCAGGTGCAGGTGGTGGTCGCTCCTGTTCCACCGTTTTCGTTCCCCTTCTTACATACTGTGATAGCATACCATTCTGGATATGTCCCTCAACCTCATCCTTCAAGTGTCTGCAGTCATTCGTGTTATGACCGTTCAGCTCGTGGAATAAGCAATACTTGTCAGATCTTCTTCCATTGTTGGTTGGATCCCTTCTCATCGGCCTTCGATAGGGAATCTGCCCCCTAGTATCCTGGTAGATTCGCTCCAAAGTCTCATTCAACTCCGTGTAAGAGGTGAATCTTGGTTCCTTTCGGGGTCGCGTCGGTTCGTCACTATTATCTTCAGCCTTTCGTTTCCCTTTACCAGTCCCTGAATCTGATCTAGGAGGATTTTCACCCTTGACTGTGTAAACCTCGGTTCCCTCTCCTTCCTCTCTTTCAGCATTTGCATCCTCTAATCGTAAAAATCCTTCAGCCTCGTGATAAAATTCTCCCAGATCCATAGGGGGATCCCTTGTTAACGAATTCTTGAACTCTGTGCCGTCAGCTATGCCAGATACAGCTGCCATCAAAACCATGGATGGATCGGGTCGATCCACTGATGTTGCCGCCGCATTGAATCGCGTCAGAAAGTTCCTCAAAGATTCCCCAGTTCTTTGCTTTAGCGCTGCCAAACTCATCACATTCTTGGGTCTTGAAATGTGAACCCTGAACTGCCTCATGAACCTTTCAGTCAAATCGATCCATGTTCTAATGGAACCGCTTTCCAATTGTCTGAACCACAATGCTGCTATGTCTGTCAAATACAATGGGAAACACCTGGCCATGACTTCCTCTGATGCCCCCAGCACTTCCATGTGTCACATATACCTCGTCAGATGAACAGTAGGGTCTGTCCTTCCATCATACACCTCAAATGTCGGTAGCATGAACTCTGGTGGATTCCTAGCTTGCCTGATCGCAGGAGCAAAGGGACTCCTATTCACATCTTCTAGATCTCTATTCACTAGTCCACCTCTCATGGTGCGTCTGACCATCTCCGCTAACCTGTCACTATCTCCAAGTTGTAGCCCTTGTCCATTGTTTCTGATTTGCCCCCCGAGTTCACGAGGGATTCCTAGAATCTGCTCTCCTGAACGAGCATTCGCTTCTCTATCAACGCCGCGCTGCGCAGCTCCTCCTGGTACCGCTCCTAGGATCGGGTCAACATGCTCCGGGTAAGTGCCCCCTAGTTCTGGGGCTGTGCCAGATGGTCCCGCCCCGTTCTGAACTCTAGTTGCTCCTTGATTTTGCGCTCCAAGCTGCCCAATCTGAAGAAGCAAGTTCTGGATCATTTCCTCTTGTCTTTTCATCATTGTCTCTATCTCAGTCCTGGTGATGAAGATTGATGTTTGATTTACACCTGAGGAAGCCTCTTGACTCGCTTCATGCTGACCTCTCTCTGCCCTTTGTCTTCTATTTGATTTCCTTGTCATAGTTTTTCAGATCTGAATCCTTAAGCCTTCAAATTCAACTTCCAAATGATAAAATCCCTGAGTTCAGTTCTCAGTGAAAGCACCAAAGTGTTTGCGCCAAAAATGGTCACAAACCCCAAATATCGTGAAAGCACCAGTGTGTGAACACAAATCAGCGGTATATGATCACAGATCACAGATCTAAGTAATGTAGATGATAAAAATGAAGAATAATAAACTTAAAACAGAAAGAAATAGACAGAGACGCAAGATTTAGAGTGGTTCGGCGTATTGCCTACGTCCACTATGAAGTAGTTTGCTTTATTGATCTTTCTTTGAGGTTTACAATTGATTTCAGCAAGTTACAGCGAACAACAATGATTTGCAGCAGTGAAATTCGTTGGTAGCAGCAGCAATGGAGTTTAGATCTGGATCTGGCGGAGTCTGGGCATTGGAGATCTCAAAGAGGAAGAAGAACCCCTTTTCTGTTGGCTTTGGGTGTCTATTTATAGGTGTAGGAGGCTGATATCTCGCTCAGATCTTGGGAGACCCTCTCTAGCACGTGACCAGGCCCACGTGCTCAAGCCCGTGAAGTTTCGGTCCGATCCATGATCGATATGAACAGATTTCGTATCGATCAAGATTTCATCGAATGGAGTCGAAATTTGGCGTGGACATTCTTTAGCATGCACGTAGTCTTCTGTGAAAATTTCATAGCATTTGGACTTGTAGATTAGGAGATATGATCGATAAGAATTGGGATTCTCAGTGGGTTGTTTCGTTCGACTCGCTTTTATTTCGACTCGCTTTCGTTCGACTCGCTCTCGTTCGCATCGCTGTTCGACTCGGTCTGGCTCGAGTCGCTGCTTGACTTGATGACGTAGCATTTGTTCGTATTGACTACTGTGCCTTGCTTCGCATTGATGGACACGAAGTAGAAGTCTGCGGATGGATGCGAAGTGGAGCGAGTTGAAATGGGGTTCTCTGATGGAGTCAAACTGGATGGAGTCGAGCAATGGTTCTACGAAGGAGTCGATGTAGACGGAGTCGAACTGTTGTTTTCTGAAGGATGTGGAGCGAGTCGAAGTAGGCACTCCTGATGGATGCGAAGCGGAGCGAGTCGAAGCGGAGCGAGACGAAGTGGAGCGAGTTGAAATGTGGCTCGAAGCGGAGCGAGTCGAAGTAGGCTCGAGGCGGAGCGAGTCGAAGGCTCGAGGCGGAGCGAGTCGAAGTGTGGTTTGAGGCGGAGCGAGTCGAAATAGGCTTCCCAGATGGATTCGATCGGAGCGAGTCGAAGTTGGCTTTTCTGAGGAACGCGAACTGAGCGAGTCGAACGCGATGCTGTTTTTATTCAATTTTACATCGGTTGTAACTTGAGCATACGAACTCGGATTGACTTGAAATTTGGAACGTTGACTCTCATAGCTTTGCTTGTCGTGTCAACCCATTTTTAGCTCGATCCGGACTCGGACAAAATTCATCGATATCCATAGTGAGCCTGTATATAACTGATCTCTAGGACGGACCATCATTGGTTACTAGTCAATTCCTTGGTGTCGCGGCCTTGCCAAAAGGCGGGATAACAGTAACCCTTTCGAAGGCATTGCTTCGAAAGGTAAGATGCGGCAGCTAGGGGTTTTGGCCCCTTCGAAAGCATTTACTTAAAATAAATGGCGCAATCTCTTTCGAAACCATTCCTCAAAATAAATGGCGCATCTATTAAAACACTTAGGAAAATTCTATAAAAATTCACATAAATCTCTTTTAATATGCACTACACCAGTAAAGGCTTTT
This sequence comes from Allium fistulosum, assembly GCA_030737815.1. Lineage (NCBI taxonomy): Eukaryota > Viridiplantae > Streptophyta > Magnoliopsida > Asparagales > Amaryllidaceae > Allium > Allium fistulosum. The sequence continues at coordinate 856,378,061 of CM060908.1, read as the reverse complement.
CGTAGCATTGAAAAATGGCTACAAAAAAATTTAGTAGCCTTTCAGTAAACCTGCGATACGACATGCAACTGAAAGTTTGAATTTTTTTATAGCGTTGTAGAAAACGCTACCAAAACTTGACATGGTTTAGGGTTTTAGAAACACTACAAAAGGTTTCAAACTGTCAGTTGCATGTCGTATTGCAACATTTACCGAAACGCTACTAGAAGTTTTGGTAGCCTTTTTTCAACACTGCGAAAGTCGTATTGCACCTATTCACATTTATTTCTGTAGCCTTTTTGAAATGCTACTAAAAGTTATTACCCATTTTGCAGCATACTTTACACGATCGTTTCCTGTTAATGGCTTGTATCATTTTCAACTGTCACCTGCATAATAGTCTTATTAAAACCAATAATCAATCACATAATCATTGTACTCAAACCAACAATCAATCAATCACATAATCTTCATATTCAAACAATTGAAAAAACACGTTAATCACATAAATCAAATATGATATCCATTACCATTTCGATAATAGTTTTTTTGACAAAATGAGAAAATTCATATAAATTCCATAACCATTCATAAACAAGTTTACACAACAAGTACTAATAAAATGTTATAATATATATAACAATTAAAACCATATTCATTACTTGATTACCGACAATTCTTTGATGCAGCTGGTCTTTACTCCAAAAAATCTAATTACCTATAGACTAGTGTAACAATCAACAAATGATTATGAAATTGTTTTGCATATTTAAAGTATATCACATCCTTAGTTAAACTTTCATTAAATTTAAATATTTTTTATAAAACTTAGTTAATTTAGTTAAGTTTTATAAAACTTATTAACTTAGTTAAATTCTAATAAAACTTAACTAATTTGTATAAAGTTATTTAGTTTTTATAAAACTTAGTTAACTTTTAAAATTTTGGTTAATTTTTATAAAAGTCGATTAACTTATTATCAAACTTAATTAATTTTATCAAATTTAGTTTACTATTATTATTATTACTATAAATTTGTTAATTTTTATAATACATAGTTAATTATTATAAATGTATATATTTTTTATAATACTTAGTTAATTTATTCAAACCATTGTTTATTATTATTATTATTAAAATTATAGATTATCTCAATTTCTAAAACTTAAAATGGCATAACTTATATTTTAATTAACTTAAACTTATAAATTATTTCAAACTTAAAATTTATTAACTTAGTTAATTTTTATAAGTTATCTCAAACTTGTAAATTTTTTATAAATTATTATTATTGTATGCTTAGTTATTTTATTATTATTAATATAAACTTTGTTGATTATTATAAACTTATTTAATTTTTATGAAACTTAGTCGATAATTATAAACTTGGTTTTTGTTATTATTGTTATTATTACTACTATAATTATAAAACATATTTGACTTAGTTAATTTATTATTATTATTATTATAAACTTAATTACTTTCTATCAAATTATAGTTTATTATTGCTATTATTATTATTATTATTAGAAACTTACTTAATTTTTATCAGACAATAGTTTATTATTGTTATTGTTATCATTATAAACTTACTTAATTTTTTATCAATCTTAGTTTATTATTATCATTATTATTATAAACTTGTAAATTCATAAAATACTTAGTTTTTATAAACATGTTTAATTTTTATAAAACTTAGTTAATTTATTCAAACTAATGTTTATTATTATTATTATTAAACTTATACATTATCTCAATTGCTAAACCTTAAAATATCATAACTATATCTTAATTAACTTAAAATTATAAATTATCTCAAATTTAAACTGTATTAACTAACTTAGTTACTTTATTATTGTTGTTGTTATTAATATAAACTTAGTTAATTTTTATAAACTTATTTAATTTTTATAAAACTTTGTTAACTTAGTTAATTTTTATAAACTTAATTTTTTTTTATTGTTATTGTTATTATTAATTATAAAACATAGTTGACTTAGTTAATTTATTGTTAATATTATAAATTCGGTAAATTTTTATCAAATTGTAGTTTATTATCACTATTATTATAAACTTAGTTGATTTTTTTATCAAACTTAGTTATTATTATTATAAACTTGTTAATTTTTAGAATACTTAGTTAACTTCTATAAAATTAAATACAATGTCGATTTTACAATAAGCAGATAAACAAAGTGTCAAGACCAAACAAAGAATAACCTCTCAATCTACTATAGAATTGGTTACGCACTCAACCTCATGTACGCAAGCTCCCATACTCAGACTCCCATTATTTATTTACTGAGTTAACAAAGAAAATAAATACCTATAATGGAGCCAACAATGATGAGGCACTTAAAAGGATAACAAACTCTTTCAACCTATAAAGAAGAAAGTGAGCGAGCACAAAGTGACCAAGATGGTTAACCCCAACACTCATCTTAAGCTCATCTGCAGGTCAAATTATGTAATCATTGTATCAGCAGCTCTATGTATATACCAAAAGTGAAAGAAAAATCGACATAAACACTTCTTCCATATCCTAAAATTTAAATAGGAAAAATCAAACTGAACAGTGAAGAATGTTCTTCGGTTTTACTTCAAAGCTAACAATATAGTCCACACTTAGATAACTAATACAACAACAAAGTAATTAAGCTTTTGGAAAAACCAAAAAATTTATAATGTCTCAATCTATCATAGACATGACAATTTTAGTCTAGCAAAAAACTAAATCATTATACAAAACGAACAATGCATTACAAATGTCGTACATTACAGTAAATAACCGACTAAAACTTCCCAAGGTTGATTTGGTCTCTGTTCTTGTAAAAAGAGCTTAAAGAATGATACATAATAAGTATAACTATGCAAGGCTACAAAAAATATTCTCAGCCTTGTTTGTTTGTTGTATGTTCTATCTGGCAGCAGTAAGAAACTGCTAACTTGAACATAAATTACACCCTTCTATGATTGTTACATGTATAGTTTTTGTTTAAATGTCTATGCTTCTTTATATTTAGTGTGATATTGTAATTCTCATAATTTTCTTTATATTAGTAACTGATTTGAGCTCATTCTTGTTTCAAGATAAGTGCAAACTCGTTTATGGTTTCACAGGAGCCTCCATTGGCCAATTGCCATGCATAGAGATATCATCCACCGTTACAAGCAATGGTAAGCATTCTACAATTTAGAGTTATACAATATCTAATTACTTGAGTGTACCATAGGAGATTATTTATCGCTTTTTATTTAAACATAAAGCCTAAGTACAGATGATCTTTCTAATATATGAATGATTGTTTAATTTCTTCATGACAAAACAAGTGTAGTTCTTCCATCCATTAAAATCAAACACTATTAGGATTCTGAATCATATTGTTCAGTTTTATATATAAATCACTTTTTCTCACATTATTTATTGTAACGACCCACTATTTTGGACCATTCAAATCGACAATAATCCACACATGTCTGACTTGAATAATTCAAAATAACAGATAGTAATAAAATTTGGAGCAAATAAAATCATTCACAGAATCACATACACAGAAATATCAGAATAACTCGCAGCGGAAATAAAATACCATAGTAGTTCATGAAGCTACTATATACAAACTCTCAAAATATATACAAAATTCTCATAGTAAAATAGATACAGTAGAAGTAAGGATACATAAATCAATAATACAGAGAAAATACAGAATAGGAACTAACTGGAAGAAGTAGACGAATAGATAGACAGATAAGCTCCAACAAAACTCTAGCTCCAAAAGGTGAATCCAAAGCTGTGATTCTCGGGCTGACCCGAGCGTAAAGTAAAACACAAACACTCGAGTCAGGACATACATACTTATACAATGTAAACCAACTCAAGTGAACTGTAAAAGAAATGCACAATAACTTAAAGGATGCTTGGGATCGCCCATCCTTTAAGGATTAGTCAAACCATAAACTGAGCATGAATAAACACTATCATAGAAATATCAATATTAAAGTAAGTCAATGCAAATAACAGTATTAATGTGACTAGGGTAGCGCAGAGCTGCAGTAATCGTCCACCTCTAGCCACACTCTCAAATTAAAGTGTGCATCCAAATAAATCACAAGGAAATAACATAACATACAGAGAAGTGTACCCGTGGTTATAGATTTCTATATGGTTTAAAATTCTAAATTAAATCACTCATTTAAACCATTTAAAAGTAGAGTCATTATACCTTTAAATCAAATATTCAATTTCCAAGAATTTAGCCTTTTCTGAGTTCATTAATTCACTTAAATGCATTAAAACATAAAAATTCCAGCTTTCACAGCATTTAGAAAGTGCTGCGGTAAGTTATATTTGAAAACAATTCAATTCAGCAAAGATAGCATTTATAAACTGCTGTAATAGTTCAGTTTTAGTGGGAAAATAGTTCAATTCAGAAAAGACAGCATTTACAAAACTGCTGTAATAGTTCAGAGTTCAATTTAAAGATTTTAGTTCAATTCAGCAAAGACAGCACTTGCAAAGTGTTGTGATAGCCCTTAGTTAGATTTTAGCCCTTTAGTTCACTTCTGCAACTACAGCACTTACAAAGTGCTGCAGATTCTATAAGTTCAGTTTTTAGTTCATTTTCATAAACGATAGCATTTCTAAAGTGTTACTAAAATAATTTCCAGATTTACAATAGAATTTCAGCAACAAACAAACTTCAATCAAAACCATTTTAATTATATAAAAATCATATTTTTCCACTTTAAAATGGTCATTTAAATACCCTTTAACTTATGATTTTTATAAAGTAAATTTCACAAATAAATATCAAATTTTCATTACTTCACTTATTAAATTCAAGTATACAGATTTTCTATTCCTTACATTCACTTAACACTTTAATTTAATTTATCATTTCACAAATAAAACTTAATTTCCATTTTATTTTCTTTTACTTACTTCCATTTTTAAAACCAAATCTCACGATTCCAAGTCAAGTTAAAATTCCCAATTTCCATTTTTAGCATCCATTTGGTTAACATTTTATATTCATAGAAAAATCAATAACACTTTAATAAATCATTTTAAATTCAAATTTAATCAAAATGTCATAATTTACATTTTTGAAATACTTAAAATATCCAGAGAAATATATAAAATAACCACGGGTCTGTATATTATTTTCTAACCTAAGACAAGTGATACGGATAATATATCATTTCAATCCGTAATTTACAAAACAAAAATCCGGGTTTTTCATTTCAAACCCGCAATCCCAAGTTAATAACAAAAAATAAAAAATCGCTCAGGCCTATCATTTTAGCCCATAACAATTTTTTCCTATTCTAAAGTCCGTTCGGGTATGTATCATTTCAACCCATAGTGATTCTAATCTACAGGGAACTTGCAGTGTGATAAACTGATATAAATAAACATAATAGCATCGTATCACAGTAACTGATAATAAAACATGTGTAATAACAGGGGTGAGCATCATATGATCATAACATAAGCAGTTATAACATGATGATATAGTTTTACAGATTCAAATGGTGTCAGTTTACTAGTTATATAAGTACAAATTGTCTAGTGAGAATTTATCACCTGTTTAAATACAGGGTTGTTACACTCTCCCCCACTCAAATCTTTTCGTCCTTGAAAAGGAATGAGGTACGGAAAACACAGAAAAAATAGAATGGAATAGGATTAAGACAAGATGACAAGAAGATTAAAATTATACCTGATAACTGTTGTTATAGGTAAGTTTAACAAGGTGGAGAATAGGAATAGTTAGAAGGGAAAATAGGACGAAAGACAAGGATGAGCCATTAATTTAAAACCATATAAATTTCAATTGGAATTCTTTAATACTTAATAATTTGGTTAAATTCATTTTATTACATCCATAAAAGTCCTTTAAATTCAACTTGTTAGTTAAGAAGTAAATAATATTTAAAATCTTTTAGAAAGGAAATAACCGATCAAAATATCCTTTATATAATATTTTATCAAAATACTTTTATAACTCGATGTCTTAACAAGTTTATCCTCGTTCCTGCAGACTCTGGCAATGCGTTGATCAGGCGCAAAGCTAGAATTCTCCAGGTACTTAGTAGGCTTGTTTCAACACCCAGTGAAAATACTGGAAAACTAAAAAAACAGATATGGAAAGTACAATCCAAACAAAAAAACAAACAAAACCTTTGTCTAACCATGGATCGCAGATACACAAAGGTTACGTCTGGGTCCCCCAGGAAACATCTGTATCCGTAAGCTTTCTCAGCCCTGCGAATCACGCCATGATGACTAGTAGACCGCAGAGACACAAAGGTTACGCCTGAATCCCCCAGGAAACATCCGTATCCGTAAGCTTTCTCAGCCCTGCAGATTTTGCTACTAATACGACCTACATAGATCACAGGATACACAATGGTTACGCCTGAGTCCCCCAGGAAACATCCGTACCCCTGGGCCATCCAGCCAGGTGAATTACGCTATGCAGTCGCGCTCGTAAGACCATGGGTAACGCCATGGAATTCGATGGACACTCGAGTATCATATCCGGAAAACCAAAAATCAAAAAAATATCGATAGAATGAATCCACAATGTGGCCACAAAGCGGATATCAAGCAGAAGGCACTTTCCATATCTTTACTTCGAAAATATGTATCATATAGTACCTTTTCAAATCACTTTCAAATATCATACTTATATAAAGTCCATTATATATAAGATTTCATTTTCAAATCAAATACCTTTCCAAAATCAAAAGTATATCAAATCACACTTATATAGACTTCAATTATATAAGATTTCACTTTTCAAATTGAGTACCTTTTTAAATCCATAGTTTTCGAATCAACATCATACTTATACAAACCAATTTTATATAAGTTCGATAACTCCCAAATCAAGTACTTAGTAACACAAGGTTCTCAAATTTCAATTTGTTTCAATATCAGTTCAGTTTCAAAATCATATACAATTTCACCAAATTATTCTTCCAAATCAAATATCTTCAGTTCCAAAGTTTCCAAAATAATAAATTTAGAAAATAAATCCAAATTTCCAAATCAATATAATTTAAGTCAACCAATTCATTTCCAAAATCAAATGTTTTCAAAATCATCTTATATTTGCATAAAGTCCATCTTATATAAGGATCAAAATTTCAAAAAAATAAATTTCGCTGCATGAAGAGCCATATGGGATTGAACATCTTTGCTTACTAAAAGATTTATTTTTTTTAGAATAGTTTTGTATATAAAATAGTTTGTAAAATAGTTTGCATGTAAAATAGAATAAAACAGTTTGTTTGAGAAGAATAAAAGAAAAATAGTTTTGAAAAATGGTTTTAAATTGATAGTAGTTTTTCATAAAAGAAAGAATTCCAATTAAATTACAAAGATATCCAACCCAACAACTTCCAATTTCAGCGGCATGTATATCAATGATATTAGAATATAAGATGTACATATGTCATCATTTCGCAAAATCACATTCGATCGCTCGCTCGATCACACAAGTTTGCTTTCAAACTAGTATTGTCCATTCGACTTCCCTAATGCGGATTTCGATATGGTTTCTTGACTAGAAACCATCAATCTCCTTGCATAGCCATATACTTTGATAGAGAATTCTAGAATCAAGCCCAAAATCCATATCAAATATTCGCCGTCAAGAATCGAATGAAAAATCCTAACATGAAATGGTGTAGTTCACCTCGAACTTGTGTACTCAAACTTGGATCAATTTAATTATGTGAATAAAACAGCATACGTACAACTTATGTATCTATTCCAACTTTTTAATATAGAGTTTTATAAAGATGTTACCCAGTTAAAACATTTAAACTAAATTTTATTCAAAATATTTTGAAGACAAAATTCTTTTCGAAACATTTCAAATCTAGATTTCATATTAGAAAATTCAAAATAGCCTTATTCGTTTACTTAACAAAATAGTTTCAACTTATTTAAATCATATTACTACATATTTTAAACATAAATACCAAACTTATATACTTTATACTTTTCAAAATTACTTAGCTTTGAAAATTTAACCTTGATTTGGAAGTACTCGAACCTTCAAAATAGTCGAAGAAATCATATTTCAATCCAAGAGTTGGAAATCACCAACAAATCAGTAAATCAATTCCAAAAGATAGGGTTATATCAAATCAAATCCAAAACTCAAGGACTGAACACCGGCTCATTTCAAATTGTTCAAATATATATACATATATCTTTCGAATATCACATCACACTTCGGAATTTGAAATCAAAAACTGGTTTCATAAATAAATCGCATAGCAAAGCTACCGAAGTGGCCTCTCCCCCACTCTGAAACTCGAAAATCAATGTCGATGATGAATGCATTCATCACCGAAATTATTTTCCAACTACATAAGTGGGTTCTGGACTTCTATTTCTCAAACTTCTTTTGAAATTTCTTCGAAAACAATTTGAAACTCATTAAAATCATTTGAAACATTTATTATTCGGAAAATACTTTCAAATCGTATTAATATATATTCCAAAATCTTAAACAAATTTCAAAAATGCCGGAGTTCAATCACTCAAATTCACATTCAAAACCTTCAGTTACAAATCATCTTATATGAAACCATTTCTTATATAAATTTCAAAATTTCAAATCCTTTTGAAACTTCAAATTCTCATTTTAAAAGGGTATATAATCCTTATCGAAACATTTCTCTTTTATATAAAATATGGTCATCCTTATCAAAATAACAATTCCGATGTATACGCAAAATTCAAAATAAAATCAACATACATTTCCAAGGAGTGATTCAAGGATGGATTTCAAAACAAACAGAGGTTCAAATTTCAGATCATACGAAAACAGGGGCACAAATATCTTTAGTTTGACGACTTCAGATAAGCAAAAGATACAATAGAGTTCACCGAGAGCAACCTAACATACTACTGATTACAAATAGATCCACAGGATATCACCCTACATAAACAAAGCATCAGTATTAATTCTTCCGGGTGGTACTTCAACGGGTCCAGAACACTCCCCCTCAATGTGCCCCCAACTCCTACACTTCAGGCATAAATGCACCACAGTCCCATCTTCCTTCTCGAACTGTGGGTACACAGCTTTCTTCCCATGCTGCCTCTCAGAACAATCCTGGCTATATGCCCAAACCTCCTACAGTGGTAGCAAACAGTTGATGGGCCAACTGATGCAGTGGGTGTAGATTTCAACTTCTTCACCTCTTGGCAGCGACTAGGAAAGTGCCCCTCCTCACGGCATCTAAAGCAGAAGATCTTGTATCGGAAACGCTTGCCCCCCTTCTTCTTTCCTTTACCTCTCTTCCAACACATGGCAGCATAGTGACCCATTTCCTGACACTGATAACACATGACATGGTCGTAAGGACCAGGTCCTGCCCTCTCCCTGCACAGCTTTTCCCACTTCTCGACCGCTTCCTCCTACTCCTTACGGGCCAGTGCTCTTCGTGCTCTACGAGCTGCTTTCTGCTCTTCTGATTTTGCCATTTCCGAAATGACTTCCTATCAACAAAAGAGTTCGGATCAAACAAGATAGAAGTTCAAAAATTTTGGTGAATCCTAACAAAAGGGATTACTAACAAGGTGGATACAGAGGGGGTGAAGCTTAGAAAGTCTGGCTTTTGAAACAATTTTTTTTTATCAAAATAATCTTCGGAAAATCCTTAAAAATCAATTCGGAAATTATTTTATACTTCGAAAATACGTTCTCTCACAAAGAAAGGATTATGTAGTTGATTTCACTCATTCTAGGGTATTTCTACCCTATCTCTAATGAGTTTTTGCTCCGCAGGCTAAGGTTTGCCAAAACCTCGCTCTGATACCAAATGTAACGACCCACTATTTTGGACCATTCAAATCGACAATAATCCACACATGTCTGACTTGAATAATTCAAAATAACATATTGTAATAAAATTTGGAGCAAATAAAATCATTCACAGAATCACATACACAGAAATATCAGAATAACTCGCAGCGGAAATAAAATACCACAGTAGTTATACAAACTCTCAAAATATATACAAAATTCTCATAGTAAAATAGATACGGTAGAAGTCAGGATACATAAATCAATAATACAAAGACAAATACAGAATAGGAACTAACTGGAAGAAGTAGACGAATAGATAGACAGATAAGCTCCAACAAAACTCTAGCTCCAGAAGGTGAATCCAAAGCTGTGATTCTCAGGCTGACCCGAGCGTAAAGTAAAACACAAACACTCGAGTCAGGACATACATACTTATACAATGTAAACCAACTCAAGTGAACTGTAAAAGAAATGCACAATAACTTAAAGGATGCTTGGGATCACCCATCCTTTAAGGATCAGTCAAACCATAAACTGAGATGAATAAACACTATCATAGAAATATCCATATTAAAGTAAGTCAATGCAAATAACAGTGTTAATGTGACTAGGGTAGCGCAAAGCTGCCGTAATCGTCCACCTCTAGCCACACTCTCAAATTAAAGTGTGCATCCAAATAAATCACAAGGAAATAACATAACATACAGAGAAGTGTGCCCGTGGTTATAGATTTCTATATGGTTTAAAATTCTGAATTAAAATCACTCATTTAAACCATTTAAAAGTAGAGTCATTATACCTTTAAATCAAATATTCAATTTCCAATAATTTAGCCTTTTCTGAGTTCATTTATTCACTTAAATACATTAAAACATAAAAATTCCATCTTTCACAGCATTTAGAAAGTGCTGCGGTAAGTTATATTTGAAAACAAATCAATTCAGCAAAGACAGCATTTATAAACTGCTGTAATAGTTCAGTTTTAGTGGAAAAATGGTTCAATTCAGAAAAGACAGCATTTACAAAACTGATATAATAGTTCAGAGTTCAATTCAAAGATTTTAGTTCAATTCAGCAAAGACAGCACTTGCAAAGTGCTGTGATAGCCCTTAGTTAGATTTTAGCCCTTTAGTTCACTTCTGCAACTACAGCACTTACAAAGTGCTGAAGATTCTATAAGTTCAGTTTTTAGTTCATTTTCAGAAACGATAGCATTACTGAAGTGTTACTAAAATAATTTCCAGTTTTACAATAGAATTTCAGCAACAAACAAACTTCAATTTAAACCATTTTAATTATATAAAAATCATATTTTTCCACTTTAAAATGGTCATTTAAATACCCTTTAACTTATGATTTTTATAAAGTAAATTTCACAAATAAATATCAAATTTTCATTACTTCACTTATTAAATTCAAGTATATAAATTTTCTATTCCTTACATTCACTTAACACTTTAATTTAATTTATCATTTCACAAATAAAACTTAATTTCCATTTTATTTTCTTTTACTTCCATTTTTAAAACCAAATCTCACAATTCCAAGTCACGTTAAAATTCCAAATTTCCATTTTAAGCATCCATTTGTTTAACATTTTATATTCATAGAAAAATCAATAACACTTTAATAAATCATTTTAAATTAAAATTTAATCAAAATGTCATAATTTACATTTTTGAAATATTTAAATATCCAAAGAAATATATAAAATAACCATGGGTCTGTATATTATTTTCTAACCTAAGAAAAGTGATACGGATAATATATCATTTCAATCCGTAATTTACAAAACAAAAATCCGGGTTTTTCATTCAAACCCGCAATCCCAAGTTAATAACAAAAAATAAAAAATCGCTCAGGCCTATCATTTCAGCCCATAACGATTTTTCCCTATTCTAAAGTCCGTTTGGGTATGTATCATTTCAACCCATAGTGATTCTAATCTACAGGGAACTTGCAGTGTGATAAACTGATATAAATAAACAGAATAGCATCGTATCACAGTAATTGATAATATAACATGTGTAATAACAGGGGTGAGCATCATATGATCATAACATAAGCAGTTATAACATGATGATATAGTTTTACAGATTCAAATGGTGTCAGTTTACTAGTTATATAAGTACAAATTGTCTGGTGAGAATTTATCACCTGTTTAAGCTGGAGATGACAACCAAAACACACAACATGGAATCCACAAAGGCACGAGAGCAGGACAATGATTTGAGTGGGAGAGCCAAAGTTAATTTCCTTGAATACATTCAACAAACAAATATACAACACATGAATATACCCTTAAACAAAATCAAACAACACAAGAGATACATGCACAACAAGTCACTAAATCACTTGTACTTGCCTTCAACCACCCCTAGGCTCAGCCATAAGTTAGAATACACGGCCATGGTGTGGGTTTGGATCTGGTCTTGGGTCAATAAGGTCGGCTATAGCATGGAAATGATGATGCACAAGTGGATATGGATGAACAACACAAGCTAAGGCAACACAATGGATTTCAAGGCAACATAAGGCTCGACCCTATGCAATTCTAGGAACGGCCAGGTCTGTAGTGGACTGGAGAAGATGTGGCAGAGGGTCTCAGGTCAGGTAGGGGCTGGAGATGGTGGTGCTAGTGGCGGCCAAGGTGGTGTTTGAGGTGGTGGAGCACTTTGGTGGTCGGCTAGGTATGTATGGATGGAGTTTGCTCAAAGTTTGTTGGATCTAGTCAACTATAGTACACGGCCATGGCTTGGGGCTGGACTGGAGGTGGTGGTGGCTTCTTGTGGTGGTGGTGGAGGCAGCCAAGGTGAAGGAGGAGCAATGGCCAAACCATATAGGAGAAGACAAGTGCAAATGAATAAGAAAAACAAGAAGAAAATGGGAAGTAAAGGAGAAGAACATTACCAACTTTTGTTCAGATGATGGAGGCCGAAGTTTTTAGGGTTGAGAAGTTTTTCTTTATGTGAAAATGAAGTGGGTATGCGGCTGAAAGAATGAGATAAGGATCGGCCAAAATGAATGCAAGAGTTAGGAAATGAAAAGGTGAGAAAACAAAGAGTCTTAAGCAAATAAAAGGTCACAAACCTTTCAAATTTCTATTATTTCTTTTTGAAAATTTAAATACATGTAAAATACTGATAAATAAAGATAAAAACTCAGAAATAAAAATAAATGTATAAAATAAATAATTAAATTTTAATTAAATAGAATTAAATTAAGAAAATAGCTTAAAAATGCAAACTAGGCTTTAAAAATTTGAAATAAATTCCATAAGCTTTGGAAAAATTTTATAATCACTTTAAAAATATTTAAAAGGCAAAATAAATATAATATAACATACATATACAAATTATAATAAGATATGTCAAATAAAAATATCATTTATATAAATTAAAATAAATAATATTGTTAAATAACTCAATATACACACAATATTGAAAACAGTATAACTTTCACAATTTAAATCCAATTTCAACGAAACGAAAAGCAGTATTCTTGAAATTAAATCCATTTTCATAATAACAGATAAATTCAAGAATTCAAATATTTAAATTTAAATTTAAAAGTCAAAGTTTGACCAGATTGACCAAAAATCCACTTTTCTGGAACTATTCTATTTGTTCAGGTTTGGAATTATAATTCACACAAAAATCAAAATTTATATTTAAAATAACAAAATTTATTCAAATTAATAAATAAATAAAAAGTTTTAAAATCAGGAATTAAAATAATCAAAATAAACAATTAAAATAAATCACAAAATACAGGGTTGTTACATTTATGAATGTTATATTCAATAAAAATAAAAATCGGATAGTTTATACAGTTCTTAGTCTGATTGCTAGACTAGAAAATATACATAGACAAAACTGAAAGATCGTAGACCCAAAGTACAAACTGATATTATAAGGGAAAAAAATAATGACGTTCTAATCATGTTATTGCATATGATGATGTTGATTCAAATATTATAAAGTTTATTCTGTAGTTGTTAGAGAATGACCCATTGTTATTTTCATATGGTAATACAAGGTGGCATCTTGATGCATTAAGATTTCATGCCAACAAATCGATAAGTTTGGAAAGTAAATGGCTAGAAACACATCTTTTACCTGATTGTATAGATGCCACTACACAAAAGATTTAGAGCTCATCCCAATCAAATGAGTGGCTAAGTGAACATTTGGACATCATACTTCATTAATCCATTGGTCTAATCTAACATAAAAATAGTTTACTTGGTCGATTTAGCTGCTGCAAATATCCATCTATACAATATTAACTTTAATACAATAAAACATAAAACTTGTGAAAGCTATATGTTATATCAATGCCACGGTGTCATATGAAAAACATTAGCTACTCCAAATTCTAACTTATGACTTATGAAAAAAAGTCAGAACACATAATTCATGAAAAGGAGGCAAAAGTGTTGGCAACATAGTAAAAGAGGCAAAAGCATTAGCTGCTCCAAATTTCTGCATTACCCACAAAAACTTCGTTGATATGACTACCTTAAAGCAATGAGCACATGTCATATATAGTCACTGAGTTGGACCAAACATTTTCCATGGGACAGTACTGAAAGCACTACTAGCAGAATATCAATTTGCATATTTTCCAGTTGACTATGATAAATGAAAGATAGCGAAAATTTTGCTTGTAGAATCACACTAATGACTTGATCGAACAGAATTTGTAAAAAGATGCAAACAACTTTAACTAATAACATAATAGTTCTGTAGTTCAAAATAATGAACATATATATTAAACTTATAGCTTCGCACTTCTAGTTATTATTTAGCATGAATTGCATATAGTATATTAATGTAAATCAATATTTCACTCGTAATATATCATCATATTTTAGTAATATTTTCTAGTTCTGGTCATTGAGAGAAGAACTATCTCTGCAATCAGAAGACTATAAATCTATAAAGTTGTAAAAATAAAATGATAATTTAAAAAATACCAAATTATGTTAGAGCTCTTCATTTGATAAATTAAAGTTATAAATATTTTAGTGGTTGTAGATAACAAATCAAAAATCAAAAATTGCATTATCACTAGGTCACCTATTGAATTGAAGAAGATTATTGGACATCGATTATGCACAAGGCACGACCAAAGATAGTGATGATTTGTGTTTTTAGTCATTTCAGTACTTGAGATCGATTGACACGGTAAAGAAGTGGATTGAAAATGATTATTAAGGAGAAGACAATGATTTATAGCTAGAGAGAAAGAAGGGAGGACATTAATATAAAGTTATTTCAGAGTGGAATAAGTGAATATAAATTTGTAAACTCAAGTATAGTCAAAATCACTGTTGAATCTTGTGTAACTAAGTTATTAATAGCAAAGAAGTAAAGGTTTTAGCACCAAAGTAGGAGAAACATTGAGAATAAAAAAACTACCTACCTATTTTAAGGCTTGCTGGTTTTGCATCCAAAAGGGCACTTGCAAAAGCTCCAATATTTTCATGTAAAGCCACATTCAGGAAAATGTTCCTACAAACATACAAGCGAAGAGAATCAGAATTAGTTATTAGAATTACAGTGAAGTCAAAATTAATATCAATAAAGAGAATAAATATGTTTTATAACTAATTAGACAATTTGAGAGTGCAAAAAGAAACTATATTAGCATCTTTGTAAAGTGTTTATGCTGCAATTGGCAATGTGATGTTTATATATATTGCAAATAACCAATATAATATTTCTCATATAAAAAATAATCATACTTAACGGATACCTTCTACTTTAGTTGTGATTATTTAAGTGAAAAGAAATATATCTTACATATATAATTAATAAAATGTGTATTATGACATAAAATACTACAAATATTTCACCAAATGGTTGGCAAATTTAACAATATGTTGTAAACAGTCCAAAAGAATAACGATGCTAGAGGATGAATTATTAATGTACTTTTGCAAATATTTAGCAAATTTAACAATATATTGTAAACATATACCTGTTAAACTCATCACTTCTGTATCAATTTTTCCTTAGTATGCTTCCTTGAGGTCCTTCAACTCTCTTCCAGTTCATGGCAACAACACATTGCATCTTGCTCTGTCTACTGTCAGCTTGCTATTAACTCTGGTTGTCATGCTGCATCACCTGCTTTCTGATGCACACATCTGAAACATTGGCTACTAGCTGTATCTCACCTGCTCCAATAGAGAAGCATTGTCTACCGCTTACTTTTTGGTCCAATTCATATCACAACATTAAGGTTTGCATCATCAGAAATTTAAATAAATACATCAGCAGCCTCATATCCATGTTGACAGGCAAAAAAAAATGCTTTTGTTCTTGTTTAAGATGTCCTCAATTATTTTAACTGAACTCTACTTTCAGGATGTAAAATAATAAAATCAAGTATCAGGGTTGTTAAAAAATATAATTGGCAGTCAGGGAATTAATTCACAACACATAGTCAAATGCAGCCAAGATTAATATTCCATATTATGTTCAAGCTTTTATTTATTTATAAGAGACCAAAGCCAAGCTAACACAATCAACCTACTATATCCATGGCTTATTTCTTCTTAATGTACATAGTCATAGACAACGATCACAGTTACATACCACTGTATGCTGACCATTTGAAAGATACAAACAAAAATAATGTTCATTATTATGTTCATGTCTTGCTAGCATTTATGTATAAAAAAATTGTCTTCTAAGCACTAAGTAAGTGTATAAAAATAATGATGTTCACGTCTTGCTTAGATTATAAGATAAAACAACATAGTATATTATTAAATAAATAGTGTTTTACACCCAGTTATTAATAATATGTTAACTTTATTATGCAATGCAACAATTAAATGACAAAACATGTAAAAACAAAATTGTTACATCATTATCACATTGTTAATTCACTTGCTGCTATATTATAAGATAGATAATAAATGAAAATTTCTTTAAAAAAATAAATTAATTTTTCCTTATTTCAACATGGTAAATTGCTAACTCACAAGACCAATTTATAAGGAAAAACATTTCTAGTGGATAAGAACTAAAGTATAAGTTGAAACAAATTATCCAGCTATAAAAATAGATTATTTTTAGAGCATTTTCCAAACTCTAGACATGTGATTATGATGAAGCCAACTAAACTCCAAAGTCTTAGTTTAGAGCATCACATATATCCCCAAGACTATAAAATGGAAGTAAAAGGGGGTAAAACTACAATGCTCAATGTTAAGATTACATAAGCATAATATGGTTTGGTACATAAAAGCAGATAAAGAAAAGAAAAGAAAATTCCTCCTTAATGATTTTTTTGCTCCTTACTACATGCTTGTCACGTATGCTATAGAGTTAGATGAACTAGCAAAAATATGCTAATCTTCCAATTTCCAACACAAAATTATTACAATAAACATATTTCCTTTATAGATGACAATAATTAAGAAAAATACTCAATTTACAGGAAGGTGATAGCTTGCACACATAAGAAAAGTTTTGATATAGATTCAAGTGTGTAAATAACACCAAACAGCTAACACTGAGTATAGGACTAAAAGAAAGTAAAAGTTGTATTTACTCTTAAATCATTTAGATATTGAGCCTCTCTCTCTTCAAAACAAGCTATAACCTAAATAAGTAACTGAACATGGAATCAGAGTAACAACTAACCAAGACGATTTTGATAATGAAAAAATAACCAAATATAAGAAAATAAAATAAAACCTAACAAAAAAAGGAACATAAGAACCTAAATTACAAGATATTTGTGTGCAAGTGTGAGTGGTATTATTTTTCTTACCGAATACACAAATTTTAATTTACTTTTCGATATTAGATTAAAATATACCATATTCCCTTCTTCTCACAAAGTAACAGAGCCTAATAAATAGGTTAATTTGCACATTTGATGGTTTAAAGGTAAATTTTCATTTAGTCATCAACAAACACAATACCGATGTACAATCTTACAGGTGTTGCTGCGATGAGGACAAAGTAACTATCTACGATATTATAAGTAAAATTAAACTATGATGTCCACTTACGATTTTATATTGCTCGTAGGCAAATTAGCTGATAGATCGCGGCCAAGTAGATCTATAAAAATCGATTTAGGGTTTTCTTGAATCATTAGAACGATGGTGATATAGATGCTTCTGAATAACGAGTTTGAAGGTGAGGTAGATCGATGATGTGGTTTTTGCTTTATTGTTTGAAAGTTCAGTAAGAAGATGGAGATTTGGGGTCTTTGGATGATAACGTCGCGAAGTGGAAATAAGAGGGACGTGAGAATGAGAGTTGAGGTATTGAATTTTTTCACGAATATTTTAGGCGGGCTACCCAAAAAATAACGCAGCATTTTGCCGCCTTAGGAAAGAAATTCCAAAAATCTATGGTTGCACTTGGTTTACAAACGCAACTAATAGGTGCTAATAAAATTAGATTTTCTTGTAATGATGTTTTCTAACGTATTTAAATTTCAGATCCAAAACACATACATAATTTCCGAAATTAATTTTAAATCCAACCAACATTTTTCTTTACTAGAAAATTAATATTAATTCCACACTAATCTAGAAAATTATGAAACTTGAAGTCCATTTCCAAAATAATATTTCTGACCTCAGATTAAAATCGCAAGTCTATTGGATGTCAACCTATAGATTTTCTAAATCAATTCTTATTCTAAAATCCATATGAAATAGCCAAAATGATGAACAAGTATATATATCCATTTTAATCAATCAAAACATGGCAAAACATTTGCAAAACATTTTTGGATCTCAATCTAGTAACCGAAAACAAAAACATGAGATGTAACTTATTATTCACCTTTGCTTTGTTGTTAAGGAGTTGAGATTTGATCTTGGACTAAGTTGATTTGGATTCTTCCTCTTGATTTAGCTAATCTTCCCCTCTTTTTCTTCTTAATGGTGGTCGGCCTCTTACTTTGGTTTTTAGTTTTGTGAATATAGAAATGAACATATAGAATATGGCTTAAGAGGTTTAGTTTGTGATTGAAATCACCCATTTTAAGCCTCTTCCTTCTAAGCTCAGAGTATGCCCTGCTGATGGCTATTTTGCGGTAACTGATGTTCATTATGGATGGAAACTTGACATCTGTGAGATATGTCACTTATTTGGTCATGTGGCGACTTCATGCAAGCATCTCCCTCCTTCTGATCCATCAGGTGCTCCTCTTCTTCCCATCCCGAAAAAGAACCCCTTCCACGGCCTCCTTCTAGAACTTAGGTTTTGAGGTCTCGCCCCTACTTTTTGGTTGACCCGGTTTCTTCTAATACTGTCCCTACGGAGATCCATAAAGCCCCTGTTCGTAACATTGACGTTTTTGTTGCCCCTTCTCCTGTTATTGTTGAGTCCTCGCTTCCTTCTGCTGTATCTTCTGTTGTTGTTGTCCCTCCGCCTTCTTTGATTGAGTGGTACCCTAAGGAGAAGGCTTGGGTTCATGTGAAATCTATGATGCGATATAGTCCAGAATTTAATTGTTATTATATGTTTGTTGGTGGAGATGGAGAGATGAGGCAGTTATTTTACCATGTTGTTGGTGATGGTCTTGTTCTTTCCTGTGAGGGAGACGATGGGGATGACAATAGACTTATTTTGGTGGATGACACTTGGGATAGAAAATATATTTACTCCTGTAAATCTGTGGTTTTTGATCCAGATATCGCGGCTCATTTCTCAGGATTTATCCATGTTATGGGTTCTTGTCCAGTTGATGATGACAGTGGTACCTCCTCTCAAGAGGATGTCTACTGTTTGTTTGTACAATCGTATGGCCACTATAAAACCATGTTAGTTGTTCTGTGCATGTGCAAAATACCCTTTTTTATTTATATACAGTGGCACGGCCCACTATAAAGCCGGTTGTCTTTGCTAAAAAAGAATAATACTTATTCCTATATTGACCTTGTCTATTCTCTAACGTTTCTATTTACTTAGTTCATTTGTTAATATGGCACGACTACCCCTTAATAATCACAAATCTCAATCCCTTAACTAATTAACCTTTACATTATTCTATTTGATTTAGCTAATTAAATCTCCTGAATAATGTTATCAAAAATTATGGGTGTTACATCATCACTCTTACTTATCAACGCTGCATCAACCCAAGCAATAGTAGCTTGGCAACTTTCTGATCACATGAACAGTTTGAGTTTAGCATCATCATGAGT
The DNA here is from genome assembly GCA_030737815.1 of Allium fistulosum. Taxonomy (NCBI): domain Eukaryota; kingdom Viridiplantae; phylum Streptophyta; class Magnoliopsida; order Asparagales; family Amaryllidaceae; genus Allium; species Allium fistulosum. The sequence goes on along the minus strand of CM060908.1, from coordinate 856,358,057 downwards.
CTCGGATTTAGAACTCCGACAACATCGAGCAACGTGACCATCGTCATCTTAGAGCAACAACCAACTCAACCAATACTCCATCAAACAACCAACAAATATCATCTCCATCACTCACTGACTACTACAACTAGCTTGTACACCATGTTGTTTGAGTTCTTCGATCTGCAAAGACAATGGTTGAAATCTATAGAGTAAGAAAGATCCTCCAAGGCACTTCAATGATGCTTTCCTTAAGATGTTATTTGCCCTCGCCACTCGTTTAAACAAACAAATGGGTGTTGTGAGTTAAAGCAAATCATCTTCCAAGACACAACGGAGCCGAGATGATTATTCTCTTAATCGACTGTGATAGTACTATTTCAGACTATCTTCTGAATTGATTGCAGTGACAAGTGTATCGAATTTGTGATTTGCAAAATCACAAATCCGAAATGGTTTTGAAAGAAATATGAGAGAGGAGAAGAGAAGGAGATCAGAAATACTATTTATACGTTTTGATTTGCAATGTTTTCTAGGCGTTTCTGTTTTAGGAATTTGAAACGGTTTTCAGATGTTGCAAAATTTTGGAAAGAAGAAGTAAAGCCCAACCTTACCTTGAGAAACTATATGTAAACTAATAAAATTTCCCAATATTCTAAGATGTGGAACTATTCTAATCCCACGTTCTTCCTCTTCTCTTTCTCTTCTTCTTATTAAATAAATAACTCACATAAAATAATTTTATAAAATTTACACTAGCCCACCACACTGCCAAAGCCAATAACACTTGAAAAAATCACAATCCAATCATCTTTATCGCTCAAGACATACCCTGTTGAAGAGACAATCCACCAACTCTAGATCATGACCATGCAATCAACATGAGCTTCCAAGTGTTGCAATATTCTTGATCTTTAGTGTGGATTATTCAGACTATGGCAGCTAAGATCAATGAACGCCAAAGCTCTGGATCACTTCAAAGCATCGCATCATCTCTAAACTTCGAATCAGCAGCAACTCTCCAGACTTCGAACCAATAGCCTACAATCTCGACTCAATAAATGGAGACTCACAAACTTGGTCGGACCACCAAATCGAGGCGATATCAAATTGACACATCCAGACATCGGTGAGATCCAAGCAGAAGCAAGCAATGAGAATTCTTAGTCAACACATATTCAGATTTGAGTAAAAGGCGAACTTTTTGGAGATGGTTATTTTTTGAAAATAAAAATAAAAAGGGAATTTTGTGTTGATTGAAGACAGAGAGAACACTGGAGTAACCGGTCAAAGAAGAACATAGGGTGAAGAAATTTCAAAAAGCCCTTTATAGTTTATTATTTACACTTGAACATTCCTTTTAAAAAAGGGCATTTTATTGTTTGATTTTTTTGTTTTTAAATTTGGAACTCTAGTTTTAATGAAGATTGAGCTACGTGATGTAGTTTAAGAACTCTAATCTCAAAGTATCTAATTCAGACAAATGTATATAGCATAATATTTTTACATTCAGGTTAGCATAGAGTGCGACTTTACATTTATTGTAAACTTTCGAATATAAAATTCTAGTAGTAACCTTGGGGGCAGTAGTTGACACTAATAGGTTAATGGTCGAAGCTGGATATGTCTATGTATTCTTTATTCGCATTTATGTTTCTGCACTTTATTTTTCTGTTTATTTGGAAAAAAATTAAATACTCTTTTCACCATCCCTTTAGGGTATATTGCACTACCTTAACAAGTGGTGTCAAAGTGGGTTGTCAAGAAAACCTGATACCATGTCTTACCCTAGCTGTAGTTTAACAAGTCTTCCATTTTAGTCCACCAATTTTTAATAAAATTATCATATTGGTAATACAGAAGAAAATTTATTTAAAATCCGTTCATTTTTATATTCGGGATATCATTGAAATGGATTGGATATGGTAGATAAGAATAATTTTTATTCTACGATGAATATTTTTATCTTTGAACTTGATAAATCATAATTTACCCATATCTTTCATTGTTTAACTGCATAAGAAATTTGAAGCACTCTTGATATAGAATATGGTGAAAAAGTCAAAAGTGATGAAGGACTCTCCAAAGCTGATATAAAATCAGAGTTGTGTTTAACAGGATTAACCAAAGATGATTCAAATGATTACAATGAAGACAACAATAATGGTGATCCAATGGATAATGAGATAAGTTATTTTTCATTTAAAGATTTACTTCTTATATGTCATGAATCGTTATCATGCTTTTGAACCAAGTCATATATGGACGAGTTAAAACCATCGAATGGTTGAGAAGCGAACCAAAAACTCTAGATCCTAATTTTAGAGACTAGAACCCAGTCAAAGTCCGAAGAGTTGATGAAGAACCTTGTTTACCACTTGAAGACGCCTTGCCAATCCCTAGATGAACCAAGTTGTGAAAGCCAAAGTTGTAAATGATAAGTTTAATTCTCAAGTCAACATCAAGTTGACTTTCTCAATTTGATACCAAGTCATAAAATTCACTTGAACACTAAAAATTTGAGGGGATTGAAGACCAAAAAAGAGGCAAAGCATACTAAAATACTAAGGAAGACGGGCCAAAGGCATTGTATTCCAGAGAATGAAAAATCAAAGCTAAAACCTGATAAAGTTAAGGGTTTGCCCTAGGGTAAATTATATAATTTGTTACATATATCTAACTCTGTAACCATTTTTGTTTAAAATAAAATGTGTTTTTCTTTCTATCATATACTTATATATAGCGATATAAATAATTAAGTAATTAATTTAATGTATATAGATGGAAAACCCTTAAATGATATGTTATGTGATAGTAGTTGCAAAATGTTGTAATCATGAGAATATTATCATATTGAAAATAAAATATTATTTTAAATATTTCTAGTCATGATGTTTCAAGAAAGGATATCGATTCATCTGTTGAGACTAAAGTATGTAATGCCCTCCAAATGTTGGGTAGCGTATTTCTCATGGCTGTTGGGGGTACCAAGGGGTAACGTAATAATAGTTATTGGACAACTATGGAATGACTTACCTGAGAGTTTCTTTTGGTTAATATAACTAAGATTAAACAAAGAATCTCAAAATGACGATGTTACACAGTTCCCTTTATTTAAGAATACTTTGGAACTTAAAGTGGACACTCCACTTTGATTAAGTCATGGCATAGCATCCATCAAAAGACTATAGTTGGGTCTGAGTTGAAGCACTGGAAGTTAAACACTATTCGATAGAGAATTCGACTCCTCAATTCTATGGATTTAGTATCACAGTCAACGGCAGTCGACTCAAAGTTGAAGACCCTTGTCAGATCAATACGGTTGGCAATAATAATTATTATTAAACTAAGGATTTTGTTTTTGGACTTACAATGTTGAATATAGACAATGTTGGAATTTTGACCAAACCAAATTTGATGAGTCCTAATGTGATATAGTTTTGATGAAGAAAACTGGTATAAATAATCGTTACTACCCGGTATCACTCATAATAAGTAAAATTGAGTTTTACTAAAAGATATGTAAGCGATAATTTCAGCCAAAATGTCATACCACTAGCTAAGATGATGTGTAAACTTTAATATTTGAATTGTACAAAACACTAACTGAATTTACACATTTGAGTCATACAACTGAAATGATGAATATTTCGAAGAACTACATGATTTAATTAATTTTTAGTTACTGAAAATTAATTAAACTAATTAGTATTTGTGGAATATTAATTATTAAATGCTATTCAATTTGTTTGAATATTTAGTATTTAATAAAGTGCGTATAAAAGTTATAAACGTGTATACCGATATATAATGTCGATAGAATGTTAAACTGGATTTAAATAGAAACATACTAAGTGGGTTTAAAATAAATTAAATGAATTAATAAAGGTGAAATGTTAATTATTAAATTTGTATTTGATTTGTTTTGAATACCAATAGTGTTTAATAAAGTATGTACATAAAAGTTATAAATGCACGCATCGATATACGATATCAGAAGAACATTTAAATTGGATTTAAATAGAATTAATGGCAATGAGATTTTGGAAACTTTGAGTGACCATATGACAACATCTAGGGCCGAAAATGCATGTGGAAGAGGGAGAGAATTAATTGATATTTAATATAGAATTAAAGTGGGAAAGTTTAAAAAAAAGGAACATGAAAGGTTTCTATTACTTCTTTAAAACAAAATATCTCTTCATTTATTTTATTCTATTCATTTTCTTTCTTGACAATATTTTCTCCTCTCCTCCATCTTATATAGTCGAATTCTCATGGTTGCTTGGCTTCCAATAACTAGAAAATAGAATTTCAAAACAAAATAAAATAAAAAGGTGGTTCTCCCTCTCTCTCTCTCTTTGGATTGTTGTAAGATCTAGAAAGCGATTCAATGAATCTATGAATCTTCACATCTTCAAGGTGTTTTTTTTTACTGCATCTCGAAAGGTAATTTTCTATTTCTACATATAGTCTCATCATGTTCACATGTTTCCATTCTTCACCTATTCAATTTATTCATTTGTATGTATTTAGATAATGTTTTGCATATTTAGTTTATTCCTTTCTACCTATTTTATTCTCATCATGTTAATATGATTAAAATTTCCTTGTTTATATTCTCTATTTATCATCCATGATAATAATTTGGACTTATCTCTGCTTTGTTTGGTTGTTTATATTGCATATTTAACTTGGATCTATATCTCATTGTCACGGATTTATATTTGCATATGTATCGTCCAATTCTTTCTTATAGAAACTGTTGTTTGAATAAAGTTTTGAAATAATTTTGTTAATAAATTTAATTTCATGTTATAAGATTAAAAATTGAAGGCCCTCTTCCAAATTATTTTGAAAAATAATTGTTTGTTGTTTTACATAAAAAATTTGGTGGATTTAAAAGTCATAGGTTGATTCAAAGAAAATAATTTACAATTTTATTTCAAAATGTTAAATCAATTGATATTATTTTATTACTTGTTACATATATATTCAAATTTGAACAAAATGCACATGTTATTTATTTGAAATCAGCTGGAAATATAGTATAAGTTTTATATGATTGTTGTTTGGATATGATACTTTTCATCATTTTGTACTTTTATTTGAAAGTTAAAAATAAATTAATTATAAGTTGACTTTTATACAAAATGTCATATGCCTTCTTGATCCTTTTTAGTTAAAATTTAATTTCATTTTGTTAACCTTAGTTTTATATATATATATATATGTGTGTGTGTGTGTGTGTGTGTGTGTGTGTGTGTATGATCTTATGTTTTTAACTTATAGTTTATAAAATAAATCATCATGTGAATTCATTAATTTAATTTCAAACTCTTCTTAAATTAGATCTTATTTTAAGTTTTGATTTCAAAGTGTATAAAATAGTCAATCTTAAATTTTGACAGGCAAAAAAAAATATTATTCTGTAAATGCAAGCCAGATTATAGTGGTCGTACTACTTATATAAGGTATACTCGGGTGCAAGGCACAAGCGCTTTGACAACTATATGTCAAAGCATAATATAGCACTAAAGCGAGACAAATGTGTCTCGACTACATATGAAAATAAAAAACCATTCTTCCTCGGTTGAAGAAGAACCACTACCGTCAGTAGTAGAAATAGGCCTAAGAACATGTAGATACCCATAGAAAATGCCCTGATCGAGAACAATCGTGTCACTGCAGAAAACATATTTCATGACCTAGGTGTCATTAGAAAACATATTGCGATTCCAATCTCCAAGGATATCCTTGTGAATCTTAATTTTAATATACGTATGTATGTACATACGTAAGTACGTATATGTATGTATGTAAGCATGTGTATATATAATTATTATAGTCTACATATATATTTTATTAGATAAAAATATGGACAATAAAGGCATGTGTAAATTTAGTTGTGAATGTCATTTAATATGTCAACTAATCTAATTAAAAAAGAGAGAGACGAATGAAAGTTCTCTCTCCATATATAGCCACGTCTTCCCTTAATTTATTATATTTGTTAGGAGAAAGAAACAAAAAATTCATTCTCTAAAAGGTTTTATGTTTATTTACACATATATATACTACTTACATGTTGCACTTACACTTCACACATATGAATGTATTTGATATATTCATTATAATAGATACTAGCTTAAATTAAATTTAAACTTCCTTTAAACCAAACTAAATAAAATACAATATTATTTAAAACTTCATTAGATTGGATCTAATAATATTTTAGACTTCATATGCCAAATAGATCTAAAATAAAAAAAATTGAAATCTACATATTTCACCCACTTTCGACTGACCCGATTACGTCAAAACCTTCATATGTTGGCAAACTCACGACTCGACATCGAGTTATAAAGCATAACTCGGTACCGAGTTGACTACTGGGATGTTGACCTGTCTATGATCTTCCACTTGAACCTTCTCCTAAACGTGGAGAATGTCGATAAAAAATATTGGAGCTTATTTCGTTGATCTACATCTATAAATAGGAGGAGAATGGCACAATTACAAGATCTTTTCTTTACTTTTTGAATTTTCTGATTTCCCCTGAAGGTCTGTTGGATTCTTATCGACTTGTAAGTAATTGAGTTGTAAAATCATAGCTGTAAGAACCTCAAAAATCATTAACAAAGTTTAAGTAAACGCGGACCAGAGTATTTACCGAACCACTATAAATTATTATGTGTTATTTACTTTAGTTTCAATTTATTTCTTCATTTAATCACTTCTTACAATCTGCTCTGGTGTTTGACCAACTCTTAGCATAAACATTTTTGGTGCTTCACTGGAAAAACTCAAAATTCTTAGTAGTTCGATCTATCTTGAACCTTTGGATTGTTATAATCCACGAGTTGGATCCAAAAATATATGTTGGAGGATCCTCGATTACTTCGATTTCCTTAAAGTCGATCTTTGGATCTAAGAAAGCCATGGCACCTAGAAATGCCAAAGAAAATTCAACTGCTTCCGGGCCTACTAATGATGCTCAAAATGAAGGCTCTCAACAAGGAGAAGAGACTAATCAACCCATTGCTGTAGAAATTCAGAGTACGTCGAAAATGGTAACTAAGATTGATTTGGATAGGATGATGATGGAAATAAATAAAAAGTAGCTGGAGAGCTAGAATGTCATAATGGAGCAAATGAAAGAGAACATGGATTTGATGACCCATCTATCCCAGAGGCATAGAAGGACCAAAGAGGAGTTGTCATCTTCTAATTCGAAATAAGAGGGGTCTTCCTCATTGGATAGAAACCATAGAGAGGGAAAACAGAAGATGAAGATAGGGGAAGCTGGAACTTCAAAAGTTGGGACTGGAAAAGCTCAGGTCAATAAGGGTCAACTCGGTGCCAATCAAACTTTACAAGTCGATGCCGATCCAAGGTCCTAATTCTTGATTGATGCCATAGATGTTGAGTTGCAAGATGATGTTGATGTGGACGTTGGTCGTGCCATTGGTATCCAGAGTGGTAGAGTTCAAACAACTGCTGCCGAGCCATCAGATAGAGAGCGTAGAAGTCGAATGACTGGATGAACGGTTCTCCTAGAGATAAGGGAACCCAGATATTAAGGACTAACCGAGACTGTTTGTGGAGCTAAACACTCGAGAAAGGCCTTAGAGTATGTTACATAGGCGAATGAGTTATTTATGTAAATGGTTTGAAACATACATAGAGATAAAGGGAAGTTATGGCACTTTCATCGCTTTTTACCTCTTTAACTAGTTTTAAAGAAGATAACTTTTGACTATAAAGACATTATACAAATTCTCATAAGTCATTAGGAGTTGGTTTATGGTATTTTGAAAAGGGAACATGGAAAATATTGTAAACCAATATAAGTTACAGACTGTAATGCCAAGTAAAAGATAATATTTAGTTGTAACATTTACCTGATTTTGAGCATTTCTTGTGTTTGACACAATCCCCTTAATTTATGAAACCATGTTGTGTTATGAGAAGATAATTTTCAAAGTATGGACTTTAACTTATCTGCAGTTGACTTCTAATCGTTGACTTTGACTTAGGAATGAAATAAAATAGACGCGATTTCATATGATGTGGATAACCTCTCGGTGAAGCTCTATCGTTTGTATGAAATGTATTTCTCTATAAGGGCAATGTGTTTGAAAACCTCGCTGTGGGCTTTGTCATATATATTGTTTGCTTTCTTACAAAAGAACCAGAATTGAAATAAACAAAAATGCATCGAACGATGGTTTCAAACTAATCGGAGTCGGACAAATATATTGAAGTATGACTTTACTAATATTCTTCGAAAATAATAACTAGTTAAGTAGAATGATTATGTGCTTAAGACCTACAAGGAAGTGAGTAGAAGGAATCAAGTTCTAAGTGTTCCTGATATGGGTTCAAGAGTTTGAAAGTCGATTTGGATGTAGATGAATGTGTTGGAAGGCAAATTGGAAATTACTAAAGAGGATATGAAAAGAGAGAATCAATTATATGGATCGCTACCATTAGAGTATTTCTACCCTACAGATATACCTGATTATCTAATCTAGAGATATATGGTTCTACGACTCTTAAGTGTATTTAATTTATAGATATACTTTGTCTCGTGATTAGGGGATAGTTCACCCTTATCATGTTGGAATTATATGCATATACATATCGCACACTTCAGGAATATGAACTCGATAAGATTCTTCGTTCTTTAATATATACATATATATATATATATATATTAAAGAACGAAGAATCTTATCGAGTTCATTTGCCTGAAGTGTGCGATATGTATATGCATATTACGGTATACATGTATATCACGAAACTCTAATACCTACGGATGATCTTTATTTACTTAAGCTATCGCATTGGACTTGCATCTGACTCAAATTTTATCTTTTCCATTAAATTCTTTGTTACTCATTTGAATAGGCTGAGAGTACAGGATTAAACATGACATTCTGGATCTGACTGGTGATGAACAAGAGGCTTTGGATGTACCAACTATTTATCATTTCTATTGCAAATAGTAAATATATATGCATCAACGTTGTGCGAAAAAGGTTGTTATAATTGTTCCTGCTGAGGATAGTACTTATATGGTTGATATAGCAATTCTGATAAATCTATTTTGAGAGTGACCATGTGTATTATCTATATTTGAATATATTATATCACATTTCATTTCATTGATACAATGTGAGCATAGTTTTGTTGTTTTGAGTTCTATTATTTTTCTTTACTCCAACGATCTTATATTTAGATGCTCAAGTATCGACACATAAGTATCAGTTCATGCTATTAGGTGTTGATATTGGGTATCAAAATGAAGGGTTGTTATAAGGATATATAGTGTATCTTCTTGGAATACGCTAGACAAAACAAGGTTTATAGCTTTCTAGAAACAGAATCTAATAATTCGATTGGGATAAATACGGTAATAATATCAAGGGATGCAGTGTGCTATGAAAATAGATTCATGTATATTTTGTATAATCCATCTATAATGAAATAGCGAAGGTTAATACACCTATTTGTGAGACGGTGGAGTTCAATCAACCTACTCGTGAATAACGCTAATTAAACTAGTGAATCTCTTAGAAGAAGTAAAAGAAAGAGAATAGAAAAAAATTTGAACTAAATTTCATTATACGTTAGTTTGAAGGCTCGGGAAATGTTAGCTAAACATCAAGTCGTGCTTTCACTAACATAGAATCTGATCATTCAATATATGATGAGGCAATGAAGACTCAGGGTTAATCCTTTTGGAAAGATCAACAAATGATGAAATGGATCTCGTTATGGGAAACCAAACTTCAAACCTAACAGACTTAACTCTATATTCTAAAATAATGGGATGTAAGTGCGTATTTAAAGAAAAAATTAAGAGAGGATGGAACTATAGGAATGTTTAAGGCTAGATTAGTGATAAGGGATTCACCCAAAAGCAAGAAGTATTATTTTGATATATATACGCATCTATAATTAGAGTCTCAACAATTGAAACATTAATTTCATTAGCAAATTTGAAATTCATCAAACGGATGTCAGCACGGCATTTTCAAATGGAACCTAATGACGAAATATATATGTCACAAATAGAAGTTTTGGTAATGCCCGTGGAAGAAAGTAAATCATGCAAACTTATCAAGTCTTATGATCTTAAGCAGAGACTAAAACAATGTGAGGGGAAATTTGACAATACCACGATTTCAAATGGTTTTAGGATTTGTAAACTAGACAAATGTGTTAATGGAAAATTCCATTCTAGTAAAGATGTATATATATGCCTTTACAAAGAAGACATACTTATATTTCAGACCGATACTGCAAGTATTGAAGAAACAAAAATATTTTTACCTTCATGTTTTGACATGAATGATATAGTAAAGCTAAAGTGATTCTACGAACAAGAATCATGAAAAAAGCGGAAGGGTTGGCCATTATCCAATCTTTTTACATTTAGAAAATCCTAAAAAAATCAATAAATTTGATTACAAACCTATAACTACCACATTTGACCAAATATGCAATTACGTTCTATAAGGTTGTAAAATCATTAGATAAATACTAAGTGGTAATTATGGACTGAGGATTAAATATTTAAACATGGATTAATCAAGAATTAATCAAAGAATAATCGTAGGCATTTTTGTAAACTCATGTATTTGGATAAAACTTTAGTATTTGGTTTAGTACCGATTGATCCAAAATGAATGACTTTTTAGAAGCCAAGGAGGCATGATAGTCTAAACTAGCACGTAAATATTAATACGAGGCATCAAACCTTAACTAGTGCTTAAGTAGTGCTGAAATACTCGATTAGGTGCTTAGATGAGATGGTATACCTTGATTATGTGAGCTAAGGTAAATGGCTAGACGCAAATCTTGCCTAACGCAGTCTAGGCGGTAATTTGGAATGATTTTTATAATAGAGCTGGTAGATCAGTAAATCAATTAAAGTATGCTAGAGTTATTGAGATCTAATGTATGCTATCAAATGCACCGGCTGAATGTTACTTGCGATGTTGGTAGAATGAGCAGATATATTAGCAACCATAGTCACATTTATTGGATTATTGTACAAAGGATATTAAGTATGAACTATGAAATTGTGTACAACGAATATCCAAGCGTAATAGAAGGATACACGGATGCTAGTTCGAGCGTTGTAAAAAACAATATCTTAGGCCTCAAGAAAAATGTTCATTTTATCATGGCTATTTATAACATTGATTACTTGTAGTAAAGAAGCAGATAGTTAAGGAATATGCCATTGGAAATTTTTATATGATCCAAACATAAACATCAACAACTTCGAATTGGATTAGTGTCTCCTCAACAAATAAGGGCTTGGGCCAAAAAAATCCTACCAAATGGGGAGATAGTTGGAGAGGTGACAAAGCCCTCCAATATATGTGCATTATGATAATCAAGCAACACTATCGCAGCCGTGCAGCGTAGTCTATAATGGCAAATCGAGGCATATTGGTGTTATCCGACATTTTGACCCGGCTATATCCGAACTGACTAGACCAGTTAAACTCGACTGTCATCAAGGCCAGTAGCCTAAACGATGATTGTGGGGTTCAAAAATCAAGCATAGATGATAATGTGAATCAGAAGCATGAAAGCTCACTACTCCCCGAAGATGGATCAGGTACGATCCATATTCAACATTATGGATCATACTGTATCAATCCCACAACTCAATTTTGCAGCGATGATCGGTCAGTAGCTCAAAATCTACACATGCTATCAACATGAAACTTGGAATACAAACTTACTACAACATGTGGAACAGCCCCTAGGGATTTCATTCCAATTGGAGGAAGTTGAAGGGATCGGCATAACTCCCTTTGGAGGGATCGGCAGAAATCAGAATTCAAGCAACACTACTTCACGGAAAATGCAATATCTCACAAACCCTAAGTTGAAATTGCATGAAATTTGAAGAGCAAGTAGCTAACATCATGGGGCATCCCTCATAGGGATCGCAGCCCATTTGGATGCATTAATAGGGATCAGTACTGATCCCTGTTATTGGCCCCAATGGGCCTGCAAATTTTTAGGTAGCCTCGTCTTAGTCTTCCGAACCTTCAATCAAAATTTCAGTTCGATCCATCTTCCTCTATAAATACAACAGGCATGGCGTTAGAAACAGGGACCTGCATTTTCTGCCGAGGCTCTGCCATTTTTATTCTTCACCTTTGTACTAACAGATCCTAACCGATCCAAACATTCTTGTAATGATAATCAAATGAAAAATGAATAAAAATATAAAGTGGACATAGTCCAAGATTGCCAAACAACTTTAAAAATCTGTGTGTTCATTTATGATATTGCTCTTTTTAATTTCATTCTTCATTTAATCTCTAGTATATTCTATTGGATGTTGATGCTCATTTTTTGTGTCGAGAATTGGTCTATGGCTCGATGCGGTAAAACAAATACTCGTTGATGGGGTGATTACCAAAGATTTCCTGAGATCTGACCATTGGCAAATCCATTTGTTAAAAGGACTTGCAAAAAATCTAATATTGAATATATCAAAGGAGATGGGTTTGAAACCAACATAAACAATCGCTAACGATTAGAACTCACTCCAATATAATGAAATCCATTATCTTGATCAAAAGTGCACAAATATAATGTGAGTTGAAGTATTATAACATTAGTTTGAACAACTAATATTATGTTTCACTCTAAAGTAAAATAGAGTAATACTCAAACATATATGTATGTATTGATATTTTGATACAACCGCTTTTAAATCCCTCAACTGTGCTATAAAACAAAACATATTTATTTTAATCTTATCAAAAAATATATTTCATTTGTCCCTTAATACATATGGCAGAACTCAAAGCGTTGTATTAAATTTTGATATAGAATTCTATACCAAAGTTTTTTCGATAAAACGCTGGGTGCCTATAATGATGTGGTGAACGTTGTATTGCGCGATAGTTAACCTGTTTATAACATGCATATTATTGAAGTGTATATTATATGGTATTTTTGATAATCTACCCATGTAAATGCACCGAAATGGCATGTCTTCTGCAAGACTATGGCTTACTCTCTAAAACTACTTCAGGAAATCAAAATACAGACACAAGATCAAGAATGTGTCTACATATTAAATCATCTGAAGAAATGAAAACAAGTTTGTGAAACATGTCGATTAACATAAGATCGATCGTTGAATGTTTAATCAACCACTCTGTCCTGATGTGCTTTGATGAGTTTACGTAGAAATTCAAGTCCACAAAACATATATATTTACGTCAAATGGGGAAATCATCCATATCCAGAAATCATCATCAAAATCCAAAAATCATCTGACGCAGCGGCGAATAACAGAAATGATGAAACGGTGAAAGTAGCAATCGATGGACTGAAAATAGTGAATGCCCAAATCCATTGATCCCGAAGATGCCGGATTCTAGCTATCTCTAACACGTTGATCGCGCACGATACCGTGTTAAAAGATCTACGATTCTTCGAACGTTGATCTAGCGCACTAGATTCCGTGAATCGGCTTCAGCAATCGTTGATTCGAGCGCACTCGAATGCCGAAGGTGAAGATAGGAGATTACACTCAACTACCAATTTGAGAAGAGGCACAAAGCACTCAAACAAAAGTTTATTCAAAATCAACCAACTATTACAATGACACAACATCCCTATTTATAGGGTTACAACTCACACGACTCAACACCTGACCACACTTAGGTCGTGAACGACCTAACACCCTACGACCTAAAAACAAACAAATACAATACAACACATTACATCACAACACATTACATAGTACACAACCTACGACATAACAGTAAACGACTTAGTATATACAACACATAAGCGACTCAACAAATTACACATAACGACCTAACACCAGGCGACCTAACAGTTAGCCCAGCTTCATGCGACCTAAGAAAACAGCGGCTTAAAATACACGGCAGCGGCGACCTAAGAACAAGGCTTTATGGCAGCGACTTAGGCCTCAGCGACCTAAGAAAATAGCTTCTGGAAATCTTCACGCGACCTAATACTTGAGCGACTTATGGAAACCTCCTCCAGCGACTTAAGGTCTTGCGACCTATCCTTGAGCGACCTAAGGATGCACGGCAACAGGACATCTTCACGATATAAGGAATCAGCGGCATATCTTCTGGAGCGACCCACCCATTCACGCGACCTAACCATGGAGCGACCTTAAAATATAGCTTGGTAATGTTAGGTCGCGACCTTCTAGGTCGTAACACACTGTTTCGTAGCGATCTAAGATGAGGTGGCTTCTTGCTAGGTCGTTAGCGACCTAATACCTTCGCGACATATGAACTTCGCGACCTAACTTGTTGACTTAGCTCGTTAGGTCGTCCAAGCGACTTAAGAATATCCAGTTGGTGTTCTGCATGGTCCTCCACGGAATCCTCTATCTCGATAGGTCGCAAGCGACCTAAAGCAATTAGTTTCACACAACCAGTTCTTAACTCGTTAAGTCGTATCACATTAGGTCGTAGCTCGCTCGCATGCATCACTTGTAGGCATAACTCGCATACATGACCCGTTAGGTCGCTTGCACGACTTTACAATTGGTTAGGTCGTTGGCGACCTAAAATGAAGGAAGGTCGGGCTGCATCACTATGGCTTACTCTCTAAAACTACTTCAGGAAATCAAAATACAGACACAAGATCAAGAATGTGTCTACATATTAAATCATCTGAAGAAATGAAAACAAGTTTGTGAAACATGTCGGTTAACATAAGATTGATCGTTGAATGTTTAATCAACCACTCTATCCTGATGTGCTTTGATGAGTTTACATAGAAATTCAAGTCCACAAAACATATATATTTACGCATGTACAGTTAAAATGCTTAACGATTCTATAGCAGTGGAGGTACAAGAAGTTATAACGGAGATAAACCGATTATATAGCAAAAAACAATGAAGGTGCAAAAAGCTTCTTTAGATTTAAAACTAAATATTTAAAGTTAATTTATTCATATTCTCGCAACATTTGTATAGAAAAAAGAAATACCGTTTAAGATTCTTAAATTACCAAAACTGAAGAATAACATGATTTATGTAGTACACATTTGATGACTACAACAAATTTCTAACTTATGTTGAATACTTATACCTTAAAATTATATCATGGCATAATATAAAAAGAACTAACTAAATCAACTTTTTTATATTAATGTTACCAAAGCGGATGCTAAAAATCCTTGATTTAAGAAGTGCAGCAGAAAATAAAATAACGGACCTACAGCAGATGTACTGTTTACCATTGTTATATTGAAATAACGGACCTACAGCAGTTGCAATACCGCATGTTAAATTATTCAGAGACTAAGGGACCAGACTAATGGACTGTCAACTTAATCACTCAAATTCTGTGTTAAACAGTCGTGCTTCTATTGGTAACAACGGACTTCTAACTTGCAAAAAAAGTCTTCCATTGAAATTTATTGACTATTTTTTAGCAAGCGCAGCAAAGTTCAAATTAGATCTGTAAAATGATTGGACCAAACCAAACGGAGATGCGAATCGAACTAAGATTTCAATTAATCGAACCAAACAGCCAACAAGTAATATAAAAATTATTAAACAACTCAAACGAACATGACTCGGTATCCATCGAACACAGATAACCAATTTCCAACCTCAGACTCAGAGGAACACCAAACAATCATTCAAATTTTACAATCCTGGTTCTTTTGAAAAAACGGCGAGTCAACAATGCTTCATTTTGAACATCAAAAGATACAGAGATATTAGAAACGCAAAAATAGAAGACCTGGAAACAAAAGTAAATCAAGCATACAGATGCTTCATTTTGAACGCCAACTTTGCAAGCCATGTAAGCGATGGAATCATAAAAATGGGGAAATAATTCAACTACTACATTTCATGCATAGACTTTACCAACATTATTATGTGAAAAAAAAACAATATTATGTGCAAAAAAAACAATATTATTCTAAGAGTATATTATTTTTGCAAGTCCACGTGAAACAAAAACAAAAACTAGAAAAGAGACACTTAACATTAGTTTGGCTAAGATACTTAAAAGACCAAAAAAACAACGAAGACATCTTTTTATTTTATCGGAGTAAAACAAGCCTTATATTTTTTTTTCCTTTTAGAAAACAGAAGGTTACTTTTTAAAAGCTGCCAAATCTATCTACCTTAGAAGCACCAGATGAGGTAACAAAATCAACCATTAGTAACATGGAATATTCATATTCACTGCTACTTAGAACACTTTCAAGTTTCAACAGCTAAGGGGATCACAAAATAACATATACACACCACTAGTCCACACACCTATCTCCAACAGATCAAAGTTAATTTCCTCTCTTGTCCGGCATTTTGCATGTCGAAAAAGAAAAATGTGTGATGAATATTTATTTATAATCACGCATCATTATCCGGTATTATAAATGCCGGATAAGAAAGTAACAGCATGCTCCACACGTATAGTGCAGTTGGTTGAGCAGCCGACTTCCACCGGTGAGAAACCCAGAGTACCAGTTGAGAGCAAAATGCATACTCCCTCAAAATTTCCAAGCAAAGCTTGAATCTTTCAGACTTCGATCAAAATAAAAGACTCTATCGGTTGCCAAAGCAAACCTGAGGTTACTTTGCTAGTGCTATCCTAATTTTAAAATCAGATTAGACAGACATGTATTCATCGTCAAACCCTGACCCACCTTCATATCTTCTCAAAAAACAGCACAAAAGATGCATATTTCAAGAAAATGCAAAGCATCTGTAATATTTAAAAATAAAAAAGCAAAACATTGCACTTTGAAAAAAACAGAGACGGATAATTGAAAAAAAAAGTGCAGATTCATTCAATTGACAAGATCACTACAATGCAACATTTTGCAAGGAAAAACCAAGAAAAATATATTTTGAACATCTTTTGCAAGTATAATCTTTACACATCTTCAAAAATTAAAAATAACATACCAAGGAGCAAATTTTCAACAGTACATTAAATATATGATTTAAATGCACAGAATAAGTAGAACTGAGAAAAGCATATTTTTTTTGAAAATGTAGATATAGTACATTACTAAAAACTCCAAAAAATGCAAATGCTTTCAAGGAAATAAAAACAAAGTGCAGAAAACATGCAGTTGCATAAATGAATATTTTAGCAGAGAACGCAATAATGATAAAAATTCAAATAAAAAAGTACCAAAAACCATGCAGGACTCGTGCATTTTTTGCATTTTCCAAACATGCATAAAACTTGATGAATCTCTCCAAATTTGAGCGGCTCTTGATTTTATATTGGTTTCTTTATTTTTTAAATTAAAAACGTAGTTTATTTTTTGGATGAATTTAGGGGTTAAAAGGTTGTCGGCTAGGGTTTGGAGGGATGTCGGCATCATTGTTGAAACAGAGGTCGATGCGTTGCATTTTTTGAATTATACAGGTAGTTGTTTTTAATTTGATACTCTATTTTGCTAGTCAGCAGTATCTATTTGCCACATATGATGATACAAAAAATTGATAACTTCACATCCAAATATCTGCCATCTAAAAGCATCACATTGGAGTAGAAAAACTAAAATTTGTTCCTCCATTGCTATCTCAACAAAGGAACAAAATCACCTTTGCTTCCCTGTTTTATTCGAGCACTTTGGACAACTGGATAAAGAACACAACTTCAAATGTAGATTATTATACTTGTTTGATGTTCTAAATGTGAAACTTCTACCAGTGGCGTCCTGAATAAATAATGAATGAACATTTAAAGAAGAAGAATTCCATTCACTTAATTTCCTTCCCTCCAATTTCAATGGTTTTTAGCCTTTTTTGAGAGGAAGAGGGTAGCAAACAGCTACATAGGTTTTGCACACTTTTGCAACTCCCTATTGGGATGCTCCAACAGTGTCACAACTATGCAAGTATCAGCTTACAGCCAGCTTGTGCTTTCCAAAAACTCAAGTGATTTGCTTCTAATCACCAAACTTTGAAGGAATGTCCCCCCTACATTGGATAGTGTGACTAGTATAACCTACTGACACTTTCTTTCCAAGAAGTTATGAGGACTTGCAATCAAACAACACATTAATGAAAAGAACAATACCAAGGTATTGGTGTTTTTCATGAAATACCAGTTAATCTACAACAGTACATGTTTTTTAAAAAGAAAGAAGCAGCAATATCAATATCAATATTAATAATCCAACAAAGTACCATGATTAAACAAAAGCAGAATTCAAAATCCAAACTTGGATAAGTCCAAATCAACCCTAAAATAAGATCTCAAAATAACTATAGAAAGAAGATTCAAAACCTCAACTTTGTGAAAAACCACCTGTTCTTTCCAGTTTTGAACCTCTCCTCGAACCGCTTCTTTACTTCCTTGCAAGTTTCCACCTTTTTGTCCTTCGTCTGCAAGGCATCTACAGTAACCACATCCTTCAGATCCACATCCAACGTGTATCGTGTTGGCATTATGTGGCTGTAGTTCACCACTTTCAGAAACGCCTTAACCCTTGATTTCTTCGCGGTCTTTTTAGCAGAGTCTTTGCGGATCACCTTCTTCGGGTACTTGAGAATTCCGGCGACGAGGCAGTGGCCATAGGCACGATCGCGAGTACCATCGTCGAAGTTCTTGACGATAACAGCTTTCCGACCGGCGAAACGACCTTGCAAGAGGATAACAGCCTTGTTTGGCTTGAGAAACTTAACCATTGCTTACCTGAGAAATGGCGGCTCAAACCCTAATCTTGTGATGAAATGGAAATGGGGACGTTAGGTTGTTGTTATAAGGTTTTGTGGGCCGGGTGGATTTGATTAGGCTTTCGCATAACTTAGGATGACTTTTTGTACAAGTTCACCGAATAATGATATTAATGTTGTTATTGGTAAATTGAACGTTTGAATTTTAATCAAAGTAAACTATGGATATTTTTTCAAACAGGTAAATCGGCACAAAGACAAACTATAAAAAAAATTAGATTGAAAAACGGCAAGTTTACTTTTCTTGCTGAAGAACAATGCTAGTTATAACTAGCATTTTTTATCGTGTAAAACTGAATGTAATGCTAGTTATAACTAGCATTTTTTATAGTGTAAAACAGAATGTAATGCTAGTTATAACTAGCATTTTGTATAGTGTAAAAGTTGAATATAATGCTAAATATAACTAGCATTTGTCCTTCAGCCTAAAAATAAATCTTCATGTCATTCAGTCTAAATTTTTTGTCAAAGTCTGTTTTTTTCCCTAATTCTCTCTGACAATTAATTATAAAATAAAAGAAGAACACGTACACCATCTTCACGAACGTATACAGCTAAACCCATTATTACGCGATCCATCCTCATCCACGCGTGCACCACGTACAACCGGACATCGATCAGAGGGCATCATCGGAAGCGCGCTGGTCCACTCCACCATCGCCTAAAGTCTCGTCAACGCCGCTGCTTACTCACAGAAGAACCGCATGCCTTCAATCTCAGATCTTGTTGAATCCGTGATGTAATAGCATAGATCAACCGTATGGATTTGAAGAGGAAATTGAGATCTACAACTTTAATGTTGGAAGTTTTTAAATTCGATGAATGGATTGAGAGATAAGGAGGGGAGAAGTTTTGAACATTTCTGGCCGTTGGAATTATAATAGCGGCGGCCATGGATTAGGGTTTCAGAAATAATAAAATAATAATTTATCTCGATATGCGTGTAGTATTTATATAGTTAGGTCCAAATCCGTCCGAACTCCAATCGAGACATGCCGCCTAACGTTTATAATGTTTTACTCTCATTCCGAACGCAATGGAATTAATCCAAAGGCCTAATTTGATCGTATGAGAAAGATAGCTTTTCGAAGTCAATTTATTTTACCGAATTCCTTAAATTGATTTCTACACGTTTCAAGCTCGCACGGACAAACACAAGTCTGATCACTACGAAACCTGAAATCCTACAATAATTCACTATTATGGATCCGATGAAACTGGTTTCGTCGAAATCCATGACAGTTGCCAAAATGGCCATTTTTACTCGTTAATTAAAATATGAAATTTCCTATTTTAATTATTCACATTTAAATCCAATTTTAAATGTTAACCATCTTCATTCATATTTAAATAAAACTTAAATCAATTTCCAATACAATTTCATTCACATTAAATCTAGAATTCAATTATTTAAATAATCTCCAATATTAAATTTAAACAATTTAATTATCCAATAAACCAATATTAATAAATCATTAAATTTCAAATAAATTTTAGTTATTAGCATTATTTTATATCTATCTAACTAATTCGCGTTTATTATTCAACTCCGGTTATTTATCATAAATACCATCGATACATATAATTTATTTCAATATAAATAATTCCCAAATTTCTGAAATTGATTATTTCAAGATTTTTATCCAAATTCATACTCAATAACTACACTAATAATTCGTTAAATTTATTATTATTTTTATTTTTACCATTTTTATTCAATAATTATATTAAATCCTATAATTTAAAACAGTTAACAATACAGGTCATTACAATCTTCATGCTCTTTCTCATCCTTAGAGTACACCAAAGAGCCATCTATAAACACCAACACGAATCTATCCAAATACTCTCGGAAGACTTAATTAATCAAATCCACAAAGAAAGCAGGTGCATTAGTCATCCCGAATGGCATTACTAATCATTCGTACGAACCATATCTAGTTCGAAATGCTGTCAAAGGAATGCTATCCTTTGCCACTCTCAACTGATGGAACCATGTCGCAAAGTCCAACTGGGAAAACACTCTGACTCCACTCAACTGATCAAACAGATCATCAATTCTCGGCAAAGGATACTTATTCTTTATCATCCTTTCGTTCAGCTTACGATATTCGATACACATCCTCAACGACCCATCTGGTTTCTTCACGAATACCGCGGCCACTCCTCAAGGAAAACTGCTTGGTCTAATAAAATTCCTTTCTTCTAGATCCACTATCTGCACCTTCAATTCCTTCATCTCAGTTGGTGTCATCCTGCTAGGTGGTCTACTCACAAGTTTAGCTCCTGGCACAAGATCCATCTGAAACTCAATAGCTCGTCTCGGTGGTTGTCTTGTGACTGGCTCAAAGACATCTGCAAACTCTCTTGCAATTTGAACATGACTTAGCTCTTCTTCCACTTCCATTGCATTTAACAAAGCACAACTACTCCGGTCAGAATTATCTACTGAGAATATAGTTCAGTTATGACTACCAGGGTGTCTCAAAGATATCTCCCCATCCTGGCAGAATATCCTGGCCTTATACCTTCTCAACCAATCTGTACCTAAAATGATTCTGAACCTACGAAATCGTAAACATACAAACTGCATGCAAACTTATGATCTAACAAATCAAGTTCTAACTGGTCACATCTCATCCCTAGAGTTGCATACCCTTCTATTGAATTCGCAACCATTAAGGAAGTAACAAGGTATGTGGGTTCTAAGCATAACCTATCAACCAAACACCGGGATATAAATGAATGTGATACACCGGTATCAAAAGGTATCCAAACTGGTATACTCTTAATAAAAAACGTACCTTCCATCACAGTCTTTTCTTTGTCAGCTGCAGTAGGCTTATCTGATGATCCAATAGCAAAAACTTTCCCCTTGTCCACCCTGACTAGCTCTAGACATTGGTTCTTATAATGACCCACTTGATCACAATTAAAGCATTTCGCATTCTTCTTGTCTGTAGCCTTATTTTCCTTTCCTGACTGGCATTCACTTGCATAATGACCCTTCTCGTCACATTTATAGCAAACTAAATCAGCCTTTTCCTTCTTGGCAGCATCCCCTTTCTGGGCTCCCTTCTTTCCAAATAACTTCCTCTTCTTTCCTTGAAGACCCTGGGATTCAACTGTCTTCTCTCTAGCAGAAATAACAAGCATCTCTTCATGGAAAATGACCATCTCCACCACCACATTACAAGGTTCATGGATATGGGTCATGGTCATTCTAGCAAGCTCAGGTCTCAGTCCTCGAAAGAACCTCTCATTCCTTCTGATATCAGTATCAACCATAGCATATCCATATTGAGACAGCTCATCAAACTTAGCAGCGTACTTGATCACTGACATCTCTCCTTGAACCAGATCCATGAACTTCCTCATCAATGCCGACTTAGCAACTTCAGACAGAAACCTCTGCTCAAACCTTATCCTGAAATCAACCCATGTCAGCTCTTCCTTCGAAACTCCGGCGGTCACACTATTCCACCAGTGAAGTGCTGCCCCTTGCAACTGCCTAGAGGCCAGCCTTCTCATTTGCCCATCATCTAAGCCTAGATCAATACAGATCCTTTCACGGCTCAATAGCCAATTCTCAACCTCAACTGCATCCTCCGTTCCAACAAACAGTTTTCCACCCAGACTGGTGTAGTCTTTGCTTAGCTTAACATAGTTATTCCCAATTGAAGCCATAGGATTAGCTCTTCCAACATTACCAGCTACTCTAGCATGCAAAAGATTGGCTAACAACCGATCCACCATCCCCACATCTACTGGCGGACTTCCAACACCTACATTGGCTTCAACACTTGGATTAACATTAGCATGTCGACCTTGATTCCTCCTGGTATTAGGTCGAGCATTTCCATTGGTTGTGGTGCTTCCTCCACCAAGATTTCCTCTTCTGTTTCCTACGTCCATATTTATTTCTCGTAAATCAGCATACGAGTCTTAGTAAGATACAGAAGAACGGTGTAAGAGATAGGGGAACACATACTTATATATATATACAAGTATGTTACTATAACGTTAATCCACACCCCAATCATATTTTCAAATTCATAGGATTATGTTTGAAAATCTTTTAGGTTTAACTTTCTTTTAAAGTTTCATAAACCTATGCTTGTATACCAAGTTGTAACATCCCGCTACTTGGAGGCCAGAAACTAATGGCTACGGATGCTACAGTCATCCATAGTTATTAATCTTCGGTGACCAAATACAGTGAAGTTAGATTCATTGATACACAGAAACACATGAATATGGAAAAAAATTAAACTTCTAACAAATTCACATATCATTTCAAAATATTTCCAATTCATTACATAATCCCAAACTCGCAAACCACGTTTGGAGAAAATATATTTATTACAATATATGCCCAAGAGAGACAAATGAAGATGCCCACTTGGATGATCAGAGTATATATACAGAAAATATAACAACTTTGCCTTTCCAAACAGCATAGTGGAATCAAAAGAAAAGAGAACTCTAAATAGCTATCATGCCTTCTGCACGTCTTCGGAAGCTTATTCATTTTAAGAGGTACTTGAAAACCTCAACTCTCAAACTACTCAAAATCAATTGAGTACCCAAGAGTTTAAGGGGAAAACATAAACTTCATGTCAGACATAAAACCTGATATGAATAATAATCTACCATCTCAAATCATTTAGATATCTAGTGAGACCACGCC
The DNA here is from genome assembly GCA_030737815.1 of Allium fistulosum. Lineage (NCBI taxonomy): Eukaryota > Viridiplantae > Streptophyta > Magnoliopsida > Asparagales > Amaryllidaceae > Allium > Allium fistulosum. Next base: position 856,334,631 of record CM060908.1, on the reverse strand, counting down.
GCTTAGCGAAACGGGTTTCCCCTCACTAGTATCTCAACAACCTTTATAAAACCATACACTTTTCTCCTGCATCCACGATGATTAAAACAATTCGAAATAGTATAATATGATGATACACAAAACAAATGAATCAATTCTAGATTACCCATCCTCATTTATTTCATATAATCTGTCTCGTTATAGTTTCTAGGATTACTATTAACCTATTAGTTTTCATGGGCTGACTAATAACCAGTTAAACATTTAAGGACTCCCTTTCCAATTACATAGTTTTCATAGGATTACTATGAACCTATTGGTAACTCCAATATCTTACTTTTATCCTAGTTTTCATGGGTTGACTAGGAACCTATTGATGACTTCAATATCCTTTCTTTTTACCCTAGTTTTCTTGGGCTGACTAGGAACCTATTGACATTTGTCAATATTTCAATCCGGATATAGTTTTCATGGGTTAACTACAAACCTACTGACCCTTGCCAATATCAATCATACTTTACATGGGCTTACTATGAACCTGTCTTTCTGGCATCTTCCTTTATACATAGTTTTCATAGGCTAACTATGAACCTATTAGCCCTTGCCAATATCATTTCATTTACACAGTTTTCATGGGCTTAATGAGAACCTATTGGCATCTGCCAATATCTTTTTTTATATTTTAGCATCCTATATTCTGGTCTTCCTGGCCTCCAGGATGCAATTCTACTCATTCAGGAGTTTAATTAATATATATTCACTACTGGGTTAACCTAACTGTTCTTCTACCCTCTATCCCCAAAATTCAGTTATAGGTCCATTATAAAGTGAATATATTTATATTTGAAGAAGCAAACATAACAACACAGCAATACCACTCCTGTAGGTTTAAAATAAAACATGGTTAATCCCTTTAACCTAATACTTTATCAAAGATAGCTTCTTCTTAAAACCATTATAAAAACTCCTTAATATAGCCATGGGTTTTTCCTTTTTAAAAATAGAGTTTGGGTTATAAAACCTTTCAATACCTTCGAAACCTAGCTTTCGACTTTATAGGATAACCTCCTTCGAAAGCATTCAAAACATTATGATCCCGCGTTTTAATACTTTAAAATCAACCTTTCATAACCTTTCGATTATATTAATGTATTAACATTTAACTTTAGAAGTTTTGCTTCGAAACCAGTTGAAAGTACCCCTTTTGACACCAATGGAAATAACCCTTCCGAAATCATTGAAAGTCCCCCTTTCGAAAACATTGGGTTTATACAAAACATTATTTGGGTCAAAGTGATATAGGCGAAAGCATCTCTTTCAAAACCGTCCTTTACCATACAAAAATATTAGGAAAAACTTGATGGCGTCGGCACCATCTCTTTCGAAAGCATTTAACATCTGGGTAAAAATATTAGAAGGTTGGCATCGAAACCCCTTTCGAAACCATCACCTTCGAAACCCCTAACCCCTTTTCGAAAGCTATAGGAGGTGGCTATGTCTTATAAAACAAAGTACCTTTCGACTGCGTTGATATCTTCAACATCATCGAAAGGCTATAAAATGGCAGCAGGGTTTCGACTAGGTCGGAACCCCTTCTTTCAAAACATTCTTTCATAAACAAAGGAAACTAGTCGAAAGCAATTTATAAGTTAATGGCAACCCTTTTGAAACCTTTATAAAACCTCTTTCGAATCATCTGCTTTGACTCTGTCGAAGGCTAAAACAAAACAAAGGCAGGTGCTTTTCTTTTATAAAAACAAACCAAGATTTCAACTCCCTCGAAAGCTATGTTTTCGACGCCTTACCTTTCGCCTTCCTTCAATCCACTACGTACCATCTCCGTGATATCTTGTGTATTGGTTTCGTCTTAATAGGTTTCGACTAGGATGAAGGCGGAAGCTTCTGGGTCAAAAGGTGCTTTCCAAAGCACGCAGAATCAAATTATTGAGTAAACCAGGTTTTATGCTACTTTAAGCAAACTTTTCTCTAACTAACTTGCCACGTGTAACGACCCGTATTTTTACGGATCGAAACATCGTAAAACAGTTGACATTTGGTCGCATTGTTGATAAGTCATTCAGAGCTTTAAGTCCTAGGTCGTATAGGAGTTTGGAGCGACCTAAGGAAGATGGAGCTAAGGAGTAAACGACCTAGTGGAGTGGAGCGACTTAAGAGTTAGGTCGTATGATAGCTTAGGTCGTGAAGGAGGTTATGTCATAGGCGACCTAAGGGTTGGGATAAGTCGTGTGGAAGTTAGGTCGTGTGGTGGCTTAGGTCAAGTGAACGACTTAAGGAATATAGCGACTTATAGGATTCAGACTTAAGATATTAGACGACTTAAGGAAAGTTGGTGACTTAAGAGTTTTGGCGAGTTAACGACCTAAGGGGTAGGTCGACGACGACCTAAGGAAGCTGGGGTAGCAGTGAGCGACCTAAGGAAGTTAAGTCGTAGAATAATTAGGAGTTAGGTCGTGGGTTGTTAGGTCGCTAAGTATTAGGTCGTAAGGGGTTAGGTCGTGACCCAATTAAGTCGCGTAATTGTTGAGTCGTTAGGTCGCACAGTGTCTTAGGTCGTGGCATTTTTAGGTCGCGGAAGCGCATCTGCTGTTAAGTCGCTGCGTCGTTAAGGCGCGCTTGCGCTAGGTCGTAAGTCGTAGACTGGTAGGTCGTGAGTGTGCATAAGCTTAGGTCATTAGGTCGTAGATTGAGGGGTTTCGATAGGTCGTAGGTCGTGATGCTCTATAGGTCGTGCACGACCTAAAAGTGGACGACCTAAGGGTTTTTCAGCCTATAAATAGGAAGGTTTTTCTCACTTTTTGGGATCCGGATTTCGAAGCGACGAAGTGCTGCCATTTTGAGAGCTCGACTTCTACACTTCTTCACTTCTTTTCTCCACTTTGATTTAGTACTTCCTTCCATCCAAATCGAAGATCAAATTGAAGATCGAAGAGCCTAGATTGAGGATCTACATTCTTCGAAGAGTGATTTCATCGTTGAAGCGGATTTGTGATAGATCGAGTTAGATCCTTCGCTGTCCAGATCTGAAGTGTGTTTCTTTTGAGGTGTTTAGGTGATTTGGTGAATGGTGATTATCTCTCACACGGATCCAAAGGAGTATATCGGATCGTTGGCTTGATTTGATGTTAAAATAGTGATTTCCCTGCATTTTCCTAATCCTAAGTATATATCCATATAGATTCATTGTTCATAATGATTTGGCATCCATTTTACTACATGTTAACCTATGCAAGTTCATTCATCAAGATTATAGAGATATTGCTCATGTTTTCATGCTTGTTAGACTTTTGACTCTTTAATTACGAAATTGCCATTATTGTTATAATTGTCTATTTAGATCATATTTGAATGCTTGTTTACTTGGATTAATGTTTGACTTGATTGATTACTATGAATTAGATGATTGATGATTTGATTTAGACCGAAGATGATTCAAAAGCTAAGGGAAAGGCTCTTGAATTGGGAAAGCTGCTTGTGGCATATGTGGCGGATGAGGAAGCTCATATGGATAGATTTGATAATGATGTTGAGATGAAGCTTTGCTATGATGATGATGAGGCGAAGCATGATATGAGATAGTCTTGGTCTAATCCAGACGGGATCATTCCAAGCAGATTGATAACTCGGTGAAATGGTTCGAGTTTGAGGATAATGGTTTGCTCGAGAGGCGCTTGAGCTAGTATGGAAATAGTCGTCGAGGAGGATGACTAGAAGGCTGAGATCTCATCGTTGTTGAAGGTTCTAGCATGCTCAAAGCAAGAGTACGTTGGGCAGATTCGATAGTCCCTGAAGGCTACTGATTGGTAGTCAAGTACTCTGGGCAAATTCGATAGTCCTAGACACGGGTCACGACGACGTGCGGGAGTAATGTCTAGAACCGGGGTTTCCATTAGCCCTTGACGGACGGATGAAAGAATGAGCCGGTCATTCAATTAACGATGATATCAAAGCAATGATAACAGTGATAGCCAGAGTCATGGATGTTTGGTTGTATCGTCATTCGGTCTCAAGAGCGGTATTTTCTGGGTGCTTATCTGATCTTGGTTTAGGCCTTGGGGGTTTGTACTTGGAAAACATCGCCCTTGACTCGAGTGATAATTGCTTTACTTTAAATTGTATGCTCTGCTATGTTTGCTTATGCTTAGTGTGTGTCTGGGGGCTATCACTATAGAAAGAGGTGGAGTGGGAGGGTTGTATTCCTATTCCTTTTTCCTTTATGCTCTTTTGGTATGTTGTTAGTTAATTTACCGCTCACTAAGACTGTTGTCTGACTCAAGGCTTTATGTTTTAACTCTTATTGCCTTGGGCTGTTCGTCCATTTTGGGACGGGCAGACTAGGTAGCAGGTGACAGGTGCTGTTCTTGCTTTCCACGATGCTGATGACGAAGACGAGCGGGAGGATTGCATATTATTTCTTACTATATGTACTGGATGTTCCGCTGTTTGTATATTCTCTGAGTGATATGTAGTGAGGCTTGTTGTATTGACTATTCAAATGTTTGTATTCAACTATTATGAAGTTTTATTGATGAGATTCTATTCTGTGAAGCTTCACTATGTATATATTCTATTGTATTTTGTCCATGCGCTGTGAGTAATACGATAGATTCTGCTGTTTTTAATTTACCCTGACAATCGTCCATGGCTGCCTGGCACACTTTACAGCGCACTTTCTCTAGGTTTAGTGCAGGGGTCATGGGCGGTCATCACATTTGGTATCAGAGCCTTGGTTAATCGATTTTACCCAACGCTCGCTGACGTAACCACGTATGAGAGACGTAATTGTATTTTGATGGATGATTACTATATATAATATAGTAGCTTAGAAGTATGTGAGTCCTTTATGCAGTTGTTTCTCTAGGTGTGCTAATCATTCCTTTTTATAGATATTAAGGATGAGTCGAAGAGGGAGACCAGCTGCTAGGGAAGGCCGTGCTACTGAAGGGGCTGCTGATTATGCTGCTATGTTCGAAGCAATGATGACTTCGATCATGAGAAGGATGCCAGCTCCGGGGCCATCGGTGGATGTTGGAGTTCAAGTTCAAACTCCAAGACCGGTGGATTTTGCTAAGCTGTGTAAGGATTATACTGCTCTTGGAGGGAAGGTTTTCTTTGGAACAGAATCAACCATTGAAGTCCAGAGATGGATAGATGCTTGTAGAAGAATTTTTGGTGATTTGGGAATCGAGGATGCAACTAAGAGGAAGTTGGCATCAAGACAGCTTCAAGGAAGAGCTTTTGATTGGTGGAACTCTATCACCATTGATACTCCGGAGGAAGAGATTACTTGGGTGCAATTCCAAGCCAGATTTGAAGCTAAGTTCATTTCTACAGCTCAGAAGTCTGTTCTGTTCAAGAAGTTTGTGGAGCTCAAGTAAGGAGGAAGACCAGTTCTTGAGTATGTTTCTGAGTTTGAAGCTTTGTCCAAGTATGCCCGGTCGTATATTGAATCTTCATATCAGAAGAACGAGAAGTTTGTGACAGGCTTGGACAGTTATCTTGGAAGACAGTTGGTGGATCATTTGGACGATTCATTTGAGAAGCTTGTGGAGAAAGCTCTCAGGCATGAGAATCTGTTTCCTAAAGAGGGATCTGTTGTTGCTGTAACCAAGGAGGAGTCTAGACCACAGCAGGGTGGAAACAAGAAGAGGAAGCAGCAGCAGCAAAAGGGTAGGGATGGCCAGAAGAAGCCGAAGGGCGAAGTGACCTGCTACAATTGTCAGCAGAAGGGTCATTTCTCTAGAGATTGCAAGAACCCGAAGGTGCAAGTGAAGTGCCACAACTGTGACAAGCTGGGGCATGTTAAGAGGAATTGTCCATAACCGCGGAAGGACAAGAAGATTGTGCAAGCTTATGCTTTAGGGGTTGTTCCATCATCTTCGAGAGCTCCTACCGTTAAAGAGAAAGGAAAGAGTGTGGTGGTTCAAGGTACTCTTTCCATATGTGGTGTTCCAGTTAGAGTTCTGTTTGATACTGGGGCGTCGCATTCGTTTGTTTGTAGTGAACTTGTAGGCCGGTTAGGTTTGGAACCGGATATTGTTGATAGGCCATTGGTTGTGACTAATCCAGTTGGGGGTTCGTCTTGTTTGTGTATGTTATGCCGTGGTCTGATTGTATCGAGTCATGATTGCTCTTTTGTTTGTGATTGTTTTGTTCTGAACTTTGCGGGGTTCGGAATTATTTTGGGTATGGAATGGCTTAGGAAGTATGCAGCAAAGGTTGATTGTGAAAGGTTGGAGGTGACAGTTGAGAATGTGGAGGGGCGAAATATTGTGATACGATGTAAGCATGAAGAAGGCGTCTTCATGAGCTTCATGTATTCGCTGGTTGTTCCACGGAATGGACTGTCATTAGTGCCGATCGCTAATGGATTTGAGGATGTCTTTGATGATGTCAAAGGGATACCACCGCATAGAGAGATCGAGTTTCGTATAGATCTAGTTGAAGGAGCCAGAACTGTTGTGATGCCTCTTAGGCGGATGGCGCCTAGGGAACAGCAGGAGTTGAGGGTGCAGGTTGATGATCTTTTGCAGAAAGGATTCATTCGGCGTAGTGTGTCCGAATGGGGTGCACCAGTTGTGTTCGCAACCAAAGCGGATGGATCGTTGAGGTTGTGCGTGGATTATCGTGAGCTGAATAAGGTGACTAAGAAGAACAAGTATCCATTGCCAAGAATAGATGACTTGTTTGATCAGCTTCACGAAGCTAAGGTGTTTTCTCAGATGGATTTGGCAACGGGATTTCACCAGTTAAGAGTGGCTAAGGATAGTGTGCCGAAGACTGCTTTCAGGACACCATCCGGTTTCTTTGAATGGTTGGTAATGCCGTTTGGATTGACTAATGCGCCAGCATATTTTGTGGATCTTATGAATAGAGTGTTCAGAGATCAGTTGAACAAGTTCGTGCTAGTATTCGTGGATGATATTCTGATTTATTCCAGAACTGAAGAAGAGCACAAGACGCACTTGCATATTGTTTTGGAAATCTTGCGGAAACATCAGCTGAAGGCTAAGTTTTCGAAGTGTCACTTCTGGAAGAGTGAAGTGAGGTTCTTAGGCCATGTTATCTCTGGAAATGGAATAGCGGTTGATCCCGCCAAGGTAGCAGCAATCCAGAATTGGGTCAGGCCTAAGAATGCATCTGATGTGAGAAGTTTTCTTGGATTAGCAGGATATTATCGTCGATTTATCAAAGAATTCTCCAAGGTAGCTGCACCGTTAACGGGATTGACGAAAAAGAATCAAGTGTTCAGATGGGATGAAAAATGTGAGCAAGCTTTCAAAATCCTGAAAGAGCGATTGACAAGTGCTCCTATTTTGACTATTCCAAGTGGGAATGATGAGATGGTGGTTTACACCGACGCATGTGGTACTGGACTTGGAGCAGTGCTGATGCAGAGGGATAAAGTTGTTGCGTATGCAAGTCGACAACTGAAGCCGCATGAAAGGAATTACCCGACTCATGATTTGGAGTTAGCGGCGATTGTTTTTGCTCTGAAGATGTGGAGACATTATCTATTGGGAGTTCGATTCGAGTTGTTTACAGATCATAAGTCGTTGAAGTATCTTTTCTCCCAAAAAGATTTGAATCTTCGGCAGCAACGGTGGCTAGAGTTTTTGGCATCATATGATTTTGGTATAGCCTATACTTCGGGAAAAGGTAACACAGTAGGTCGAAGACATGCAGGATTAGAAGCCATGTTTTCAAAATGGAAAAGTCTTGAGTATTTAGCTGGATTTGACTTCAGGCCCAAATGTGAATTGAAACCTGAGATGTTGGCAAACTTATCGATAAGACCCACTCTTGTGGAAAGGATTGGCGAGAGCCAAAAGCGAGACGGTAAGCTTGTCAAGATTATCCGTGATTTGGAATCTGGATTGGAACCAGAAAAGGATAAAGGATTCGAAGTCGATCGAGAGGGTTGGCTTCGGAAGCAAGGACGACTAGTTGTTCCCGATATAGATGAATTGAGAAGTGAAGTTCTGAAGGAAAGTCATAACTCGAAGCTGATAATTCATCCAGGTGGAAATAAGATGTATCGGGATATGAAGAGAACCTATTACTGGGAAGGTATGAAGAAGGATGTTGGAAATTTTATTTCCAAGTGCATGAACTGCCAGTTGGTAAAAGCCAAACAGAAGAAGCCAAGTAGATTGCTTCAGCCATTGGAAGTGCCTACATGGAAGTGGGAGCAGATATCGATGGATTTTATTGATGGTCTACCTAGAACAAGAACGGGAAATGAAGGGATTTGGGTCATTGTAGATCGTCTGACTAAGAGTGCAAGATTCATTCCTGTTTGATCGACTAGGACTGCATCAAAGTTGGCTGAGTTATATGTTAAGTGGATAGTTCGATTCCATGGTATTCCGAAGAGTATAGTGAGCGATCGAGACCCATTGTTCACTAGTGGATTTTGGAAGAGCTTCCAGGAAGTTTTGGGAACCGAGTTGTGTTTGAGTACAGCTTATCACCCTCAAACAGATGGTCAGACCGAGAGAGTCAACCGAGTTTTGGAAGATCTTCTTAGAGCTTGTGTCTTGGATTTCGGAGGATCATGGGAAGATCACCTTCATTTGGTGGAATTTTCGTATAACAACAGTTACCAGTCAAGCATTGGTATGGCACCGTATGAGGCATTATATGGAAGACCGTGTAACTCTCCGACATGTTGGTTAGAGACCAGAGAAAAGCTGATACTTGGGTCTGAGATGATTCGACAGACTTTGGATTGCATAGGGATCATCCGACGACGAATGAAGGCAGCCCAAGACCGTCAGAAAAGTTATGCCGATAAGCATCGTAAGGATTTGGAATTCGACGTAGGTGATATGGTTTTTGTGAAGATTTCTCCACTGAAGAATGTTATTCGATTCGGGAAGAAAGGAAAACTGACTCCGAGATTTGTTGGACCATTCACGATCATTGAGCGAATTGGAAAGCTCGCTTATAGATTGGAGTTACCAGAGAAGATGTCGGGTGTGCACAATGTTTTTCATGTATCATATCTACGGAAGTATGTGCACGACTCGAATATAGTGGTTTCTGCTGATAGCTGTGAAGATTTCGAAGTTGATCCAGTCGATAGGAGACCTCGTAAGCCGCTTCGTGTTGTGGAAACCGACACGAAACAGCTTAGGAGGAAGGTAGTTAAGTTGCTCAAGATACAATAGAGTGATGATGATAACGACTGTACATGGGAGGTGGAAGAGAGGATGAAAGCAGCTCATCCCGAACTCTTCAAGGTATGGCCCTAAGGTGTCGTGTCATCTAACGACATTGTAACTTGTTCTAAGTTTTAGAATTCTGCATGCTAAGCTAGAATTGGATGCATGTTTTGTTGATTGCTATGGATGGTAGGCATGCAGAATAGTCTCTGATTGCTCTGTTTGTTTGGAATTTCGGGGGCGAAATTACTAAGGGGGAGAGAATGTAACGACCCGTATTTTTACGGATCGAAACATCGTAAAACAGTTGACATTTGGTCGCATTGTTGATAAGTCGTTCAGAGCTTTAAGTCCTAGGTCGTATAGGAGTTTGGAGCGACCTAAGGAAGATACGAGCTAAGGAGTAAACGACCTAGTGGAGTGGAGCGACTTAAGAGTTAGGTTGTATGATAGCTTAGGTCGTGAAGGAGGTTATGTCATAGGCGACCTAAGGGTTGGGATAAGTCGTGTGGAAGTTAGGTCGTGTGGTGGCTTAGGTCGAGTGAACGACTTAAGGAGTATAGCGACTTATAGGATTCAGACTTAAGATATTAGACGACTTAAGGAAAGTTGGTGACTTAAGAGTTTTGGCGAGTTAACGACCTAAGGGGTAGGTCGGCGACGACCTAAGGAAGCTGGGGTAGCAGTGAGCGACCTAAGGAAGTTAAGTCGTAGAAGACTTAGGAGTTAGGTCGTGGGTTGTTAGGTCGCTAAGTATTAGGTCGTAAGGGGTTAGGTCGTGACCCAATTAAGTCGCGTAATTGTTGAGTCGTTAGGTCGCACAGTGTCTTAGGTCGTGGCATTTTTAGGTCGCAGAAGCGCATCTGCTGTTAAGTCGCTGCGTCGTTAAGGCGCGCTTGCGCTAGGTCGTAAGTCGTAGACTGGAAGGTCGTGAGTGCACATAAGCTTAGGTCATTAGGTAGTAGATCGAGGGGTTTCGATAGGTCGTAGGTCGTGATGCTCTATAGGTCGTGGACGACCTAAAAGTGGACGACCTAAGGGTTTTTCAGCCTATAAATAGGAAGGTTTTTCTCACTTTTTGGGATCCGGATTTCGAAGCGACGAAGTGCTGCCATTTTGAGAGCTCGACTTCTACACTTCTTCACTTCTTTTCTCCACTTTGATTTAGTACTTCCTTCCATCCAAATCGAAGATCAAATTGAAGATCGAAGAGCTTAGATCGAAGAGCTTAGATTGAAGATCTACATTCTTCGAAGAGTGATTTCATCGTTGAAGCGGATTTGTGATAGATCGAGTTAGATCCTTCGCTGTCCAGATCTGAAGTGTGTTTCTTTTGAGGTGTTTAGGTGATTTGGTGAGTGGTGATTATCTCTCACACGGATCCAAAGGAGTATATCGGATCGTTGGCTTGATTTGATGTTAAAATAGTGATTTCCATGCATTTTCCTAATCCTAAGTATAGATCCATATAGATTCATTGTTCATAATGATTTGGCATCCATTTTACTACATGTTAACCTATGCAAGTTCATTCATCAAGATTATAGAGATATTGCTCATGTTTTCATGCTTGTTAGACTTTTGACTCTTTAATTACGAAATTGTCATTATTGTTATAATTGTCTATTTAGATCATATTTGAATGCTTGTTTACTTGGATTAATGTTTGACTTGATTGATTGCTAAGAATTAGATGATTGATGATTTGATTTAGACCGAAGATGATTCAAAAGCTAAGGGAAAGGCTCTTGAATTGGGAAAGCTGCTTGTGGCATATGTGGCGGATGAGGAAGCTCATATGGATAGATTTGATGATGATGTTGAGATGAAGCTTTGCTATGATGATGATGAGGCGAAGCATGATATGAGATAGTCTTGGTCTAATCCAGACGGGATCATTCCAAGCAGATTGATAACTTGGTGAAATGGTTCGAGTTTGAGGATAATGGTTTGCTCGAGAGGCGCTTGAGCTAGTATGGAAATAGTCGTCGAGGAGGATGACTAGAAGGCTGAGATCTCATCGTTGTTGAAGGTTCTAGCATACTCAAAGCAAGAGTACGTTGGGCAGATTCGATAGTCCCTGAAGGCTACTGATTGGTAGTCAAGTACTCTGGGCAGATTCGATAGTCCTAGGCACGGGTCACGACGACGTGCGGGAGTAATGTCTAGAATCGGGGTTTCCATTAGCCCTTGACGGACGAATGAAAGAATGAGCTGGTCATTCAATTAACGATGATATCGAAGCAATGATAACAGTAATAGCCAGAGTCATGGATGTTTGGTTGTATCGTCATTCGGTCTCAAGAGCGGTATTTTCTGGGTGCTTATCTGATCTTGGTTTAGGCCTTGGGGGTTTGTACTTGGAAAACATCGCCCTTGACTCGAGTGATAATTGCTTTACTTTAAATTGTATGCTCTGCTATGTTTGCTTATGCTTAGTGTGTGTCTGGGGGCTATCACTGTAGAAAGAGGTGGAGTGGGAGGGTTGTATTCCTATTCCTTTTTCCTTTATGCTCTTTTGGTATGTTATTAGTTAATTTACCGCTCACTAAGACTGTTGTCTGACTCAAGGCTTTATGTTTTAACTCTTATTGCCTTGGGCTGTTCGTCCATTTTGGGACGGGCAGACTAGGTAGCAGGTGACAGGTGCTGTTCTTCCTTTCCACGATGCTGATGACGAAGACGAGCTGGAGGATTGCATATTATTTCTTACTATATGTACTGGATGTTCCGCTGTTTGTATATTCTCTGAGTGATATGTAGTGAGGCTTGTTGTATTGACTATTCAGATGTTTGTATTCAACTATTATGAAGTTTTATTGATGAGATTCTATTCTGTGAAGCTTCACTATGTATATATTCTATTGTATTTTGTCCATGCGCTGTGAGTAATACGATAGATTCTGCTGTTTTTAATTTACCCTGACAATCGTCCATGGATGCCTGGCACACTTTACAGCGCACTTTCTCTAGGTTCAGTGCAGGGGTCATGAGCGGTCGTCACACCACGTGTCAACTCCAGATTGGTTGCCTTAACCTTTTCAAATTCTTTTTCAAAAATCACTGCCGCTAATCTAGATCTAAACCATGGTTAAGTTAATCATTTAATCCCTTCCGTTAGACAAAACCAATTTGGCAAACAAGTCCCTCTTCTAAAATAATTTAATTTGCATAGCAAATCACTTTGGAAAAATCTCCATAAATTCCAGAAATTCACTTTAATCATGTTATCTAACATATCAAAATTCCAGACCCAAATTCTTAATATATTTTTCAAAATAAATTTATAAACCTAAATAAACATATTTTCCTTTGAAAATTCATAATAATCTTTCCATAGCTTGGAAAATTATCAAAATTGAAACCCAACTCCAAAATCATGTTTCTCATAACATAAAATTTTCCTATGACATTTAAACATCTTTAAATCTCGATTTTGACCTAAAACCGATAAATTCTCTTTCAAATATTCTTGTTTAAACCATATAAATTTTGAATCAAGCATATCATCATCCAATATATCATAAAACGAATTTACCCTTAAATCCGAAAATATATGATTCAAAACAAAATAAAGATGGAATTATTATTCATCTTGATCTAGATAAGGAGATTGGATTGAGATTGATTTTCCCTAAGCTTGATTCTCTAGCTTTAAATTTGAATTCTTCTTCCTTAATGGCATGTCGTTCCTTTCTCTTTTGATTTATGTTTTAAAATGACGCGAATAAGGGATGAAATGGTAGGAACAAAAAATATATATAAGGGTAAGGGTCATTGGGCGGCAAATTCCTATTATACCCTTATGTAATTTGTTTAACCTAAAACCATTCTTAAGCCCATTAGTTAGTTTATTAGGCACGGCCTTAATTAATTGATTCAAGTCTCAATCCCCTTATCACTTAACATTTACATTATTCTATTTAATTTATCTAATTAAATCTCCTGAATAATGTTATCAAAAATTAGGGGTGTAACATGCATACACTTTGTCGTTTCCATCCCTAGCAGGCTCCTTGCATTGGCTCTTGTAATGACCCATCTAATTGCAGTTATAGCATTTGACATTCTTCTTCCCAGTCACTTTCTTTGCCTCTCCAGAACGACATTCATTCGCATAATGCCCTTTCTTGTCGCACTTAAAACAAACAATTTTTGACTTTCCCTTCTTCACGACTCCACCCTTTTGGGCTCCCTTCTTAGGAAAGAACTTCTTTTTCTGACTCTTCCCTACCTAGACCTCCTTCGCCTTATCCTTCTCCATCGAAGCAATAATTTCCTCATGTCTTAGAGTCATCTCTACTACAACATCACAAGGATCCCTGATATGAGGTAATGTAGCCCTGGCCAATTCAGGTTTCAACTTATAATGAACTTCTCGTTTCTCTTAATCACGGTATCCATAGTGGCATGACCATATCTCGCGAACTCCTCAAACCTTTAGCATACTCTAACACAATCGTCCCTCCCTGCTCTAACTCAGCAAACTTTTTGAGCAAGGTAGACTTTTCCATCATAGACATGAATCTCTCCTCGAACCTCCTCTTAAACTCAGCCCATGTCATGGTTCACTACAACAAAACAGGCTTTTTACAACGGGCAATGCCCGTTGTAATAAGTGTTCCACAACGGGCAGCGGACCGTTGTAATATGCGATGTTGTAATAGGTCACCCATATTTTACAACGGGCAGATAATGTTGTAAAGACCGTTGTAGTAAACTTTTTTACAACGGTCGCCGACCGTTGTAATAGACTGTAATACAAGCTACTTTGCCCGTTGCAAAATACTATCATACAAGATGGATAGCATGTTTTACAACATTCCCTGACCGTTGTAAAAAACATTTTGACAACGATTTTTGACCGTTGTAAAAAACTTTTTGACAACGGTTATTGACCGTTGTAATAGAGTATAATACAACGCGCTTTGACCGTTGTAGAAAAAATGCAAATTAAAAAAAAAATTACAGCAACGTATAGGTAGCACATCCATACAAATAATGAATAATTTAACAGTAATAAATATTACGCACAAACAACCAAAATCACATGCGAAAAGACTAAAAGATAGTCATAAAATTCCAACACTCCAAAAAGTCAGGTAAGTTTACCTCCCAAATTCATAAAGCATTAATACATAACAGTCGGCTATAAATATCAAGTTCTAAGTACAATCATACTAGACTAAGGATATAAAGCCTTTGTGCCACGCGACGGTTGATCCAACGGCCTCTTAAGTACAATCAACTTTGTAATCAGTTTATCATGGACCACAACGTTAGCACCACTCCAAGCCACTGTTGCCTGTAAATAAAAATCTAAATCAGATGGAAAAAGATATTAAATTTCATAAGATTCTAACTATTTTGCCACCGTTACTACGTTTATACTCCTCAAATATACAAGTGAAATACTGAATCATTTCATTTTTAATGCAAGCACATCAGCAAAATACATTAATGTCATTTTCTTACTATATTTGCATTGTATTAGCTATGCAATGCAGAATTAAACTCCCAAGATCCAAGTACAATCATTCCACGATTGATTAAGAAAACAATCAAACACTAGTGCCTGTAGGAAAGCATGATGATTTGGCATTAATAATTCAAAATTTAAGTTCTCAATGAACTGCAGTCAAACTAATACTTTAAAACATTACTCATGAACTACAGTCAAACTATAAACATACAAATCTGTACATACAAAAAATCTATGCAATCCTGTATACCTGGCAGTGAAAATTTATATACCTCATAACAAGATTCAAAAAAAGAAATAGAAAAAAAAATGCAGCAAAGTAAATTTGATACACATAAACTCCAATCACCCATAAACAAACAAACACAGCAGAAGCATAACTTAACAAAATACAAGAAACAAACATACTTTTTTTTATAAAAGTTTTTTCAAAACATGTCTGTAAACTTATTCAAAACATTGTTTGATTCGAGCTTTTAAATCTAGGCACATCCACAGTTTAACCAGCACAGGTCTGATCATTTTTAATGAATGGGTTAATGGTTCATACCTATCATCTTCGGTCTAGTAATGTCTGCTCATTATGATTGAAAGTCTCTTAAATCTCTGGATTGCCTAGCATCTGGGTATACTTGTTCTTCCCTATTTAATTATATTTTCTCTCTTAAGTAATATTACATTTCATAATTTTACAATTTATAATTATCATTTGAGTTTTTCTGGTCTCCCCAAGCTCGTTTGATGATATCAGCATTCAACCTATAGAAATTAGTATTCAGTTAGTTTGTATGAGCATGCTTGGAATTGAAAGTTTAAGAATCATAAGTGAAAATGCTTAGTTCATAGGATTCATCCCTTCAGATCTAGCCAATTCTTGCAGAAAAAGATAGCTTTCATCTCACCTTCTTATGCCTACATTAGTGAGGTTACTTCTTGGATGCTTTAGGTCTACAAGTTACTAAAGAGATTTATTCTGAAACAACTTTACTTTTTATAGAAAGCAAGGATATTTTCGATATATTATGTACTTTAGGGGGATTTCAGCATGCATAGAGGAGTAGATCGTTCAATTCTACTAATATTTGAAAGAAAAAGGCGATTTTTCTCAAAGTGGAACCGCCATGGAAATAGTGAATATAAAAGAAAAGTTTAGAGTTTGAAGTACTGAAATGATTCTAGCATTGGCAAGTGATAAACGCAACTAAAATATCATTCAAAACTATTTGAATTGGTGAACTTATAATAATGTTCGCACCTGTATACTTGTAAACGTAGAAAAACTAAAGATGCTACATTTATATTATGAAAATTGTGAACTTATAATCAGTTGTTCAAAAGTATAATAAAAAAATTAGAGTAATAAGAAAGAAAATTTGTTATTAGAAAAAAGTGTTACCAACCTCTCTCAGTAATTAAAAGCTCATATCATGTGATCAACGTACACATATGCCGGAGCAGGTTGACGACTATTATGCTAATCAAAGAGCTGCTGAGCAATTGTTGCTAGTTAATCATAAATGCGCCATTTCTGACTCACCCCTTTCTAGTACAAAAAGCATTGAACTCTCGGCTGCATACATCAATTCATAAATCATTAGCATTGCATAAGCAGTGCATTCCAGATATTATAACTAGCTAAAATCCATAGTATAACTAAATAATGTGTAATGATATTGTGAAAATGTTCAAATTGAAGGTAATGCATCCCAGACATAAGCAATGCATTTTAGTAGGCAATACATTTCACTATTGGCTGAAATATTGATTATTCTGTAAACACTTCATAGGACATATAGTGTTAAGACAATCACAATGTCAGTTTTCATACCAGTAGTGAAATGAATTACCCACTAGAATGAAAAAAGAATGATCGTCATCAAGCCCAAACTTCTACTTCAAACAAACAGTCTGAGCTTAATGTATGGTATAATTTTATCAAGCTTTTGTCGCATCCATAAAAAACGAAATTGAAGCACTATATAGAGCCTGAAAGATTATCAAGCTATTTTTATTATGAAACAAAATGCGACTAAAAAAACTTTGATAATGTTTAGTGCTACCATTTTTTCAACTCCATTCCTAGGCAAGCTAAAGAAATATCATTCAAAACTATTTGAATTGAAACTAAAAAAACTTTGAGAAATTACAGCAGATAAAACGTTAAAATGTTCCATACCTAGGCAAGCTAAAGAAATATCATTCAGATCTTCAAGAGAAGGCATGAAATTTTTAGCATTTTCATTGAGGTCAATACAATATTGAAGAAAAGTTTCATCAATCTTCTCTGGATTAGTGTGCTGAATGCCCTTGTCATTAATGATTTGAGAAATATGGGCCCTGGATTGCTTTGATTTAAGAGCAACATGGAAGAATTATGTGTTTCTGTCACCAAAGACATATCAACACCTTTTTTTTAGTTGTTATATCAAATGCAGTTCATTGTATACTTACAACTATTTTTAGTTACATTGCTTCACCCAATATCAACCACTATAGTTGCTCTAAGTACGGTGTAAAGTGAAATGAAGCGGTGTACGAGTAAAAACCCGGTTCATTTGATTTTGGGTTGGGCTGTAATTTCTTTTTTTTTACATATTTTCAGAAGAAAAAAAAATTCCAATATTCGCGTACATTGGAAACAATAACATATATTAATTGTGAATTGGCAATAAAACATCTCCACGTTTACATTGCTACATATGCAACAGACGAAGTATATCATTTGGAAAAAGCAATAGCCAATAGATATGTGCCTAAAGAATAAAGCTTCAGTTAACTTTATTCGCTCCAGTGGTCTCTAAAAATAGCATTCTCAAAATTCCTATACTCTTAACGTCTTCTGAAAGCTATCCAGGGCGGCTCCTAAGGTTTCAAAGGCCAGAGGCAAGGTCACTGAAAGTAGAGATTTAGTATCAACAAAGTGGCAAAAAAATATTACTGTTGTCAAGAATTGAACCTGGGTACGAAAACATGAAAATCCTCTAAAATTTATGAAACAGATTGACAGCTGCCTAATACTCGGCGATTTCAACCTTAAAAACCTGAGTACAAGGTCACCACAAACTGATATAAGTGTCAAAACATCGATTTTTTCGGTTATTTATTACAGCTTAACGATCATTCAGATGTTATATTGTGTCAACAACCATCAAATTACATAAGCATTCCCCACAGCAGCAAGCAACCTGAAGTTGCTACCCTTTGAATCTTGAAAACTTTATGTTGCTACCCTTTGAAACTAGAAAAAAAAATCTATCTTTGAGTCAAAACTAAAAAGTGTTGAACAAATACATGCACCTATATGAGTGACGAAGGTCACAAACATTACAGGAAGGAATGCTAGGAGACATTTCATACTAGCATAATGACATGGCAACAATATGTGAACAATAATATAATATTTTTATCTTGACTAAATAAACGAGATGGAATGCAAATAGAACAAGACAGTTTTATAACACAGGTGAAGAAAAGATTTACCGCATGATCAACTTCTATTGTAAAGTAGTCAACAATCTATATTTTGCATAGTATTGAGTAACAATAACTACAAAAAACAAAACAGTACGTGGTTTGCTCACAGTATTTAGTATCTCCAATGAATCAAATCCGACAACTATTGAATAATAATATCACCACAGATTTGCTCAAAGTGAAAGCAACTTTTGTCGAACTCTAGTACGGCATATTCCTAAATGCATATAAAAAATAAGTAAATAAAACAACAGAAAATACCTTTTGGAACTGAGGAGTTGCGATTTTATGTCATAGGTTAAGGTACGATCACCACCATGTTGAATCCAATGAGAAGCTCGCGCATACAATTCCCTCACTCCGATCTCGCATGTACAACTCCCTCAGATCTCAGCGATTTTTGCAATCGGGCTGGGTCTACGCAACGAGATAGAGAGGGATATTTGAGTGGATTTGGTGACAGAAATTTGAGAAGGCTGGATGCGATGCTCGAGGGTAGAAATTTGGAAGTTGCGATCTGGATTGGGGAACCGAATTTGAAAGATCTGAAGGTTTTTTTTTGAAATCATGTGGATCGAGAAATTTTATTTGGGATCGAGAAATTTTAGTAGGGGTTGCTCGAGATCTAATTTCATAGTGGTAAACCACGTGATAACTGGGGAGAGAAGTTTCGCAGTCCATCTATTACAACGTGCAATTGACGAATGTTGTCAAATATACTTTAATTACAACGGGCAGAAGTTGACCGTTGTAATACCTCTCTATTACAACGGGCAAATAATGCAAGTTGTAAGAATGGCGTTGGACAGAGCATCTATTACAACGGTCCTAAAACGACCGTTATAATAGCCGTCTATTACAACGGACAGAGTATGCCCGTTGTAAAAAGGACGTTGTAATATGGTATTTTTGTTGTAGTGGTTCCTTCATCCACTCCAGTTGTCACACTATTCCACCAGTATAAAGTTGCTCCTTGAAGCTGCCTCGAAGCGAGCCTTCTTTTCTGCTCATCACTGGGCCATAATCTGTGAAAATCCTCTCACAGTGCAACAATCAGTTCCCCACTTCTATGGCATCTTCAGTCCTAACAAATGGTTTTCCTCCCAACCTAGCATAATCCCTACTCAAGCAAGCATAATTGTTGACTCCTGGAGCTTCCTGGTCTCCTCCCCCTACTACTCCAACAGCAACCCCCACTTGCATCATATTCACGAAAAACTAATACATGGCTCCCATATCAACTTGCGGGGCTTCAGCACCAGTATTTCCAGCTCGTGCCTGACCTGGATTCCTTCTAGTATTATGTCTAGCATTTCCATCTGCGGCGGTGCTTCCTCCTCCAACATTATCTCTTCGAGAATCCATATCTACATCGAACCTTCGTAAGATACAGAAAAATAACCTAATAGAGATAGGAGACTAGAGATAAAGCATATACTTATATATGGCAAATACAGGTACGTTACTATATCTTTATCCCGTACCCCAATCTTATCTCTAACTCCTTAGGACTATGTTTTCAAAAATCAACTTTTTAGTTAAGGTTTTTCATAAACCTAGGCTCTGATACTAAGTTATACATCCCCTATCTAGAGTCCCCAAGTTAAACGCTACAGATGCTGCAGTCATCCATAGTATTAACTTCTGGCGACTAAATATGGCTATGCTAATGGTATTTATAATATCAGAAGCAAATGAATATGAAACAAAATCACAAGTTCAAAACCAGAATTTTTCTAATTACATTTCAAGACACATGTTTCACATTCAAATTACATAATCCCATCGCTTTCCCGGTTTTAGATAAAATATAGTTATTACAATATTACGCCGAGAGCGACATATGACGATGCCTCCTTGGTTGACCAAAGTACTATATATACAATACGGCGGAATCAATCCTAAATATATCAGCAACTGCTAATTAGCTATCCGTCCGCCACCTGCTCGTCTCCGAAAGCTTTATTCGCCAACCTACTAAAAACTTGTAAACCTCAACTCTCAGCCTACTCAAATCAATTTTTGAGCACTCGAGAGTTATAGGAAAATAAACTTTGAGTCAGACATAAAGCCTGGTGTGAATAATATTATACATCTTGGTTATCTGATATTAAATGAGACCACGCCGCCTAACGGAACGGATTTTCCCTCACTAATATCCTATTTAAAACATATCTTTTGCAAATTATAATCCTACAACCAAAACTCGTTAAATCAGTAAAGCAATATCATGTATATGTACATTTCAATTATCATATGGAATATTTATCCATACACTGTAGTTTTGTTTGGCTAACTACTAACCCTTGGCTGACTCAGGCCTACCAGAAAACATAAAAATCTAACAACTGTTAGATACCCCTCTTCTAGACGGTCTTTCCTTACTTACTTCTCCAGGTCTATCCGATCCTAATGATTTTGTGGGCTTACCAACAACATGTCTTTCCTTTTTAGATTCCTTTCTGTGTGTAACTTAATTTTAGTCTCACTTCTGACAAAGCCTTACAGGCTGGAATTTTGGACTAAATTAGCTAGAGGCTAATAGCTAATGAGTATAGGGCGCGACCCTACACAAGTCCCATCTGGTATTTTAATCTGAGTCATTTTCTTAGGGTTAACTATCCTTTAATTTTTTTTCTTGAAAACCTTTTCAAAATGATTTAAGCCTTTAAATCATACATATAAAAGGAAAATATACTTTTTGCTTTACTCTAAACTATTTGCCATGTTATATATATATACTTTACAAAAAATAATGTTGATGAAATTATTAACGATTTTTCCATCCTTCCAAAATAAGTTAAAATCCTTTTTAACTCAAAAACACTTAGGCTATATTGCCAAAACAACTCATTCGAAACCTTTGTTTAAAACTTTTAAACAACCTTTTCGAAACCATTGAAAGAACCCCTTTCGAAACCTTTGAAAGTACCTCTTTCAATACAAGCAAAACCTTAGGCCAAAGGCTAAAACATACCTTTTGAAATCATACCTTTCGAAATCATTCATCTTTATTCTTTCAAAAGCATTAAAAAACATCTCCTTCGAAAGCTTTAAAACATTAAACATCCTCTTTAAAACACTTAAATGCCGCCTTTCGAAACCATTGGAAAACCTTTCCTTAAAACCTTTCGAACGCATTAAAACATTGAGCCTTTCGAAACCACTGGGTTCAATTTTATAACATGTGGAAACACCTTTCAAAACCTTTAAAGTCATCTCTTTCAAAACCATTTGGGTTATACGTTTTATAGAGCAAAAGGGTCATTAAAACATTTAAATCGAAAGCTTCTCTTTCAACAACTTTCCTAAGTAAAGAAGTGATAATGTCAAAACCATCCCTTCGAAAGCATTAGGGAAGCGGCTTGGTTTTAAAAATAAAGTAACCCTTTCGAAACCAATATGGGTCGAAAGGTAAAAAGTGGCAATCAAGGGCTTCGACCTAGTCGAAAGCAGTTATTTAAAAACAAAGGCAACCTCTTAAAACCATTCTTTTAAAATCATTGATCCAGTCGAAAGTAGACCAAGTCGAAAGCTTCTCAGTCAAAAGCAAAGTAGGCGCATTTTCATTTAAAGGCAAAGCAGCACTTTAACCCCTTCGAAACCCCTTGTTTCGACCCAATGCCTTCCACCTTTTTCCAATTCACTACGTACCAGATATCTGATACCATGTGCATTGGTTTCGATGGAGTCAGAAGCGGAGGTAAGGAGTCGGAACCTGGTGCCAAAAACATTAAAACATGAAAAAGCTTGTAGATTTGATTTTTTAAACTATTTCTTTGTACCTAACCTGCCTTGTTTGTCAAATTATGATTGGTTGCACATTTTTCTTTTCTAAAAGTACTGCCGATTTTCAAAAATAAAGATTTGAATTATTTACAAAATACCGCTTCTCCTTTATAATATATAAAACATTTAAGTCTCATACCTTAAATAATTTTATATATCTATTAAAACACTTAGGAAAATTCTATAAAATAGAAAATCATTTTTAATATGTTTTCCAACATATATAAATTTCAGACCCTAAGCCAATATAATTTGGCTGTAATTAATTTTTAACCCTTATAACATTTTCTTCACTAGAAAATTCATATAAAATCCACACTAATTCATAAAATTATGAAAATTGAAATCCATTTCTAAATTATCATTTCTAATCTAAATCTAAATTCGCAAGGCAATTTGATGTCATTTAATAGGTTTTCTAAATCAATTCTCATCATATAATGCATATAAAATAGCCAAAATCATCAACAAGTATATACATATCCATTTCTCATTCAAAACATGGAAAAACAATTGCAAATACTCTTGGAATTTATCTAAAACCGAAATCAATCAAAAATGTGAGATGTACTCATTATTCACCTTAGCTTTTTGATTAAGGATGTGAGATTTGATCTTGATTAAGTGATTGGATTCTTCCTCTTGAATTCTTCTTCTTCTTTGCTCTTCCTAATGGTGGCCAGCCTTAGGTTTTATTTTTGGATTTTGAAAAATGAAGTGAACGTGAATGTTGAGGGCTTAAGGGTTTAGGGTATAAGGATATGCCTTGTTTCCATTTTGCACTTGCCTATTTCCTAACCTTTTTATTCACTTTCTATTCTTTAGTTCACTTATTTAACATGGCATGGCTACCCCTTATTTAATCAAAAATCTCAATCCATTAATCATCTTACATTATTTTATTTAATTTAACTAATTAAATATCCTAAATAATGTTACTAAAAATATGGGGCGTTACAATAGTTCAATGATAGCATTTGTGTTCCTGACAATAGTAATGTGTTAGCTATAGAAAATACATAAAGATCTAAAATACTAAAGAATTATTTTAAGAATTATAAGCCATATCACTTAGAAACTTTTCTTTATTTATATGATTATAAATCATATGGTACTTATGAATTGTATCTCAAAGGATTAACGAAAAAGCATTTATTCAGTGGGAGCGATAAAAGAGTTGACAAAATCTTTAGGTCGATACACAATAATATATGTCATCCAATGTTTAAAGATATAAATTCATCGACTACTATCTAAGATATGAATATATATAATTTTTTTACACAAGTTATATGCTTATGATAAGTTCATAGAATATCAAACGAAAGTAGAAAATGTAACATGCAAAAGAATTAAAATACTTTGATTTAATCGAATATGCGAGTATCTTGGATATGAGCTCCAACAGTACTTTAAAAAGGAATAATATTCTCTCTCGCAGTCACTCCTCCTTATATTATATAGTGATGTACCAATAAGGAGTAATCAAGCTTTGTTTGACATAATATGATTCATATTGAGTGAAGTCGAGTTAAGATTTTCTTTTAAGGGATATGCGCTTAGGAGTAAGCACATATGTTGAATTTAGTATCATCTAAAGCTAAGTTTACAAATTCATATAAGATGCCAACAGTGAGAATGTAAACCCCGTGAACTCAAATCTAAGTCTGTTTTGTGTATCATATAAGCAGTTCATAATGTTTATTCAATCATACTAAAGAAATGAAATATTCTTTCAAGACATGCCACTTTATTATTGAAGGAATTTATTTCTACAGAAATTAGTGATAATGCAATTGACATGGATTCGATCCAAGATTCCAACATAGAATTAATCGTACAAATGATACAAAATTCCAACAAGTCATGGAGAGTGTAGACTTTGTCACATGCTATGATGCTTTAAATCTGAAATTAATGCCGAGTGCACTTAAAAAATTGAATTTGGAATATGTACCCAAAAGGGTATGCTCCATCGGCCACAATTAAGTCTTCCAGGAGAAGATTGATGCACTTTGAAATGTATTGGTTTATAAAGCAAGGTTCAGAGGAAATGACCTCAATGATTTTAAATGTTGAAATTGATGAAGCAATTTTTCCAATTACCATGCTAAAGTCCATTGAGAATTTACTCGCATATTATTGTATAATATGGTTATAATTTTTAGCACGTAGTTATGAAAATAGATTTTCTAAACAATGACTTAAAGGATATTATTTATACACCATGGCCAAAGTGTCTCGAAGTTAGTGAAAGCAAAAATAAAGCTTGATGACTTTTAAGTGATCTTAAATAAGCATCTCGAGGTTAGAGTGGGTATTTTAATCGATTTAACTTTGGTGAAAATGCAGAGGAAGAGTGTGTTTAAAAGAAAGAAAACATAGATGCTAAAACATTTCTAAATACTATACAAACAAAATGCTACTGACTAGTAATGATATACGCATGTTACAAACTAGTTAAAATAATCGATAAAGGTTTAGATAGAGGTATCCTTTTATACTCAGTATAAGAGGATGTTGGGTCAATCCCAATCAATGTTCATAAACACCATATTAAAATGTCTAATATGAAAAATTCCAAGTGCTGAAATGTTTCCATACAATATAGAATTATCTTTTCGAGAAAAGATTTCCTTGTCTATAGATGATGAAAAAGAGCATATTGGATAGCTCCTTTTGTATCTGCTATAAGAATCTATAATTTATGTTATGTTATGTACCTGACCAAAGATTTCCTATGCACTTAATACAACAAGTGAATGTCTAATTCGAGTGAAATTCATTATATGATAGTTAAGATTATTCTAATGTGTTTATGAATTACCGGAGAATTGTTTATAAAAAACAACAAACCCCTTGTAAAAGAGTGTTCATACTCACACTTCCTAAGTGGTATCGATGGTAATAGGCCTAGTATTCTAGGTTTATCATCTCACGCTCATAGCTTTAATGCATGAGAATGAAGATTGTAGGTTTTTCGCTACAAAAAAAGTCACAACAAAAATGTTAGTAAATTAAGCTTTTGAGCAGAGTTTTCTCCAAAAAGACATCAAATATTATATGCCGCAACAACTATGTAGCTCATCTCATCAAGGGGAATAAACTGATTTTTTTTTTGAATTGGTATATATGGTGCATAGTTGCAAGTAAGTTGCCAGCTTGCTCTCTTCTTAAGAATACAATATTTCCCATTGAGCATGTATTTCCTATAATGAAACTTCACGACAATATAAATGTTATCTCACTGTAAAGATAATGTTCATCTCTTCCAACTGAAGTTCTCTTGCATTCCAATTTTGCTTGACATCAGTTGCAAAGTCATACTTGAAGGCAAAATTGATATGGTTTTCGATATCATAACATAGCACTACAAGAGAATAATCAGTCATGTGCTCCTTTGTTTGACACAAGCAAAGCCATAATTTATAGTAACTTAAACATAAAGGATGTGTTCCCATCAATCACTTGTAGCCATCCATAGGGAATCAATATCTACCATCCAATTTAGTCAATATGCAAGCCCAAACTCGATACAAATAATTGCAACTATGCATGGAGTTGGGACCACT
The DNA here is from genome assembly GCA_030737815.1 of Allium fistulosum. Taxonomy (NCBI): domain Eukaryota; kingdom Viridiplantae; phylum Streptophyta; class Magnoliopsida; order Asparagales; family Amaryllidaceae; genus Allium; species Allium fistulosum. The sequence goes on along the minus strand of CM060908.1, from coordinate 856,309,150 downwards.
CTTCGATCTTACATGTAGAGCACTTGTGAAAGATCAAGTGAAAATTACACCACCACCTCAGTCATGTCATCAATCATCATATACTCCTTTTCTAAGATTAAAACACAAGTATCTATTTGAAATCGATTCGCCACATCACCGGTCTGGGACAATATAGCTCAACTAATGTCATCATGTCATATCAACCTCTAATGCTATAAGTACCCACCTCTCGACCACGTGTAAATGGATCGAATTCTGGGGAAAAACAACCATATTCTGCTAAAAATCAATCATACTTGTAATTTATTAGAAATTATTCTTTTTACAATTTTGAAAATTTATTATGATGGATCTAAGGGAAGACTAGTTTTGTGATTTGCAAAAAATTCGAGTAAAAATAGTATTTACATATTGGATGCATGGAAGATTCTTTTCCCAAACCACTCTAAATCCTATTATACTTTATTTTTATGCGTTTTACATTTTAGAACTTGGCTTTAGACCCTTAGTTTATATTGCTAGAGGTTTCACTTTAAGTTGCCATGCATTTCATGTATTAAGTTCTTATTCGTTATTGAGGTAGCGAAAAATCATGTCAATAATATTCAAATATACACATATACATACATACATACATACATACATATATAAGTATATATATATGTATGTATACATATACATGTAATGAAAAATCATGTTAACTAAAAAAATATGTCAACGAATATACATCGATCTCGCAAAAGCTTAGTTGTATATCAGCAAACCATCAGATTATAGATGCATGAAAAAGCAATAAAACGCCAATTTTTTACAGTGGTTTGAACAATCTCTAGCCTTGTCTAGTGGACACTTTATTACCGAGGTTCAGTTACATAATAAAGATTATTTCAGATCAGTTTGGTAAGGTTCTTGATGAAGTTTAGTGGAAAATCAACATTTCGGCGGAGTTTTGTGTAAAGGCTTCCCTATATTCTAGATTGATGCTTGTATTTATGGAGGATAAAAATGAAATATCTTGAAAATATCCCTTCTTTGCAATCCATTTCAAAGTCATATCACCTTTAGTTTTTAAGATTGAATCTTGAAAAGAAAATCAATTACAAAAACAGGAAGGGAAAAAGTAAACATGTGGTCTTATTTAATCCATTCCTCTTGAAGATTCAAAGACCACATTTCTTGGTAATCCTTTGGTAAGTGGATCTACCAAGTTTCATTCTGAACTTACATATTCAAATGAAATCACTCCTTCTTTCAAAAGTTTTTGACCGCTTTGTGCCTAACATGAATGTGCCTTCTTTTTCCATTATACACACTATTCTTTGCAATTTCAATAGCGGCCTGCGAATCACATTGCAAGGAAATTGGAACATTAGTTTTTTCCCCTAGTGAAATTTCTGCCAATAAGTCTTTTAACCATTTTGCTTCTTGACATGCCAACTCAACAGTAAACTTAGATTTCATAGTAGATCATGCTATGCATGTCTGTTTATATGACTTCCATGATATAGCACCTCCTTACAAAATGAATACATAGCCACTAGTGGAGCTAACTTCATTGTTAGTAGTAACCCAGTTTGCATCACAAAATCCCTCCAAAACAGTAGGATATTTACACTCCTAACATGGATAATTCCACTAGCGAACATTTCTTAGCGCGACGCGAGTCCAAAAGTCACCGGGCCTTGGGTTGGTGCGACGTGAGTCCAAAAGTTACTAGGCCAAGGGTTGGTGCGTCTAAAGGTGTGGGTTGTTAGACTATATTAAGTATATAACATGCAGATAATACAACTCCCCCCATATAGTGTCAGTCATATCAGATATTAAAAGCATTACATTCATCAAATTCTTAAAAGTCCTATTTTTTCTTTCGACAACTCATTTTGTTGGGGGATGTTAAAGCACTAGTTTCATGGATAATTCCATTTTTCTCAAAGAAACCTTTTAGACAGTTGGTACAATGCTCACCATCCCTATCAGACCTAAGCATTTTGATTTTTCGATCTAATTGGTTTTCAACTTCAACCTTAAATTTTAAGAACATTTATATAGTCTCATCTATAGATTTAAGGAGATAGGTCGTGGTGATCTGGAAAAGTCATCAACTAAGGTTACATAATAGCGTTTGCCTCCTCCATTGATTATGTTCTTAAAATCTACCAAGTTCGAGTGCATTAATCTAGTAATTCAGTGCTTCTCTTAGTGATTGATTTGAAAGGCTTTTTAGCATGTTGGCATCAACACATATAGGACATTTGAGGTTTTCTATATTTCGTACAATCAGTTTTCTTAGTTTATTGATTGAGTCGCATTAACACGTCTCAATCTGTTATGCCACAAGTCAAAAGATTCAGTCACATAATCAAAAGCAAAAGCACTTTCATTATTAGAAACAACATAGTTTAATACAAACATACCATCGGCTAGATATCCATTTCCCACAAATACCTTATTCCTAGTTATTACAATTTTTTCGAATTCAAAAATAAGGTTCATCCCAGCCTTGTTCAGTAACCCACAAAATATTAAATTCCTACGAAGGGAGGGGACATACAATACATCATTCAAAGTCAAAGTTTTTCTAGAAGTAAGTTTTAAGAAGAATCTTTCCTTTGCCAAGTACTTCAGCAGTAGAGAGTTTCCCATGAAAACATCTCACCGTCTTCTACATCCTGGAATTGATGGAAAAGCTCTCAATTTGTACGGAGATGTCTAGAAGCTCCTGTGTCCAGCACCCAATCAGTCTTGTTTTCCACTAAGTTAGCTTCGACAATGATTGCACCTATGATATCTTCATCCTGATCAATATTAGATTGTTCTTTAACACTAGTAGCTTACTTTTGATTGCGTTGTTTTTTTCATTGGAAGCATTAATGCTCCCTATGAACTGGTTTGCCACAAACATAACATAAGGTCTTTTTCTTCCGAATTTTATTATTTTTGTTTACCACAATCTGAATTTTCAGAATAGCAAAATTCTAAGTCATTTTCCTTTTGTCTTTGAATCTATCTACATTAGATTGGTTTCCAGTTTCACAAGATTAACATTACCAGATTCAATGGTCATAGCACTGAATTTATACTTCAAATGATTTGCTTCCTTTGTCTGCATATGGATTAGTTCTTGAAGAGAAAGATAATTCCTTTTGTGCTTGAGATAATATCCGTAATTGCTCCAAGATGGTGGGAATTTTTCAAGCAATACGTCAGCCTATAGTATCTCACACATCTTGATTCCTTCGTTGATATGTCAAAGATCAAAATTTCATATCCATGAATTTGCTCCATAATTAACTTATTGTATATCATCAGAAATTGCAACTATTTACTACCATGTACTTTTTTCTTCCAGCATCATCTGCTTTATATTTCTTTTCCAGCATTTCCTAAATGATCTTTGTGAATATCTAATTAACAGATAGATTAAACAGTTTGTAGAAACTATAGCTCGAAACTCAAAAGGTGAGAAATTTCCCAAATGATTCCTTTTCATTATTCTCTCGATAAGAGGAATATCTATAAATAGGCATGGGTGTAGAAGCTGCAGCTCAGAACTCAAAAGGTGAGAAATTTGAATAGTCAGGGCAATGAAGAGACAATTCTTTTAATACATTCATAAATTCTATTGATCGCGATTGTGAAAGATTAGCAAATAAAAATATTTGTCTTTTCAGTTTTGAGAGATGAAATAAAAAGGAAAAGAGAGAAGGAAGTGTAATGGAGAACCAATCTCATTTCATTGTAGTGCAAAGTGCTAAGTACCAAGTGCATCATCAAAGCGCCATGTGCATCCATTCGTCCAAGCACACGTGTGCTTGCATGTGTGAGCTTGTCCGATAATCCATACTACTCATGCTAAATTAATAAGTAATGGAAATAAGGAGATATATATATATATATATATATATATATATATATATAAAGAAGAGAATAACAAAATATCAGGCAATGTAGGACTAAAGTTTTATTGTAGTTATCCAACAATCCCCAACTAACTAGAAGAAAACTCCAAACATATGAAAGATAAACAACCTGAGCAAAAGAAAAGTTTCATGCATATACACCAATATCTTTCCATTTGAATTGATGTGCAAGAAGTGAAGCTATAACTTTGTCTATGCAGTGAATTTATTTGAACTATAAGATTTGATTGAAATTTCACAACTCATACTACACTTTTGATATCTACATCTCTTTGCGATATGTATGAGCTTTTTATGGCCAGATTCTTACCTCGGAAAGTCATGGTGCTCTAGAGAGATCATCTAAAATCTCCCATAGAAGGCCGCTCCATATTCACCTCAAGTATATGAGTCGATCAAGTGCCTCTCCTTAGCATCACCAAATTTGGTTATGGACTCATGTATTAACCTTAAAATTTTATAATTAATTAAATAAGCTAATTAAAGGAAAGGGACAGGTTAAATAAGAAGGGTAAAAGGAAACGAAGTAAAAGAAGCAGGTATGAGGGCCCAGGCCCAACTTATTGTAGGACAATATACTTTCTCATTATTATTCATTCATTTTATTTTAATCAAACTAAAATAAAACGCTAGAGAAACTCTTTAGTGGTGGGAGCATAAGAAGGAAAATAAGGAGAATATACTAAAATGCAAGCTAGAAGAGACTAAGAAGATTAAATTTATACATCTTAAAGATTTAGGTGAGTAATACTTAACCCTTCGAAACTAATTTCTTATATATGTATGGGATCGATTTTGATCTTTTTTTTTATATGATGGGGTTCATACGGGTTTAAATGCAAAAGTATAAACGGTTAATGAATGTTTTTTAGGAAGGATGTGCATACATGGGATGTTTACATGTGTTTTTCCAAATCTAATGGCTTCAAACCTTAATGAAAGCTTATATATTTTTTATATGAATTTTTGAAGTTGTATGACTTGAAATAAACAAGTAAAATACCCAAAAAGACGAAATAAAGTTAAAATATGGAAGAATAGGGTTTCAGGCAATTTTGGGGAATTTATCAGATTTCTTATAACGAAATAAAAATAAAACCAGCTAAATACTATGCTGGGGTAAAGGGGTATTACGGGGGACACAGGGGAATAAAATCCATAGAAAAATATATCAACAAGGGTTAGGAAAGTGGGAGATAAAATCCAAATTATTTGCTTAAAAGAACACTATAAAAAATAAAAGTGAAATAAGGTCCAATAGGGTAACAACATGTGTAAAGGCACTGTCAGATATGTCAGTTGTTGGGGAATGGCATTGGGGCGGTGGCTCTAAACTTGTAAGCAAGAGTACTATGCTAAATATGAAGGAATCATACTACGCAAATATTTAGAGAAGAACACTTAATAAGCAAAGTGTAGAGCATATTGTGTGGGTCAAGTGGGCTGCGCTAAAGGGAAGAAATGTATAATACTTATAAAAGATAAGTTAATAGGACTTGGGGAGAGGCCAGTTCAGAACAGGGAAGAGATCCCGCATTAAGATGAAAATACAGAGTTAGAAGGGCTATTGACGCCAGGTGGGGACGCCCACTCAAATGCACACCTAGAAAAGGTGAAGAGAGGCATTCAACTTCCAAGAACTACGATGGGGAAGACAAAGTAGTTCCAAATTAAACAAATGTTTAGAGGCTTAGGCAGGTTTGGAATAAGGTCCATAGTATGAGGACTGTAGATGGAGCGGAAGGTTCTTTAGCTAATAAAGATTTAATTTTCCCTATACGAAAAGGGCAGGTCGCATCTTCATATGTGGACCAAACTCTTTATGATGTTATTTTATATTATATTTAACCCCTGCGTGGGCACATTATTTGTGAAAATGTTAACCGAAGTACTTATAAAGGATATTTAAAATAAATTGCTATGTAATGAACATATTAGTTGCTCTATTTACTTTTTTGTGTATTCATATTATACCGAACTCACTTTCATCGTCATTGGTGATGACTGCGGCATCATCGACGTTCATCTTTGGATTTCAAGTGGGGGACGTTACAATTTGGTATCGTAGCTAGGTTAGGGATACCTAAATAAAACCGAGCATAGGTTTAGGGAAACTTAAGTAAAACAGATCTAATAAAAGAAGTAAGTAAAATAAAAATAAACACTGCGGGGAGGGGATGCGCTAATATATATCTCATACTTGTATATTGCTAATCACAACGGGAAGGGCAAGTGCAAGAAGGGAAACTGAAGAAACACTGACTGATGGAGGAAGGGAGGAAAGAATTTTAAGATCGGTAGGGGAGGAAGTTGCATCGCCAGCTAATGAAGCAGGTATGGATGTGAACGTCTTATTATATAGTTCATGGCCTAGATGATGAGGGAAACTGCACCAGAGGCAATATAGCCAAGAGCTACGGTGGTAAGGGAAGATTTCCCAAAGATGAGTAAAGATTACAGCAACCTGGGAGGAAAGATGTTTAATGGGAAAGAGCCTGTAATAGAAGTGCTGAATTGGTTGAGAAGCTGTGTGCGTATATTTGGTGACTTAGGACTGAATGATGCACAGAAGAGAAAACTGACATCAAGGAAGTTACAAGAAGATGCACTGGATTGGTGGGAGATTATAATTGCAAAAACCCCAGAAGAGGGGATCACTTGGGAGTAGTTCAAGTAGAGTTTTGAGGCTTAGTTCATATTGGAGTCTCAGCAGAGTGTTTTGTTAAGGAGGGGTTCATTGACTTGAGGCAGGGTGACCTTACAGTGGAGGGGTACATCCCGAAATTCGATGCATTGGCTAAGTATGGTAGGGAGATTATTAACACTCCTATGAAGAAAAATGAGAAGTTCATTAAAGGCTTGAAGCAAGGGCTTGATCATAAGCTAATGGCTTATCTAGCATCTCCTTATGAGTTTGCAATGAACATGGCCAGAAGATATGATAGCATGTATCAAGAGAAGAGAAGGATGGAGACGAGGGCTAAGGAAAATAGAAGAAGAAGTTCACCTCATACACTAAAGGCAAGAAAGGAGTGCTGAAGGGGAATTGGGCATTTGCTAGTACTAAAGTTGTTGTTGTAGAAGTAGTCTGCTACAACTGCGGACAGAAGGGACATTTTGCTTCAAAGTTCCCCGCCTAAGAATGTTGCATGGTGAAATGCTTCAACTATGATAAGATGGTACATCTAAAGAAAGACTGTCTAGAGCTTAAAGCATAGGTGTATGCTTTGGAGGGACCTAAGGAAGGACCGTTTGCAAAAGAGAAAGGCAAGGGTAAAGTCCTAGAAGGTATGGCTTTGATTTTTGGTATTTCAGTTAGAGTACTGTTTGATACAAGAGCTGCAAACTCTTTTACAGTTAAAGGTTTGGTTGATAGACTTGAATTAAGGGTTACCTATTTAGTCACTTCCATACATATAGCTAATCCGAGTGGAGGGTATGCCACTCTCGGATTGAGACGCACTGACCTAGATATTGAGTAAGGGGGGGTATAAGTTTTCTTGTGACCCTTATGTGTTTGACTTCATAGGATTTGGAGTTATTTTAGAGATGGATTGGAAAGGTATAGTGCGAGGGTGCACTATGAAGGATAATTACCTTGAGTCTTCATGACAGTAGGGATAGGGTGTTTGTGGTATTGGAAGAATGTGGAGAACTGCGTGGGAGCACTTTATATGCGTTAGCTTTGGAGAAAGAGGGGCAAGGAGCATTATTGGTAGTGAAGGAGTTCAAGAAGGTGTTTGAATCAATTTCGGGGTTCCCACCTCCAAGAGCGGTAAAAAGTTACGTATTGAATACTACAAGGGACTGAACCGTTTAGTCGATCTCCTAGTAAAATGCCTCCAAGGGAGATGGAGGAACTGAGGAAACAATTGGTAGAGTTGAAAGGAAGAACTTCATAAGACCAAGCAGCTCAGCATAGGGAGCACCGGCAGTGTTTGTGAAGAAGTTCGATGGGTCTTTCGGACTATGTATAGATTATCGGAAGCTGAATAAAAGGATGGTGAAGAATATATCCTTTGCCAAGAATAGATGACCCTTTTGATCAGTTGAGTGGAGCTAAGGTGTTTTCGTAGTTAGACTTGGCCACAGGGTTCCATCAACTGAGAGTTGAGGAGGAAAGTATTCCTTTGACTGCATTCAGAACTAGATAGGTTCTTATGGGTGGTTGGTTATGTCATTTGGGCTAACCAATGTACCTGCATTCTTTGCAGACTTAATGGACAGGATCTTCCGAGATAAGCTAGATAGATATGAGTTGGTGTTCATAGATGACATTTTAGTATACTCTAAGGATAAAGAGGAGCACACGGTTCACATAAGGCTTGTGCTGGAGACGTTGAGACAACATAAGTTGAAGGTGAAATTTTCTAAATGTCATTTCTAGAGAAGGGAAGTGAAGTTCCTAGACCATGTAATTTTGGAAGAAGGATTAGTGGTAGATCCATCAAAAGATGGAGGCAGTAATTGGGTGGAAGAGACCTGAGATTGTGATTGAGGTGCGAAGTTTTATGGGATTGGCTGGTTATTATAGGAGATTCATTAAGGATTTCTCTCATATAGCTGCACTGATGACTGGGCTGAGTAGGAAGAGAGAGCAATTTGTTTGGGCATAGGAGTGTGAGAAGGCATTCCAAGAACTGAAGCATAGATTAACAAACGCATCTGTGCTAGTAATACCTGAAGTGAATAATGGTATGACTGTGTATACAAACATGTCAGGATTGAGGTTAGGCAACGTATTGATTTAGAAGGAAAAGTAATTGCTTATGCATCTAGGTAGATATGACCCCATGAAGTTAGGTATCTAATGCATGATTTAGAGTTGGCTGCAGTAGTCTTCGCATTGAAGATTCAGAGAAATTATCTCTTGGAGGAGAGGTTTGAGCTGTATACTAAAAACAAGTCCTTGAGATATTTGTTCTCTCAGAAAGATCTGAACATGAGGCAGTAGAGATGGTTATAATTCCTAGTATCGTATGATTTTTGGATAGAATGTACCCCAGGAAAAGGCAACAAAGTGTCGATGCCTTAAGCCGAAGATAGCAAAGTTGTGTTTTGTCAATGTTAGAAGATGGATTGTATTAGAAACGTTTGTCTACGTGTAATGTACAATATCGGAAGAATGATAAATTCTACATAATAATGGATTGTATTAGAAACGTTGTCTGAGTGTAATGTAACAAAGTGCAGGATCAAGCAGCGCAAACAGATATTAGCATGCTTAGAAGTTAGACCTATGCTAGTAGACATGATGGATGAATTGCAGAAGAATGATAAATTCTACATAGACGCAGTGAGGAATTTGGACTCAAGAGTCGAGGTAGTAGAACTGAAGGGGTTCAGTATGGATAAGAAAGGAGTACTATGAAAAAATGGTAGGTTATATGTTCCGAGTATTGGAGAACAGCAGAAGGAAGTATTTGATGAATGTCATCGTTCAAGTCCACCATACATCCTGGAAGTACGAAGATGCACCAAGATATGAAGAGGAGTTTCTTCTTGGAAGGAATGAAGAAAGATGTAGGAGAATATATGAGAAGATTTCTTATATGCTAGTAAGTGAAGGCAGAACGTTAGAAGATAAGCGGGCATCGTAGCCTTTAGAAGTTCCAGTGTGGAAATGAAATTTAGTATCTATAGAATTTATAGATGGATTGTCAAGCACTAGGATAGGGAATGAAGCCACATGGGTCATAGTTGATAGACTAACTAAGTGTGCCCATTTCATTCTAGGGATGGCTAAGATGACTGTGCCAAAGTTAGCAGAAATATATGTAAAGATGATAACAAGACTACACGAGGTGCCAAGCACTATTATTAGTGACCGAGATTTGTTGTTCACTAGTGAATTGTGGAGAAGTCTGCAAAAGGTGTTAGGTACATAATTGCGCATGAGTACTATGTACCATCCATGGACAGATGGGCAGACTAAGAAGGTTAGCAAGGTGCTAGAAGATTTGTTGAGAACATGCATTTTAGACTTCGATGAATCTTGGGAAGATTATCTACATTTGGTAGAGTTTTCATATAACAATGTTTGTTAGAGCAGTATTGGAATGACTCCGTTTGAGGCTTTATATGGAAGGCCGTGTAAGTCGCCTACATGTTGGTTGGAAGCAGGAGATAGGGCTGTGTTAGGACCAGATGTGGTGAAGGATGCCACTAAGAAGGTTGAGCTAATCCGAGCAAGGGTGAAAGCAGCGTAATCTAGGAAAAAGAGTTATCCTCGCACAAGGAGAAAGAAACTAGAGTTTGCAGTAGGCGATCAGGTATTCATGAAGGTATCTTCGATAAGAGGTGTGATGCATTTTGAGAAATCTGCGAAGTTAGCACCTAGATACGTAGGACTGTTTATGACAATAGGAAGGATTAGGAAGGTGGACATAATGTGTATCTACCTAGTGTTTTTGTAGGGATTCATAATGTATTTCACGTATCATGTTTGCAGAAATGCATTAGGGACCGAGGAGCAGCAGTTGATCAGAGGGCAGTAGAAGACTTGGTTATCAAACCAAATATGACTTATGTGCACAGACCGGTTCAAATAGTGGATCGGGATGAGAAGCTTCTTCGAAACAAGGTAGTGAAGCTAGTATGCGTTCAGTGGAGCACGGATCGGTAGGACTGCATGTGGGAAATGGAGGATAAGGTTAGGAGGACCTATCCAGAGTTGTTTGTCATAGATTGGCGCATATGCTATGTATCAAGTTCTGCTTATGTAGACCATATATATGATATAAGGGTTGTTTGCTGTATTAGTAGGTAATACCAGTACATTTTATGTGTGCATGGATTAGGAATTCATATAGATGCTTAGGGTAAGCATAAAGGAGAGGACTAGTCTCTAGTTGACTTAACTGAATTTCGGGGCGAAATTCCTTTAAGGATAGGAGGTAATAACCTTAAAATTTAAAAATAATTAAATAAGCTAATTAAAGGAAAAAGACGGGTTAAACAAAAAAGGTAAAAGGAAATGAATTAATAGAAGTGGGTATGAGGGCTCTGGCCCAACTTATTATGGGTCAATTTATATTACTCATTTTTATTCATTCATTTATTCTACTCAAACTAAAATAAAACGCTAGAGAAACACTTTAATGGTGGGAGCATAATAAGGAAAATAAAGAGAAGATACTAAAATGCAAGCTAGAAGAGACTAAAAAGATTAAAATTACGTATCTTAAAGATCTAGGTGAGTAATATTTAATCATTCTAATCTGATTTCTTATATATGTATGGGATCGTTTTAGATCTATATGTTTTTATGTATGATGGGGTTCATACGGATTTACATGCAAAAGTATAAATGGTTAATGAATGATTTGGGGGAAGGATGTGCATGCATGGGATGTTTTCATGTGTTTTCCATTCTCTAGTGATTTCAAACCTTAATGAAAATTTTATATGATGTTTAAAACCAGATTTGGGAAAGGGTTTACCGTTTAAGGGATTTCTTAAGGTTGTATAATACTATATGAAATTTTGAAGTTGTATGACTCAAAATAAACAAGGAAAATACCCTAAAAGGCGAAATAAAGTTAAAATATGGAAGAATGGAGGTTAACAATTTTAAGGAATTTATCATAATTTTCTATAATGAAATAAAGGTAAAACCAACTAAATACTGCGCTGGGTAAAGGGGTACTGCGGAGGAAGCAGGGGAATAAAATCCATGGAAAAATATATTAATAAGGGTTAGGAAAAAGGAAGACAAGATCCAAATTATTTGCTGAAAAGAACACTGCAAATAACAAAAAGTGAAATAAGATCCAATAGGATAACAATACGTGCAAAGACGTTGTCAGAGATGTCAGAGTTCTCGGGTAATAGCATTGGGGCGGCGGATCTAAACTTATAAGCAAGAGTGCCGCACTAAATGTGAAGGTTAATAAGTAAAGTGTAGAGCGTACTACGCGAGTCAAGGGGACTGCGCTAAAGGGGAGAAATGTATAATACTTATAAAAGATAAGTTAGTAGGACTCAGGGAGGGGCCAAGTCAGAACGAGGAAGGAATCCTACATTAAAATGAAAGGGCGGGGTTAAAAGGTCTATTGACGTTGGGTGGGGGACACTCACTCGAATGTACACTCAGGAAAGGTAAGGAGAGGCATTCAACTTCTAGGAACTATGGTAGGGAAGGTCAAGTAGTTCCAAACTAAACAAATGTTTAGAGGATGCATATGGGTTTTTTTGCGGTCTAAGGCTGCATGTGGGTTTCTTTGTAGTCTACTATGGTGGGGTGGTTCCAAGCAGTTTAAAAAATAAGTAAATAAATTACTGTGATGGGGTGACACCAAGTAGTAAGGAAGTTTAGTAAATAACTATAGAGGGACTGTAGATGGCTGTTTCTTTATAGTCCAAGGCTTAACTAAGTAAATCGTAAAATACCACGAGAGGAGCTAAGTCTGCGCAGTTCGAACTAAAGAATGAATTTAAAAGGATACAATGGTGGGCGATTCTAAGTGATATTAGATAAGAGAAACTTCCAAAGAAAGGGCTTAAAAGAATACTATGGTGGGTGATTCCAAGCAGTATGAGTTAAGAGACAAACCTTAACAGGAAGCTAAGTAAGTTTTGTGTAGGAGCGCAATACCCAATACTAAAGTAAGGTATATAAGAATTGCATAGGGCACCGTTTCAAATACTTTAAACGGATGTTTTATAGATCAAAGAAGAATTTATAAGGACTCGAGTAGAGACAGCCTAGGGAGCGTAGTATTTTAAACTTAGATTCAAAAACAATCTAAACAAGGACTCGTGTGGGGCCAACGCAGGGTGCACAGTAGTAAAGAAAATCTGCTTAAGGAAGTATTTATTTGAAGACGTAAATAAAAAATAATTTGTGTCATAAGTTTAAAGTGTTTCACATATAATTGGTTGAATAGTGAGGGGGAAACATAAACTGTGCAAAGCAGGTTGGTCTCACTATATGTTTGTTTTTAGGGATAGTATTATTCACACCAGACTTTATGTCTAACCCTTGTTTTTATTATTATTTTCCACATAAACTCAAGGGTGCTCAGTTGAGTAGGCTGAGTTTATGGACTTAGGCAGATTTGGGGTAATGGTCACAGTACGAGGACTGAAGACAAAGCAGGAGACTCTTTAGCTAATAAAGATTTTATTTCTGCTGTATGAAAGGGGCGTGCCGCATATGAAGATGTGAACCCGACTCTTTATGATGTTATTTTCTATTATATTTGACCCCTGCGTTGGTACGTTATTTAGGAAATATTAACGGAAGTACTTGTAAAGGATATTTAACGGACATTGCTATGTAATGAACATATTAGTTGATATGTTTACTTATCTATGTATTCATATTATACTAAATTCACTTTCATCGTCGGAAGATAATTTTGGAATGACCGCAGCATCATCAACGTAAATCTTTGGGTTTCAAGTGGGGGACGTTACAACTCATTATGAACATGAAGCTCAACCTTAAGTCAGATAATATAATACATCAAGTGCACTTCAAAGGCACCACCAATTTGTTTATATATTCTATTAGTGATAGAGAAATATAAGTAATGTCCATCAAGTATATCTCAAAAGTACTACCATGACTGGTTATGAAATTAATAGGGAAAAATTGGTAAAACCTATCCAGTGCGTCTCAAAAGCACCACCAAAATTAGTTGTAGATTTAATAGAAATTTTTATTATATAATCCATCAAGTGCGTCTCAAAAGCACCACCAAAACTGGTTATAATTTAATAGTAAAAAGGTATATAGAATCCATCAAGTCCATTTAAACTAGTTACGGATTTAATAGGGAAACTGTTTATATAATCCATCAAGTGCATCTCAAAAGCATCACCAAAACTGGTTATCGGTTTAGCAAGAGTAATAGACTCGATCGTAGAAAAAATCCATCAAGTGCATAACATAAGAACCACCAAAAACTGGCTATGGATTAATGATGAACGTATAGTTCAAAATCAAGACCATCACGAATGAATCAATCAAGTGGGTCACAAGAGTACCACCAAAATTGGTTATGGGTTCAAAAGGAAATCAATCACAAAAATTGGATGGGAAAGAGTAATCATGTGGTCTTATTTGATTGTCAATGGGCATTCATTAAACTTTACTCTACTCTAGGCCTAAGGCACATTCCTCTTGAGGATTCAAGGACCATATTTCTTGGTGATCCTTTCATGAGTGGATCTACAAAGTTCTTTTCTAATCTTACATATTCCAATGAAATCACCCCTTCCTTCAGAAGTTTCTTGTCCGCTTTGTGTCTAACATGAGTGTGCCTTCTTTTTCCATTATACACTATTCTTTGCAATTCCAACAGTGGCCTATGAATCACCGTGCAAGGAAACTAGAACATTAGTTTTTTCCCCTAGTAGAATTTCTGCCAACAAGTCTTTCAAACATTCTGCTTCTTGACCTACCAACTCAAGAGCAATAAACTCAGATTCCATAGTAGATCGTCCAATGCATGTCTGTTTATAGGACTTTCATGATATAGCACCTCCTCCTAAAATGAATACATAGCCAAAAGGGAAGCTAACTTCATTGATATCTGTAATCCAGTTTGCATCACAAAATCCCTCCAAAACAGCAAGATATTTATTAAAATGCAAGCACCAATCAATTGTACCCTTAAGGTACCTCAAAAGACGACGAAGAGCATCCTAATGTTTGTTATTGGGGTTGTGAGTGTACCTAATCAAACAACTCACGGCGTAAGCTATGTTAGGTCTGGTATAATTCGTAAGAAATGTTACGCTTCCAATGACTTTATCATATTCATCTATGACACACTAGGCCCTTTGTTCCTTTGAAGATTCTTACTAGGATCATACGGAGATCGAATATGAGTCACATCAAAATAATTAAACCTTTTAAAATTTTCTCTATGCAATGAGATCGATTTAGTGAGAAACCGATTGTCGTTTTCCTTATTTTAATTTCAAGTACCACATCAGCCTCTCCCAAATCTTTCATCTCAAATTGGTAGGATAAGCATTTTTGCATCATTTACTACGACTGTGTTTGTATCAAAGATCAGCATGTCTTCAACATAAAGGCAAATAATGACACAACGAGCACCAAACACCCATGAATATACACAGGAATCAGAGGCATTCACTATATAACCATTATTTACTAGGGTACTATCAAATTTTTCATACCATTATTTAGGAGCCTATTTTAGGCCATAAAGAGAGTTTCTTAATATGCAAACCTTATCTCTTGACCAGGAACCACGCAAGCAATAGGTTGTTCCATATAAATTTCTTCTTCCAGGCCACCATTAAGAAAAGCAGTTTTCACATCCGTTTGGTTCACTACTAAATTGTGAATAGCATCCAAGGCAACAAAACTTATAATAGTACCACCTTGGTGACAGGGGAATAAGTGTCAAAACAAATAATGTCTTTCTTTTGAGTGAACCCAACAGCTACTAATCTAGCCTTGAATTTATCTACGGAATCATCAGTTTTCAATTTCTTTCTAAAGATCCACTTAGTCCTAATTGATTTGCATCCCTTGGGTAGGTCAACTATGTCCCTGGTATGGTTAGATGTTACAGAGTCAATTCACTTTTAATATCAGTTTTCCAAGAATTATTATCCCAAGAGTTAATTGCCTCTTCGTATGTTTTAGGATCTCCCTCAATTAAAGTACAGAAACAATGGTATTATTAGTCCTTTCAAAATTGATGTTTTATACCAAAAAGGCGGTGATGAAGTCTGGTTCAAAGTTAGTCTCTGTACCTTGTCTTTTACTCCTTCTAAATTCATTATGAGATCCATTGGCAACAGGTGGTAGAGTAGGCAAAGACAACAACTCATCGGTGATAATAGAAGAGCTCTCATTATTATAGTTCTATAAAGGAAGAAATTTTCAAATAATACAACATCTCTACCCTCACAAATAGTTCGATCATTTAAAGATGTGAATCTATATGCAACACTATTAGAAGCATAGCCAACGAATACACAATCGAATGTTTTAGATCCTATATTAGTTTTTCTAAAGTCTAATGTCTAATGTTTTAGATCCATTAGTTTTTTAAAATAAAATTATAAGTTAAAATAATCTAATGGCGTTCTGCGATCTGCGTTTTGGTGTCTGGTTTATTTTTCCTCAGGCTTTCTGCTTCTGTCTTTTCTCCTCGTCTCCTATTCAATGACGAAGAAGAAGAAGCCTGCTCTGCCTTCTGCTCTCCCGTGTGGTGTCAGTGCTGATGTCCTTTCTGCAGCAGTTCCACGTGTTTCGTCGACGAATTTTGGATGTGTTTCTTCTGACACTTCTGCCAGTGATAACCCAATGGCCAATCTTTTGGTTGATATTGCCTCTTCGCTACCTCTAGCTAGTCATGTTCCTGTCTGCCCTCTCGTTTCAACCCCTCTCTCGCCGTTACTATCGAGTAGAGATATGTCCACTTGGTCTGATACTGAGGTTGGGTTTAAAATTTATGCTGAGAAATCTGGTATTGCAATTGAATCTGGTAGTGTAGGGGAAACAGCGCATGTTGTTAGTTTGAATGATGCGAATGATCTCTCCCACACTTCATTTGGTGTTTCTTTAGGTTGCACTACTGGTGTTTGTGGAAATGCTTTAGACACTATTCCTCTGTCTGCTGTTTCAAATGCAAATTTGGTGGTTCCTGCCCCTCCTCGACCTGTCCCAAAGTGGTCATCCTTATTTTCCAAGATGCCTCTTAATGCCGGTGTGCATTCGCCACGTCTCTTTGATATTGTTGAGCATGAGGGTGTGTTGATCCCGCCATCGGAGGTCATCGAAGCCGGTGTGGATTTTTGGAAAGACCACTTGGTTGGTTTCTTTCTTGACTCCAATCCTCCCTATCATATTGTTAAGGCAAGGTGCAACTCTGCATGGAAGCCAAGGGGTGATCTGAGTGTTCACTTTGATAACGAAATGTTCTATTTTAAGTTTTCGCGTAGTGATGAAAGGCTTCGCATTCTTGAGGCCGACCCCATTCTTATTGATGGTAAGCCTTTTATTATTACTACTTGGAGTCCTTCTGTGGATCGTGCGAAGGAGCAAGTTCTATCTATTCCTGTCTGGGCCCACTTTTCGCATATTCCTTTTGTTCTCCAGCCTCTTATTGGGATTGACTGGCTAGCTGGTCTTGTGGGTAAGGTGATATGTTATGATGCAAATACTGTGGCCAGAAAGAAACTAGTTTATGCCAAAGCTCTAATCGAGATTACTCCTAACAAACCACTGCCTAATGTTTTGAAGGTCAGATTAGATGAGTGCCACATTGCTAAGGTCAGAGTTTGTTATAGTTGGAAACCTGAGATTTGTTCGTCTTGTCAGTCCTTTGGCCATCTTGCAGATTCTTGTTCTTCATCGTCTGTTTCCCTAGCTGTTCGGTTACCTCTTCCTCGTCCTCCTGCTCGAAAGTGGGTTCAGAAGGTCTCTCTTGTTGTCCCTTTTGTTGTTGCTCCGGTAGCTTCCATTGCTGTTGCTACCTCTGTGGATCCTCCTGTTGTTGCTCCGGTTTGTGTGGCTTCATCTTCTTCTCCGCTAGTTCAAGCTCCTACTTCTGTTTCTCCTCCATCGGTCTTGGAGGTTCTCCCTTCAGCTACCTCGTCTGATATCATTTCCAGGAATTCTGATGAACGTGCTTGGATTCATGTACCTTCTGATATGAGATTTTCTCCTGAGAGAGACACCTTTTATGCTTTTATCAGTGAAGATGGGGGTGAGAGCCGGTATCTTATCTACCATATTGAGGGAGATGGTTTGTGCCTTACTAGGGATGGTGCGATTGGTGAGGAGAACAAAAGTAAGTTTTATGATGTCACTTGAGATAGGAAATTTATTTACTCTCCTACCTCTGTTGGTTATGACCCTCATCTAGCTGCTCTTTTCGCGGGATTTTCTCATGTTACTGGTCCATCTCTGGTTGATGGTCGTGATTGTTCTCCCTCTTCTGAGGAAGCTTAGTCATGATGTTATAGTAGTTTAGGCATTTTAGTCTAGCTCCTGTGCTCTCTTTTTATTTTCGTTTTGGGCTTGCTGCCCGTATAGTTGTTCTGTGCATGTGCAGAGCACCTGTTTTTTTCATTTTATATACAGTGGCACGGCTCACTATAAAGCCGGCTAGCCTTGCTAAAAAAAATAAAAATAAAATAAACCTACCTTAGTAAGACACCCCCACACTTTCAATAAATTTATCTTTGAAGGAAAACCTCTCCATAATTTGTAAGGGGTTTTATCCAACTTTTTATGAAGCGTTCTAATAATTATATACATGTGGATAATACAGCTTCCCCCTACATATTGTTAGCCATATCAGAGCTTAAAAGCATTCCATTCATCATATTCTTAAGAGTCTTATTTTTTCTTTTAGCTACTCCATTTTGTTGTGGGCCGAAAGGAGCACTAATTTCATGGAAAAATTCAATTTTACCACAGAAACTTTTTAGAAAATCAGTACAATACTCACCACCCATATCAGACCTAAGCCTTTTGATTTTTCGGTCTAACTGGTTTTCCAACTTCAGCCTTAAATTTAAGAATATTTCTACAATCTCATCTTAGATCCAAGTAGATAGATTTTGGTGTATCTAGAAAAATCATCAATGAATGTTACCTAATAGCATTTACCTCCTCTACAGATTGTGTTTTTAAAATCTACAGGTCCGAGTGTATTAATTGTAGTAATTCAGTACTTCTCTTAGTGATTGATTTGAAAGGTTTTTTTAACCTGTTTGGCATCAACACATACAGGACATTTGGGAGACAAAGTGTCATTTTCTATATTTAGCATATTCAGTTTGCTTGGTCTATTGATTGAGCCTGCATTAACAAGTCCAAATTTATTATGCCATAAGTCAAAGGATTCAGTCATATAAGCAAAAACAGTACTTTCATTACTAGAAACATCAGAGTTTAATACAAATAGACCATCAGTTGGATATCTCTTTCCCACAAATAACTCATTCCTGGTTATTACAACTTTATCAGATTCAAAAACAAGCTTTATCTCAGCCTTGTTCAGTAACCCAGTAGATACTAAGTTCCTACAAAGGAAGGGGACATACAATACATCATTCAAAGTCAAAGTTTTTCCAAAAGTAAGTTTAAGAAGAACCTTTCCTTTTCCAAGTACTCCAGCATTAGCAGAGTTTCCCATGAAGACACGCTGACCATCTTCTGCATCCTGGAATTGATGGAAAAGCTTCGATGTGCACAGAGATGTTTAGAAACTCCTATATCCAGCACCCAATTAGTCTTGTTTTCCTCCAAGTTAGCCTCGATAATTAAAGTAGTTATGATATTGTAATATCCCCCTACTTGGAGGCCCAAAACTAACGGCTACGGATGGTGCAGTCATCCATAGTTTAGTCTTCAGCGACCAAATACGGCGGTGCTAAATACGTTGATACACATATCACAAGTATATGGAAAAAAATTTAAAAATTCAAAAACATATTTCCACATTCAAATCAAAACATTTTATGTTCATTACATAATCCCAAAACGTTAACCAAGTTCAGCAAAAATATAATTATTACACATACCCCAAGAGCGACATATGAAGATGCCCCTTTGGTTGATCAGAGTATATAGTAAGGCTAATAAATCTGCCTTTACATCCAAATACACAGCGGAAAAGAAAACTCTAAATAACTATCTGCCTCCTGTATGCCTCTGGAAGCTTTATTCGTCTAAGAAAAACCTGAAAACCCTAAACCTTAAACTACTCAAAATCAATTGAGTGCCCGAGAGTTTAAGTGGAAAGCAAAAACTTCTAGTTGGACATAAAGCCTGGTATGAATAATAGTCTATCATCTCAAACCAAATAGATATCTAGTGAGACCACGCCGCTTAGCGGAACGGGTCTTCCCCTCACTAGTATCCTAAAACCTTTATAAAACCATATACTGTGCTCCTGCATCCACAATGGCTAAAAACATAGTATTTCAAAACATTACGATAATATGCAAAATAAGCAAATCAAACCTGGATTTCCCCATCCCCATTTATTCTGACCATATGTCTCAATTATAGTTTCTAGGATTACTATTAACCTATTAGTTTTCATGGGCTAACTAATAACCGATTAAACATTTAAGGACTCCATGTCCAATTACATAATTTTCATGGGCTTACTATGAACCTATCTATCTGACATCTTCATTTACACATAGTTTTCATGGGCTAACTATGAACCCGTCTATCTGACATCTTCATTTACACATAGTTTTCATGGGCTAACTATGAACCTGTCAGTCATGGGCTAACTATGAACCTGTCTATCTGACATCTTCATTTACACATAGTTTTCATGGGCTAAATATGAATCTGTTTATCTGACATCTTCATTTACACCTATTTTTCATGGGCTAACTATTAACCTATTGGCCCCTGCCAATATCATACAGTTTTTCATGGACTTACTGGAAACCTATCGGCCCCTGCCAATATCTTTCCATTATATTTTACTCATTCAAGAGTTTATTCAATTTATATTCACTACTGGGTTAACCTAACTGGTTCTCCTACCCTTTTTCCCAAAATACAGTTATGTGTCCATTATAAAATGAATGTGTTCATATTAGAAGAAGCAATATAACAATCTAGTAATACCACTCCCATGGGTTTAATTTATCAAAGATAGATTCTTCTTAAACCATTATAAAAACTTCTTTAATATAGCCATGGTTTTTCCTTTAAAAATAGAGTTTCGGTCATAAAACCTTTCGATACCTTCGAAACCTAGCTTTCGACTTCATAGAATAATCTCCTTCGCAAGCTCTTAAAAACATTAGGCTTATGTCTTATAATACTTTAAATTCTACCTTTCGAAAATATAAAACTTGGTCAAAAGAAAACAATTTTACAACGCCTTCAAAAGTATCTCATTCAAAGACAAAGAAAACCAAGCAAACATATTCGAAAGCAAAGAAAACAACCCCTTCAGAAATATAAAACTTTGTTTTAGAAATAACTTTTTATAGGCGTATAATTAAGGTCTCTAACTTATTCATTGTGTTCAAATGATGGTTTCCCTTTCCGTAGAGTGGTCACAATAGAAAAATGGGCTTATAGTTAGAAAGTTATGCATATTTGAAGTTTACAAACAAAGCTGGAGAAAACTGCTACAAAAGAGCTTCCGCAACGTTTACAACTGCTGTCGAAAGGGAGCTTCCGACAAAGTCGGAAGGTTCATCAAAAATGCTGAAAGGTGCAGAAGGTTCTACGACGAAAGGTTGCTTCCGACAAGGTCGGAAGGTTCATAAAAATGCTGCAGAAAGGTGGAGAAATGCTGCGGATGGTTCTATGACGAAAGGTTGCTTTCTACAAGGTCGGAAGGTTCAGTGGCAGAGTCGTAAATAACTCGAAAACGACCACACTTATTTTTTGTCAAATTTCTATTGGTTAATAACATACTTTAACAATTCTTTGTCAAATTTCTATTGGTTAAAGACATATTTTAGCAATTTATTTGCAGAAAATCTATTATGGATCAGATTTATTATTTTTGAAATTATTTTCAAAATAATTAATTATATTAATATTTTAATACGATTATTAAGTCTTTTTAGCTTAGAAAATTCATAATAAATCGAAATCGCTTGGGAAAAATCTCAAAAATTCACCAAAAATCTAAAATAACATTTTCTTCATCATATAATAATTTCGGGGCAGAATTCAGTATTTTATTATTTTTAATAATTAAAATCCGGAGTAAATGTTTTTTTCACCTTAGGAAATTTATCAAATATTCCTATTAACTACGAAAATTATGAAATTAAAAACACATCTCCAAAATTACGTTTTACAGAACATAGCCAAAAATCAAGCCGTTTGGACGTCATTTACTAAGGTTTTTGCTCTAAAACCCATTATTTTAATTCCGTAAAAATCCCAATAAATCACCATAAATCGTTATTCTATCCAAATAATGATTATTAGATCCAAACATGATCGGCACAGCAAAATACATTCAGTTGCTATCTATAACCGAACCAAAACAAGTAAAAATGAGATGATTTACACTATTATTCACCTTGATTGGTTAATTGGAGAATGAGATAATTTTCTAGCTTTAATTCCTTAGCTTTACCTTTAATTTATTGTTCTTTCTTGAGCTTTTAATGGCCGGCCGAAATATAGGTGAGGAGTTATGAATGAGAAAGTAAAAGTTTATTAAGGTGGAGGGAGAGATTTATACAATGAAATGTAGCCCCATTTCCTAGTTTACCCCTTAGGAAATTCCTCCTTCTTAATTTGGTTAAGTCCTATTTTTGTTCATTCATTAAGACACGGTCATTAGATTTATTAATCTCATCTCCCTAATTATTCACATTATTCTATTTAATTTACCTAATTAAATATCTTGAATAATGTTAAACAAAAATTAGGAGTGTTATAGGCCCCCCTTAGAGAATTTCATCCTCAAAATTCAGTAAGGACTACAAACAAGCATAACAACCTTGCAAATAAAAGCTAGTATGTCCTACCAACTAATAAGTCTATATAAAACAAATATAGAGCATACCCTCAAAGTAGATCAGGATACAGATCTCGGATATTGTCCTCTGTCTTCCAAGTACAATCCTTCTCGTTATCGCTCCATTGAACTTTCACCAACTTGACTGTCTTGGTCCTCAATCTTTTCTCATCTCTCGCTACAACCCGAACTAGTTGTCTAGCAAAAGTCAAATCAGGCTCTACTACCAAGTCCTCCAACTCCGTCTGAGGAATAGTAGGCTCTGGATCATGCACATACTTGCGAAGATGAGACACATGGAATACATTATGGACACCTTCCATACTGCTCGGTAACTCTACTCTGTAGTAATTTTTCCAATCCTTTCTAAAATCTGGAATGGTCCAACATATCTCTGGGCCAACTTCCCAACTTTCCAAACTGTACCACACCCTTCATTGGTGATACTTTAACGAAGACCCTGTCTCCCACTGAGAACTCTAGGTCTTTACGCCTTTTATCTACGTAACTTTTCTGCCTGGATTGAGCTTCCTTCATCCGACCTCGGATTAATTCAATATTTTCTGACGCCTCTCTAACCAAATCCGGACGTAAGACCAACCTGTCTCCGGTCTCTAACCAACATGCCGGCGATTTGCATGGTCTTCCATACAAAGCTTCAAAATGCATCATTCCTATACTGGTCTGATAGCTATTATTATAGGAAAACTCAATCAAATATAGGTAGTCCCCCCAAGATCCACCAAAGTCCAATGTACAAGCTCTTAGCAAGTCCTCAAGTACCTTGTTGACTCTCTCTGTCTACCGAACAGTCTGTGAGTGATAAGTTGTACTCATCTTGAGCTTGGTACCTAATACCTCTTGTAGACTCCTCCAAAATTCGCTAGTGAATAATGTATCCCTGTCACTGACTATGCTACTAGGAATCCCATGAAGTCTAACTATGTTCTTCATGAACAACTTTGCTAAAATAGGTGTCGTTCTCGTCGACTTTACTAGAATGAAATGGGCACTCTTGGTCAACCTGTCCACAATAACCCATATACTCTCATTTCCTTTCCTTGACCTTGGCAACCCATCTATAAAATCAATGGATATCGAATCCCATTTCCAAACTGGAATATCTAGAGGCTGAAGTAACCCACTTAGCTTCTGATGTTCGGCTTTCACTTGTTGATAGTTCACACTTTTCCTAACCCATAAGCTAACATCCCTCTTCATGCCTTCCCAATAGAAGCTCCTCTTCATATCTTGATACATCTTGGTCCCTCCAGGATGAATCGTAAACTTGGATCAATGACATTCCTCAAGAACTTCTCTTCTCAAATTCTCCACATATGGAACACATAATCGTCCCTTCTTTCTCAACCATCCTCTCTGGTCAAGACAAAAATCTTTCAAATATTCGACCTCGGTTCCAACCTCAAATCTTCTGATCCTCTCAGCTAATGATGGATCCTTCTTCTGTTTGGAAGCAACTCTCTTGATCAATACTGGTCGAACTTCCAAATAGGACAACATGACAGTACTTTGACTAGAACTAGCAGTCGATCTTAACTACACACCACAACTGGTCAAAGCTTCCAGATCTTTCCACTCCACCAATATAGCCAACACCACATTCTGATGTCTTCTGCTGAGAGCATCCGCTACTTTATTGCCTTTCCCTGGGGTATATTCTATATCAAAATCATAAGCATCCAAAAACTCCAGCCACCTCTACTGTCGCATATTCAACTCCTTCTGAGAGAATGGGTATCCCAAAGACTTATGATTGGTATACAATTCAAATCTCTTCCTCAAGAGATAATGCCTCCAAATATTCAAGGCAAAAATTACCGCTGCCAACTTCAAGTCATGAGTATGATATCTTACTTCGTGCGGTCTAAGCTGCCTAGATGCCTAAGCAATGACTTTATCCTTCTGCATCAATACTGCTCCCAATCAGTCCCACATGCATCTGTGTATACTACCAACCCTTGGTTACCATATGGAACTACTAATACTGGAGCATCGGTCAATAAATGCTTTAACTTAAGGAATGCTCCCTCACATTTGTCGGACCAAACAAACTTTACTTCCTTCCTGGTAAGCTTAGTCAAAGGCGCTGCTACCCGCGAGAAATCCTTGATGAATCTCCGGTAATAGCCAGCAAGTCCAAGAAAACTTCTGATCTCAGTCAACGTTTCTGGTTTCTTCCAATTGTTAACAGCTTCGATCTTATCTAGATCGACTGACAATCTCTTCTCTGAAACCACATGACCAAAAAACTTAATCTCTTTCTTCCAAAAATGACACTTGAAAATTTTCGCTTTTAGCTAATTCTGCCTCAAGCGTCTCCAACACAACTCTAAGATGAATCCCATGCTCTCTTTCATCTTTTGAGTATACTAAAATATCATCTATGAATACTAATACGAACCTATCCAAGTGCTCTCAGAAAACTCGGTTCATCAAATTAACGAAGAAAGCAGGTGCATTTGTCAATCCGAATGGCATTACTAACCATTCATATGATCCATATCTGGTTCGAAACACCGTCAATGGGATACTATCCTCTGCCACTCTTAGTTGATGGAAACATGTCGCCAAGTCCAATTGGGAAAACACTCTGGCTCCACTCAACTGATCAAATAAGTCATCAATTCTCGGCAATCATAACCGAATCATTTTCTCAGTGGAGAATTCAAGTAAGAGTGTTTGTGCTTTGTTAAGTGCCTTGTAGGTGGGAGATGACCTTAGTCAGGATCATGTAGCTAGAGAATTTGTTGATGTATTTGAGCCGATCACTGGATTACCACCGAAACAAGCTATAGAGTTTTGAATAGACCTTGTACCGGGAGCTAAATCTGTCAGTAAACCACCTAGCTGAATGTTGCCGATAGAGATGAAGGAATTGAAGGTGCAACTAGTGGATCTTGAGGGAAGAAATTTTATTAGACCAAGCAGTTCGCCTTAGGGAGCGACCGCGGTGTTTGTAAAGAAACTAGATGGGTCGTTAAGGATGTGTATCGACTACCGTAAGCTAAACGAGAGGACGATCAAGAATAAGTATCCTTTGAGGTGCCTCAACGATAATTCCCGATCTTGGAAAAATATCCTAGCCTCATACTTATCCAATTAATCCATACCCAAAATGATCCCGAAATCTACGAAATCAAAAACATACAAACTGCATGCAAACTTATGACCTAACAAATCAAGTTCTAACTGGTCACATCTCATCCCAAGAGTTGCATGCCCTCCTAATGGATTTGCAACCCTTAAGGAAGTAACAATGTATGTGGGTTCTATACATAACCTATCAACCAAATACTATGATATAAATGAGTGTGATGCACCAGTATCAAAAAGTACTATAACCGGTATACTCTGAATCAAAAGCGTACCTTCCATCACAGTTTTTCCTTTCTCTGCGGCAGTAGGCCTAGAAGAAGACGGTGGTCCAATAGCAAACACCTTCCCTCTGTCCGCCCGGACTAGCTTTGGACACTGGCTTTTATAATTCCCAACTTGGTCACAGTTGAAGCATTTCACATTCTTCTTCTCTGTAGGCTTCTTTCCTTTACCAGATCTGCACTCGTTGGCATAATGGCCCTTCTTATCACAATTATAACACACTAAATCAGCCTTCGCTTTCTTGGTAGCAACCCCTTTTTGGGCTTCTTTCCTCTTGAAGAATTTCCTTTTCTTTCCCTAACGGCCTTGGGACTCAAATGGTTTCTCCCTAATAGACACAGAAAACATCTCCTCATGGAGAATGGCCATCTCCACCACTACACGGCAAGGCTCCCTAATATGAGTCATAGCCATTCTTCCAAGCTCTGGCCTCAATTCTCGAATGAATCTCTCATTCCTTCTGACATCAGTGTCAACAAAAGCATAACCATATCAAGATAGCTCATCAAACTTAGCAGCATACTCGATCACTGACATCTCTCCTTGTACAAGATCCATGAATTTCCTCATCAATGCCGACTTGGCAACCTCGAACAAGAACCTCTGCTCAAACCTTCTTCTAAAATTAGCCCATGCCAGCCCTTCCTCCGGAAATTTGACTGTCACACTATTCCACCAGTGAAGCGCTAACCCTTGCAACTGTCTAGAGGCTAGCCTTCTCTTCTCTCCGTCATCCAAGCCTAAATTTGTAAAGATCCTTTCACAGTTCCAAATCCAGTACTTCACTTCAACAACGTCCTCTGTTCCATGAAAAGGCTTTCCTCCCAAACTGGTATAATCCCTGCTCAGCTTGGCATAGTTGTTACCAACTGAGGCCACAGGATTGGCTCCTCCAATATTCACAGCATTACCTCAAGCTACCCCTACAGCTGCTCCAGCTTGCATCAAGTTGACGAAGAACTGATACATCATCCCCATATATACTGGTGGGGTTCTAGTACTTACATTGGCCTTTGACTTGGATTAGCATTAGTCTGTCGACCTTGGCTCCTCCTGGTATTAGGTCGAGCATTACTATTTGTTGTGGTGCTTCCTCCATCTAGATTTCCTCTTCCGTTTCTTACTTCCATATCTTCTTTCTCGTAAATCTGCATATGAGCCTTAGTAAGATACAAAAGAACGGTCTAAGAGAGAGGAACACGTACTTATATATATATATATATATATAGCAAATACAAGTATGTTACTGTAACGTTAACCAAACCCCAATCTTATTCTTTAATTCATTAGGATTATGTTTGAAAACGTTTGGTTTATTTTATGTTTTACCATAAACATATGTTCTAATACCAACTTGTAACATCCCCCTGCTTGGAGGCCCAAAACTAACGGCTACGGATGCTGCAGTCATCCATAATTATTAATCTTTGGCGATCAAATACGGCGGTGCTAGATACATTGATATACAGATTACAAGAATATGGAAATTAAAATTTAACAATTCAAAAACATATTTCCACATTCAAATCAAAACATTTCATGTTCATTACATAATCCCAAAACGTTAACCACATTAAGCAAAAATATAATCAATACACATACGCCAAGAGCGACATATGAAGATGCCCCCTTGGTTGATCAGAGTATATAATAAGGCTACTAAATATATCTTTACATCCAAATACACAGTGGAAAAGAAAACTCTAAATAACTATCTGCCTCCTACACGCCTTCGGAAGCTTATTCGTCTAAGAAAAACCTGAAAACCCTAAACCTCAAACTACTCAAAATCAATTGAGTACCCGAGAGTTTAAGGGGAAAGCAAAAATTTCGAGTCGAACATAAAGCCTGGTATGACTAATAGTCTATCATCTCAAACCAAATAGATATCTGGTAATACCACACCGCTTAGCGGAACGGGTTTTTCCCTCACTAGTATCCTAAAACCTTTATAAAACCATATACCGTGCTCCTGCATCCACAATGGTTAAAAACATAGTATTTCAAAATATTATGATGATATGCGAAACAATCAAATCAAACCTAGATTTCCACATCCCCATTTATTCTGACTATTTGTCTCAATTATAGTTTCTAAGATTACTATTAACCTATTAGTTTTCAAAGGCTAACTAATAACCGGTTAAACATTAAGGACTCCATGTCCAATTACATAGTTTTCATGGGCTTACTATGAACCTGTCTATCTGACCTCTTCATTTACACAAAGTTTTCATGGGCTAACTATGAACATGCCTATCTGACATCTTCATTTACACCTAGTTTTTATGGGCTAACTATTAACCTATTGGCCCCTGCCAATATCATATAGTTTTTCATGGACTTACTGGAAACCTATCGGCCCCTGCCAATATCTTTCCTTTATATTTTACTCATTCAAGAGTTTATTCAATTTATATTCACTACTGGGTTAACCTAACTGCTTCTCCTACCCTTTTTCCCAAAATACAGTTATGGGTCCATTATAAAGTGAATATGTTCATATTAGAAGAAGCAATATAACAATCTAGCAATACCACTCCTATGGGTTTAATTTATCAAAGATAGATTCTTCTTAAACCATTATAAAAACTTCTTTAATATAGCCATGGTTTTTCCTTTAAAAATAGAGTTTCGGTCGTAAAACCTTTCGATACCTTCGAAACCTAGCTTTAGACTTCATAGGGTAACCTCCTTCGAAAGCTCTTAAAAACATTAGGCTTCTGCCTTATAATACTTTAAATTCTACCTTTTGAAAATATAAAACTTGATCAAAAGAAAACAATTTTACAACCCCTTCGAAAGTATCTCCTTCGAAGGCAAAGAAAACCAAGCAAACATATTCGAAAGCAAAGAAAACAACCCCCTCGAAAATATAAAACTCTATTTTAGCCATAACTTTTTATAGGCATGGAATTAAGGTCTCTAACCTATTCCATTGCGTTCAAATGATTGTTTCCCTTTCCGTAGAGTGGTCACAATTGAAAAATGGACTTACGGTTAGAAAGTTATGCCTATTTGAAGTTTACAAACTAAGCTGGAGAAAACTGCTACAAAAGGGCTTCCGCAATGTTTACAACTGCTATCGAAAGGGAGCATCCGACAAGGTTAGCATCCGACAAGGTTGGAAGGTTCATAAAAATGCTGTAGAAATGTGCAGAAATATTGCGGAAGGTTCTATGACGAAAGGTTGCTTTCGATAAGGTCGGAAGGTTCATAAAAATGCTGCAGAAAGTTGGAGAAATGTTGCGGAAGATTCTACGAGGAAAGGTTGCTTCCAACAAGGTCGGAAGGTTCAGTGGCAGAGTCGTAAATAACTCGAAAACTGCCACACTTATTTTTTGTCAAATTTCTATTGGTTAATAACAAACTTTAACAATTTTTTGTCAAATTTCTGTTGGTTAATGACATATTTTAGCAATTTATTTGCAGAAAGTCGGTTATAGATCAGATTTATTATTTCCGAAATTATTAATTATATTAATATTTTAATATAATTATTAAGTCTTTTTAGCTTAGAAAATTCATAATAAATCGAAATCGATTGGGAAAAATCTCAAAAATTCACCAAAAATCTGAAATAACATTTTCTTCATCATATAAAAATTTCGAGGCAGAATTAAGTATTTTATTATTTTTAATAATTAAAACCCGAAGTAAATGCTTTTTTCACCTTAGGGAATTCATCAAATATTCCTATTAACTCTGAAAATTATGAAATTAAAAACTTATCTCCAAAATTACGTTTTACACAACATATCCCAAAATCAAGCCGTTTGAAGGTCGTTTACTAAGGTTTTTACTCTAAAACCCATCATTTTAATTCCGTAAAAATCCCAATAAATCACCATAAATCGTTATTCTATCCAAACAATAATTATTAGATCCAAACATGATCAGCACAGCAAAATACATTCAGTTGCTATCTATAACCGAACCAAAATAAGTAAAAATGAGATGATTTACACTATTATTCACCTTGATTAGTTAATTGGAGAATGAGATAATTTCCTAGCTTTAATTCCTTAGCTTTATCTTCAATTTATTGTTCTTCCTTGAGCTTTTAATGGCTGTAGATGAGGAGTTATGAATAAGAAAGTAAAAGTTTATTAAGGTGGAGGGAGAGATTTATACTAAAAAATGTAGCCTCATTTCCTAGTTTACCCCTTAGGAAATTCCTCCTTCTTAATTTGGTTAAGTCCTATTTTAGTTCATTCATTAAGACACGTACATTAAGACACGTACATTGGATTTATTAACCTCATCTCCCCGATTATTCACATTATTCTATTTAATTTATCTAATTAAATATCCTGAATAATGCTAAACAAAAATTAAGGGTGTTACAGATATCTTCCTCCTCAATAAGATTAGCTAGTGCTTTGACATTGGCAGCTTGCTTCTGATATCGTCATCCTTTCTGCTGGAAGCATTGATGCGTCTTATGACCTGGTTTGCTACAAACATAACATATGGCCTTTTTCTTCTAAATTTTATTATTTTTGGTTTAGAACACCAAATTTTCTGATTAGCATAATTCTAAGTCTTTTTCGCTTTGTTTTGAATCTATCTGCATTAGATTAATTTCCAGTTTCCACGGGATTTGCATTACCAGAGTCTATGGTCATAGAACTGAAATTATCCTTCAAACAATTTGCTTCCTCGGTCTGCTTGTGACTGATTAGTCCTTGAAGAGAAAGAACCTTCCTTTTGTGTTTGAGATAATTTCTGTAATTGCTCCAAGATAGCGGGAATTTTTCCAGCAGTACATTGGCTTGTAGAACCTCATACATTTTCGTTTCTTCGTTGAGTATGTCAGATACCAAGTTTACATATTCATGAATCTGCTCCATTATTGACTTGTTGTCAACCACCTGAAATTGAAACCATTTATCTACCACGTACCTTTTTCTTCCAGCATCGTCCGCTCCATATTTATTTTTTATCCTTGCACTAATGATCTTTGCTGATTTCTGATTAACAAATAGATCAAATAGTTTGTTTAACATGCATGTCAACATGTGTTCCCCGACTAACTTGTTGTCCTTTTCAAATATCCTTTTGATTTCATCATCATTTTCCTTTAGTACGACGTTCTGCTGTGCAGTTTCGATTGTGGCTGGAGCAGTAGCTTCTAAAACCTTAATAGGGGATTCAATATACATGACATAATCGACTTCCACTTGCTTGAATAGGATGAGTAGTTTCTAGGACCAGTGTTTGTAGTCAGCTCCATCCAATGCTTCAAATCTGAAAGGATCAGAAAGAATTCGCTTTCAAATTGTAAGAAAAGATAGTCAGTAAAGAGTAGGAAAGAGAGTTTGTGTCGCGGACATGCCAATGCCTTGAAAACGAATTTCGACGCGACTAAGATGCAACCATTAATCGTCATTCGCTCTCCGAGATTCAGACAAGAGACTTCAAACTTGTGCACTCAAGGTTGAAGAATTTGAAGGAGTGTAGAAATCTAATTGTTCGAGAGTTTTTGAAGAATTATTAAGAAGTTAAAATGTTCTCCTTTTCTTTCTTCTCTCCACAAAAGATAAAGCTATAAATAGATTTTGGTATATAAACTGCAGCTCAGAACTCAGAAATTTGAATAGTCAGGGCAATAAAAAGACAAATTCTTTTAATACATTATGGAGAACCAAGCTCATTTCATTGCAGTGCAAAGTGCCAAGTGGGCCATCACAGCGCCACATGCGCCTATTCTCCACACGCGCATGTGAGCTTACCTGGTAGTCCATGCCTAATTAATAAGTAGGAGAAATAAGGATATATAAACAAGAGAATAACAAAACATCGGGTGATGTGGGACTAAAGTTTTATTGTAGTTATCAAGCAGTCTGTTCTTATCGATTGATCGATCAGTACGTATAGATCGGTACCTGTAAGTCAGTACTGATCCATCGATACCTATTGATTGATAGTGATTTATCAGAATTAACTAGAGGAAAAAGGACAATTGATCTGTAACTCCTTTACCTTAAGTCGGATTCACCTGAGACTTGAATTGTTCATCTTAAATCATCATGTAAAATACCACAGCACTATATGTTCATTCATCAAGTACTTAAGCTACATTTCCATAGCGACTCCTTATTGATTGAGGTTGATCGACAAGAACGATCTAGGTAAAGAAAACACGATCGCTGCATTACTCATTCATTTGAGTCAGTGTCATCCGTGGTTTTAACCATTAATCTTATATCATTGTGTAGACAATCCCAACACACTATGTAGTTCCGCTTCCTGTATATTTCATAGGCTTCTTGAAATAAGTATCCCATCACACTTTGTTGGCTTGTCTTTATGAATATCTAATTCTCCAAGGTGGGCCTAATTGAGAAAAAATGGACAATCTGTCTCAAGCTACGATATTTGTCATACTAACTCGAATTTGGATGCAGTTTCGACCGGCATTCATCATTTTCATTGCAAATATTTTGTCACTGGTTTGAGTCAATTTTAAGACTGTGGAAAATTTGCTGGCACAAAAATATAACATATCGAAAAAAAATCACTTCAATGCGGAAATTATTTTGCACAAAAAGGTAGATGAAAGATTGGAAAGGGATTTATAAGAAAGAAGATTTAGATCTCTTTCCATGCACACGAATAAAAACCACATGGCACCCATCTTTCATAGCACTCCTGTAATGGCCCGAAGATTTTCGACCCCGAAAATCGACACTAATACGTCCACTGTATAGAGTGCCGAACAATCGAGTCTCGGAAATCCCAGACTGTTAGGGTTAAGAAGAAAAAGAGATAGAATAAGAACATAAATAACATCACAGAATCTCACAATCGCAGCAGAACAAAATATAATATACAAATAACGACATTTTATACAAGAAAAGCTGTAACTGTCAATGTACATATATAAGATATCAAAGTACAATAAATCTGGACGGTTATAATAACTTGTCCTCAACTACTGGATAAAATGGCCTATATACACAGCGGAATATACTCAATACGTCTCTGCCATCCAGCTCGTCTCCTAAGCTCCAGATCGTCCCAACCTGAAACTGTAATACTCGGTCTGACCCGAGCATTACAATAAAGTAACATCCGAGTCAGGCTGGAAACCAGCGTGAGTAAAACCAACTCAATTTGAAATACTTAAGTTCTGAAAGTCTTTTGAAAACAAAGGTAACTCGTACAAGGCTACGAGTTTTTATCTGATTAAACCAACACTTTTACAGAAAATCCATCGATATTGCAAAAGTGTCTGGATATAGCTATTTATTTAAAATAATCCAGTTTACTTAATTTATTTAATTCCAATCTGATCCCAGCCTCTTCGAATCCAAACAATAAATTTTTAAAAGGGGTAAATTGTTTAAAATAACAATTTATTATTCAGGGTGACGTTATTCAAATATGGGACTTTATTTCAAACATTTATTTCAAATAAAACGTCTCAACATTTTAATGTACTATTTAACCCGCCTGACCACTTGATGGCACAGGCAAGAATAATTGGAATAAATGTCCAACATAAATAGTTAACCAGATTAATGATCTATGACCATACCAAACAATTTCACATCAGTATTTATTTACTCTAATCAACTGAAATCCATTTCGATCTTAGTTCAAATTAATTACAATTTAAAGAAATTATATAACAATTTATCTCTAGTTAATTAAATTTAAATACTCCGTTTAATATTCGACTTTGATAATTCATATAGGTTTTAAAGTCAACTAACAACAAAATCAATTACCCATTTAATTTACAAAATATGATTAACTTGGAATTATGGTTTTAAAAAGATAATAGTTTTTTAGTTAAAGAAAGAAAATACAAAATATCATATAAATGTGTGTGTGTGTGTGTATGAATTCCATTACTTTTCTCTTTCTCAATTTTATTTATTATATTTTTCATTCATTCCCTTTCCATTTTCCTTTTCCTTTTTCCTTATTTTTTTCTTTCTCTCCTATTTCCTATTTCTTTCCCGACCAATCAATTCCGGCCCGCTTCCTCTTTCTTCCATCTTCCTTTCCTTTCTCCCAACGATTGATCAACAGGAAGCGTGCACGGAATATGCACATGAACCTCGCCTCCGACCATCAAATTACGACGCCGACCTCGCGCAAACCACCCCCCTACTCTTTCGACTCGATCACATACGTAGGGACCAAACAAAATCACACGGTCGAGATTTGACTCATCGACCAAAACAAGAACAAGGCCCCTCCTGAGAGGAATGCGGAATATGGATCTTAAGGCTAGGAATAACACTAGAGGGGGGGGGGGTGAATAGTGTTTTTAAGAAATTACTAAATCTTTTTGAGTTTATGTTAATTTGAACACAAATGTATGCCATATTCAGACACAGATATAATCACAGAAACAAACACGGATGTAGAAATAAAGTAAATGCAGTAAAGGAAAGAACACACCGGATTTTGTACTGGTTTGGGGTTACCCTACATCCAGTCCCACACAACCAAGTACGGATTTCCTTTCAAAAGCAATTCAACAATTACAACCCTCGGTTTCAAGGCAACGAGGTACGCCCTCCAGAATCATAATCCTCTGGGTAGAGATACTTGATTTCCGGGGAAACAAGTTCACCCAATTGATTTCCAAGGCTACAATCACACCTTTTCTCGCTTGATTGATTTCCAAGGCTACAATCACACCTTTTCTCGCTAGATAGATTACAAAGAAGCCTATAACTCTGAATAGCACTTGGATCTTGTTGAGATAGTGATAGAGAATCAAACCAGAGATAATCTAGTTAGATTCAACGTTGATTTCGGTAGAGTGATGATAGGATTTTGAATAATAAAATGTGGAAGAAGAAGAGAAGTGGAAAACCAGAAAATCTGATCTTAAATTCGTTGAAACTAACCCCTATTTATAGAAGAACAACAGTCATGTCCATTCGTGAAAGGTTATGGCGAATAGACACTTCTTTTGAAATTCAAATTTTGAAACTAACTGACACTATGTCGACATGGGGTACTAGGGCATGTCGACATCCCAAAGGAAATTTTGATGTTTTGTTTTTCTTTGAAAATAACCTTTATCTTATATTAAAACTATTTTAAACTTTATAAATATACTTGACTATAGATAAAATACATAGATAAATGTAGAGAACAATATATATATATATAATTTTACTATAATTTTATATTTAAATCTAAGTATAAATATATTATAATTAAAAGATAGTTTAAAACAAACGAAGTTTAAAAACAAGAATATTTAAGGCTAAAACAACTTTTTGAAAATCATTTGAAAAGATAATTTTTAAGGCTAAAACATTTTGAAAAGAAATTTTGAAAATCATTCTGAAGTTGTTTTGAAAAACATTTTGAAGTAGTTTTGCAAGCTTCTTTCTGCAGAATATATCATCATGTCAGGACTCGAGAACTTGTACAAAACTAGGATGTTCGTGGGTTTGTAAGCCACTTGTCGTAGGTTTGTAAGCTACTTGTCGTGGGTTTGTAAGCCACTAAAAAGGTAGAAATGGGTTCCATCCCAAAAGAAAAATGGAGTGAAGATTTCAGTGCTATTGTGAAGTTTTAACAAAATTCTAGACTCAATACTTATCTTGAACTCTTGATAATCTTGATACTCATGAGTCTTCAATCTTGATATCTTGAATCTCTATACTGTACAGTCTTCATTCTTGGTACCTGCATGGTTAAATCCCGCATATACATATATATCTAAACTATAATGTTAGTATTTATATTTTATAATCTTATTCTAAGGTTGTTGTCATCAAAACCATCAACTCATGGACTAACAATCTCCCCCTTTTTGATGATGACAGCCTTTGTTTATAAAATATTACTTCTATCCTAATAACTCCCCCTAAAACTGATAACTCCCCCTTAATCTATGCCTAACTACCCTATTTTATATTTCCCCCCCTTTGTCATCAACAAAAACAAACAAACTCTAAACTATACAACTCCCCCTCATTCTTGTACTCAAGTACCTACATTAATAAACTATATAATAGAGTATATTAGGAAATAACTATACTTATAGACATGATATTCAATCAACTATTATAAATATATTAATGTATATTTATACAATTATCAAACCACACCAAGTATAAATCAAATCAATCAAAACAACCGATTTCAATCAAAACAATCAATTCAAACAAAGTAATAAAGCAAACAAATTAAACGTTACGGGGAACTTCCACCCATCCTTCTTCTCCGAAAATAGGGTCTGCTTTGATGGCATCCCAATTTTCATTGTCATTTGTGAGAGAAACAGGAGGATGTGCTTCGTTATCATCCTTGTGCAAGGAAGAAATCATCCATCGAATTGCCTCGAAATGCCTTTCTTGTTCCTTGATCATCTGCATTTGACTCAATTCTAAGTGTCGCTGGTTACGAAGAATGAACGAGAGAATATTCTTGAATGAATTAAGAGTTTCTTCAAGATTCTCAGATAAGTTATGAATTGGATTAGCCATTTTTGAAATTGTGAGAAGAATGAGAGATAGAATAGATAAGAAATAATATTCAGTAATGAATTCTGGAAGAAATGGGTATTTATAGGTGTAGAAATTCGTTTGAAATGAATATACATATGGTAGTAATTCAAATTTCAAATTCAAAAATGAAGTGTCATTTCTGACCAGTACATGTCGACATGGTCAAGGGGGGATGTCAACATGAAGTAGTGAAATTTGATGACCATTTTGATTTTGTGAATAATTGTGTATATATATTTATATAATATACTAACATTTATTCAAGAGATAAGATAAGCTAGATAACAGAAAGGAAATTCAATTTCATTGCATAGAAGAGTGATACAATGATTAATCATAAAGAACTAAATAAACACTCAAATTAAAACAAACTTAAACTAATTCGATATGATATGAAAATATAGAACTAGTTAGAGGATGATGAAGATGAAGATAATCCAAGTTTCGTGCTGACTTTGGAGAAAAACTTGTTCATCTTGGAAGATATTTTATCCAACTTCTTACTAACGGATCTTTTAAGAACCCGTTGATTTTCAACAATAATCTTTTGGTTATTGAGAAGGGTTTTGTTGGTAGGATTGGAGGGATATTCAATACTTTCTGGGGATGTTTCACCTTCTTCTTCTTCTTCTTCTATTTCCATTTCATCTCTTTCTTCTTCTTCTTCCTCTTCCATTTCTTCATGAGCCAAGCGCTCTTCCTTTTCGGCAAGAGTTTCATAAGGTTGAAAAACATATGGGATTTTCATGAGAGAAATGTTTGAGATATTAAAAACTTTTCCTGAAATAAATTCTTCTCCTTTGAAATTTACTCCAAAATAGTTGAAAATCCGAGTAAGGTAAATTCCATAATATAAAGTGTTTTCTCCCATTTCAAAATTTTTAGGACGAAGTTCATCCAAAATAACTTGTGCCCAATTGATATCATAATTTCCGAAAATAGCAAAAAGTGCTTTGCACACTTTTGAAGTAGGATTGTTAAAATTTCCCGATCTTGGGGTCAAAGTATGTTGTAAAAGAAGATTGACAATTCTTGCTTTAGGACGAAAGTTTCGGTTTTTAAATTCAAAGTTTTCATCTCCTTCAAAAATATGATGAAATGTCTCACGATCATGTTCATCGATTTGAAAACTAGAAAGATCCATTCCCGTGTTTTTGCAATTGAGAATGGTACCAAAAGATCATAATTCAAAACAATTTTAGTGCCTTTGACACTACTCCAAATTTCATTATCATTTCCTTCATAAAATTCTCGATTGAGATTTGCATAGAAAATTTTAACAAGATTTGGGTAACAAACAAAATCATTTTGAGAAGAATCAACAAGACTAAGAATTTGATTTTTTGCAAAAAGAGTATCAATTTCATAAGAAGCAAAATCTTGAAAAATAGCAAACTTTCCGGGATGGACTTTTCCATAGTTAGCATAATTGATGTATGCTTTTATGGCCTCCAGATTATTGAGGAGTTGCTCTTTCAAGTTTCTGGAAAGTCTCATGGTTGAGGGGTTGCTTGAAGAAGCCATTAAAGTAGAGAGTAGAGAGCTTGAAGTTTTGAAGAGAGAGTTTGAATTTGAAAATGAAAGTGAAAAGTTGTGATAAAAGATAGTGACTAAATAGATTTTTGAAAGACATGTTCTCTGGTCAAAAGATGCCTTTTCAGAGTATTGAATGAAGTGAAAAGGTGGAGGGAAATTCAACCATTTGAATTCAAATTTTGAATTTCAAATTCTGGTACCTATGTCGACATCAGGGTAGGGACCATGTCGACATATGCCTATGAATTTCTATGATTTATTTTTCCTAAGTATTCTAATATATATATACTTATTTATTTTAATGTCTATATATATATATATATCTGGAGTATTCTTATAATATATTCCAAAAAATATTATTATATTAAAAAATAATAAAAATAATAATAAAATAATAATAAAATTATAGTAATAAAAAATAAATTTAAAATTCAATCAACACACCAATTCAAAATCAATCAATCAAGCAATCAATCATCTAATTCTAAGCATGCAATTTCAATCAATTGTATTATAAATGTGTACCTTTTTCTGAGTCTGTTTCCTTGAATTTGTTGAACTCGTGAATTGTAGTGAAACACAAATTTGAGTTATCTGTCTTCTGATCATCATCGCTTGAGGACGAGTCTGAGTCATCTAGAGTAGCAGTAAATGCACGCTTCCGTTTCTTTACTGAATCATTGTTTATAGGAGGATTCTGCCTTTCTGGATACGGACAGTCTCTTTTGATATGGCCTGGTTCATCACAGTTGAAGCATTTGACATTGTTTGGCACTATACTCTGATTTCCAGAATTCTTATAGTTGTTTCTTTTGAGATTATTCATCTTTCTATATTTCAGGATTTTCCGAAAATTCCTGGTCATAAATGCTATCTCTTCATCATTATCACTGTTTGAGTCTGATCCGTCGATTAATGCATTGAATGCCATTGATTTCTTTTCAGATGCTTTGCTTTCTCTTCTCCCGATCATTTGGACTTCAAACGACATTAGATTTCCAATCAATTCTTCTATCTTTAAAGTACTGATGTCATTTGCCTCTTCAATTGCAAGTGTCTTTTGATCCCATTCTGGAGTGAGAGAATTTAAAATTTTTCTGACTTGATCTTCTTCCGAAAATTCCTTTCCCAAGGATATTAAAGAATGCACAATATCTTGAAATCGACTATACATATCTGAAATAGACTCATTAGTATTCATTTTAAATAACTGAAACTGATTTGTGAGCATGGAAATTTTGGTCTGTTTAACTTTGCTTGTTCCTTCGTGAGTCACTTGCAAAGTTTTCCAGATTTCAAATGCATACTTACAAACTGACACTCTATTAAATTCATTTCTATCAAGTGAACAAAACAGAATATTCGTTGCTTTAGAATTATTTTGTGCAACAGTCTTTTGCTCAGTGATCCACTATGCAAAATTAGTTGTGGGTTTAGAATATTCAGTTTGTGTGATATTCCAAGTATCTAATCCTATAGATTGTAAGTATATTTTCATCCTACATGCCCAATATGCATAGTTACTGCCATTAAAAAGTGGTGGTCTGGCAGTAGACTGACCTTCTACAAATGAACTAGTGACAGGGATACTAGTGTTAATAACAGTACCAGTGTTGGTAGCCATTTTGAAAACTTTTCAAAATTCAGATTATGAAACTTTTGAAAACCTTTCTCTGATACCAAATGAGAGGAACGCAGAATATGGATCTTAAGGCTAGGAAAAACACTAGAGGGGGGTGAATAGTGTTTTTAAGAAATTACTAAATCGTTTTGAGTTTATGTTAATTTGAACACAAATGTATGCAATATTCAGACACAGATATAATCACAGAAACAAACACAGATGTAGAAATAAAGTAAATGCGGTAAAGGAAAGAACACACCGGATTTTATACTGGTTCGGGGTTACCCTACATCCAGTCCCACACAACCAAGTACGGATTTCCTTTCAAAAGCAATTCAACAATTACAACCCTCGGTTTCAAGGCAACGAGGTACACCCTCCAGAATCACAATCCTCTGGGTAGAGATACTTGATTTCCAGGGAAACAAGTTCACCCAATTGATTTCCAAGGCTACAATCACACCTTTTCTCGCTTGATTGATTTCCAAGGCTACAATCACACCTTTTCTCGCTAGATAGATTACAAAGAAGCCTATAACTCTGAATAGCACTTGGATCTTGTTGAGATAGTGATAGAGAATCAAACCAGAGATAATCTAGTTAGATTCAACGTTGATTTCGGCAGAGTGATGATAGGATTTTGAATAATAAAATGTGGAAGAAGAAGAGAAGTGGAAAACCAGAAAATCTGATCTTAAATTCGTTGAAACTAACCCCTATTTATAGAAGAACAACAGTCATGTCCATTCGTGAAAGGTTATGGCGAATAGACACTTCTTTTGAAATTCAAATTTTGAAACTAACTGACACTATGTCGACATGGGGTACTAGGGCATGTCGACATCCCAAAGGAAATTTTGATGTTTTGTTTTTCTTTGAAAATAACCTTTATCTTATATTAAAACTATTTTAAACTTTATAAATATACTTGACTATAGATAAAATACATAGATAAATGTAGAGAACAATATATATATAATTTTACTATAATTTTATATTTAAATCTAAGTATAAATATATTATAATTAAAAGATAGTTTAAAACAAACGAAGTTTAAAAACAAGAATATTTAAGGCTAAAACATCTTTTTGAAAATCATTTGAAAAGATAATTTTTAAGGCTAAAACATTTTGAAAAGCAATTTTGAAAATCATTCCGAAGTTGTTTTGAAAAACATTTTGAAGTAGTTTTGCAAGCTTCTTCCTGCAGAATATATCATCATGTCAGGACTCGAGAACTTGTACAAAACTAGGATGTTCGTGGGTTTGTAAGCCACTTGTCGTAGGTTTGTAAGCTACTTGTCGTGGGTTTGTAAGCCACTAAAAAGGTAGAAGTGGGTTCCATCACAAAAGAAAAATGGAGTGAAGATTTCAGTGCTATTGTGAAGTTTTAACAAAATTCTAGACTCAATACTTATCTTGAACTCTTGATAATCTTGATACTCATGAGTCTTCAATCTTGATATCTTGAATCTCTATACTGTACAGTCTTCATTCTTGGTACCTGCATTGTTAAATCCTGCATATACATATATATCTAAACTATAATGTTAGTATTTATATTTTATAATCTTATTCTAAGGTTGTTGTCATCAAAACCATCAACTCATGGACTAACACCTCCGCCTATCACCGACTCGCCACACCACCACGGCCCACCATCGTTCACCAAAATTTGGCCTGAGCATCTCCATCGTTCCCTCGTCCTGACCCTCCCTATGCGCACGCCTGGAACTCCGTCGTGACGCTGCCACTGCCCTCGAAATGAGATCACCAGACTTCCACCTTAAATCCTAAATTGGGCACGACCTCGCAAATCCCTCAGTAGGAAAATACCCTGTCATTTTTCCTCGAATGCCACACCTTTGAACTTTCTCCACGACCAACGGCAACCCACCAAATTGAGCATCTCACCGGAAATTGACGAAAATTCCACCTCCGTTCATCTACCGATTCCTGCCTCCATACTTACTTAAAAATCTTCAAACCACTACCAAAATTTAAGTTTTCCAATAGCAATCATCATCATAAAATTAATTGATGAAAATGTGATAGTTGGATTTTATCCTTTCCAAGGTTGCTTACTGTGAACAACATTTTTCCTCTTTTATACTAAATGATATCGGACAAGATGATTTTTTTATTAATCTATACTAAAAAACAATCAAATTTCCTTTTGGAATCATATTCAGAAACTAATTGGATAGGGAGGTAGAAATTTTCAAAGTTAAGGGATGCTAGCTTGTTCAAGACACAGGGCTGTTGTACCTACTTTCCTTTTGTTACAGAGTGCCATACATGCCTAATATATATATATATATAAATCATAGGGTATGATACTACATGAATTTGTGCCAGAATACAAGAGTAAATTCAATTTTTTTTCCAACATATAGATGTGTATATATTTTCCAGTAGGCAGAATCTTTGAGGTTGTACTCACCGTTATTAAAGAAAAAGAACACTGCTAGCTTCTTCCTCTGCTTCAGGCTTAAGTCTTTGATCTTCTTTTGTTTTGTCTAATGGCAGTTTGTATTTTTTTTCCTGTTGTTATCTTGTTCAAATGCACAAATATGATCAAGGCAGAGCCTGTTTATAAAGAGGAGGGGTTGTGTCTTCTTGTGTACAACACTTTATTTTTATTTTTATTATATATTTATTTTGATTTGATTAAAAATTGATTTGATTTTTCCTTTTACATGATTTGAAATTTTTGGGTGATTTGCCATTGAATTTGAAATGCATTTATGAGGTTGTCCCCTTGTGTACATACATGTTTAACTATTTCCAAATTTATCCACACACATATACCTTAACAAATATATACATGTATATATGTACATCCATACAATGTACCTATTTATCTTATACATTAGATATACCCAATATATATATAAAAATTTTCCATATGCAATTGTATTAGTCATCATATACATATACTTATACATTTCCATATTTAAAAATACTATATACATCATAACTTATGTATATATATTTTTATTTATTTGTCATATTCACATTTATACATTCCTATATATATATATAATTTCCTCATATATACTTATCCACTATTTTTTCTAACATTACTTTATAAGGGCATATATACACATGTTCACACGTACAATAACTTTTATAAACATATATATATATATATTCATATATGGTGTTGTTATTATATATATACACTTACATTTTCACTATTTAATATATATATATATATATATATATATATATATATATTCATACATTTTCTTGCATTTGTCATCATATTACATACATTTATACTTATACATATTCTCATATATACATTGCTTTATTATATATATATTCACATTCATATAAACTTTCTTATATTTTATTTCATATAGGCATATATATACATATATATACACATTTATGTACTTGTATATGTATATACTTATATATATATATATTCAACATCATAAAGTTTGTATATATTTATCTATACATATATTTAAGGATGTTTTATCTTAATTTAAATGGTGGAGTTTATATATATACACATTTCTAGAATGTTTATCGATATATATATATACCCAGCTATTTTAGAATTTCAAATTTATATAGTTTTATATCTTAATTTACAATTTCAAATTTAAATCGATTTATATATTTTCAGATACTTTAATTATCAAGAATTTATTTGTTCAACTTATAGAATCAATATTCCAATAATAAAATCAGTTAATTACCCAATTAACAGACGTTAAAAATCCAGGTCGTTACATTCCACCCCTTAGAACTTTTCGTCCTAAAAAAGGAACGAAGCGAGGATTTAATTTTAATGTTTATTATCAATTAAATCATTCTTTAAACATTTTAACTCTTTACTCATTTTATTCTAAAATTTTAAAACACTTTTAAAAATTACATAATATTACCAACTAGCTTTATATATAAAAAATACTTTTCATAGCTCGATGTCTAAACAAGTCCATCCTTGTTCTTACAAAAAATCAGTCATACGTTGATCAGGCGCAGGACTGAAAATCTATAAGTACTTAGTAGACCCGTTTCAACACCCAGTGAAATTACTTGAATTTTTTTTTGCAAGAATGCTATGGAAATCATCACCCCCTCCATGGGTCGCAGTTAGCACGATGATTGCGTTGCCATCTCGGTGAAAACCATATGAAAACTGTAGGCATCCGCACCTCTCAACTTTCGCCATGGAAACTGCACAGATCGCAGCTACACCCAGGGTTGCGTTGCTATCACAGCAAAACCCATGTAACTGTAGGCATCAGCGCCCCTCGAATTACGTTGCCAAACGAAACCTTACCACATAGATTGCAGACTACACAAAGTTATGTCACTGTTCCAGTGGAACCAGTGTAGACTGTAGGCACTCATTGCCACACGAATTTCGCTATGGAACCAAACCACATAGATCACAATCTACCGATGTTACGTCGCTATCTCAGCGAAATCAAACGTAGATTATAGGCAATCACCGCCACTTGACTTACGCTATGGAACGACGATAGATCGCAGTTACAACAAAGGTTACATTGCCATCACGGCAAAACCCAATGTAACTGTAGGCATCGGCGCCACACGAATTACTCTATCCCAAT
Organism: Allium fistulosum; assembly: GCA_030737815.1. Taxonomy (NCBI): domain Eukaryota; kingdom Viridiplantae; phylum Streptophyta; class Magnoliopsida; order Asparagales; family Amaryllidaceae; genus Allium; species Allium fistulosum. The sequence continues at coordinate 856,265,141 of CM060908.1, read as the reverse complement.
CACAATCCTCAGGAACTAAAGTTTTGTCCGGACGTCCTTTGGGATCCAAATATAGAACCCCTCTTAGGGCTGAAGGTAGAACCACCCAGTGGATCTCCTACTATAAGTTTCAACTCTAAATGGGAGTGCCTTTTTCCCCATACCATTCTCAAAACATTTCATAGTATACACATATAGTACCTTTCAAATCATACTCTTTATATGTATCACGTATAAATCCCATTTACACAAAATCGATATCTTCAAAATCAATGATTCTCAAATTTGGTTTACCAAATTCCCATAATTTGCTTTTTTTTTTCAAAATCAAAAGCCCTTCAAAACCAATGAGTTCCAAAAACCCTTTTCAGTTTCATTCTCATAAAATCATTCTAATATATATATAAGATTATTCTTTCAACTTGAATAATTTTCGGGTCACTACATACTTATATAAATTCCACTTTATATTTCAAATACCCTTTAAAGATTTATTTCCTCTAGTTAAAATTTCAATAAGGGAAGTTTCTTTTTTAATATATAACCAAAATATATATAACCTCATTAATGCCAAATCAAATTTTTTTCAAGTTCTATTTCCTCTTTCAAAGTCATTTGTCACATTACTTATTTCTTGCAAGGTAAGTCCCCAGTTATAGTGACTATTTACTCTTTATTTTTATCACCATATATTTCTCAAAATATACTCTTTCACTTCAAATCATTTTTGCTTCAATATCCAATTTTTCTTTGACTACAAACTGCTTCAATTTCCATATGGGTTATAACTTCAATTTAAATCCATGATTTAAACATAAATAATTTCCACTCTGACCAGTTTGAATTTAGAAAAAGTTGGAATAGTTGTAAAATAGTTAAATAGTTAATATAAGATAGTTTGAGTTATTAAAAAGATGGTTTGTATAGTAAATAGCTTGGAAAAACCAAAATAATATGAATATTTAAGAAAGTAGATTTTTGGCAGTTTATATTAATATAGTTTATTTGAAAATAGTTTCAGAGTCAAACTGGTTCAATTCCCAATCTCCAATTCAAAATCAATTTCAATTTCCACTTCCATTGATTCAATCCAGATTCCAATTCGAATTACCTTCGATTCCTATTTTAATTCAAATCAGTTCCCATTTTGATTTCAAATTAATTCAACTCCGATTACAATTTCAATTAATTCAATTTAATTTCACCTTTGAATTAATTCCAATTCCATTCTAAATTCTTAACCATCTTGATTTATATAAATTCAGGTTCGATTTTCAAATATCGATTTAGTTATTTAAATCGAATTAACCTTTAATATTTAATTTAACAACCCAAGTCTTTAAAATAATTCAATTCTGAGCCCAAATTCCACACATCCTTTTAAATTACTTTTACTTAAACTTATTTCAAGGTTCGAGTGAGAGTCCAAATCTTTTTAAACAATTTAATCTTCAGAATCCAATTTATTACCCAATTTTAACTTCAACTTTGAAACCTAATTCTTAAACAATTTCGGTTGATAAGTTTTGTTTTAACATTTCAAACTTGAGTTCAAAATGATTCCATTTTCATAAATTCGATTTTTATTTCTATTCAATTTCAGGGTTGGATATATATCATTTCAATCCACTCCTTAATTTATTCGAAATAGTCCAATTTTCAGTTTTATATACCGTAAATAACAATAGAATAATAGCAGGATATATCAAAGGTAAATAAACATCCAAGTTACCTAAAACACCAATCAATAGCATCCACCACAAATTTTCAGAATTCGAACCCGTTTTATTTCAAAAATCGTTTTGAAATCATTTACACATATTCATTCTTCCTTTGCAACCCCCATCCAATCCATACCTTTTCCTTTACAATTTAATTCATTTAACTTCCATAAGTTAAATCTTAATCCCATCTTGATATTTCTAATTTCAGATTATAAGCTCAAAACTTATTTAACTTGCCCTAAGTTAATTTCCCCATTCGTTCAATCCATTTAAACTTTACTCAATTTAAATTTTACATTCCAAATTTAATATCACTTCCCACTTATAAGTTTAAAAACTTATTTCTCTTAGGGTTATGCATCTCATTCTAGGGGAATTTTAGAACTCAAACAACAATATCTATTTCAAATTAACTTTGAAACCATATATATCCACACACACACCCACACACACACCCATATATATATATATATATATATATATATGTTTACCCCTTCACATATCAAACCACACTTTACATTTTAAACCATTCTTGGTTTTTAATTCAAAACAAATTCCTTCAGAATTTCAAAACAACTCTTGTTTTTAAACAAAGATTTCCATATCAAGGTATATTCTAATAATATTATTTACTGTTTCCTTCAACACTTTTGAAACAGATTTCAATTTTTTTTTCTGGGCATAGATTTAAAACTTCATGATTTAAAACCATTTTAATTTATAAGTCATACTTATATAAACTTTTACTTCCTTAAAACATTTCACTCTGCTTTATCATTGTTTATTCATAATAAACATCCTTTATTGAGATAAAATACCCAATTTATGAAAATTATCATATCTAGAAATTATACACACCATATATTCCATCATAATTTACTGGAAAAAATAAAATTAGGGTAACTTATTTCAAACACTTTGAAAATTCTTCTGAATTTTCAAAGATTTAAATTCAGGTTTGCATCCATTTTTAGCTTAACTTATTTGTATAATTCATTCTTACCCAAATTTCTATTTGGTTATATACATAATACCATTTAATAATTTTATTTGATATATAAATACAACCAATCACCTTCATATATAAATAGAAAAAGATTATTTCTTTATATATATATATATCAAAATATAACCTTATATAAAAACTACCTTTAAAATCGTTTTTAAAATCATTATATAAGAAAATAACAAGTACGCCCTCATATATAATACACTCAACTCATTCTAGGGTACTACTGATCCTCTCTCTAATGAGTAATCTCCACCAGAGCCAAGGTTCTCGCTTAACCTTCGCTCTGATACCATGTGTAACGGCCCGAAGATTTCCGACCCCGAAAATCGACACTAATACGTCCATTATATAGAGTGCCGAACAATCGAGTGCCGGAAATCCCAGACTGTTGGGGTTAAGAAGAAAAAGAAATAGAATAAGAACATAAATAACAACACAGAATCTCACAATCACAGCGGAACAAAATATAATATACAAATAACGGCATTTTATACAAGAAAAGCTGTAACTGTCAATGTACATATACAAGATATCAGAGTAAAATAAATCTGGACGGTTATAATAACTTGTCCTCAACTACTGGATAAAATGGCCTATATACACACTGGAATATACTCAATACGTCTCTGTCATCCAGCTCGTCTCCTAAGCTCCAGATCGTCCGAACCTGAAACTGTAATACTCGGTCTGATCCGAGCATTACAATAAAGTAACATCCGAGTCAGGCTGGAAACCAGCGTGAGTAAAACCAACTCAATTTGAAATACTTAAGTTCTGAAAGTCTTTTGAAAACAAAGGTAACTCGTACAAGGCTACGAGTTTTTATCTGATTAAACCAACACTTTTACAGAAAATCCATCGATATTGCAATAATGTCTGGATACAACTACTAATTTAAAATAATCCAGTTTACTTAATTTATTTAATTCCAATCCGATCCCGGCCTCTTCGAATCCAAACAATAAATTTTTAAAAGGGATAAATTATTTAAAATAACAATTTATTATTCAGGGTGACGTTATTCAAATATGGGAATTTATTTCAGACGTTTATTTCAAATAAAACGTCTCATCATTTTAATATACTATTTAATCCGCCTGACCACTTGATGGCACATGCAAGAAAAATTGGAATAAATGTCCAACATAGATCGTTAACCAGATTAACAATCTATGACTATACCAAACAATTTCACATCAGTATTTATTTACTCTAATCAACTGAAATCCATTTCTGTCTTAGTTCAAATTAATTACAATTTAAAGAAATTATATAACAATTTATCTCTAGTTAATTAAATTTAAATACTCCGTTTAATATTCGACTTTGATAATTCATATAGGTTTTAAAGTCAACTAACAACAAAATCAATTACCCATTTAATTTACAAAATATCATTAACTTGGAATTATGGTTTTAAAAAGACAATAGTTTTTTAGTTAAAGAAAGAAAATACAAAATATCATATAAATGTGTGTGTGTGTGAATTCCATTACTTTTCTCTTTCTCTATTTTATTTATTATATTTTTCATTCATTCCCTTTCCATTTTCCTTTTCCTTTTTCCTTATTTTTTTTCTCTCCTATTTCCTATTTCTTTCCCGGCCCATCAATTCCATCCCGCTTCCTCTTTCTTCCATCTTCCTTTCCTTTCTCCCTACGATTGATCAATAGGAAGCGTGCACGGAACGTGCACGAGAATGTGCACATGAACCTCACCTCCGACCATCAAATTACGACGCCGACCCTTCGCGCAAACCACCCCCTACTCTCTCGACTCGATCACATACGCAGGGACCAAACAAAATCACCCAGTCGAGATTCGACCCATCGACCAAAACTAGAACAAGACCCCTCCGCCTATCACCGACTCGCTACACCACCACGACCCACCATCCTTCACCAAAATTTGGCCTAAGCATCTCCATCGTTCCCTCGTCCTGACCCTCCCTATGCGCACGCCTGGAACTCCGCCGTGACGCTGCCATTGACCTCGAAATGAGATCCCTAGACTTCCACCTTAAACCCTAAATTGGGCACGACCTCGCAAATCCCTCAATAGGAAAACACCCCGCCATTTTTCCTCGAATGCTACACCTTTGAACTTTCTCCACGACCAACGGCAACCCACCAAATCAAGCATCTCGCCGGAAATTGACGAAAATTCCACCTCCATTCATCTACCGATTCCTGCCTCCATACTTACTTAAAAATCTTCAAACAACTACCAAAATTTAAGTTTTCCAATAGCAATCATCATCATAAAATTAATTGATGAAAATGTGATAGTTGGATTTTATCCTTTCCAAGGTTGCTTACTGTAAACAACATTTTTCCTCTATTATACTAAATGATATCGGACAAAATGATTTTTTTATTAATCTATACTAAAAAACAATCAAATTTCCTTTTGGAATCATATTCAGAAACTAATTGGATAGGGAGGTAGAAACTTTCAAAGTTAAGGGATGCTAGCTTGTTCAAGACACAAGGTTGTTGTACCTACTTTCCTTTTGTTACAGAGTGCCAGACATGCCTAATATACATATATATAAAGCATAGGGTATGATACTACATGAATTTGTGCCAGAATACAAGAGTTAATTCAATTTTTTTTCCAACGTATAGATATGTATATATTTTCCAATAGGCAGAATCTTTGAGGTTGTACTCACCTTTATTAAAGAAAAAGAACACTGCTTGCTTCTTCCTCTGCTTCAGGCTTAAGTCTTTGATCTTCTTTTCTTTTGTCTAATGACAGTTTGTATTTTTTTCTCTTTCTGTTGTTATCTTGTTCAAATGCACAAATATGATCAAGGCAGATCCTGTTTATAAAGAGGAGGGGCTGTGTCTTCTTGTGTACAACACTTTATTTTTATTTTTATTATATATTTATTTTGATTTGATTAAAAACTGATTTGATTTTTCCTCTTACATGATTTGAAGTTTTTGGGTGATTTGCCATTGAATTTGAAATGCATTAATGAGGTTGTCCCCTTGTGTACATACATGTTTAACTATTTCCAAATTTATCCACACACATATACCTTGACAAATATATACATGTAGATATGTACATCTATACAATGTACCTATTTATCTTGTACATTAGGTATACCCAATATATATATAGAAATTTTCCATATGCAATTGTATTAGTCATCACATACATATACTTATACATTTCCATATTTAAAAATACTATATACATCTTAACTTATGTATATATATTTTTATTTATTTGTCATATTCACATTTATATATTCCTATATATATGTATATATATAATTTCCTTATATATACTTATCCACTATTTTTTCTAACATTACTTTATAAGGGCATATATACACATGTTCACACGTACAATACTTTTATAAACGTGTATATATATATATCTATTCATATATGGTGTTGTTATTATATATATATTTACATATATATATATACACACTTACATTTTCTCTATTATATACATATATATATATATATATATATTCACATTCATACAAACTTTCTTATATTTTATTTCACATAGGCATATATACACACATAAATATATACATTTATATACTTGTATAGGTATATACTTATATATATATATATATATATATATATATTCAACATCATAAAGTTTGTATATATTTATCTATACATATATTTAAGGATGTTTTATCTTAATTTAAATGGTGGAGTTTATATATACACACATTTCTAGAATGTTTATCGATATATATATATATATACCTAGCTATTTTACAATTTCAAATTTATATAGTTTTTAAATCGATTTATATATATTCAGATACTTTAATTATCAAGAATTTATTTGTTCGACTTATAGAATCAATATTCCAATAATAAAATTAGTTAATTACCCAATTAACAGACGTTAAAAATCCGGGTCGTTACAACTCCTTTAGCACATCATTTCTAATTTTAATTATACTATGCGAAATGCTACAAAACTTAATAGATTTCAATCGTTGAAAATAGACACAAGGACAAACTTTGAAAAAAAAAGTAGACTGAAGGACAACAAATTTCATTTTTAAGCTGAAGGAAAAATTTTGAAAAATATTAAACTGAAGCACAACGCTAAATATAGCTAGCATTTTGTACAGTGTAAAACTGAATATAATGCTAGTTATAACTAGGATTTTGTATAGTGTAAAAACCGAATATAATGCTAGTTATAACTAGCATTGTCCGTCAGTCTAATTTTCTTTCAAAATTTGCCCTTCAACCCAAAAAATGAAACTTGTTGTTTTTCAGTCTAAATTTTTTTCTCAAAGTTTGTCTATTTCCGTCTTTTCAACCAGTATTGTGAATATAATGTCCACAAGAAGTGAGACGGTTCAAAACTTCTACCCTCTTCAAAATTATAAAACCAATATTAACCGTTAACCTGAATATCAACATCATTGTATTGACAATACTGAAATGACTCTAAATTTTGTGAAAAATGAGCTAATGTACGATGTGAACAAATCCTTAGTTAATTCCATGTCATTTGAAATCGGACATCTCAGAATGTTATATAGGTGTTAAAGGGATGTCACAAAAATTGAATGACGTAGACCTTTTATTTATTTTGAGGTAATTACCCAAAGCTACGCCATCACTTCGCCTACCAATTTTGAGAATTGGTACTCACTTGATGCTCCTCGTGGAGATGGTCTAACAAACTTGCTAGACACACACTTTTAGCCTAACCAATTATTATGAATTATGAATATACAAGTACAGGTTTCATAACTTAAATGACACAAGCAGAATAAACATTTCACGAACTTTGCATCTGGTGAAAAAACCAAGAAATATTACCGTCTACTACATATATAACAATACTGTCTACTACATAACCGTACATACTAAAATAATAGTGACACATAATTGTACATTCTTAAACAAACGTGAAAATAAGCTCTTTGTATAAGACCACATTTTTCCTTGGTATAACATTCATAATTTATAATAAAACATACAATTTTCAGTGCAAAATCTGTAAACTGTGAATGCACACATATCTTGTGATGAAAAAATGAAGTTTCTATTGGGGGACCTGATGTAATTTAAAACACATACCATCCCCAGTATAATTGTGTTCTATAATTCAAAAACCGAGAACAAGTGTAAAAGGATAAAGTATAAACTCTAACCAGCACCTGGGTAAAGAATGGAAGATTCCTATCTACCAAAATTCTAAAAGCTGTTCATGTTTCTTGCTGAAATAATCGAGCCCAGGAGGAGACTGGGGAGGAACTGCCATGTCAGAGTTACCAGAATATTCCAATACTTTCCTAATGGTTGCATGAGATTCTTTATCTCTCACCAGCTTTCGAGTTTTTGTTGGTGGGGTTGAATTTTCTGGGTTTTTCTTGGAAGACAAAATTGGCTTCTTTTTTTGTTTTTGTGCAGACGCAATTGCTGAAGTGAAAGTACCAGCTTCTCTCAGTGCTTTAATAATGATCTAGGAACATAAATTCGAATTAGTACTTACAAACACTAATTAGTCTTTTTAATTAGATATCGATGCATTTACCATGGGTTCGTATATACGAGTCATGATTCCATATTTCAAAAGTTTCTGGCTCAGTTTCTTATCAGTCCATACTACGTGCTCTCGAAACCTGAAAATAGAGGCAACAACAGATTTATACTGAAACAGAACATAATCAAAGAACCTTCTCGGGTAGTAAACTGTAAAACCAAATTCGCTGTTTTGTCATTATATAGTTCATAAATGCTTAAGCACTTCAAGACGCTTGTCATATATACTTCTGATGTAAAGGCCTGGTCTTATTAATGTTCGGATATTGCAACCATATCTGTCAAACTTTCGCTATTAATAAACTGCGAACACATTAAAAAAATCCACAATGTCATTCCTTGAAAAAATATGAAAAAAGTTGAGAAAACAAAGAAGTTTACTGCTTGTTTTTTGTGAGTCGCAAGGTTAACATTTTAAGGCTAAAGCAATACAGAAAGAGTGGCAGGATATACATATAAGTTAGATGAGGATATTACCATTGCAACATTTCCTCTTCAGTAGCAGTCGATGCAATAATGAAAGCCTGACATGAGAAGTTCAATAAATATTCAGTGCTTTTCCACCAAGGTTGATTTTAGCTTCATAAGATAAAAAGTTATTGATTGTACTGCTATTAAATTATTATTATTTTAATTTTTAGTAGACAAACCACGTTATTTCAGAAAGATATGTTCTTGTTCATCTATAAATATATTGGAAATGGTTTTAGTATTCTACACGCATCCAAAGAAGTGACAGAGTAACTAATGAAAATTTATGTATTCTTGTAGCATATACTCCATACATCAGTCAAAATAAAGCATACTTACATCTCTATCAAAATCTAACATGAAGCATATTTTCACATCTTCCACTGTAGGCTTGCAGCGACATCTATCGCGTCGAGAAGTCAAGTCCGAGAATTTGGGATATGTATAATGAAGAATTGCAGCTTCATCAAACTTCATCTCACTATAAATAACAGATTCTTTGTAAGCGTCCGTGATATATATATATATATATATATATATATATATATATATATATATATATATAAACAATTGTAGACCTAAGCATTTTTAGTTTCACGGAGAAGCAAACACCATCCTTCCAGTCTTAAAATTTTGCAGGTGTCTGTTTTATAGTAAAGTTTATAGTTAATTATGAATCATTTATGTAATTAAACTTTTTCAAGAGTTTAACTGCAAATTAGGAGCAAAAATAAACATAAAGTAGATTCCGACTTAAAAGAGGGAATTTTCTCCTCGAGTTAAGAATCTTAAGATGAAAAAAAGCTCATATTTTAGCCAATTATTAAACAAGAGGCAATCAAGTTTACGAGCAATTCCAATGGCAATCGCTCCATGGTCAACTCGCTTGCACTCGCTTTCTGTGATTGGTCAAACATTTTTATTATTGTAGTTAAGTGGATCCCACTACGAATATGGCAGCCAATAGTAGAGCAAGTGTTGCTACAATCGCATGTTGTAAGTTTACATCCCTACTATTTATCATTTATTCTTAAATATCCTTATCGCTGTTCATATTTCAAAGCGGGCTTCTATTTTTAATTTTGTGGTCACAAATTAAAACTTCACTACTTTTTTTTTCTTATCACTTATGTTTTTACTTGTTTCTATTTTCATCTCTTCTTTCTTTTCATTTCTTCTTTCTTCTTGTTTTTTTAAATTGTTTTGATTGTTCGAAAAGTAAGGATAATTTGTCATGTCGGTATTATGAGCTTCTTATTTGTTAACTTTTTCAATCTGTTTGATCTAATTATTGTATTGAAGATGAATATATTATTGTTTTTGATGATTTGAGAAGATGTTTATTTGACTTAAAAATGTGACGGTGTAGATAATGCATAAAAAATGTTCGATAAAATGGAGGAAGCAAATGTGATAAACAAATTAGGGTATCGTTATTGACACTCCGGTTTTGGATATGAGCGGTCTTTCAAAAAAATAATATGAGGAGTACTAATCAAATTAACCTCCTCGTAAAATTACAATTAAATTGACCAAATTGTACTTTCTTTTATTTACTCTAGTTTTCCCTTAATCATCATTAAGGTTTATTCCAAAACTATTAATCAAATAATGCAGAATTCAAACTCAATTCCAGATGAAATTGCCAATGAGAAAGAGATACTGTTGATTCTTATTCAAGAAAGCATTCAACACTGCACTTTTAAACCCTAATTTTTACCATACTTTAAAAAATGCGATAAATTAAGTTAAAAAATTACATTTCCATCACATTCTCAGTAAAGTTTGGATCTGATTGTGAAAATGGAAATGAATTTTTTGTTCTCATCATTATTTTTATTTTCAAAAGGAAGGAGAATGAAAGAGTAAATGAAAATGTTTTAGGTTTTGATGTTTTAACCAAAGACAAAAGAGGTAAAAATATATGTTTCACTGATATGATATGTACCCCACATGGCAATTTAATTTTGCATGGGGTGCTTATAAAATTTGATTCGCTCATATTCAAAATCGGAATGTCAATAACAATATCCACAAATTATGTATGTCTATGTTTTTTAGTTGTGATATGACTGCTACAAATATTTATTTGACATTGTTTAAATTTTATGTATGAGAAATCAAAGAAAAAAAATCAACACATACTGAAATATGCAGGTTGCATGCACATTTAAGTAATTTTTATTTTCAAAAGGAAGGAGAATGAAAGAGTAAATGAAAATGTTTTAGGTTTTGATGTTTTAACCAAAGACAAAAGATGTAAAAATATATGTTTCACTGGTATGATATGTACCTCACATAGCAATTTAATTTTGCATGGGGTGCTTATAAAATTTGGTCCGTTCATATCCAAAATTGGAATGTCAATAACAATATCCACAAATTATGTATGTCTATGTTTTTTAGTTGTGATATGACTGCTACAAATATTTATTTGACATTGCTTAAATTTTATGTATGAGAAATCAAAGAAAAAAATATCAACACATACTGAAATATGCAGGTTGCATGCACATTTAAGTAATTTTCATGTTTAGAGTGCAAGCTACCAAGATCTTACGTTATCCATTTAATTCTTTTTTTCCCGATATTTTTTTTAAATGTTCAAGGTCGTGTCTTTGTTTGCAATTTTGGTCGCTTCATTGTGAATAGTACTTCTAAATGCAAGATACTTGGAATTTAAAATTTTATTTTCTTTTGCTAGAAATTTTTACATTTTGTAACCAAAAAGCCATATTGCATTAAGATTGATAGTATATATTATTAAATATTCAAAGTTGTATCTTTGTGCAATTTTGGTTGTTTTCATTGTACCTTGCATATTTTACAACACGAGTCATCAATTTTTTTTTCAAATTAATTATTAAAAGACATGTTTGAAGCAAATTTGGTTGATATATACGATAAAATTTTCAAACTCATATCTACTAGTGCATTTTTGATGTTTTTTTAAATATACCTTGCGATATTAATAATGCAACATATGAAGACTTCAAATTTATTTATTTTTGCTAAAATGACTTACATGTTGAATTTTGACGACACTATATGGAGAAATTGAAGGGGTTGGAAGTAGCTTGGTGACGGAGAAAACGGTTCGCAAATCGAAGCTCGGAGGAAAAAGTTATGGCGAATAAGGTGGAGTGGTGCTGGAGCAACAGCGACAGACGTCTGCCATTATGGACAGACGTCTGAGGCTTCAACAAATCTATTTCAAAGACCCAGGACAGACGTCTGAGGATATGGTCAGACGTCTGAGTCCTGAGGATATGGTCAGACGTCTGAGTCTGCAGCATATTTTTCTAGAGAGCTATTGACAGACGTCTGAAGCTTCAGCGCACTTGTTCTAGAGACTCGGCACAGACGTCAGAAGTCTTGGTCAGACGTCTGAGTCTTCGGCGGTTTTATTCCAGAGACTTTGGATAGACGTATGTGGTGACTTCTGCCAGTTTTTTGGCCTGAGCTTGACATGAAGATTTGTGATATTTGAAAGGGCAGTTTTGAAACTTTGCCTATGTTTTCTATTCTTCTATATAAGCTATTTTCTGAATCCAGATTTCGATGTAACAGAAAGCAACGGCAAGGGTTTTAGCCTCCACTAATTATGGTTTATCAAAACCTAATTTTCTTCAATTCCGTTCTCCACAAATCAATTCTATTAGAATTTTGATCATTGTAATCAATCTCCTGTACTCTTCTCATCGATATTAATAAAAGCTCTCTCTTAAAGTGGATGTACACTAACACAACGTTAGTGGAACCATTATAAATCAATGTATGATTTATTTTTCGTTATTGCATTGATTTCTATATTGCTTGTTTGAGAACTGTGATCGGATTTGGATTGGTTGAGATTTAGATTGAGTTATTGATTGGTTGTTTTTACACTTCTTACCACGATTTCGTTTTTCCGCTGTGCTTTTGGGGTTTTGGTTTGAGTGGTCTCGTGTTAGAATCCGTCACAACATTTGGTATCAAAGCATTGGTGTTGGTGGATGGTTGTAGAAATGGCAGAATCGAATAATACCTTAAGTAGTTCCTCAATGGGTAATCCAAGTGGAGTAGCGCCTTATATACGTAGCTCGTACGCAGCTTTAGGATCACAATTGGTAATAGACAAGTGAAATGACGATAATGATTTTGAAAAATGGTAATGGAAGATGAAAGCGGTTCTAAGGAGGAATCGGGTGCATCGGGTAGTGTTTGACACACATTTGTTGCCAACAGATATCTCGGATGTTGAGAGAGAGGAAATGGAAGAGTGGACATTCACTACACTTCAACTTGCTATGGGGAAAAATGTTATCTTTGAAATTAGTGGTGAAACTACCACTAAGGGTATTTGGGACAAGTTGGATGAGTTGTATATAAAGAAGTCACTGACTAATCGCTTGAAATTATTGCGAACGTTCTTCACCTATAAGATGAAGGAAAGTACTTCGCTAAAGACGCACTTGAATACTTTTGATGATTTGCTAATGAAGATGAAGGCGGTAGATTTGAAGATTGAGGAAGAACAAAAGACGATGATATTGTTGTGTTTGTTGTCTGACCGTTATACAAGTTTCTCAAATAGTTTGATCTATAGCCGGGATACATTGACTCTAGATGATGTCAAAACGGGTCTTCTTAGCCAAAAGTTGCGGGATCAAATGAAGAAGTTAGGTGATGGAAGTAGTGGTGCTAGTAATGGTCATGGTTTATTTGTGGAGAAGGAGATGTATATGAAGAAGGAAAACCGTGGACGTTCTAAATCAAGAAACCCTAGTTAGAGAGGAAAGTCGAAAGAAAGAAAAGGCAAATGTTATATTTGTAAGAAGCCCGGTCATTGAAAGAATGAGTGTCCGGACAAGGAGAAGGCAAAGAAGGAAGTAGCATCTTCATCAGTGGCGGTGGAAAGTGGAATTGGTAAGGGAGACGTAGATGTATTGTCGGCGGTAGCATTGGATGTTTCGGATAGCGAATGAGTGCTCGATTCGGGGGCGTCTTATCATATGACGCCAAATATGAATTGTTTTTCTTCTTATATCGACAAAGAAGGAAATTCAATTGTTATGGAAAATTGTGCTATTTGTATGTCGAAATGCATTGGTTCCGTGCAAATTCGTATGTTTGATAGAATGGTTCGTACTTTCACTCCAGGTATAAGCTCTCGGCCGGAACTCCGAGATTTCGACCGACTCAAATCGGTTCCGAAGGAAGGCGAGACGAAACTAGCCCAGAAACTCGTCTCGTTGAAGACGGTATTCAAAGACGAGGAGAATTGAGAGAAAATCGAAGACAATTGAGAACAAAAACTTACCTCGTGCTTATTTCTTTCCGATTCAACCTTTTACGCGTCGTCTTCCTCAAATCGAGGCCAGCCGAGCAGCATAGTGATTTTTATTTATTTCTGCCCTAGTTTGGTTGGCGATTGTAATCAACGAAATAAGAAAGGAGAGTTGGAGATTTAGGCCAGCTTTCAAAATAATTAAGGTTCTGGGGGCTGTTGGCAATTATTTATTTTGATAAATGGGCTGATTTGGTTGGGCTAAAGCTTATTTTAGTTAACTCAAAAAGTGCTATTTTATTTAACAAGTGGATCTGATTTGGATCAGTTGAAAGGGGCTGACTGGTTCAAAAGTGCTAATACATATTAACTAGGGTTTTGAATGTAATATTGTTTTATGTTATATTTCATTTTATTAAAAACTACATTTTCAATTATGTTTAAATTGTTTATCATTGTCCTTTCTTTGAAAGATACCAAAATTCAAAATAGAGACCGAAACCGAAACTTCCAAATCGGCCGAAACTAATAAAATTTCAAATGACCGAAACCGAAATCGAGTTCTCAAACCATGCTTTCACTGATGTGCGCTATGTTCCGGGACTTAGGAAGTCTCTCATCTCATTGGGGCAGCTGGATTCTTTAGGTTGTAAAATCACTATTAAGAGTGAAGCTTGCGAGTTTCGAAGGGTGCGCTTGTGGTGATGAAGGATGCTAGAACTCATGGTATTTATTTGCTTCAAGGAGTGACCATAGAAGGTGAAACTTGTGTAGGAGTTGATAGTTCTCGTGGCTTGGATGCGACTAGGTTGTGGCATTTGAGGTTGGGTCATGTCTCGGAGATGAGTTTGGATATTCTTCGAAAAAGGGAGATGATCGGTGGAGAGAGTTTCAATAAGCTAGAGTTTTGCGAAGCATGTGTCATGGGGAAGCAAACTAAAGTATCATTCGGTGAGGAAAACATGATTCAAGAAGAGTTCTTAAGTATGTTCACACGGATGTTTGGGGATCGACACCGGACACTTCTTTGGGAGGAGCTCGTTATTATATTTCTTTTATCGATGACTTTTCTCGGAAGGTATGGGTGTATGTAATGAAGGCCAAATCGGAGGCATTTGCAAAGTTTAAAGCATGGAAAGCTCTTGTTGAGAATGAGAGCGGCAAGTTTTTAAAGGTTCTAAGGTCTGACAATAGCGGAGAGTATGTTTTCGGAGAATACTTGGAATTTTGCAAGCATTATGATATTCTGAGACATTTTACTACACCGAGAGATCCGCAGTCGAATGGTGTTGCGGAGAGGATGGACCATACTCTACTTGAGAAGACTTGATGCTTGATATTGACATCGGGTTTGACTAAGGGATTTTGAGCCGAAGCTTTGTTAACTGCAGTGCACATTATTAATCGAATTTCATGTTCGGCTGTTGATAACAAAATTCCGGAGAAAGTGTGGAAGTGTAACAACCCGGGATTTGCATTACCAACTAATAAATAAAAGTTAGGATTTTTATTTATTTTAATGAAGCATAAAAGAATTTGGAATAACATAATTTATGTGAAAAAGGCTATTTTAATTAAATGAAAAATATGAGATTTTAAAATGAGAATAAAATGTTATTTTTGGAAAGTTAAATATTTTAGGAGAGATTTTAAAACGGGTTTGGATAAGAAAAATGAGTTTTATAAACATACATGAACACTTAGACTAATTTTTGGAAAACATATAAATAAGTCTCTTCTTATTGGGTTTCTAAACCTAGCCCAATAACCCACCCTAAACCTCCTCTATAAATTATCTCATACTCTCCAAACCTCATTCATTCCAACCCTAATCAAATTCCTAAAACCCTAAACCTAAAAATGGCCTTCATGCTTAGGAAAGCTCCATCCTCTCTTATATTGGCTTAAGCTAGTTAAAGTAAGGGAAGGTAATGCAAAAACCCTCTTGTAATCCATTTCTAACTCTCTTTAATTTCTGGAAATCATGTTGTAACTCTTGGTTTTATGTGTTTTGGTATTTTTCTAGCTCCTTGATCATCATCTCTTAGCTTTGGTTAGTGCCATATAGGTGTTTGTTCTTTTGCTTGAGAGGAATACTAGGTAAACCCTCTCCTAATCTATGTATAAGCATCTCTTAATTTCTGAAATTATTTTGTAATCCTCTTTTTTTGTGCATTTAGATTGTGAAACTCATTGATCTTCTTTTCATTGCTTGAAAAGAGGTAATATATGCTAGCTGAAATTATAATTAGTTTATTATTGTTAGTAAATTAGGCATATCTCATTCATCTTAAATCGGAATTAAGATTTTCTTGATGTTCTGGAAAGTTTATTCTGTAGGCTATAACTTTTATGTTTTGAGCTTTGCCTAATTTTGTGGTTTGAATGGTCGAAATCACGTTTGTTTGTCGCTGACCTGACAACAAACTACAGGGTTGAGAAACTAAAAACCTGAAATTGATTTGGCCATAAGTTACTCGTTTCTTATCCAAATCTAATAATTTTGGATGTTCTGGAAAGCTTAGATTTAGAGCTAAAACTTTCATGTTTTGAGTTTCATGAAATTTCGAAGTTAATTTGGTCAAAACTGTGCATTCTTACCACTGTCCCAAGAGCACAACGACAGTGATATAAAATTTAGATCTGAGAATTGTTTTAGTCATAGAATTTTCATCTCTGGTCGGAATTTGACGATCTTGGTCATTCCGGAAAGCTTAGAAACTAAGCTACAACTTTCATTTTATTCATTTTGCCAGAATTTGAAGTTTACTATACCAAAATTGTGGTTTTTCATCTCTGGCCAGTTAGTGCATAGCTATAGGCCTTAGTCTCTTTTCTCCCGTTGTTTTCAGCGTAGAACCCCGACTTTGCGACGCCATCCCGGACTCGTCCTTTGTCGGATTTCATCGTTTTTGGTCTCGTTAAAATGATGAGATCGAGATCTTTAACCATGGAAAGTTTGGTTTAGATCTGGATGCATTAGATACTTCGTTTCTATTGCCGAAGTAGCACCCAGAAACTGTTTTACAATAGTGATCATTTTCAGTTATCGTCGGACCAACTTTGAAACATTGTCGTTTCTTCGTTTCAAGTCGAAACCGAACGATTCTTGTTGCATATCAAAGTAGGAGTACTTTACTACGCTCCTGCAAATTTTCATCAAGATCTGAGTTCATGTGACTCTTCGACCATGTCGTCGAAGTGGGACCTTTACACTGTTTTGACACAGTAAAGTTTTATGATTTTTGTCCGACTTTGAGACGACGCCGTTTCTTCGTTTCAAGTCAGAATTTTCCGATTCTTTTTGCAGTTTGGAGCAGGGATGTTGGACTATATGTCTACCAATTTTCATGCCATTCGGATTCAGTTTGCTAGTCCGAATAATTTTCCAAACTTGGGTTCGCATCATTTTTGGACTATTTTCCAACACTTAGAATATTTTCAGTGATTTTCTGGTTTTATTGATTTCTTTGAGATTTGTCTCTAGATTTCGTACACGGGTTTTATGAATTATTTTCAAAGGATTTTTCACTCCTAAATGGCTTTAGAAATTATTATATAATATTATTTTTAATTATTAAATTAATTACTCCATAATAGGAGAGTTTTCAAAAGCCGTTTTAAAGTGATTTCAAAATCAATTATAAATCCGTTTCGCACCATTATTTTCTATAATAAAAATCTCACACTCACTTTTTAGCACGTCGAGCGAAGTGGAAAGGTGCTTAAAGGGTTAGGAAATCTCCGGCCTATGGAACCGTGTGTATTTCCTTTCCGGTTAATCCCCGACCTATTCGATTGATCGTTTTGACATTTGAGTCTAGTTTACCGATGATACGAGGTGGACTTTTTATTGTTTGGAGTGTGAGCTTGCTATTGGTTAGTAAACCGTTTAGTGCGAACGTGGGGTATGAAACTCATTGTTAACACTTTACGGGTTCCTCTCCAACAAGTTAGTGACACATTAGCCTCTGGGCGGCCAGTACTGGACCTCTGGGTCACCACGCCTCTGGGCAACCGTCTCTGGACACCTGCTCTATGGAGCAGTTTATTTTTCGGCATGCGCCTCTGGGCCTTTATCCTTCTGGGAAGGATCTTGTCGTCTCGCGCGTTCCGCATCTGTGCGAGTGATCGATCACAACTCTACAGTACTTGGCAACAACGACTCTGGTCGGTGCACGTGCAATATTGGTATTATTTGATGATTTTTATATCCATTCGAGTACCGCCATTCGGTGTTGGTTCTATGGAACCATACGATGTAAGTGCGATTACCTTGTGGATTCACAGTGTCTCTGGACACTGCTTTTCAGTGTTGGATTTCATTGACTTTTCAGTATATCCCCATTGCTCTTTGGAGCATCGATCTTTGCTTGAGCATTGATTACGGACTCTGGTCACTCTTGGGATTATTGCCTATGGGCATCTTTTTATAGCTTTGGCTACGCCGATGATATGAGGCGATTTTATTTATTCTACACTTTGGTGTTGATTTCTCTTTGGAGATTTTTATTGTTTATTGATGATTAGGGATCGTCATTATATTCATGTGGTTCATAATATACTTCTCTTTGGATAAGTACTGTTTTATTTATGTACCGCATTACTATATATCTCAATTATTACTGATTGTTTAGCTAGCCTGACCCGAGTGTTTTCGCTCGGGTCAGACCGAGTTGTTTCAGGTTATGTCTCTGGACTTAGCTTCTGTGCTTCCGCTTGGACATTATCTGCTATGCTGATAGATAGCGCTTTTATTTGTCCACTATTCCGCTACTCTGTTCTTATTCAGACTTTGATATGTACATATTTTTAACCCACATATGTGGGCAGTGGCTTTGTACCCACTTATTGTATTTGGATCTGTATTGACGATGTATTGTTCTGGGATTTTATATCTGTTATGTGATTCTGTTCTGTGATGTTTTATCATTTAATATTATGCTTTGTCCTGATAGATCTTTAGCCATTTGTAATTTCGTTATAAGTATTTACTGAATATGTCGAACCACTTGAAAAAAATATATAGATACCATCCTTTCGACGTATTCAGTAGATAGTTATAGCTTGATTACAAATGGTCGCTTCCACTATACTCTATTCTCCGCTTTAACAGACAGTATTACTCCCGTAATACTTTGTTACAGTGGGTCTCAGAGTGGGGCGTTATAGGAAGGTAAAGAGCATTGGTTTGAGTTATCTTCGTATGTTTGGTAGTCCGATTTATGTGCATGATCCGGGAAATTATAAGCTTGAGCCTAGAGCTTTCAAGGGGATTTTGCTTGGTTATACGGATGGAGTAAAAGGCTATCGGATTTGTAATCTAGAAACGAAGAAGGTAGTGAATTCTCGTCATGTTACTTTTGATGAGTCGACGTTATTCAAGGAAAATAAAAGCTCATCGGATGTTCCGGATTTGGTTCATGTGAATCAAAGGAGAAGGAAGTTATTTCCACATTTTGTCCAAAGAGTAAAGAGGTTAGAGTAGTTAGATATGCTTGCGAGGAGGTAGCGGTTGATGTAACATCACATAGTGCACATGATTCCTCTAGTAATGTTGGCGATGTGCATGATTCTAGAGAAAATTCAGTTCAAGATGGAGCCGAAGGAAGTTTGGTCGATGGTATTGCTAGTCGAATTGGTCGTCGTACTATAAGGCTACCCAAAAGATATAGTGATTGGAACTATCTTAGCTTTTGTGATAATTTGAACTATGCTCTTCATGTAGTCCAAGATGAACCGATGGACCTTGATGACGTCATGAAGTCGAGTGATAGCTCGAAGTGGATTTGTGTCATGGAGGAAGAGATACAATCATTAATGAAGAATCAAACTTGGAATTTGGTTCCACTTCCTAAAGGAAACCGTGCTATTGGATGCAAATGGATATACAAGGTGAATGACGATGGAAGATACAAATCTAGGCTAGTGACTAAGGGGTGTGCACAAAGGAAGGGAAATGAGTATGATGAGATATTCGCACCGGTTATGCGTCATACTTCAATCCGGATATTACTTGCCATAGTTGTTATTCACGACTTGGAGTTGGAGCAATTTGATGTGAAAACCGCATTCTTGCATAGTAACTTGGATGAAGACATCTACATGGAGCAACCGGAAGATTTTGTTGTGGATAGTAAGTCAAATATGGTTTGCAAGTTAAAGAAATCACTATATGATTTAAAGCAATCACCTAGACAATGGTACAAGAGATTTAATCATTTTATGTTTGAAAATGGTTTTGATAGAAGCATTAAGATGCTTGTGTATATTTTAAGAAGTTGAAAAATGATTGTTGGGTGTATTTACTCTTGTACGTGAACGACATGTTCATTACTTCTAAGGATAAGAATGAAATCAACAAGCTAAAACTGAGTTTAAAATCGGAGTTCGAAATGAAGGATCTTAGAGAAACAAGAAGGATATGGGCATGGAAATAGAAAGGGATCGAAAGCGTTTTGAGTTGAAATTGACTCAAAAGGAGTACATTTAGAAAGTGCTTTGCCAGTTTAGCATTGAGAATGCAAAGGCATCAAATATACCTTTACCTTTGCATATGAAGCTTTCGAGTAAATGATCACCTATCTTGGAGAAAGACAAGGCTTATATGGCAAATGTGTCATATGCTTGTGCGGTTGTAAGTATAATGTATGTTATGGTGTGTACAAAGTCCGATATTGCAAATGTCGTCGGGATGGTTAGTCAGTATATAGCTAATCCGAGAAAATCGCATTGGGAAGCTATGAAGCTTATATTGAGGTACCTTAGAGGCACATCATCTCGTGGTCTTGTTTTTAACGGTAGTGATGAGAAGAATTGCAAATTGGTCGGTTATTGTGATTCGGACTACGCCGGTGATAGGGATCGAAGAAATCAACTGTCGGATATGTCTCCAAACTTGGAGGTACAGCCATAAGTTGGAGATCGAGATTGCAGACCGTAGTTGTTTCATCCACTATGGAGGCAGAGTTGATAACCGCGGTGGAGGCAACAAATGAGGCACTTTATTTGAATCGATTGTTGTGTGATTTGAAATTCGAGCATGATAGCATAGATATCCGATGTGGGCCAGAGTGTTATTCATTTGGCGGGGAATTTGGCGTTTAGCTCATGGACTAAACATATTGAAGTGAGGGAGTTATTTCTAGTAGCCATGGATGAAGATAAGCAAGTATATCTTCGAAAAGTGCATACAAAGGATAATGCGGCGAATATGTTCACTAAGACATTGTCAGTTGGAAAGTTCGAGCATTGCTCGAACTTGATCCGCTTGGAGAAGTGCTAGGTGCCACAAGGTGGCACAGTTGAGGGAGAAGCTTGGTTATGGATGAGGAAAGGCATCGATGAGAGATTGTGGTTCTATCTTCTTGATGAGTTTAGTCTTTGGTGAGACGGTTTAGGATTTGGATGTTTTCAACACTTCATTAGCGGACGGGGCCTTTGCCCGAGCTCATTGATGGAGTGCAATGGACGGTGGCTTTGGTGAGACGGTTTAGGATTTGGATGTTTTCAACACTTCATTAGCGGACGGGGGCTTTGCCCGAGCTCATTGATGGAGTGCAATGGACGGTGGCTTTGCCGGAGCTCATTGGGAAAGCATTCATATTTTGTTGAAGGTAGAAGTGGTGATAGTTGGTGCTATCGGTTGTTGTTGATGGTATAGTACCATTGGAATTGGAGATGGATATAGTGTCGAGGTGGAGTGTTGAATTTTGGCGACACTATATGGAGAAATTAAAGTGGTTGGAAGTAGCTTGATGATGGAGAAAACGATTCGCAAATTGGAACTCGGAGGAGGAAGTTATGGCGAATAAGGTGGAGTGGTGCTGAAGCAACAGCGACAGACGTCTGTCATTATGGACAGACGTCTGAGGCTTCAGCAAATCTGTTCCAAGACTCGGGATAGACGTCTGAGGATATGGTCAGACGTCTGAGTTTGCAGCAGATTTTTCCAAAGAGCTAGGTCAGACGTCTGTCACTTTGGACAGACGTCTGAAGCTTAAGCAGACTTGTTTCAGAGACTCAGCACATACGTCTGAAGTTTTGGTCAGACGTCTGAGTCTTCGGCAGTTTTATTCCAGAGACTTTGGACAGACGTCCGTCACTTTGTGATAGACGTCTGTGGCGACTTCTGCCAATTTTTTGGCCTGGGCTCGACATGAAGATTTGTGGTTTTTGAAGGGGCAATTTTGGAACTTTGCCTAGGTTTTCTATTCTCCTATATAAGCTATTTTCTGGATTCAGATTTCGAGTAACAGAAAGCGACTGCAAGGGTTTTAGCCTTCACTAATTAGGGTTTATCAAAACCTAACTTTCTTCAATTCTCTTCTCCACAAATCAATTATATTAGAATTTTGATCATTGTAATCAGTTTCTTGTACTCTTCTCATCGATATTAATAAAAGCTCTCTTAAAGTGGATGTACACTAACACAACGTTAGTGAAACCACTATAAATTGGTGTGTGATTTATTTTTTGTTATTGCTTTGATTTCTATATTGCTTGTTTGAGAATTGTGATCGGATTTGAATTGGTTGAGATTTAGATTGAGTTATTGATTGGTTGTTTTTACACTTCTTACCACGATCTCGTTTTTTCGCTGTGCTTTTGAGGTTTGATTTGAGTGGTCTCGAGTTAGAATCTGTCACAACATTACATTGTATTATAAAAGTGATGCTTTGTACAAATAACTAAAATAAAATGTTATGTGTTCAGAATAATGTCCATTTATGCCATTTTGGGGGTTTCATTGCACCTTACATTTTAAACAATGCAAACAATATGATATGTCATCATTTTCAGCGTCACATTTGATTTGAAGGATGTGTAATTTGATTTGAAGGATGTGTAATTAGATTACTGGTTTTGATAATGCTGAATTTGTATTTAGATTTTATTATTTGTCATATTTTATTGACTACTTTACGATATAAAAACAAGATCCTTTATCACTAATATAAAAAACAACAAGGACATTTTCACTAATATGAAAAATAACAAGGATATTTTTACTAGTACCATAAATAATAAGGGACTCAAAACAAAAGTTTCTTACTAATGAATGTTCACCCTCAATCTTATTTTACTCGTACAACCAACTTTTTTTAAAACAAAAGAATTATGTATATATTGTCATGGTTGCCTATTTTAAGCCATAGTTTTGAAAACAGTTTCACAGTAAACTTAAAATGTGATGTAACCAAGGTTCAACATTCCGACCGGCACATCGAAATCCCGGTGATTCCATTCTTATTCCAACATCGGCCAGAACGGAAAAGGCAGCAAACTCCGATTTTTCGGATTAGGGTATAAAAAAGATTTACTGTAAAATACTCAGTGAAAACACTCAATAATTCATCTCAATCTTTAGTAACAATGAAACAAAACACAAAAAACAATTGTTTACTTGATTTAAAGAAATCGTGCTTACTGATTTCGAGCGGAATCCATTAGCGACGACTACTAAGGGGATCTCCACCAAGCATCCATCAATGATGACGACTGATGGGGATCTCGGCCTTGAACGACAAGAAACTAGACATGTGTTGGGTTACATGAGTTCTTTTAGCTCGTTCATTTGATGAATTGAATCGGTTGGAGGAGAAGAATGAGAAAGTAGGCTTGTTTGTTTTGTTAACAACGGGCCACGAAATTGCATTTTATCTGGGTGGGTAATTTAAGTCATGGGCTAGATAGATAGGGATAGAAATTTATTTATAATTAGGTTAATGATTTTGGTTTAAATTATGTTCATTTTGATAAATATACTTCATATAATTTTTATAATTTGTTTATTATTTATTTATAATTCCACAAGCTTGAGCATGACAAATCATGATATTGTTTGGAATTACAATACTGTAGTCGATGTCAATAAAAAAAGTGCAATAGTTTTTAAATAAGTCAAAAAACTTATACGAGAACATCTAATTAAAAAGAAAACCGAATGAAGTCAAAGTAAGCTTGAAAATCAATGTGTGCAAGAAGAATTGATAAGCGTGGCCAAACAACAAAACTCAGAAGTTGGTAGATGAAGACAACGATGACCTTAAGTCATATGATGCTCAAAGAAATAGTTTTTGGTATTCAATATTTTATGTTATATGTTTTGTATTTCTATGTAATTTGAATAATTTACTATAATTTATATTACTATTGCATATTTATTGGTGTATTCACCGAAAAAGTACCAGAATTCGCAAACCGAAATCAAAGTGGAATTTTTAAAATTTCCGAAACAGAACCGAAATTTTGTATTTTTCCAATGACCGGAACGGAATAGGAAATCGGCATGTTGACCCTTGGATGAAACATCTTATATAAATCAATAAAAGGTATACACAGAAAAGTTAAAGTATAATACACTGGTGACTTCATATAGTTGTGCCATCTATGTGCGCCATTAGGACGAAGATAATCTTGTACCCTTGCAGCAGCTTTTCCATTGCCATAGGTTAGAAAATAGTTAGGGTTGCCACGTGTTGCCTCATCGTACAATCTAAAATAAGTTTCTTTAGAAAGATGGTCAAAATTTTTCTTGAACATTGAAACCTGTAGAAAAATCAGGTGCACAACACAGAATGTTTAATGTATTCAAAGCCTAATACACGTTTGACTTTCAAGAAAGGAACATAAAGTGATATCCACCAAGATGTAAAGTTGATTTTGGCTTGTGTATTGACTTGGTAAAATATACAACAGACAGTAAAGACCTGATGAAGTGTCTGTACAAAGGTTAGTAAGTGGTATACAGAAGGTTTACACATGTTTCCACGTGCTGTGGTTTGAAGAAAAAAAGTGAAGAAAATAGTCATATAATAGATGGATGTGGAAATATAAAACTAACCTATACTGCCTCTTTTTGAAAAAAAATAAACAAAACTAAATAAATAAATTGATCAAGTTAATTACTAGGACTACAATAATTTCTTAGGCAGGGATGACAATAACTACCTCACTGAAGGGATCTTTTATGTCATCTCTTTCAACACTGCATTCCTGGAATACAAATAAAACTCACAACACTGTATAATTAAATACCAAGTAACAGTTTGTCATGCTTAGTCACTCACGTAATTTGGAAAGATAGCCATATCAATGTTACTAGGTACATCAGAAAATAAATTTAGCAAGGAATACTCTGGAACACCACCTGGATATATCAGTTCATCAGTGTCAAGATGGATAATCCAATCTGCACTTGCATCCTACATAGAAATAACAAATAATTCTTTTTTCCATTGAAGATCCAATTAAAATCGAGCTCAAAAAAAGGTTTAGAGTTGTCAAAGGTAATGTACTTGAGTTGCCAGGGGAAAAAACATATTGTGATAAATTGCTAAATGTATCATACCCTTGCTATGACAATCGCCATCTCCATGTTAAGCGACTGCTTTACAAATAGTTCATGATTGCAAGGTTTGTAGAAAAATGGTGAGAGCCATGTCTCATTCCATATCCGACTGTAAATATTCAATAAATTAAACAGTGACTGATAACAGCATCGTGTAAGTTTAAAGAAATTTTTTACTTATGCAAAATGGATAGTTCATTTAGTTAGAATTTTTACACAGGTAAATTTTGTGTAATAAATGATAATTTCTTTCAAAATTAGTCAGAATTTTCAGTCACATCTGCCAAGAGTACATAATAAAAGTCTCGCCTTCTTTCACTAATTGAAGAGGCTGTATATGTATACATCAATGCTTCATGGGGTGCGTTTGGATTCATTGCTTGTATACAAGAGGTTTTTCTAGAAACACAACAGTAAAATGGATCAAAAAACTTGGTCTGCATAAGATTTTGAAGCTTCGCTACAGTAAGAAAGATCTCCCTATAATTTGGTTTGATCCAATTAGGCCAGAAGTATATACTGAATTAAATTGTTTTCAATTATTAACTGGTCAAATTTATTATTAATTAGAGAGGATAGAGAAGTAAACCAAGTCTAAACAGAAGAAGAAAATAAGAACCTATTTGCTTGTTGTTCCTCCAGTTCTCTAGTTCTGTAAATTACTTTCACCCCCTGCCAAAACATTATTAATATGAGGCTCTATTTAGCGCCAAAAATGGCCCAAACAATCGAATGAAAATTATTAAGCTCATTACACAGGTTTAAACAAGGCAGAAACTCACAGAGATAGATTCTAGCACGGACGCAACTTCAGGTTTTGCAGCCGTTCCTTCAACAAACATTATAAATGTTGTGACTCCAATAACCTTATGATAATATAACCATGGAAGAATTTGTTCCAACCCAGCTGAAGTGCTCGTTGTGATACACAACTGCAAGTTAAGTTGTAATCAAACTACATTCACGTATCGTTGCACATTCGCCCATTAAAAAGATAAAGGTGTGCTGTATAATTGTCTATCCACATTTATTGGGATAAAGTTCATATGAAATGCTTTTAAACTAGCATCTTGATTCTCAAGTTTTGTAATCCTTACTTCTGACATAAAAATTATACCTATCCCAAGTATTTCACTGATTTTAAACCAATAAACATCGTTTCAAATTGTAGATGACAACGTGTACTTAATTGATTGATTACACTACACAATATATGTAATAAACACTGCAATAATCAAACTGTATAGAACATTTAGTGATAAACACTGATATAATACATTTAGCAAATCAACAGTGCTAACATATGCAACTCCAACAAACGTAGTTTCTAAGTTTGACGCACTACATTCACAAGATAAAATCAACACAGGACAAATACCGATACAGCCAAAAGGAAAAACCGAAAATAGACTACAAATGTGGTACCTTAGGTTTAAAATGCCTATTTAGATCAAAATTCCACCCCCTAAAGTAAGGAAAAGAGGCTTTCTCATTTCTCCCAAGTATGGCAACACAATCAGAGCTAGAAGAAACCGCGGGACTTGACTCAAAACCTAAAGGATCGCCCGGAAATTCAAGCTTGCGATCGTCCATGGAATATATCGACGTGGGATCGTCAAGTCCGCCTCGCCATTGAAGAATGAACGCAAAAAAAGCGAGGGTTAATGGGACGAAGGTCAATAAGACGAGAATGCAAGACTGAAAATTAGGGGTTGGTTTTACCATTGAATTTGGAAAATGGAGAGGAAGCGGACGTTTGAAAAAATCAATAAAATTAAAGGTTGATCAGCAATTTTTTCAACGGCAACCTTTGCTCAGGAATGATTTGCAAATTTAAATGTACTGCAAGAACCACGCATTGAAAATCACACTGAATATTTATTTCCGAACTTTTTTTAAAAAAGACCCAGTTTAATTTTCAAAATAAACGGTCATTCCTCCTTAAAACAAGTTTTTGTAAAAAAAAAAAAAGGAACGTTTGTCATACATCCTTAATAACTTTCATAATTCATCAAACATCCCTTAGATACAAAACATAAAAATTTCATCCCTATTTTTAAAGACCGCTTTTTTTTTCCCAAACTACCCTAAAAAATCATCGTAAAACCCTGAACCCACGCTTTTTTTATCGTAACCTTTGATACAATTGAAATCACAGTTTCTTCAACAAAATCCGAAAACTCTATAAAATCGAACAACTGAACAACCAAAATCAAGTCGAAAATCTCACACGAGGCAAAATGGGAAGATCGAAGGTGATGTATCTCAATTTCATAAGTAGTCGATTTATATTCCACTGTTTTAAATCAATAGATCTTAGGGTTTTTGCAAGGATTTTAGAGATTTTCGAGTTAACCATGCATGTAATCGAGCTTTTTTACGGTAATACAAAGAAGATTGAGAATGCAGATGATATACTAAAAAACATTCTGTAATTACTGCAATTTTTGAAAAATATTGTTCAAAAAACTATTTTCTCTTTTCAAATTTTAAGCAGATTCATATTTGTATTAAAGATGCAATTATTTCAAATATTCGCAGATAATTCAGCAAATTTTAAACGTTTTTGATTTTTTTGAAATTTTACAAAATTTGCAAATAATTGCAGATATATCTGCAACTATTGCGTATAGTTGCAGATATATCTGCAACTATGTGCATTAGTCGCAGATATTTCTGCAACTATGTGCAATAGATGCTTAAATTTATGCAACTATTCTGTATAGTTGCAGAAATATCTGCAACTATTGCACATATAAATCGAGTTAGCCATGCATGTAGCACATTCTTCATTTTTTTGAAATTTTACAAAATTTGCAAATAATTGCAGATATATCTGCAACTATTGCGTATAGTTGCAGATATATCTGCAACTATGTGCATTAGTCGCAGATATTTCTGCAACTATTTCTAATAGTTGCAGTAATATCTGCAACTATTTGCAAATAGTTGCAGAAATGTCTGCAACTATTGCTTATAGTTGCAGATATATCTGCAACTATTGCGTATAGTTGCAGATATATCTGCAACTATGTGCATTAGTCGCAGATATATCTGCAACTATACGCAATAGTTGCAGTAATATCTGCAACTATTGCACATAGTTGCAAACATTTCTGCAACTATTGAATATAGTTGCATTTCTGCAACTTTATGCAATAGTTGCAGAAATGTCTGCAACTATGTGCAATAGATGCTGAAATTTATGCAACTATTCTGTATAGTTGCAGAAATATCTGCAACTATTGCACATAGGTGCAAACATTTCTGCAACTATGTGCAATAGTTGCTGAAATTTATGCAACTATTCGGTATAGTTGCAGGAATATCTGCAACTATTACACATAGTTGCAGAAATATCTTAATACTATATATCATCAAATTGAGCCTTAATTCAGTTACATATTCATTATAACTGCAAGTATTTAACATTACCTATCATATTATTAGATTGTGCATAGTTATTTCATAATATTTAATTTACATTTACAGAAGAACACAAAAGAAGATATAAAAGAAGGAAAAAAAAGTTATGTTGGAAACATCTATTGTTCCTGTTGAACAACAACCAGGATCAAATATTCTACCGGAAAAAAGAAAAACAATAAGTGAAGGGAAAATCAAATCAACAGAAGATAATTACAGAAATAATTTGAGGTCTTTCATCGATGTTCTTCGCAAGATTAAGAATGAAAAATTGCTGACAATATCACATACAAAATATCTCCAGAATCTACCTTTCTACAAGTTCATTCATATGATCTATATTGGAATTATACCTGCAAAAGAAAACACAAAAAACTCAACGACAATAGACATAATCATCAAAGCATACAGAAAGAATTTGAACTGTTTCCAATTTGGAGATATGCTACTAACATTTACAGAGGATGATATAAGCCAATTGCTATCAATTCCTACAGAGGGTCAGCAAATCAAAACTTCTGGCCATTTGAAAAAAGAGGGTAAAAGCAATGCTGAGTTTACATCATTCATCAGCAGGCACTTTAAAGGAGAAACAAATGTCAACAAAAAAAACATAGAAAGGGAATTATTTGCAACAATAAAAGGATCATCAAAAGAAGAACAAGCAGATACTGCAAAGCTTTTGCAGTTGCATTTGGTTGCAACATTTTTAATATCAAATCCAAACTCAAGTATATCATGGAATATGATTCCATATTGTGTTTGTGAAGATAAAATGCAGCAGATATCATGGCCAAAAACGATTCACAAGCATTTGATAAATCAAATTGAAAAATATATTGACACCCCAAGGAAAATAAATGCATGCGTTACATTATTACTAGTATTAAATTTTTAATTAATTAGATAAATATCCTATTAATTAATAATTTATTCTAATACTAATTGTCTTTTTTGCAGTGGTGGATCTGTGAGAAAACACAAATTTTGAAATCTGCTAAATTCGAATACAACAACTCGTATCCCTTGGCTGGCAAATGGGATATATCAAAACTCAAGCCAGTAATGTTATTGACCATAGAGTACAACTCAGTAAGTATAACTGCAATTTAATTTATAGAATTATTAAGCTTTAGTAAAAAAATAGCCAGTACTTTATTTGTTTGCAAACTTATCTGCAACATTTAACAATGGTTGCAGATATATCTGCATTTATTAGCAGCAGTTGAGCTTTTTTTGGCTGCAATTATTCACTACATATGATGACTTATCTGCAATTTTTATAAACAATTGCATATTTATCTGCACTTAAAACAACAAAACTGAACATAGTTATACAATTATTTACAATAATTAAAGATATATCTACTATTTTGTATAATACCTGCAGATTTTTCTGCCATTATTAAAAATATTTATGGACATACATACCAATCATAATTAAAATTATATTCATTTTTCCAATTATTCACAGTTCTTACATAATTACATACAAATATTCTTAAGCTTCAATTTTGATTGAATTATTTATTCCAGGATTTTCAAGGAGAGGAACTAAAATTGTTGAAAGATGCAGTTGAAAAAGATGAAGAATATGAAGCATTCTACAAGAAAAGAGAAGAAAAATATAAAGAAATAATAAGAAAACTTGAATTGGACAACAGGAAACTTCAAGCTGAAAATACGCTGCTAAAAAAGCAATTGAGACAAAATGTGGAAACATCATCATCCACAGAATCTGATAATATAGAGCTACAACTAATAGAAAGATCTGGTAGCAAACTAAATTCCTCAGATGAAAGTGAAAGTGAAGAAAACAAAGAAAGTGAGGATAATGAAACAGAAGAGAATACGTCATCTGGTAATACTTTCAGTAATATTTTGTTTTCCAACAAGAATGTAAAAATTTAAAATATTTGATGATATATCTGCAAGTATTCTTACTAAATGAAAAGAGCATTTTTAAAGAATAAATGCAGATATCATTGCAATAAGTATTAAAAACTGTAGCACATTCTTCACTTTTTACATAACACATTGTAACATAACACAAAATCTATAACTATGTCAAAAATATTAAAGAGTTGAATTGCAAACATATATTTCAGCTCAAAGGACAGAAGAAAATGAAAATTTAATTGATATTCAAACTGAAGACAAAACTGTTGAAGATGAATCTCAGCTAATGGAGATAGATGAAGAAAAAGAAGAACAAAAAGAAAAAGATGTTGATAATGGGGAAAAAATAAATTTTGAAGCAAAACAGAAAGACCGAGAAGATGGTGAAGAAACAAAAATAGTTGAGGAAGATAAAGCAATTGAACAAGATCCTTCATCTGGTAATGCTTTGAATAACTATAGTTTTTCAACCAGACTGTAAAAATTTAACATATTTGTTGATATATCCGCAAATATTCTTCCTATTATATATTAATAATATGAAGAATAATTGCTGATATTAATGCAACAACTGCTGTAGAGTGTAGCATATTCTTCACTTTTTCACAATTATTCACAAATTTTTTATTAACCAACAACCAATAATTGTATTTCAAAAACCAATTATGAAATATTAACCATCATTCAAATTAATTTCAGGTGAAAGCATTCAAAAATATACACAGTTACAAGGCAAACAAACCAAAAAAATATCTACTTCAGCAGAAACAAAAACTGAAGAAATCAAAGAAAAAACATTGGAAATTGAAAATCCAAAAAAAAGGGTTAAATTAGCTGAAGAAGTGAATTTTCAAACTGAAAAGAAAGCAAAAAAGGAAAAACAGCAAGTACAAACCCTACCAATAATAATTGAAGAATATGAATCTGAACCTAGATCAAAAGAATTATCTACCAGTACAAAAATAAATGTCAGAAGGAGGTCAAATGTACGAAGTCTATCTGAAGAAAAAATCAAGCTGCTTGAGGACTTCTTTAATAACTCTGACCTCAGGTAAAACTGTATAATTCTTTTAGTAGCCAAGTATACCAATAAATGCTTAACTAAAAGTAATTATTTAAATTTCCTGGTTAGATATCAGCAAATATTTGAAAAATACAAACATTTACTAATATTGATCATTATATCACAGCAAAAGTGCATACTTAAATGGAGACGATGACATAATTATAACTGGAACAGCACTTGGTGAACTAATTATAGGAAGATTTCTTGATGGCCAGGTACAACTTTACTCAAAAGTACATTTATTTACAAATTTATCTGCAACATTTAATTAGACTTGCTGTTTTATCTGCAAAAACCCATTTATCTGCAATAACTCCATTTATCTGCATATTTATCAGCAATACTTCTTTAAATTTATTGTTTTGTCAGTAAAATTCCATTTATCCAAAACAATATCATTTATCTCCAGATTTTTCAGCAACATTTAATCAAACCTGTTGTTTTTATGCAAAATTTCAAGAACTTATTATTTTTTCTGCTAATCATATTATATTATTCTGTAAACAAATATACTATCACTATTTCCTTATAATAATATTTGTAGATCATTGACTGGTATTCACATGAATTGCGTAAAGTTCATCCAGAAAACTTGTACTTCAAAGTTTACGCTACTGTAAGTTTTATAATCTTCTACTGAAGAATTTGTTTAAATGTTCATCAATTCAATTGTCTAATATATTATCCTACAGACATTTCTACTGAGCAATTCAAAGAATGTAACACAAGCCCTAATCGATAATGTAGTTGCTAAAAATTTTGCAAACTGCAATAAAATGTTCTTCCCTATCCACCAAAAATCACATTTTACACAGTTGGAGTTTAATAAACAAGGTAGAATATGGATTCACTACGATTCCATAAAACCACGGCACGAAGCAGATCATCAGAAAGCGGCAAGAAAGATGGTATGTAAATTAAAAAATGAATAAATCAGAGAAAAATAAACTATTTAACAAAATCTTTGTTTTTTTGTACAGAGAGTTTATGTCACTGCCTTACTAAAGAAATTGGAAAAAGGAGAGCATGAACCATCAAAGCAAATCACTTTTGCTAACAGCCCCCAACAACGTTCTGATACGTAAGTACACAACAAAAAAAATGTACAAATATTTCCATATCATAGAACATTTCTTCTAATAATTATATAATACTTGTCAATCATTGCAGAGTTGATTGTGGCATGTTTGTAATGAACATTATGAAACAAAGAAGTGAAGACAAAGAAATCAACAATGAAGACCCTGAATTCTCATATGAAGCTATGGATTTACAAAGAGCTGAAATAACACATCAAATTCTTTCTTGCAAACCTTATAGTTGGAGCTTAGAAGAAAGCTTGACACAAAATTTTTTACTTTCTGAAGCAAATCAAAATAATTGATGTATCAAACTGTAATGTTTTATGTAAGAATACTGAAATGTATGTACATCATTTGCTGATATGTAAGCAATGTTTATAAAAAAAAGCAGATAAATAAGCAGAAGTCTGAGCTTAAACAAATAAGTGAAATACGAACATTACTTGCTGATATGTATGCAATAATTGTAAAAAGTTGCAGATAAATCAGCAACAATTAGTAATTTGTACCATTTTCACCATACATATTCAAATTATTTGCGGACAAGACTGTAAAATACCTACAATAATTCCAGACAAATCAGAACTTAATCAAAGCTAAAAAAATAAATCAACGAACAGTACCCTATACATACGCATTAATTTTTCAGATAAAATAAACAATAGAATACTTGTAATTTTCATTTACTTCAAACAAAAAAAAACTAACGAAACAGAAATAACAAAATTATAAACGAATATCGCAATATCATTTAAAAACAAACAAAATCGATTACAAATCCAAACAATATTTTACCTGGAAGAAGGTAAAGCCATGATTCCGAAATAATATCTTAAAACAATGATCGAACTGAATCAGAATTTAAAACTTGAAATCGAAATCACAACCACCATAAAAAATTAGCGCGACATGTAAACAGGGGTATTTATGGAATAAATTGAGGCAGAAATAAAAACAGGGATCGGAAATATAAGTTTCAAACGGGAGGAGTTTACGCGGACTAAGTTTAATTACAAGGACGTGGGCCTAATTTTCACAAAAAAAATACCCGTTATTTCTTTATTACGACATATTTTCATAAAATTTGAAAAATATTTATTGAAGAAACTACAAATATTTGAAGCTTTTTAACTATAAATATTTGTAGAAAAATATGCAAATACATGTCGAAAAATCTGAAAATATTTTCATTTTTCAAATGAAATTAAAAAAAATTAGTTTATATCATTAAAGCATACGATTAAAGTTTATATTTAATTTCCCAAATAAAGAAAAAAACAAAGATAAAACATGGGTATAATTTAAAATACATCTTTAAAAAGGATTCTTCATGTAAGAAACTAAAAATAAGAGACGGAACTTGATTTTCACATTTATTTGTATACCTAGGTTGTGGATATTTGATTGCATCTGCATTAAAAACCAAACTTAACATACAAAACCGAAGACTCCGTAAGTTTCGAATCACATTTGGCAATTTCCTCATTCTTTTTCGAATTTGTCAGATTCTTTAAATCCACAAATATTTCGTGCAAAAATCAATAAAAAAGCCAATTTTTTTATGTTCACATTTTTTGTGATAAATATTTAAATCCGTTGCTGTAAATATTTTAATTTTGTATTTTGCTTCATCGTTGTTGAATTAAAATTATATAGAGAGAAAAATAAATTGAAGAAAGCAGCGGTACAACAAGTTGATTTTCAACTTTTGATTTGCGAGTTTAAAATAATATGGGTGTAACTTAATTTCATCTTTTTTAATTGAGATTTTTTATTTATTAAGTTTGATTATAAGAGGCAGATTCAAAAGATTCCAGTCTAATACATAATATTTATTTGAAAACAATATTTAGTATATTGATATGCAAAATTCACATGCATTGTGAGAAACAAGACATGGTGTATATTCATTTTCAATTGGGTTGTTTTATGTATCTATTTAAATCTAAACATTATGTGACAGTGACATGTATCTAAATTTACTATCTAAATCTTTATTAATGGTTGGCTTGAAAGCGCAATTTTTTGGTCCGACCGCGAAGTTCCAAAATTGCCATTTGTATACAATTCTTTAAAAGATTAATCTACTAATTGATCTTAAAAAATAGCATCTGCATATTTATTCCTAAACTCGGTGCAAATTGGTCCTAAAAATAGCATCTACATACATGATCCTAAACTCATGCATATAGCACCGCACTTTTATTACGTGTAATATTATCGTCAACTGCATACCATGGATATTAACAAATGTTAATATCACCTAAATAGGATCTAGCAAATATATTCTTTTGCAAATTCATAACGCTCTTTTACATATATTACCAAACTTAATATTGCTTAAAAATATGATCTAACAAATAAACTTTCTATACATTTTTGCTTTTTATTAATAGATAAAGGAAAAAAATTCAAACTAACAAAAATAATTAATCGGCACAATTTAGAAATAAAAATTCAAACTAATAAAAGCACGATCAAGTCATACAAAGCACGATTAAGTCACCTAAACGATTTTTAACCCCTTTTTAATTAATTTATCCTTAATTAATTAAAAATCCTTTTATTTACTAAAACTCCTTTTTATCTAATAAAACTTCTTTCATGAATCAAAACTTCCTTTATTAGTTAATTCTTCTTTATTAATTAAAACTTCTTTTATATACTTGTTCGTGGGGTGTGTGTGTGTGTGTGTAATTTCTTTATAAATGATATATACTTGAAATTATTACTTCACTATTTATTTATATTCTTTTTAATACTTCAAAAGTATTCGTATATTTAGCTCAATGGTATAAGTATATTCACAAATCACTTAACAAAGTTTTCTTACTTTTAAAAATATAATCAAAGCGGTTAAAAAC
The DNA here is from genome assembly GCA_030737815.1 of Allium fistulosum. Classification (NCBI taxonomy): domain Eukaryota; kingdom Viridiplantae; phylum Streptophyta; class Magnoliopsida; order Asparagales; family Amaryllidaceae; genus Allium; species Allium fistulosum. Next base: position 856,229,447 of record CM060908.1, on the reverse strand, counting down.
AAATGTTACTCAAACATTGTTACTATAAACCCTTTCTCACTTTTATATTTTAAATATATACTTTTCTATCTTTTTATAAAAGATTTCGTACTTTTATTATCTTTAAATATCATTATTAAAGACCTAATTATATTTATAATATTTTTCCACTTTTAAATACAATTCAAGGGTTTAAAAACAAATATTACTCAAACATTGTCACGACCAACCCAAAATCATTTCATACTTTAAAAAACATTTCTCTTTAAACTTGCTTTTTAAAGATTCAATTGCACTTAAGGGTTTAAGACAAGCGTTGTTTAAAACATTATCACAACAAACCAAAAACCATTTAATACTTTAAAAACATTTATCTTTAAACTTGCTTTTAAAAGATTTAATTACACTTACGGGTTTTAAGACAAGTGTTGTTTAAAACATTGTCACAACCACCCAAAACATTTCATTTATACTTAACCTTAAAGTATTCATTATTAAATATCTAATTATATTTGTATGTATAATTAACGATAAGGATCAAAAACAAATGTTACTAAAACATTGTTTACTACAACCCAAAACCATTTCATACTTAACCATTTTATTTAAAACTTGCTTTTTAAAAATTTAATTACATTTAAGGGTTAAAGACAATTGTTACTCAAATGTTTTTTACAACCGAAACCATTTACTTATATAGTTATTTACTAAATTTTCATTAGTAAATATCTAATTATATTAAGGGTTAATAACAAATGTTACTAAAACATTATTTACTACAACCCAAAACCATCTCTATACTTATCATCAACTTTGAAACATTTATTTAAAGATCAAAGCATATCCACACTAATGAATTAAGGTAATAAAATTTTAAGTTATTCCATAAAACCATTTATTTTAACTTAAGTGTTAAAATCCAAACTTCCTTTATTATATTTATAAAACACTTAACTTAATTTTTAAATTTTATATATATAGGACTACTTATTAATATACTAAAACATTCTTAAACTACTTAAAAATATATTATAATTATTTAAATAGAAAATTATGTAAAAACAAGCAATTTGGAAATAGATAGAAAAACCAAAATAAACATGTTTTGTTCTAAAAGCCGCTTACTTTTAAAATTTCATAATTAATTATTAAAAAATACTTATAAACATGAAACCAATTTTAAAACACTCTAATATAAGTTAGAAAACAATAGTAAAATGATTGAGAAAAATACTTAATTCAAATGTCATTTTTACACAATTAATAGTTTCAAACAGCAAACGTAACATATCCAGAAATGCTGTCTAATAAAGTTCGGTTGCATGTTTTTAACATTTTTTGGTACAACTTTGCGCCTAGTTTTTGATGTTTTAACAAATGATTTTTGATCCATGCTTTTTAAAATAGTTAGAATAATTTAGATACTTAAAAAGATGCAGAAAAATCCCAAAGAGTAACTTTTAATTATTTTATAGAACTTTCCAAAAATAAGGTTTTTTTTCGAAGTGCTCGTATAGCGACTATTTTGCTATAACTTTTGCCACTTCGCTCAACTAGCTATCAAATGATTTAAGCTCCAAAAATTTTACAATAAGAATAATATATTATTTACTCGTTAAAATGGTAAAAAAAAAACCCTAAGGAAGTCTATACAAAAATAAACGTTATTTTCCAAAAATAAGGAATTTAAAAAGTGTCTATATAGCGACTATTTTTACTTCAAACTTTCTTAGCTTTATTCAATTAATTTCACAACTTTCCAAACTTATACTTTATTGTCTAAATTGCTTATTGAAGTGTAGATAACAGCCAAAACATGCTGTATCAAGATATGTTTACAAATCACCAAATTACACAAGTTAAAGTTAAGGAGATTCAAAATGCATTTACGGGGACTATCGCTGTACGACAATTCCGATTCAATTCAATATTTAATACCATTCAATTATATAAATATATATGATTCCCAAATTCAAATCATATCACAAAGAAGCATATAATAACATGTGTACTAAATAACATGTCCAAACCTAACGTTCAAACTTTCAACTACATATACTCAATTAAACAACGCAATCAAAGTTTTTCAAGGAACAACACTTTACGTAAATCACATGCTTTTCAAAGCTCATAATTATGGGTTATAACTTTAAGTAATTATGGTATATCATCATAGTTTTTAGCAAGCAAATTAATAAGTTTTTAACAAGAAAATTATTAAGTTAAATTGTTTTCATTCAAGGTAAGATAACTCACATTTATTCAACCAAACACTACCATCTTCCTACCAACATTCAAGCAAGCATCAATACCTCCTTCCATACAACTAAAGCACGCATCCATGACCTCCATCCCTCCACCTTTTCTCACGGCCAAGCTATCCTTCCCCCATCATAGCTCACGACCGAAAGGCGAACTTCCCATAACTCCATCATTTCCTCACTTATTAGATGGTAAACCATGTTCTAATGATGATATAAGAACTTTGTGAAAGTTTGGAGGAGAAAGGAGTTTGTTTAATATGAGTTTAAGAAAGTTAGAGAGGAGAAGACATGTAAAGAGTGTAAGATTTGGAACCTTTGATTTGTGAATTTGTGAGATAAGAAGAGAGCTAAGGGTATGTATATATAGATTTGAAAACAGAACCCAAAAGACCGCAAATACACTTCCTTAGCCATGAAGAAAAAGAACTCCAACATGCCAAGGCCATACCTTCACTTCATTTCCTACCTTACCTATAAAAAGTCTTCGTTAATTTAAATGGCCTTAAGTCCTTCTTTAGTACTACTTATAGAAACCTTTTTGCTAATTAATTTCCTTTTGTAATAAGAAGATTTAAGAATCAAGGAATCGCTGTCAAGTCCCTAGAATTGAAAGATGATGTAAGAAAAGTCCCTCCCGAATAAGTTATGAAAATTAGGTCCCTATTTTTAGATTTTGGCTAATTTATACCGCTTTTGCCCCTGAAAAGAATGCTAAGTCGATTTTCTAAAAGAGGACAGTTTGGTAAAAAATAACAAAATAGGGACCTAATTTACATGTGTTTATGAGCAGGGACTTTTTGTGCATGAGCTTTGAAAATAGGGACCTTTGGTCCAAAACCCCTTTAAGAATTTGTTAATGTGTTAATATAATCGTTACACAATTCCAAAGAATTTAAGTAACATTTATTGAATAAAAAGTTGGTTTTTAACAAAACGTTTTTCGGTCATATTTTCATTATTAATTCGAAGTGTATATTTTTGTAAACACACTTTAAAAATAAGTTTTCTATCATTAGTTATTAATTAAAAGGTGTTCAATAAGATCATAAAATCATATTCACCCACATTAAATCCTAGATTCAAATATTTAAATAATTCAGATATTTAAATACGATGTGTTGGAAATTTTGGGTCATTACACCAATATTTAGTGTCCTTGTTAATGCCGAGCATGCATAAGAAAACTTGTCCTTCCACTGTTCCTGCCTTGCACTAGTACCTGTCTCTCTAAAGCTATCGTGTGTGTTGTAATGAGGAGGGGGTCGGAATAACATTCTGGTGACCGGTAAATTATACACTTTATACATAATACTAGTTTATGCTGATTGCCGTCTATCATATGTTATGTCTTTTTTTTACTTAGTCATCTTGACTCCACGTACGTGTACGATATGCCACATCTACCCGAAGTAGACCATAACTACATACATGTGTGTGTATAATATAAGTAACATAATCCCCCTTTGGACCAAGGTACTATCCCTGCTAGTATCCATAACCCATCACCCTGTCAGGATCCATCGTCAATGCAGTATCACGTCCTCATCATTGTGCATACCAAGGAACTCCGTAGTGCCTAACAACAACATCACAATAGTTTATCCGTATTCAATCTCGCCTTGGGGATTTACTTAATTGTTTTCTTTTTGTTATGGACTCAGTTCCACGGACTATAAATGACTTAGCTTCTCGGACTACAGAGGACTCAACTCCTTGGACTACCCCACTCGTTTTGGAAGACCTTACTTAAGGATTATTTAGCCTTGCCCTAACAAACAAACTAGTAAACAACTGTGGCGATGTCGTATGACCTAAACATGACTTACACTAATAGGAGGTGTAGCCCATTTAGGTATAACCCTCATCTTTCCGCTGACAGCTCGAGACCGATGACATTCCCGACCTATGTACATCTCCAATTCTCTAATATGGTACCATCAAACTAACATAGCACTGATCATTTCTCACTACCCCATGTAGATTACCTAATGCAATCAAGGCAATACCCCTTCTAAAAGATTGAAGTAGACCCTACTAGGGTATTCCTTTACCTATATGCAAGCGTATATAATTCCATGGGTCCTACAATTCGATACGTCCTATATTAGTATAATGTATACACAACTGCCGGTAACCCTTTATGATGGATAGACTTCTATTGTGTAACACTACTGACCTCGTATTCTAACCCATTCTAACGACTAGTCATTCTATGACATCCCGTATCTGGAGACCAAAAGTTAAGCGCTATGGATGCTACAGTCATCCATAGTATTAACTTCTGGTAATGAAATACGGCAATACTAATGGTATCCATAATATCAGAAGCACTTGAATATGAACAAAATCACAGATTTCCAAAAACAATAATTTCAATGATTACATTTCAAATAAAATCATGTCCAAGTTACAAAATCTGCAAACGTTGATCAAATCTAATTTACAACAATACGCCAAGAGCGACATATGAAGATGCCCCCTTGGACAATCAAAGCAATATGGACATAACTGTCTTAATACTCAACAGAAACAAACAAAATGAATTCCTAATGTAGCTATCCATCCGCCACCTGTTCGTCTTCGGAAGCTTATTCGTCAAAATCTGTTGAAACCTGAAAACCTAAACCCTCAGCCTACTCAAATCAATTTTGAGCACCCAAGAGTTTAAGGGGAAACAAAAACTTCGAGTCAGATATAAAGCCCAGTATGAATAATTCTATTGCATCTATGTTTACAGATATTTAGTGAGACCACGCTGCTTAGCGGAATGGGTTTCCCCTCACTAATATCCCTTTTCAAAACATATATTTTGCAAATCCTTTCCTGCAACCAAACTGGTTAATCAACTGATTATAAAAATAATATAGCAAAATCCATTATGCTAAAACAGGAAGTAAATAGACTAACTGTCTAAAATCTGGGCTAATTTCCCTCATCTGGACTAACTGTCCTAAACCTAATTGTACCAAAATAGCAGTATCCTTTATGCTTGTAAATATACTATTTGTCCATAAAATAGGTAAAAAGTGGACTAACTGTCCTTAAGAAGTAGCAAGGTCCATTATGCTAACAAATGAACTAACTGTTCATATCTGGGCTAACTGCCCTTATTTGGACTAACTGTCCTCTGGGCTGACTGCCCTCAAAATGGACTAATTGTCCGAATTTTAAATGAGCTAACTGCCCGAATTTTCTTAGGGTTAACTACCCTTTAAATTTCCCTTGAAAACTTTTCTCAAAATGATTTAGTCCGTCAAATCATACATATACAAGGAAAAAATATTTTTCGCTTTACTCTAAGCTATTTTGCCATGTTATATATACTTTACTCAAAATAGTGTTGATGATGTTCAATAAGGATTAACTATCCTTTTAAATTAAGTTAAAGTCCTTTCTAACTTCAATACTTAGACTATTCTGCCTACTCTTTACACTTGAAGCTTTTGTTTAAAATCTTTAAACAACCCTTTCGAAACTATAGAAGGTAACACTTTCGAAACAATTGAAAACCTTTTCGAAACCATTGAAAGTACCCCTTTCGAAAACATTGAAGGTAACTCCATCGAAACCAATAAAAGCCTTTCCTTTAAAAGCTTTAAAATATAAGACATCCTCTTTTAAAACCATTTAAATCTTGTCTTTCGAATACTTAGGAAGAACCTTCCTTTTCATCTTTTGAAACCCTAGGGAACCACCCCTTTCGAAACCATTCATAAAACCTTTTAAAATCATCAAAACTAAACTCTTTCGAAAGCACTTTGGGTTCCATTTAAAACAAGTGGATACCTTTCGAAACCGTTCGAAGTTATCTACTTCGAAACCATTTAAAACATTTCGACCAAAACATTTGGATTAAGCCTTCAAGTAGAGCAAAAGGATCAGAAAAACATTAGTTTCGAAAGCATCTGCTTTGAAACCTTTGAAAGTAACTCTTTCGAAACCATTTCATAAACAATGAAGTGATGGTGTCAAAACTATCCCTTCGAAAGCAATGGAGATTGGCCAAATTTTAGAAAACAAAACGTCTCCTTCGAAACCATCTGGATCGAAAGGTAGGAAGCGGCAGCTATGGTTTTGACCATGTCGAAAGCAATCATTTAAAACAAGAAAGCAACCCAATCGAAATCTTTTCTTTTAAACCATTTGACTTAGTCGAAAGCATTTAGGTTGAAAGCAACTTAGTCGAAATCTAGCAGGCGTTATTTTCCTCAAAACCAAAACAAAGCCTCACCTCTTTTGAAACCCCTTGGTTTTGACCCTATACCTTTCCCCTCTTCCAATTCAGTAAGTGTCAGTTGTCTGATACCATGTGCATTGGTTCGACCGCGTCGAAAGGGGAGGAGAAAAGGTGGAACCTAGGTGCCGAAGGAGACGAAACAGTTAAAAGCCTGTTTATTTGTACTTTAAAATTGTTCTTTTGTACCTAACCTGTCTTATTTGTCTAAATCTGATTGGCTGCCATATTACTTTTTCAAAAGTGTTGCCGACTTTCTCAATTTATCAATTTAATTATTTTTGCAAAAGGCCCCTTCTCCTCTATAATTATATAAAACATTTAAGTCTCATACCTTAAATAATTTTATATAACCATTAAAACATTTTGAAAAAAATTGGAAAAATTCCAAAAAATCATTTTATATATTTTCTCTAACATATAAAAATTTCAGATCCAAATAATTAATTATTTTCCTGTAAATAATTTATAATCCAAAATACCATTTTCTTTACTAGAAAATTCATATTAAATCCACGAAAATTCAGAATAATTTGAAATTTGAAATTTATCTCTAAAATATCCTTTTACATCTTTATTGAAATTTGCAAGGCAATTGGATGTCATTTAATAGGGTTTTCATCTCAAAACATGTCATAAAATATATATGAACATAGATAAATCATCAACATGTATATATAATCATCCTATCATTCAGAACATGACAAACCATTGCAAAATATTTGGATTTAACCTGAAAACCAAAAGCAATCAAAATTAGAGATGTAAACATTATTCACCTTTGCTTTAGAGATTAAAGAGCTTGAGATTTGAATGGGTTTGATTTGAATTAGCTTTTCCTTTAGCTTTTCTTAATTTTCTCTTCTCCTTTCCTTGTTAATGGTGGTCGGCCTCTATTATAAAAATTTTGAACTGTAATGGACGTGTGAGCTGTACACAGCCAAGGTTTGGAGATATGGGAATGGCCTCTTTCTCATATTACCCCTTCTTTAATTCATTTTAAACCCTTCTTTTAATTCATTGGTTTTAATTGCACGATTACCTTAATTAAAATCAAATCTCAATCTCTTAATAACACATTATTTTATTTAGTTTAACTAACTAAATATCCTAAATAATGTTACCATAAATCTAAGGTGTTACAGACTCTCCTCCTTAAAGAATTTCATCCTCAAAATTACGATAAGGCACATAATAAACAAGCAAAAAGGTAAAACATACCATCAAACAAGTCAAGATAAGTATCTCTAATCCTGCTCTCAACCTCCCAAGTACAGTCTCTGTCATCGTAACTCCACTAGACTTTGATTAACCTGACTGTCTTGGTTCTAAGCATCTTCTCATCTCTCGCAACAATGCGAACTGGCTTCCTTACTATGGTCAAGTCCGGTTCTACCACTGAATCATCTAGCACCGTCGACGCAATAGTAGTCTCCGGGTCTCTAATCCACTTTCTTAGATGAGAAATATGAAAAACATCATGGACACCTGCCAAACTGCTCGGTAACTCAAGTTTATACGCGAGCTTTCCGATCCTCTCAAGAATAGGAAAAGGTCTAACGAACTTAGGAGATAACTTCCCCGACTTCGCAAATCTAAGAACACCCTTCATCGGGGACACTTTCACAAAAACCTGGTCCCCAACTGAGAACTCTAATTCTTTTCGTCTCTTATCTGCATAACTCTTCTGCCTAGACCGAGCCTCCTTCATTCTAACCCGAATGTAACGACCTGTATTTTTACCGTTCTTTTGAAAGAAAATTCGATTAAATTTAACCTTGAATTAAGTTGAGAATTTAAAATTTAATTCAAAATTAATGTTGTGTGCGATTGATTGAATGAATAAAATCTGAAATAAAATTATAAAACGGAAATTTTAAGCGATTTGAAATTTAATGTAAAATCAGACGTTAATAAAATAGTGAAAATTTTCGTTTTAGAAATTTAAATATTTTACATGAAAATATTCTAGAAAACTTTATAATAAAAACGTCGACGTTCGTTTCGTCGAATTCCAATTTCGCTTGCTCTGTTTAAATCAATTTATACGATCGATTTACGGTAGCGACAACCGATATGGCGTAAATAACGAATTTTCACCCAAGCATTAAATAACCCGTTTTCTGTGTGCTAACACGTTCGTATGGACACATTGAGCACAATGGTGTTTCGTTTCACATGTTTGGACTTTGGGTTTGTTCTGTGCGCTATTTTTAATACGGGTTAACGGTGGTTACTATTATTTAGATAGGGTATTTTATGCTACTAAAATTTTAATATAAAGTTTATACGAAGCAGACGTTCGAAAAAAAGCATATATTTATATGTTGAATAGGTCACAGCTGAAATGGTATTTGTACACGTTAATTATATTTGAATTGATAGAGGCTGATTACACGTTTCACTTTCCTATTCATGCTCGTTTCTTGTTCACTTAGCCACATAGCCTTCTTCCTCTATCTTTATACCATACTGCTTCAGAATATCCTATTCGAACAAAACAAATTATAGTAGCTTACAATAAAATTTATATAAACTTCCTCTTATCAGCCGATTCCTCACCGGCCTCCAACCCTCCACGTCTGCCGCCGCCTTGCAACCCACCGCCGCACCCCTGCCACACACCGCCAAACCTTCCTCCAGTAGCAGCCGCCGCTTCCATTCAAAAAAAAAGAAAAGAAAAAAAATATTATCACAGCCGAGCGCCGCCTCCAGCTGCCACATCACCTAACTCTGACCTTCCCCGCCTCCAACAATCGCTGCACCCTTCCAGCCCATCGCCACCTGTGCCCAGCTCCTCCGACCATCCCCGTAGCTGCCGCCACCCTATTATAAAAAAAGAAAAGAAATTGCAAATCGCTCGCCTCACCTGCCGACCCCACCGCTTGCGCCACTGTAATACCCCAAGATTTTGAGGAAAATTCTTTTAAATAAATGATTAAAATTCTGGGGGAAAAATCAGAACTATTATATAGGTGGGATTTTCAGTGGTGCAAGGTTGTGTGCATGTGTGCACGTGCACACTAGTTATGGCACTAAGAGAAAATCCAGAATTCCTGAATAATAAAACAAAGAAGGAAAACATTTAGATAAAATGTTTTAAATAAAGGAAATATAGGCCTAGACATGAATATTAAAATTCCTGAGGATATGTATATATATATACATCTATATATATGCATATGTATGACTTGTCTGGAAATTAAGACAGAAGAGAACATTGGTTTATAATGAATAAGTGAAATTTTATTTGAATAATAGGAGTGTAGAAATGCATATAAGAATGCACATGTTTTCTGCAAATAAAAGAAGGTTAAAGTTAAACTAACACCCATAGTTGTATAAATGTATATATACAGATATTATTTGAGCAGAAAATTAATAAAGGAAAAATAAGTAAAAGAAGCACTAAAATAGTAAGAACCAAAGTGCAAGAAAGCAAATGTACAAAGGCAGAAAATAGAAAGTCACACCATTATCATGTTTGAGGTAAGTATAATAAAAATACTTAAAGTAACCACTTTCTGAAAAGAAAAGAAAATGGGCACAACTTAGCCTTGTTTTAAAATATTGGCCGGGACATTAAGGGTTAGGAGGGAGAGAATATGCAATGCCAAATGCATGATTCTGGTTTGGGCTAAAATAGGGATTTTGCATCACCCAAAACCCTAGGTAGAACCCTTATATAAATCAAGAGCCTAACCAGAAAACTGCTCTCTCACTGAATTAATTAACCTAAGGAAGAAGAGGAAGAAAAGGCTAAAGATTTGAGGGGTTTTCTGGTTTAAGCTTGTGTAAGCATTTAGGTGAGTATCCTCACTCATATACATGGCATTAAGACCTGGGATTAGGCAGCCAAGCTTTTATATGCTATATTTTGCATGTTTTGATTTACAAACTATGTTGACTACTGATGGTTTCATGAATGCTTGATGAGATATGATCTGCTATGATGGATGTATAACTTTGTTGTTCTATTTTCATCCCTGTATGTTATACCAAAACCTTAAAGAACATGTAAGAGAGTATTTGTAACTAGTCTGAATCATGGCTTAAGACAAAGAATGAAGAAAAAAAAAACTATGAGCTGCATATACAATGGTATAGTGCTGAGGCTTGAAATAATTGGTTGAGGGTGCAATGGAGTCTTTCTCTATAAGTGCTGAGCCCAAAACCAAACAGAAAATTTACAAGCCTAAAAATTATGTTTAAACAAGATTAAAAATCTGGCTAAACATAGTTGCTTGCAAAATCAAAATAAACCCAATAGAGCCATGCATTTATTCTCAGTTGCAAACATTCTGGTATATGTTTGAATAGGGTGTTTATATGCTAAATAATGTGAGATGGAATGACTGGGTGTTATACCTCTAGAAAGTAACCTTTAACTTGCTTGCAATATTATGTCTGCAAGGTAACTAGTATGTTTCATGTATATAAGTGGTCTGTACACCTAGCTATCATTGATAAAACGAACATGAATACACTTAGTAATATAACTAAGGATTTTGTGCCAAGAAGGCTGCTGGAATGCTTGTCCTATTTGAAGTAGACAAGTTGACACATGGCTTGTTTAAGTCCTGAGATCTTTGTGCCATGATGTTAATTAGTTCATGGCAATGTGTCCCTTTGATTCCTTATAGCAGATGAGGTCAGGAATTTATAAGAAGAAAAGGCAACCTTAAATGATGATACAGGAAACTTGGGTCTTTCCGGGATTAGGGTTGGTATGAGGAACCTTAGTAGTTCCAGATAAAAATTATCTTAATGCATATGTTTGCTCTTGTGTATGTATATGGGAATACCTGATTAATTTATACATTAATCATTCATGATAATACCTGTCAAGTTATGCAAGGTATATTTATGATGTATCCTTAGCTTAATATCATGGATATGTTAGAAATGCTCACACCAGATCATAGATCTGACCCTTATTGCTCATGGCACATGGGGGTGTCTCATTCATAATGGGGCAGCCACTAATGCTTTTGCAGGTTGTGATGGAGCTAAGTAAGCAAGATTAAAAAGATATGGAATAGAGGATGCTAAGATAATTAGAAATAAGAGCTAGAATGTGTTAATTCATGCATGTATTTCCTGATTGATATGGCTACCTAAATGTATTAAGTAGGAAGAACTTGTAAGAAATATGTGTTATGTTGTTTCTGGTTATTTCTGGTTTGGTATGTATTAAGGATATTAATGTTAAACTGATTTGAAAATCTATTTGCTAAAGTTGTTTTTGATTTAGAGGAAAAACCTGGATTTTATAAGCATAATCATTTTATGATGATTTTAGTTCATCCTAAGTCCTTTCAAAAGATAGATATATAGGAAATTATATGGGGAAAATCCAGAAAGAATTATAACTGTTATATTTTCAAGTCATGATATTGATATATGTCCAAATGCAAGTAAAAGTGTATATACCCTGAATATGCATTTATAATAGAGAAATATGGTTAGGAAGGATGATATAAATCTGATCACAAGGTGTCTGATTCATATATACATAAACATGCTTTTGAAAAGAAGGAGTATCAATGTTTTGGGTAGATTCTGGTTTGTAAAATGCAAATAAAAGAATGGTCAGATTAACCACATGGTTAGACCATAGGTCAGGCCAAATGTTCACTTCAAATCAATGAAGCAAGGAACCATTTAAACCCAGTTTTCTGGAAAATGAGCAAAGACATTGACATGTACATGTATATCTGTGTACATGTTGATATTTGGGCAAAAATATAAACATAAATTCCTAGAACAGTTGTAGGAATGGGTTGCAAAAATAATAAAGCAAGAAATATTGTTTTGTATGTTAGATTATAGGCAAAAATTAAGTATATATGTGTAGATATAGGTAGATATCATATTTTAAACCATACAGGAGAAAAATAAAAAGAAAAACAAAAATTGGGTTTGAACCGACCAGCATAGCACTCGAACTCGTGACCTCTCATGTATAAGTTAGGCGTGTTTCCATTACGCCTAGATGTTGCTTGTGTTCACTTATGATCCACTTTCTTTTAGCCTGAGTTTGATACTATACAGACTTTAACACAATCATCCATATTAAAAGCTTGCTTTCCACTGATTATTACTTGATCTTTTCTTAATTAGAATAACAGACTAAAGTACATGTTTCCAGTGGATCCTATGGTCAAAAATCAGGATACAATAATTAATCTTTTATCAGGGAATTATCACATTTTAATAGATTTAAAAGGATTTCTACTTATATATTATCATGCTCTGATTCTAGTAGAATATAACATAGATATCTTCATATATGTATGTTAGGAATGATTTAGATTTAAAACAATATTTTTATATTGTGAAAGATCCTGGATAATATGAGAATAGGGAAGGATGACCCTAGGTAGTCTTAGCTAAGTAGAAAAAAAAAAACTAAACTAATTTTTGGTTAAGAATTAGGGTCATTACATTTGGTATCAGAGCTATGTTTTAATTAACATAGCAAAATATTTGTATGCTTATGTTTATACTAGGTTTGTTTATGATATATTTGACTGTTTATAAGTATTCCCTGAATGTATGTGTGTGCATGTGACATACACAGTGATTAAATAGGAAAGATATAACCAATTTAAAATTAAAGCGAAGTATTATAAACTCATATAATGAAATACATATACTTTTAGAAATATGGTAGGAAGAGGGTCTCATCATCCAGGAGGATCTAGCACACCACAAATGCTTGACATGCAGGAATTTGTGAGAGTTTTGAGAGATGGAATTGGGCACAGACCTGAGAACCCATATGAGGAGCTCTCCAAGTTAGTGAAGACTTATACCAATTTGGGAGGCAAGAGCTTTGAAGGAACTGAAAGTGTAATGGAGATTCAAGCATGGCTGAGGACATTAGAGAGGATCTTCACTGATATGCAACTAGATGACCAAAGAAAGAGGCAAGTGGCCTCAAGGCAATTAAAAGGTGCAGCTTTGAGTTGGTGGGAGGTGATCATAGCTGGCCGGAATGAAAATGATATTAATTGGAATCAATTTAAGGAGATGTTAGAGGCAAGGTTTGTTCCAGCCTCAGCAAAAACCACTTTACTTGAGGAGTTCATCAAACTTAGACAGGGGACTATGAATGTCACAGAATACACCCAGAAGTTTGAGGGATTGTCAACTTATGGGGCAATGTTAGTGGCTGATGAAGCATCCAAAAATGATAGATACATCAAGGGATTAAACCCAGGGCTTAGCAGGGCTATATTACCTTATGCTGACAGAACTTTTGATCAAGTGATAGATTTGGCTCTGAAGATTGAGCAGCATAACAAGGAAAGAGATAAGTTTAGGAGCTTCAAAAACAATAGCAACAAGAAGAAAAAAGGGAAGTACCATCCTTATGATAAGAAGAAAGGAGAGGCAGATGGTAAGAAGGCAGTAGATGCAAAACCCAATGAAGCCAAAAGAAAAATAGTTTGCAACCATTGTGGGAAAGAAGGCCATATTAAGCCAAGATGCCCAGAGCTTAAAGGGGGAGCTTTCAAATGCTTTCTATGTGGGAAGGAAGGGCATATGAAAAGAAATTGCCCAGAATACAAGCAACAAGGGAAAGTGGCAAACCTGGAAGGTAGGGGCAAGGCCATAATTGAGGCTAATGCTGAAAACCATGGTCAAGTGGAAGGTACACTATTTATTTGTACCATACCTTTAGCTGTAATATATGATACCGGGGCAACCCACTCACTCATTTCCCATGAAATAGTTAAAAGGTTGAAAATGAACTGCAATTTGGCTGAAATACCTCTGTTAATACAAAGCCCTTTAGGAAGTTCTAGTGTATTAGATATGATTTGTGTGGATGTGAATTTGAACATAGGGGGAAACACATTTGTTTCCAATTTATATGTTCTAAATTTCCCAAATATAGGAGTTATATTAGGGGCAGATTGGCTAAGACAATTCAAAGCCATAATTGACCTAGATGCATCCACCATTTCACTACAAAATTCTAAAGGCCAAAGGGTTACAATTCTGTGTGAACCTATCAAAGAAAACAGTCTAAATCATTTAATTGAATTAGAAAATAATCCCAAGGAAATAGCTATTAATGAAATCCCCATAGTTAAAGAATACTTGGATGTATTTGGGGAAGTAAAAGGTGTCTCACACCATAGACCTGTTGAATTCCAGATTAACCTTATGCCTGGGGCTAGCCCAATTATCAAAAAGCCTACAAGGATGGGGACAAGTGAATTAAAGGAGCTAAAGAACCAGCTGGAAGAATTAGAAGCCAAGGGGTTTATAAGGCCAAGTAATTCATGCTGGGGTGCTCCTGTAGTATTTGTTAAAAAGCATGATGGTACCTTAAGAATGTGTATAGATTATAGAGAATTAAACAAAGTAACCATCAAAAACAAATACCCATTACCCAGGATAGATGATCTCTTTGATCAACTCAGTGGAGCTAAAGTGTTTTCTAGGCTAGACTTGGCATCTGGGTTTCATCAGATGAAGGTTGAGAATTCAAGTGTTAAATATACAGCATTTAACACAAGATATGGTTTGTATGAGTTTCTAGTTATGCCATTTGGGCTAACAAATGCCCCTTCTTACTTTGTAGACCTAATGAATAGGATATTCAGAGATTACTTAGACAAGTTTGTTCTGATTTTTATAAATGACATTCTAATCTATTCTAAAACAATAGAGGAACATGAGAACCACTTACATTTGGTCTTATCTAGATTAAGAGAAAAAGATTTGAAAGCAAAGTTCTCTAAGTGTGTGTTCTGGCAAGAGGAAGTACATTTTCTTGGACCTGTTGTCTCTGCTAGAGGGATTTCTGTAAACCCCAATAAGATAGTAGCAATCCAAGCATGGAAGAAGCCTAACAATGTTAGTGAAGTTAGGTCATTCATGGGGATGGCAGGATACTATAGGAGGTTTATACAAGGATTTTCTAAAATAGCAATGCCACTCACTAACCTGACTAGGAAGAACCAAAAGTTTATATGGACTGATAAGTGTGAACAAGCTTTCACCCAGATCAAGGAGGCTTTGGTAAAATCACCAGTGTTGAGAGTACCAGAAGGCAATGAGGGATTAGTTGTATATACAGATGCATGTGGGTCAGGGCTAGGGGCTGTGTTGATGCAGCAAGATCAGGTCATAGCCTATGCATCTAGACAACTAAAACCCCATGAAACTAGATATGCAACTCATGATCTTGAGTTGGCAGCAGTAGTATATGCCTTGAAGCTCTGGAGGCATTACTTATTAGGTGCAAAGTTCATTTTATACACTGATCACAAGGCCTTAAAGTATCTCTTTTCACAGAAAGATTTGAATATGAGACAACACAGATGGGTTGAATTTCTTGCTGCTTATGACTTAGATATACTTTATACACCAGGCAAGGCTAATAAAGTGGCAGATGCATTGAGTAGGCAGCATGCAAAAGTGGCCATGTTGATGATGGAGGAGTTTAGAGACTTGACCATGCTCACTGATTTGGAAATAGATGAGAGCAGTGGGATAAGTATGGAGATAGTTGAGGAAGAAAGGAGTAAAGGAAGGTTAAGTTTAATTACTTACAATCAAATTTGGTCTTGAAGGTGGCAAAGATGCAAGAAGAAGATCAAGACTTAGCAGAAAAGAGGTCTCTCCTATTAAAGAAGGAGGAAGTGAAGGATTATCACATTGATGAAAAAGGATACCTAAGGTACAAGGGTAGGATATGTGTCCCAAACATCATAGAATTGAAAGAAGAAATCCTTAATGAGTACCATAGGAGCAAATATTCCATACATCCAGGCAGCACCAAGATGTACCAAAACTTAAAAAGGGACTATTGGTGGAAGGGAATGAAGTCTAATGTAGCTAGACATGTTGCTAAGTGCATGGTTTGTCAACAAATAAAAGCTGAGACCCAAAGACCTTCAGGGTTGTTGCAGCCACTTAGCATACCACAGTGGAAGTGGGAAGACATATCTATGGATTTTATAGATGGTCTTCCTAGATCCAAGAGGGGAAATACAAGTATTTGGGTAATTGTAGATAGGCTGACTAAAGTAGCCCACTTCATACCAGTAAAAGCAGACAGAAATGCACCTAGGCTAGCCCAAACTTTTATGAGAGAAGTGGTAAAGTTGCATGGTGTTCCTAAAACTATAGTGAGTGATAGGGATACAATCTTCACTTCAAGATTCTGGAAGAGCTTCCAAGAAGCTATGGGGAGTGAATTGTGCCTAAGCACTGCTTATCACCCCCAATCAGATGGGCAAACAGAAGTGGTAAACAAGATTTTAGAGGATTTGCTTAGAGCATGTGTGTTAGACTTTGGAGGAAATTGGGAGGACCATCTCCATTTGGCTGAGTTCACATACAATAATAGCCACCAAAGCACAATTGGAATGGCACCCTTTGAAGCCCTATATGGAAAGCCATGTCTATCACCTATGTGTTGGTCTGAGGCAGGAGAGAAAGCTATCTTAGGGCCAGAATATGTCAAGGACATCACAGAGAAAATAGGACTGGTGAGAAAGAGGATGGCAGCAGCTCAAGATAGGCAAAAGAAATATGCTGATGCAAAGAGGAAGTCAGTGGAATTCAAAGATTTTGGAGAGGATAGGCTCACTAGCCTATAAGCTGGAGCTTCCAGAGGGGATGAGTGCAATACACAATGTGTTTCATGTGTCATAACTAAGGAGATGGGTACATGACAAGGAGGAAATCTTAGAAAAGCCTACTGAAGTTCAGATTAATCCAGATCTAATCTATGAGAAAGAGCCAGTGGGAATTGTGGCAAGGGAAGAAAAGAAATTAAGAAACAAGACATTGAAGCTTGTAAAGATTCAATGGAGTATAGATCCTAGTGATTGTACTTGGGAGCTAGAGGATAAAATCAGGATGGATTACCTTAGGCTCTTTGCAAATTTAAAAGGTAAATTCTTAGATTACTAAGAAAGTTTAATATGTATGATAGACAGTGACTAATTGATTTGCTCATGCATATGCTGAATAATTTTTTCCCTAAGAAATTAGAAGTACTCAAAGATTATATTGCAAATTGTGAGGACTCAATTCCTAAAAGAAGGGGTGATTGTAATACCCCAAGATTTTGAGGAAAATTCTTTTAAATAAATGATTAAAATTCTGGGGGAAAAATCAGAACTATTATATAGGTGGGATTTTCAGTGGTGCAAGGTTGTATGCATGTGTGCATGTGCACACTAGTTATGGCACTAAGAGAAAATCCAGAATTCCTGAATAATAAAACAAAGAAGGAAAACATTTAGATAAAATGTTTTAAATAAAGGAAATATAGGCCTAGACATGAATATTAAAATTCCTGAGGATATGTATATATATATACATCTATATATATATGCATATGTATGACTTGTCTGGAAATTAAGACAGAAGAGAACATTGATTTATAATGAATAAGTGAAATTTTATTTGAATAATAGGAGTGTAGAAATGCATATAAGAATGCACATGTTTTCTGCAAATAAAAGAAGGTTAAAGTTAAACTAACACCCATAGTTGTATAAATGTATATATACAGATATTATTTGAGCAGAAAATTAATAAAGGAAAAATAAGTAAAAGAAGCACTAAAATAGTAAGAACCAAAGTGCAAGAAAGCAAATGTACAAAGGCAGAAAATAGAAAGTCACACCATTATCATGTTTGAGGTAAGTATAATAAAAATACTTAAAGTAACCACTTTCTGAAAAGAAAAGAAAATGGGCACAACTTAGCCTTGTTTTAAAATATTGGCCGGGACATTAAGGGTTAGGAGGGAGAGAATATGCAATGCCAAATGCATGATTCTGGTTTGGGCTAAAATAGGGATTTTGCATCACCCAAAACCCTAGGTAGAACCCTTATATAAATCAAGAGCCTAACCAGAAAACTGCTCTCTCACTGAATTAATTAACCTAAGGAAGAAGAGGAAGAAAAGGCTAAAGATTTGAGGGGTTTTCTGGTTTAAGCTTGTGTAAGCATTTAGGTGAGTATCCTCACTCATATACATGGCATTAAGACCTGGGATTAGGCAGCCAAGCTTTTATATGCTATATTTTGCATGTTTTGATTTACAAACTATGTTGACTACTGATGGTTTCATGAATGCTTGATGAGATATGATCTGCTATGATGGATGTATAACTTTGTTGTTCTATTTTCATCCCTGTATGTTATACCAAAACCTTAAAGAACATGTAAGAGAGTATTTGTAACTAGTCTGAATCATGGCTTAAGACAAAGAATGAAGAAAAAAAAACTATGAGCTGCATATACAATGGTATAGTGCTGAGGCTTGAAATAATTGGTTGAGGGTGCAATGGAGTCTTTCTCTATAAGTGCTGAGCCCAAAACCAAACAGAAAATTTACAAGCCTAAAAATTATGTTTAAACAAGATTAAAAATCTGGCTAAACATAGTTGCTTGCAAAATCAAAATAAACCCAATAGAGCCATGCATTTATTCTCAGTTGCAAACATTCTGGTATATGTTTGAATAGGGTGTTTATATGCTAAATAATGTGAGATGGAATGACTGGGTGTTATACCTCTAGAAAGTAACCTTTAACTTGCTTGCAATATTATGTCTGCAAGGTAACTAGTATGTTTCATGTATATAAGTGGTCTGTACACCTAGCTATCATTGATAAAACGAACATGAATACACTTAGTAATATAACTAAGGATTTTGTGCCAAGAAGGCTGCTGGAATGCTTGTCCTATTTGAAGTAGACAAGTTGACACATGGCTTGTTTAAGTCCTGAGATCTTTGTGCCATGATGTTAATTAGTTCATGGCAATGTGTCCCTTTGATTCCTTATAGCAGATGAGGTCAGGAATTTATAAGAAGAAAAGGCAACCTTAAATGATGATACAGGAAACTTGGGTCTTTCCGGGATTAGGGTTGGTATGAGGAACCTTAGTAGTTCCAGATAAAAATTATCTTAATGCATATGTTTGCTCTTGTGTATGTATATGGGAATACCTGATTAATTTATACATTAATCATTCATGATAATACCTGTCAAGTTATGCAAGGTATATTTATGCTGTATCCTTAGCTTAATATCATGGATATGTTAGAAATGCTCACACCAGATCATAGATCTGACCCTTATTGCTCATGGCACATGGGGGTGTCTCATTCATAATGGGGCAGCCACTAATGCTTTTGCAGGTTGTGATGGAGCTAAGTAAGCAAGATTAAAAAGATATGGAATAGAGGATGCTAAGATAATTAGAAATAAGAGCTAGAATATGTTAATTCATGCATGTATTTCCTGATTGATATGGCTACCTAAATGTATTAAGTAGGAAGAACTTGTAAGAAATATGTGTTATGTTGTTTCTGGTTATTTCTGGTTTGGTATGTATTAAGGATATTAATGTTAAACTGATTTGAAAATCTATTTGCTAAAGTTGTTTTTGATTTAGAGGAAAAACCTGGATTTTATAAGCATAATCATTTTATGATGATTTTAGTTCATCCTAAGTCCTTTCAAAAGATAGATATATAGGAAATTATATGGGGAAAATCCAGAAAGAATTATAACTGTTATATTTTCAAGTCATGATATTGATATATGTCCAAATGCAAGTAAAAGTGTATATACCCTGAATATGCATTTATAATAGAGAATTATGGTTAGGAAGGATGATATAAATCTGATCACAAGGTGTCTGATTCATATATACATAAACATGCTTTTGAAAAGAAGGAGTATCAATGTTTTGGGTAGATTCTGGTTTGTAAAATGCAAATAAAAGAATGGTCAGATTAACCACATGGTTAGACCATAGGTCAGGCCAAATGTTCACTTCAAATCAATGAAGCAAGGAACCATTTGAACCCAGTTTTCTGGAAAATGAGCAAAGACATTGACATGTACATGTATATCTGTGTACATGTTGATATTTGGGCAAAAATATAAACATAAATTCCTAGAACAGTTGTAGGAATGGGTTGCAAAAATAATAAAGCAAGAAATATTGTTTTGTATGTTAGATTATAGGCAAAAATTAAGTATATATGTGTAGATATAGGTAGATATCAGATTTTAAACCATACAGGAGAAAAATAAAAAGAAAAACAAAAATTGGGTTTGAACCGACCAGCATAGCACTCAAACTCGTGACCTCTCATGTATAAGTTAGGCGCGTTTCCATTACGCCTAGATGTTGCTTGTGTTCACTTATGATCCACTTTCTTTTAGCCTGAGTTTGATACTATACAGACTTTAACACAATCATCCATATTAAAAGCTTGCTTTCCACTGATTATTACTTGATCTTTTCTTAATTAGAATAACAGACTAAAGTACATGTTTCCAGTGGATCCTATGGTCAAAAATCAGGATACAATAATTAATCTTTTATCAGGGAATTATCACATTTTAATAGATTTAAAAGGATTTCTACTTATATATTATAATGCTCTGATTCTAGTATAATATAACATAGATATCTTCATATATGTATGTTAGGAATGATTTAGATTTAAAACAATATTTTTATATTGTGAAAGATCCTGGATAATATGAGAATAGGGAAGGATGACCCTACGTAGTCTTAGCTAAGTAGAAAAAAAAAACTAAACTAATTTTTGGTTAAGAATTAGGGTTATTACAGCCACCACCTCCTTCCAACGCCTGCGACACCTACTGCCGCCAACTGAACCAACCTTGCCTTGTCCCGAGCTCGACTGCCCCATCCGTTGCTTCCAGCCGTGCATATATATATATATAGAAGATATTTTTTTTAAAAAGAAGGAGAAGTTGTTGTCCGGATTATCTATATCGCGTGTACGAGCTTGATCGTGAGTTGTTGATTCGAGTCGTGCCGCGTTGTAAGCTGTATCGTGGATCATATCGAGTTATCGTCGTTAAGGTGAGTGTTTATACGCTTACGAGTACTGAAATAATTTTTATGTTAGTTAAATTTATATCATGAAACGATTTAAATTTATTGATTGTTATTTGATAAGTTTAATTGACATTTAAATTAACATCTCAATTAATTGATAGAATTTGAATTGACAGTTAAATTGAATTAAAATTTAATTACCCGTAAAATACCAGATATTGATAATTATAAAATTGTTGTGAATTTTATTGCCCGTTTGGATGATTAATTGTAATGGATGTTATTGGTTGATATTTTGGATGTTTATTTATTTTGATATATCATGTTATCATCCTACATATTATTTACAGTATATAAAACTGTAAATTGAATTATTTCGAATAAATTAAGAAATGGGTTGAAATGATATATACCTATGTCATTTATTTTGGACTGAAATGGTATATATCCATCTTTGGAATTAAATTGAAATAATGGATTCACTTGGTCATAGGATAGAGAATTATATACGGACACCGAATTAGATAAATTAAATTATTTTCAAAATTTGTGTTTTGGAATTATTTAAATGATTTGATTTTAAGAAATGGAAAGGAATTTATCGAAATCGAACTATTTTCGAACTTAAGCTCGAAGTGTTGAAATTTCAGTTGATAACGAAATTGTTTAAATAATCGAAGTTAAGATTTTGAAGTTATAATCGAAATATGACGTGATTTTTAGAAATTGATTTATTTTAAAAGATTGGACTTTTATTCGAACTTTGAATTTTGCTAAGTAAAAGTGATATAAAATGATATTTCGAAATTGAACTCGAAATTTAATTATATTTGAAGGTTTGGATTTTAAATGGACATTGAAGGAAAAATTTGATTTAAGTGTTTGAATCGATATTTTGGAATTCGAACTCGGAATAGATATAATCGAAATGGTTTAAATTTGGAATTGGAGTTGAAATTAATTTGGAATTGGAATTTAAAGTAATTTGAAATTGGAATTTAAATTAATTTGGAATTGGAATTTAAATTAATTTCGAATTGGAAGTGAAATTTATGTGGAATTGAAATTATTTTGGAATCGAAGTAAAAATTCGACTCGAAATCGAAATTGAATCGATTAAATCGAAATTGCAATTGGAATTAATTTGAATTGGGAAATTTGGAATTGAATCGGTTTGACTTTGAAACTATTTTCAAATGAATTATTTTAGTAAAAACGGTTTAAAATCTATATTCTTTAAATATCCAAATTATTTTGATTTTCCAAATTATTTTACTATATAAACCATTTTTTACTACTCAAACTATTTTCTATTAAACTATTTTAACTATTTAACTATTTTAAAACTATTTAAATTATTTTCTAAAATTCAAACTGGTCAAAAGGGCGAAATGTTTATATTTAAATCTTGGATTTAAATGCGAACTGGGTTAAAGTGAAGTTATAACCTAAATTGTAATTCGAATCAAATTTTGAAATGAAATAGATATATCGAACTGAATTGACAGTTTGAAGTAAAATATGATTTTTAAAGCAAATATGATGATTTTGAAATGGATTTGATTTTGAAGCAAATATGATGATTTTGAAATGGATTTGATTTTTTGAAGCGAATATGATGATTTCGAAATGGATTTGATTTTGAAGCGAATATGATATTTTGATATCAAGTACGAATTGTTTTCGAAATATAAAAGTACCAACCGGTGTGTAAAACGACGTTTGGTTGTTAAAGAGACTGGGGCCTCTTATTGGCATACTCTTTGTCAATATTGGAACCACTTTTGACAACCATGTATGCGGTGAATGATATCTAGAATGTAGTGGTTGAATTGGTGAACGTTTACAGGAATGAAGTAAGAGAACGATGATGGATAGCGTTGACACTCATGTTATAATTAAAATGACTAAAACATGAGCCTATGTCTGGCCACTGAGGTTAGCTACCTCTAGCGACGTTGATTCCTCGTATTACTATTGTGATTTTCGATTCGATGGATGTACCTTTTGTTTGGATTGATAGTCGCGGTCGGCCATGGATGGGTTACAACCAGCCAGAAAGGGTAAAATGGTAGAATCCTACCTTGGACATTGCCTTACGTGCCTTGTCATATTTATCCTTATACGAGCCCATTACGACTTTGGTTTAGTACTGTACCTATAGGGGACTCACTGGCTACCGACGTTTTTGGTTGTGTTACATGACCTGCATATACTACATGCTATAAAAATGTGTTAAGGGGGATAAATGTAAAGCCTTAATGCTATTTTGATATTTATTTTAAAGATAGACATTATCTATTATAGCGTACACTATTACATATATATAGTTTGATGGATCCTTAGGAGATGGAAAATCCCGTAACATCTCTTAAGTTATTGCACTCATATTTCGCGATATTGATTTGACCTACATAAGAGTATTTTAGTCCCGACTCGAGTTTTGTCTTTTCTTTACGCTCGGGTTAGTCGTGAGTTTTTTCAACGTATTGAAGATTATTCTCTGGAGGACGAAGACGAAGATTTGGTATATTACTATTACTATTATTGCCTGCATCAAGCTATTCTGCTGTATTGATTATTTATCCCTGATGTATATATATGTATAGGTTATAATCAAATGTATAGTAAACAGCTTCATGAACTTTTATTTGATTATTATATTTTATCGTTCCGCTGTGAGAATCTGTGTTTGTTTTCTCCTTCTCTTCTTATTTTTCTTAATTAATCCCATTGATTATCTACGTTCCGGATTATTTAAGTTGGAAATGTGTGGATTATTATCGATTTAAACCTTCCGAAATGTGGGTCGTCACAGTTGGTATCAGAGCTTAGGTTTAGCGATAACCTTGGCTTTGTGAGGTTTGACTCATTAGAGATAGGGTAGTAATACCATAGAATGAGTCTGTTAAGTGTATATATATGAGAGAGCATACTTGTTAGTGTTATAAAATGTCTTATATTGTGTTTACTTATCCGTTGAGTTGTTTATAAATTATGGTCGATGTGTGGGATGCCATGTTATCGATTGGGGTTTCTAAATACTTAAAAAAAGGCAAGTCGACATAATATTGTTTTAAAATCGAGTATATGAAATAATTTTACCTAAATTATATTATATATATATAACGATTATTAATGAATGTTGTTGTTAGGAGATGATAATATTTAGTTATCATCGATTATTGGTTGAACTAAAAATAAAACGAATACTTAATGAATTTTATTTTATGAAGCATTTGATAATTAAATTAAATTAAATCTAATTAAAATAAAAAATTGTTTGAAATAACAAATATGTAAATTAATGAAATATTTTCATAATGAAGTAATGAAATTGTATGAGTATATTTTAATACAGCTTATGAATAGAAGAGATTTAAAAGTTGAGAATTTTATAATTTAAACCCTGTCAATTTTTTCAAAATTGTTTTCGAAGCCTTCAAAATTAATATTAATATTATTTGAAAGAGTTTTTGACTAGAAATATATTTTGAAAGGATTTTTGAAAGAAATAAAAGCATTGAACACATTTAGTAGCTGGGAAATAAATCCTAGGGATGATTGCAGCATCGCTAGTATTCGTTTTCGAGTTTCTGAGTGAGAATTGCTACCAAAAGAAATTTATTTTCGAGTAAACAAGTTTGATGGTGGGAAAAAAATATTCAATTATGATTTGATAAATATACGAAAATTGTTTTGAACTTATAATTGAAAATAGTATATAAAGAATAAGTTTATAACTTATAAATTTAAAATAGTATAGAAAAGAAATAAGTTTGTAACTTATAAATTTGAATAGAAAAATAAAACCGAATTTAAAATGGTTAAATTTTTGGTTAAGCAAACAAAAGAAAATTTTGAATTTGAGAAATGAAATAAAATAATCAACTTAAGGAAAGTTAAATAAAATTGAGTTAGTGAAATGAAAAATAAAATAAAATGGAGTCTAGAAAACTTAAATAAAAGTGAATTGTATTTGAAATGAATTAGATAAAATAATAAAATGGAATTTCAAATGAATAAATTGTATAATTTATAGATTTGAGAAATATTAAGCAAAAACAAATTTTAAATTTGTTAAATGTGAATGATAAGAAGAGATTTTTTTTTTAAATTAGAGTGAAACAAATTGAGTAATGGATTAAAATGAAATGAAGTTTAACTTAATATTAAATAAATTGAATTGGATAAATAAAACTAGTTAAATTATTAAAGTGAATTAATTTCATTTAAGCTACAAAATGAATTAATAAATGAATACGAACTTGAATTTTTTCAAATGAAATGTAATTTAATTGTAAAAGAAATAAAATAAAATAAACGAGTGTAAGTAAAATTAATATGAGCAATTGAATTTAATTTAAATTAGATGTAAATTAATTAAATGCAAATAGAATGAGTTTCAATAAATGAATGGTAACTAATTGAGAATGAAATAAGTTAAGGTAATAAAATATAAATTGGACTTTTAACTTAAGAGGAGTAGAATAAGATTAATGGTGATAAGATAGAAAAAAAATTTATTAATATGAATTGGAGTTATAAATAAAATTTACTGAAGTAAAACTATTAAAATGAATTAAATTTATGAAATAAACTAATTAAGTGAATCAATGGATTAATATGAACTTAAGTTATGGAATACTATTAAAAATGAGTTGCAATTTTGTTAAATGTTTATAATAAACTTAAATGGTTTATGAATAATCTTAGTATTAAAATACTAAGTGAAAACGAAAAAAATTAAATTAACAAGGTTAAATGGAATGAAAATTTCATTGGATGATGAATAAAATGAATGTCATTAAAATAAATATTAATCAATTGAATGTAAATATATTATATTGTAATCAATCAAAATGTGAATGCAATGAATATTGGTTGATAGAATAAAAAATGGATTGAAACCAAATTAGTTGAACGTAAAATTAAAAGCAAATGAATTGAATATAAATCTATTGAATGATTAAGGAAATGAATGTTAATCAATTGAACGTGAATAAATTTAAGATGAACCAATTAAATTCAAAAGAAACCCATGTGGATAAATTGAAGCAAACAAATTGTATATAGATAAAATAAATGTCAATGAATTAAAAGTAAATATATTTAATATTTATAGGAGACGAAAGTAAAATAAACTGACTATTGACATTAGGAAGTGTGAATTGGTATTGTTGTGAATAAGATTGCATGGATATTGGTTGTTAGAAGTTGTTTTGTTGCATTTGCTATATTCGTTTAGGGTTATTGCATAATCCATGTATATATCAATTTTACTCTTTATATATGTTCTCATTTGGTTATTGAGTGTTTAGTAGGTACGGATGACATATGCTAGCTTTTGGAGCTCGATTACGCATTATGTTGCTTTTGCTTACTTAGTAAGAGTGAACTCGCTTGTATTATAAATAATAAGGTACGTTTCTCAGATTACATACCGCGATTTTATATTTTTCCCTTCGGGATGCCTCATCATTGAGATGAGATGTATATTTGATATATATTGGGTATATTTGTGTTATATATTATATTACAAAAAATTTCCGATCGAGCCGTGCAAAGGAGACTTTGCCGAAATTTTCCGTAAATTCGGGAGTTAGAAATTTTTTGAAGTTTTAAAATTTTATAGATTGTTTTTATATATAAGTTATATTTTCCGTAAACCCGATATCGGAGTGGCGTAGTCGAAGCGTAGTAATAGTTTTGCAAATAAGATGTTTATGTTTTATAAGTTAATTATTTTGAGAAAATATATTGTATGTTAAATCCTGTACTTAACGCCTTTTCGAGAACGAAAATTTTTGAGTGGGGGAGTATGCAACGACCCGTATTTTCTTCGTTTTTTTGAAAGGAAATTCGATTAGATTTGACCTTGAGTTAAGTTGAGAATTTAAAATTTAACTTAAAATTTATGTTGTGTGCGATTTATCAAATGAATAAAATCTAAAATAAAATATAAAACGTAAATTTTAAGCGATTTGAAATTTAACGTAAAATCAGACGTTAATAAAATAGTGAAAATTTTGGTTTTAGAAATTTAAATATTTTACATGAAAATGTTCTAGAAAACTTTATAATAAAAACGTCGACGTTCATTTCGTTGAATTCTGATTTCGCTAGCTCCGTTTAAATCGATTTATACGATCGATTTACAGTAGCGACAACCGATATGGCGTAAGTAACGAATTTTCTCCCGAGCATTAAATAACCAGTTTTCTATGTGTTAACATGTTCATATGGACACACCGAGCACAACGGTGTTTCGTTTCGCGTGTTTGGACTTTTGGTTTGTTCTGTGTGCTGTTTTTAATACAGGTTAACGGTGGTTACTATTATTTAGATAGGGTATTGTATGCTACTAAAATTTTAATATAAAGTTTATACGAAACAGACGTTCGAAAAAAAAGCATATATTTATTTGTTGAATAGTTCACTGCTGAAATGGTATTTGTACACGTTAATTATATTTGAATTGGTAGAGGCTGATTACACGTTCCACTTTCCTATTCATGCTCGTTTCTTGTTCACATAGCCACGTAGCCTTCTTCCTTTATCTTTATATCATACTGTTGCAGAATATCCTATTCGAACAAAACAAAGCATAATAGCTTACAAAAAAAATTATATAAACTTCCTCTTATCAGCCGATTCCTCACCCGCCTTGCAACCCACTGCCGCACCCCTGCCAGCCGCCGTCGAACCTTCCTCCAGTAGCAGTCGCCGCCTCCATTCAAATAAAGAAGATAAAAATATAAAAAATATCACAGTCGAGCGTCACTTCCAGCTTCCACGTCACCTACCTCCGACCTTCCCCGCCTCGAACAGTCGCCGCACCCTTCTAGCCCACCACTGCATGTGCCTAGCTCCTCCGACCATCTCCATAGCTGCCGCCACCCAATTATTAAAAAAAACTGGAAACCGCTCGCCTCCCCTGCCGACCCCACCGCCTGTGCCACCACCTCCTTCCAACGCCTGCGACACCTACTGCCGCCAACCGAACCAACCTTGCCCTGTCCCGAGCTCGACTGCCCCATCCGTTGCTTCCAGCTGTGCATATATATATATAGAATAATTAAAAAAAAAGAAGGAGAAGTTGTTGTCCGGATTATCTATATCGCGTGTACGAGCTTGATCGTGAGCTGTTGATTCGAGTCGTGCCGCGTCGTAAGCCGTATCGTGGATCATATCGAGTTATCGTCGTTAAGGTGAGTGTTTATACACTCCCAAGTACTAAAATAATTTTTATGTTAGTTAAATTTATATGATGAAGCGGTTTAAATTTATCGATTGTTATTTGATAAGTTTAATTGACATTTAAATTGACATCTGAATTAGTTGATAGAATTTGAATTGATAGTTAAATTGAATTAGAATTTAATTACCCGTAAAATACTCGATATTGATAATTATGAAATTGTTGTGAATTTTTATGACTGTTTGGATGATTGGTTGTGATAGATGCTATTGGTTGATATTTTGGATGTTTATTTATTTTGATATGTTATGTTATCGTCATGTATATTACTTACAAGATATAAAACTGTAAATTGAATTATTTCAAATAAATTAAGAAATAGGTTGAAATGATATATACCTATGGCATTTATTTTGGATTTAAATGATATATATCCATCTTTGGAATTAGATTGAAATAATGGATTCACTTGGCCATAAGATAGAGAATTATATACGGACATCGGATTAGATAAATTAAATGATTTTCAAAATTTGTGTTTTGGAATTATTTAAATGATTTGATTTTAAGAAATGAAAAAGAATTTATGGAAGCAAACTATTTTCGAACTTGAGCTCGAAGTGTTGAAATTTAAGTTGATAATGAAATTGTTTAAATAATCGAAGTTAAGATTTTGAAGTTATAATCGAAATATGACGCGAATTTCAGAAATTGATTTGTTTAAAAATATTGGTGTAACGACCCGGATTTTTATGTCGTTTAATTTTGAATATTTAAATGGTTTAAATATTAGATTTGGAGTTATAATTGAGTTAGAAAGTTTTTAAAACTGGAAATTTCAAGTGATTTCGCAAAATTTTGAAATCGTCAATTTAATTGACGCGTTAAAATAGCGATCTGGGGCACAATCTCGGAATTCAACGAAACCAGTTCCATTGGATCTGTATTAGTGTATTATTATCGGATTCAAATTTTGTACCTTTTGGAGTTATTGTTTGGCCATACGGTATATAAATGCGTTGAATTTAATATCGAAATTTAATATAATAATTGGATCCAAAAACTATCTTCTCCATATGATCAAATTAGGACTCGAAACATTTTCCATTGCATTCGGAATAGGGGTATAACATTATGAACGTCTAGCGGCACGCCTCGATAGGAGTTCAAAATAAATATCTACATATTTGGAAATTATATATATATACGTTATTTTCAAAAACGTCACTTCAGCCGAAAATTGAAGTTAGACCCTATCTTATCGCTGCAACCTAGGACTGTGACCATTACCTCTTCTACATGCCACCCTCTCTTTTTAAATTCGCGTGATCTCCCTCTTCTTCAGTTCAGACACGAGAAAAAAAAGAAAGGGAAATTCGAAATCCATTCAAAAACAAAATCGAATTAAATGAAGCCACCGCTTCCTTCTCCTTTTAACCTCACGTATGCTTGTTATCTCTTCCTTCCAATCGATTCGAACATGCAGAGAGAAAAAAATGGCATACGATGAGGGGGAAGAACTCGTGCGCGTCTGGGTCGGGTGAAATCGCAATCGATCGAAGACTAAGAGGGGAGGTCGACTTCGACCGTAGCCGTGAAGTTTGTGTTAGACTAGTGTTGCGGTTTAAGCTAATGAGGAAGGGGAAATGGCGCGTGAGCTCTGGCGTTGGCTGTGGGTACCTACGACATGGCAGACGACGTTGGAGGGCAGTAGCTCGATGCGTGTAAGATTTCGGGCTTGGCGATTTGGGCGCGAGCGAACGCGCGTGTCGGCAGTTACAAATTTTAACTTGTGGGTTGGCGGATGTTGGAAGGCAAGAGCAGGCTAGCGTGGCTGAGGAGAGGAGGGTTTCAAAGCTTAGCGTCGCTGGCGGTGGGCTCCTAGTGGGAGGCTGCAGTGATCAAGAGGGGGACCTGGAGAGGGAAGAAGTGAGATTGGGGTGGATTAGCAAATTAATTTAAGGTAATTTGAATTAGTTTAAAATAATTTTGAAATTTTAAATTAATCTTAATTTAATTAATTTAGTTATCCCGATGTTAATAAAATTCGTAATTTGTCTATTCGAGGTCCAAAATGAATAAAAACAGGTCGAGTTTGGTTCGTAGCTGGAAATCTATGCAATAAAAATTGGGTGGAATTTATTGAAGACGGCTGGGATTTTAAATTAAATTGAACGCTGTTCAATTTGATTTAAATTTGGAACGGATTGCAAGTAAAATCAAAGTGAGTAAATCTCACACATCTTGGATTACTGTTTAATTTAAATTGTTGAAAATTAATTATTGAATGATTGGATGAATTGATAATTATTATTATCAGTTTGGATGTTATATATATAGTAGTATATATATTAGTAGCTGGATTGATGTTCCCGCATATTTTAGCGGATGAGACCCTATGCACCCCGCATAATAGCGAATGACCTTATATTACCGTGATATTCTACCTCGAAGTGGGATTGGTATTTTTATGTTGTATTAACATCTGTGGATGCAGGAAAACAGGTTGGAGGGATCCAACTAGATTCCTCAAATTTTTATTGATTGTTTATCATATATAGTAATATGTGATGTGTTAGAATAATCTGTTATAGATTATTGTTGTGATTTGAATTTTTGGATGCTGTAGTAGCACTGGCCTAAATTCTGACAATTTAAAATACCATAGATTTTTTTTTGTATCTAAGGAATTAAATAGGAATTTTGAATGTAAAAATTTTTATATCGAAACTTGGATTATTTTTAAGAAATTTATTTGGATAAAAACAAAATTTTATTTTGGTTTGTAATTAACTATTCGTAAAAATATTTTAAATGAAGATTTTAAAATAATTTATATAAAAGATTTTTTTAAACGATGGATACTTAAGCGATATTTTCGAAAGTATGAAAAGAAGTTGAAATCGATATTAAAAATAAAAATATAGAGTTTATAAGAGAACGGGCTTATAAAATGAAGTCTTATAGATGGGATTATTTTTATAAAAAGAAAAACTCAAGGAATTATAAAATTTATAAACGATGTTTATAAATAAAAGAAATCAATATCAGATGATAGATTTGGAATATAAATTTACAGGGAGAATTTATATTTGAATATGGAAATAGGGTGATAGAAAAATAGTGGATACTATTTTGAAGTGAAAATGGTTAAGGAGACCGAAATGGAGGTAATGTGATGGAAATCGAGAGAGATTTATAAATTGAAGATTTGGTTAGTGAGATTTAATAATATATTTTATTAATAAGTTTAGTTTCTACTTTTAAAGAAAAACTTCATTTATTAAACTATGTAATATAAAGTTAGTTAGTACGGAAATACTTCAGAAGTGAATTTTTCAAATACTAAATATTTACTTTAATAAATCCTGAATTTTTAAACCTGCCATGAAAAGTGACGTTATAAGGAGTGTTTCAATATTTTAGATAATTATTTGAACATATATTAAAAAAATAATAATATTATTATTCTTTTAAATACTTATTATAAATATATATAGAGTTTTGTAATGTTTTAAATTTATTCATAAACCATCTCGGAAATTTGGAAATGGGGTTTTTCAGTATATGGGATTATAAGGGAATTCTCAAAATAGAATTTGGGAAAAAGTAAGAAAATTTCTGAAGTATTTAAATAAAAGTGAACTTCGAAGGATGAAATATAATTTGTAAAAGAAATGAGATAAGGAACTAACGGATGAATTGTAAGGGATTTGAGCAAATAGGAAATAAATAAAATATTTTCTAAGCATTGGAAAAATAAATGATTTTGGGAAGTTATACTTAAGGGTATTTTCTAAGTATTGGGCTGGATGGATTTGAAATATTTTAATTGCGAGGTTATCATTATAGAAATAATTTCAAAGTATTGAACTATAAATGGAATTGGAAGAAAATATTTCTAAATATTGAGGTGTTTTGAAATTATCCTGTTATGGATATAATTATTTGAAGTTGTTGTTTTCAAATATTGAAGTATTGAAAGAGATGGAAGTAATATCTTATAAAGATATTTTGAAATAGATTTTGGAAAAAATTCAAATAATGGCCTAGTGATTGCTTACGGATGTTATATTGATAGTTAAATAACCGACTATCAATTTTGGCCAATTTTGTTAATCGTTTCGAAGAGACAGGGATCAGATTTTATTATCCGAAAGCCACTTCGATCCGGTTTGAACGTTACGAATGAATACCGTGAAGATGATGAAGACGGTGATTCGTTTTGTCCTGACCCAGGACAACTTGTATGGACGAATGCTATCAGAACATCGTCATTAGAGGACGATGAGCATTCTAAGTAGAATTGTTTCTTGAAAGGTAACGCTTAGCCTCAAGCCTCATCAACCGGGAATGACTAAAACAGGGGAGATGCAGCAAGGCTAAGTGGGTTGCACCCTATTAGGGTATGTTATCACTTTTCTAGATATCCTCGGAAACCTATATATTATGGATATGGTTGTGTATGAAAGAAAGAGCGCTCGATTTTAAGGGTGGGAACACTCGGGGTGATAACATATTCGGTCTATCCAGGTTGGGGGTAGGCCGGTCTTGTGTACCAAAGGATCCCGGCGAGGTCCTCGGTACATTGTTCTAGAGGTATGTTGTGATGGGAGGTACCCCAGTGGTCCAGTCATTGTATGAAATCCATTCTCCAATAAGTGCCGTACGGTTTTGATTGTGCTTAACTATGCTAGAATGTGAGATGCAAGCATTTTAGCTATTTTATATTTATTTTGATTAGACATTATTATAATACCAGACGATTTTGATAAATAAATGTTTTGTTATCGTAAGGTAAAAACCCGTCGTGTTTATGTGTGACGAGATCTTACGAGATGCCTTTGTTTTTCAAAGGATTTTGATAAAGGTTAATAATCCAAATTGAGTGTGTTTTCTCACGCTGGTTTTCCAGACTAACTCGGGTGTTATTGTATTATAATGCTCGGGTCAGACCGAGTATTACTGATTCAAGATAGGAAGATATGGAGTTCAGGAGGCGAGCTGGATGATAAAGGCGTATTCCCGTATTTGATTTATATTCCCGTTGTGTATGTTATGTATGTGAGGACAAGTTATTAAACTGTCCAGATTGATTGTTGTCTATTGTACTCTGATAATGGGATGTATATTAACAGTACAGCTCTTGTATTTAAAATCTGTTATTATATATTATATTTTGTTGCACTGCGATTGTGAGATTCTGTGTTGTTGTTTTCTGTTTCTTCTCTACCTTTTTCTTCTTCACCCCTAATGAACTGGTGTTTCCGGCACCCGATTGCCCGACATTCTATACAGTGGACGTATTATTGTCGATTTTCGAGGGTCGAAAATTCCGGTCCGTTACAATTGGACTTTTATTCGAACTTTGAATTTTGCTAAGTAAAAGTGATATAAAACGATATTTTGAAATTGAGCTCGGAATTTAATTATATTTGAAGGTTTCGATTTTAAATGGACATTGAAGGAAAGATTTGATTTAAGTGTTTGAATCGATATTTTGGAAATCGAACTCAGAATAGATATAAATCGAAATGGTTTAAATTTGGAATTGGAGTTGAAATAAATTTGGAATTGGAATTTAAATTAATTTGGAATTGGAATTGAAATTAATTTGGAATTGGAATTTAAATTAATTTGGAATTCGAAGTGAAATTAATTTGGAATTGGAATTGAAATTTACTTGGAACTGAAACTGAAATTATTTTGGAATCGAAGTAAAAATCCGACTTGAAATCGAAATTGAATCGATTAAATCGAAATGGCAATTGGAATTGATTTGAATTGGGAAATTTGGAATTGAATCTGTTTGACTTTGAAACTATTTTCAAATGAATTATTTTAGTAAAAACGGTTTAAAATCTGTATTCTTTAAATATCCAAATTATTTTGGTTTTACAAACTATTTTACTATATAAACCATTTTTTATTACTCAAACTATTTTCTTTTAAACTATTTTAACTATTTAATTATTTTAAAACTATTTAAACTATTTTTTTAAATTCAATCTGGTCAAAAAGGTGAAATGTTTATATTTAAATCATGGGTTTAAATGGGAATTGGGTTAAAGTGAAGTTATAACCTAAATTGTGATTTGAATCAAATTTTGAAATGAAATTAGATATATTGAACTGAATTGACATTTTGAAGTAAAATATGATTTGTGAAGCGAATATGATGATTTCGAAATGGATTTGATTTTGAAGCGAATATGATGATTTCGAAATAGATTTGATTTTTTAAAGCGAATATGATGATTTCGAAATGAATTTGATTTTGAAGCGAATATGATATTTTGATAGCAAGTACGAATTGTTTTCGAGATATAAAAGTACTAACAGGTGTGTAAAATGACATTTGGTTGTTAAAGAGACCGGGGCCTCTTATTGGCATACTCTTTGTCAATGTTGGAACCACTTTGACAACCGTGTATGCGGTGGATAATATCAAGAATGTAGTAGTTGAATTGGTGAATATTTACTGGAATGAAGTAAGAGAACGGTGATGGATAGCTTTGACACTTGTGTCATAATTAAAATTACTAAAACATGAGCCTATGTCTGGCCACTGAGGTTAGTTACCTCTAGCGACGTTGTTCCCTTTTATTACTATTGTGATTTTCGATTCGATGGGTGCACCTTTTGTTTGGATTGATAGTCGCGATCGACCACGGATGTGTTACGACCAACTAGAAAGGGTAAACTGGTAGAATCCTACCTTGGACATTGCCTCATGTGCCTTGTCATATTTATCCTTATACGAGCCCATTACGACTTTGGTTTAGTACTGTACCTATAGGGGACTCACTGGCTACCGACGTTACTGGTTGTATTACAGGACCTGCATAGACTACATGCCATAAAAATGTGTTAAGGGGGGTAAATGTAAAGCCTTAATGCTATTTTGATATTTATTTTACTGATAGACATTATCTATTATAGCGTACACTATTACATATATATAGTTTGACGGATCCGTAGGCGATGGAAAATCCCGTAACATCTCTTAAGTTACTGCACTCATATTTCGTGATATTGATTTGACTTACATAAGAGTATTTTAGTCCTGACTCGGGTGTTTTGTCTTTTCATTACGCTCGGGTCAGTCCTGAGTTTTTTCAGCGTATTGAAGATTATTCTCTGGAGGACGAAGACGAAGATTTGGTATATTGCTATTATTATTATTCCTTGCATCATGTTATTCTGCTGTATTGATTATTTATCACTGGTGTATATATAACTCTTTGTATAGGTTATAATCAAATGTATAGTAAACAACTTCATGAACTGTTAGTTGATTATTATTTTTTATCCTTTCGCTGTGAGATTCTATGTTTGTTTTCTCCTTCTTTTCTTATTTTTCTTAATTAACCCCATTAATTATCTATGTTCCGGATTGTTTAAGTTAAACATGTGTGGATTATTGTCGATTTAAACCTTCCGAAATGTGAGTCGTCATACCGAATGACCTCAATCTTTTCTGCAGCCTCTCTAACTAGATCTGGACCAAGAATCAACCTATCCCCGGTCTCCAACCAACATATGGGAGATTTGCATGGCCTTCCATATAAAACTTCAAAAGGTGCCATCCCAATACTAGTATGATAACTGTTGTTATATGAAAACTCAACTAGATGCAGATGGTCCTCCCATGATCCCTCGAAATCTAGAGCACAAGCTCTTAACAAATCTTCTAAGATCTTGTTAACTCTTTCCATTTGCCCATCTGCATGCGGATGGTAAGAGGTACTCATCTTGAGCTTGGTTCCCAAAACTTCCTGCTTACTCCTCCAAAACTCGCTAGTGAACAAGGAATCTCTGTCACTAACTATACTGCTAGGAACTCCATGCAGTCTAACTACACTCTTCATGAACAACCCATATACTTTCATTTTCTCGTAGTCAATCTGTCCACTATAACCCATATACTTTCATTTTCTCTGTTCGACCTTGGCAACCGTATATAAAGTCCATAGAAATAGAATCCCACTTCCACACTGGAATATCTAATGGCTGAAGCAAACCACTTGGCTTCTAGTGTTCGGCCTTTGCCTGCTGGCAATTCAAGCACTTCCTTACACATAAACCAATGTTCCGCTTCATACCTTCCCAGAAGAAACTCCTCTTTATATCCTGATACATCTTGGTACCTCCAGGATGTATAGTGAACTTCGAACGATGGCATTCCTCTAAGACTTCCTTCCTTATGTTTCCTACACTCGGAACACATAATATTCCTTTCTTTCTCAACCACCCATTTTGGTCAAGATTGAAATCTTTCAAGTCATCGCTCTTGGTTCCTTCCTTTAGCTTTTTGATCCGATCAACTAACGTTGGATCCTCCATCTGCTTAGAAGTAATTTGTTCGATCAACACCGGTCGAACTTTCAAACAAGATAATACAACCGTGTTTCCACTAGATCCAGCCTCGGATCTCCACTACACTATGCATTCTGCTAATGCTTCTTAATCTTTCCACTCAACAATCATCACTAACACTGCATTCTGATGCTTCTTGCTAAGTGCATCTGCAACCTTGTTGCCCTTCCCTGGTGTGTACTCAATTCCAAAATCATAAGAGGCTATAAACTCTAACCATCTCTGCTTCTCATGTTCAGCTCCTTCTGAGAGAACAAATACTTCAGTGACTTATGATCTGTATATAGCTCAAACCTATCTCCTAAAAGGTAATGCCTCCACACCTTCAAAGCAAAAATCACTGCAGCCAATTCCAAATCATGCGTCGGATATTTAACCTTATACAGTCTAAGTTGTCTAGAAGCATAGGCAATCACTTTACCTCTCTACATTAGCACAACTCCTAATCATGTTCCACACGCAATGGTATAAACCACCAAATCCTGATTCCCTTTTGGAACAACCAACACAGGAGCATGTGTTAATAAATGTTTCAAACTCTAGAATGCTTTCTCACACTTATTGGTCCACACAAACTTCACATCCTTTCTCGTTAGCTTGGCCGTCGGTGCCGCTATCCGCGAGAAATCCCCAATGAATCTCCGATAATAACCAGCCAACCCAAGGAAAATCTTTATCTCAGTTACTATCTCGGGTATCTTCCAACTATTCACTGTCTCGATCTTAGTCGGATCCACTGACAACCCTTCCTCTGAGGCTACATAACTAAGAAACTTCACCTCCTTCTTTCAGAAGTGACACTTCGAAAACTTAGCCTTCAGCTGATGCTGCCTCAGCGTCTCAAGCACCACTCTAAGATGAACTTCATGGTCTATTTCATCCTTAGAGTAAATTAAGATATCATCTATGAAAACCAACACGAACCTATCCAAGTGCTCTTGGAAAATCTGGTTCATCAAATCCACAAAAAAGGCTGGCGCATTCGTCAGTCTGAACAGCATAACCAACCATTCGTACGACCCATACTTGGTCCTGAACGCCGTCAAATGTATACTATCCTCTACTACCCTGAGCTGATGGAAACCTGTTGCCAAATCCAACTGGGAAAATACCTTTGCTCCACTCAACTGGTCGAACAAATCGTCAATCCTGGGCAATGAATATCGATTCTTTATCATCCTCTCATTCAACTTACGATAATCGATACATAGCCTCAACGATTCGTCCGGCTTCTTAACAAACATTTTCGTTGCACCTTAAGGTGAACTGCTCGGCTTGATAAAGCTCTTGCCTTCTAAATCCACCAACCGCACCTTCAACTCTCTCATCTCTGAAGGGGTTATCCTGCTCAATGGCCTACTCACTGGTTCTGCCCCCAGAACCAAATCTATCCGAAACTCAATGGCTCGTTTCGACGGTAGTCCAACTACAAGCTCGAAAATATCTGCGAGTTGTCTAACCACGAAAAATCGGCTCAACTCATCATTTGAATCCAAAGAACCCAATAAAGCAAACACTATACCGTTAGAACCTTCTACGGTAAAATCAATCTGGTCACTACTATCAGGGTGTCTAAGAGATATCTTCCTATCCTAGCAAAATATCCTAGCATCGTACTCTCTTAACCAATCAATCCCAAGGATAATCCCGAACCCTACAAAATCAAACACATGAAAACTGCATGCAAAAGTATGACCTAATAGGTCAAACTCAAACTGATCACACCTTAACCCTAGTGTTGCATACCCTTCTATTGGATTCGCAACCTGCAAGGAAGTAACTAAATATGTAGGCTCAAGGTTAGGCTTATCTATCAAAAATATGGATATAAAAAAATGCGATGCACTAGTATCAAATAAAACGCTAACAGACATACCATGAATCTGAAGCATTCCTCCAAGAACTGCCTTTCCCTTCTCCTAGGCTGTTGGCTTAGAAGCAGCAGACTCCAATGCATAGACTTTGCCCTTACCATCTCTAATGGGATCCTTGCACCGGTTCTTGTAATGGCCTATTTGGTCACAGATGAAGCACCTGACATTCTTCCCCTTAGCCACATCCTTTGCCTTCCCAACGCAACACTAATTAGCAAAGTGCCCCTTCTTATCGCACTTTAGCAGATAATCTCATACTTCCCTTTCTTGGCCGCTCCACCCTTCTGAGCACCTTTCCTGGGAAAGAATTTCCTCTTTTGGCCCTGCCCAACCTGGACCTCCTTAGCCTTGCTCTTCTCTAGAGACTCAAGGACCTCCTCCTGCCTCATAGCCATCTCCATAACAATATCAGAAGGATCTCTAAGGTGAGACAAAGTAGCACTAGCCAATTCTAGCTTCAATCCTCTAATGAACTTCTCATTCCACTTCAACACTGTATCCACTGAAGCATAACCATACCGGACCAACTCTTCAAACTTTCTAGGATACTCTGCAACTGACATCTCACCCTGCACCAATTCAGCAAACTGTCTAATCAAGGCTGACTATGCCATAACAGATATGAACCTCTTCTAGAATCTCCTCTTGAAATCCTCCCAAGTCATTACCTCCTCATCAACCGTCACAGTGACACTATTCCACCAGTATAGAGCAGCTCCCTAAAGCTGTCTGGATGCCAACCTCCTCTTCTGCTCATCATTGAGCCCTGGATATGCAAAAATCCTTTCGCAGTGCAACAGCCAGTTCTCCACCTCAATGGCATCCTCCGTTCTCATAAACGGCTTCCCTCCAAGCTTCACATAATCACCACTCATCTTAGCGAAATGGTTAACTACCGGAACTTCCGAAACCCCTACCACTTAGTCTTTGGTCCAAATGCTCTACTGCTCCTGTAGCATTTCCTCCTAACATTTCGGCTACAACTCCTTCCCGCATCATATTCCTGAAAAACTGATACATAGCTTCCATTCCGACCTGCGGTACCTCAGCACCTACATTCTCAACTGGTGCCTGACCTTGACCTCTCCTTGCATTAGGTCCGGCATTCCCCATAGTGCTTTCCCTTCCAGGGTTAACTCTACTTCTTCTACCATCCATATATGTATTCAAATCTCATGAGGTACAGAAAAGATAACCTAATCAAAAATAGGGGACAAGAGATAAAGCGCATACTTATATATAGCAAATACAAGTACATTACTATATCATTATTCCAACCCCAAATCTTACTCTAATTCCTTTGGATTTTGTTTTCAAAACAATTTTTAGTTAAATTTTTTCATAAACCTAGGCTCTGACACCAAGTTATAACATTTCGTATCTGGAGGCCAAAAGCTAAGCGCTACGGATGTTGCAGTCATCCATAGTATTAACTTATGGCGACGAAATACGACAATGCTAATGGTATCCATAATATTAGAAGCACATGAATATGAACAAAATCACAGATTTCCAAAAACAATAATTTCAATGATTACATTTCAAATAAAATCATGTCCAAGTTGCAAAATCTCCAAACGTATTCCTAGGCAACGATCAAATCTAATTTACAACAATACGCCAAGAGCGACATATGAAGATGCCCCTTTGGATGATCAAAGCAATATGGACATAACTGTCTTAATACTCAGCAGAAACAAACAAAAAGAATTCCTAATGTAGCTATCCGTCCGCCACCTGTTCGTCTTTGGAAGCTTATTCACCAAAATCTGCTGAAACCTAAAAACCTAAACCCTTAGCCCACTCAAATCAATTTTGAGCACCCGAGAGTTTAAGAGGAAACAAAAACTTCGAGTCAGACATAAAGCTTGGTATGAATAATTCTGTTGCGTATCCGTTTACAGATATTTAGTGAGACCATGCCGCTTAGCGGAACGTGTTTCCCCTTACTAACATCCCTTTTCAAAACATATATTTTGCAAATCCTTTCCTGCAATCAAACTGGTTAATCAACTGATTATAAAAATAATATAGCGAAATCCATTATGTTAAAATAGGAAGTAAATAGACCAACTGTCTAAAATCTGAGCTAACTGCCCTCAACTGGACTAACTGTCCTAAATCTGATTGTACCAAAATAGCAGTATCCTTTATGCTTATAAATGGATTGTCTGTCCATAAAATAGGTAAAAAGAGGACTAACTATCCTTAAGAAGTAGCAAGGTCCATTATGCTAACAAATGAACTAATTGTTCATATCTGGGCGAACTGCCCTTATCTGGACTGAATGTTCTCTAGGCCGATCGCCCTCAAAATGGACTGACTGTCCGAATTTTAAATGAGCTAACTACCCGAATTTTCTTAGGGTTAACTACCCTTTATATTTTCCTTGAAATCTTTTCTAAAAATGATTTAGTCCGTCAAATCATACATATACAAGCAAAATATATCTTTAGCTTTACTCTAAGCTATTTTGCCATGTTATATATACTTTACTCAAAATAGTGTTGATGATGTTCAATAAGGATTACCTATCCTTTCAAATTAAGTTAAAATCCTATATAACTTAAATACTTAGGCTATTCCGCCTACTCTTTACACTCGAAACCTTTGTTTAAAACCTTTAAACAACCCTTTCGAAACTATAGAAGGTAACCTCCTCGAAACCATTGAAAACCCTTTCAAAACCCTTGAAAGTACCCCTTTCGAAAACATTGAAGGTAACTCCTTCGAAACCAATCAAAGCCTTTCCTTTAAAAGCTTTAAAATATAGGACATCCTCTTCTAAAACCATTTAAATTGCCTTTTGAAAACATAGGAATAACCTTCCTTTTCATCTTTGTCGAAACCCGAGGGAACCACCCCTTTCGAAACCACTCATAAAACCTTTTGAAAGCATCAAAACTAAACTCTTGCGAAAGCACTTTGAGTTCAATTTTAACCAAGTGGATACCTTTCAAAACTGTTCGAAGTTTTCTACGTCGAACCATTTAAAACGATTCGACCAAAACATTTGGATTAAGCCTTCAAGTAGAGCAAAAAGATCAGAAAATCAATAGAGTCGAAAGCATCTGCTTCGAAACCCTTTGAAAGTAGCTCTTTCAAAACCATTTCATAAACAATGAAGTGATGGTGTCGAAACCATCCCTTCGAAAGCAATGGAGAGGTGGCCAAATTTAAGAAACAAAAGGTCCCCTTCGAAACCATCTGGATCAAAAGGTAGGAAGTGGCAGCAATGGTTTCGACCATGTCAAAAGCCATCATTTAAAACAAGAAAGCAACCCAATCAAGACCTTTTCTTTTAAACCATTTGACTTAGTCGAAAGCTTCAGGTCGAAAGCAACTTAGTTGAAAGCTAGTAGGCATTATTTTCCTCAAAACCAAAACAAAGCCTCACCTCTTTCGAAACCCCTTGGTTTAGACCCTATACCTTTCACCCTCTTCCAATTCACTACGTACCAGCTGCCTGATACCATGTGCATTGGTTTCGACCGTGTCGAAAGGGGAGGAATAGAGGCGGAACCTAGGTGGCGAAGGAGATGACATAGTTAAAAGCCTGTTTATTTGTACTTTAAAATAGTTCTTTTGTACCTAACATGCCTTGTTTGTCTAAATCTGATTGGTTGCCATATTACTTTTTCAAAAGTGCTGCCGACTTTCCCAATTTAGCAATTCAAATTATTTTTGCATAAGGCCCCTTCTCCTCTATAATTATAATAAACATTTAAGTCCCGCACCTTAAATAATTTTATATAACCATTAAAACATTTTGGAAAAATTTGGAAAAATTCTAGAAAATCACTTTATATATGTTCTTTAACAAATAAAAATTTTAGATCCAAATTATTAATTATTTCCCGTAAATAATTTATAATCCAAAATACCATTTTCTTTACTAGAAAATTTATACTAAATCCATGAAAAGTCAAAAAAATCTGAAATTTGAAACCCATCTCTAAAATATTTTTTTAGATCTTCATAAAAATTCGCAAGGCAATTGTATGTTATTTAATAGAGTTTTCATCTCAAAACATGTCATAAAATCTATATGAACATACATAAATCATTAACATGTATATATAATCATCCCATCATTCAAAAACATGGCAAACCATTGCAAAATATTAAGATTTAACCTTAAAACCGAAACCAATAAAAATTAGAGGTGTAAACATTATTCACCTTTGCTTTATAGATTAAAGAGCTTGAGATTTGAATGGATTTGATTTGAATTAGCTTTCCCTTTAGCTTTTCTTAATTTTCTCGTCTCCTTTCCTTGTTAATGGTGGCCGGCCTCTATTATAAATTTTTTGATTTGTAATGGACGTGTGAGTTATACACGGCCAAGGTTTGGAGATATAGGAATGACCTCTTTCCCTTATTACCCTTCCTTTAATTCATTTTAAACCCTTCTTTTAATTCATTAGTTTTAATGGCACGGCTACCTTAATTAAAATCAAATCTTAATTCTCCTAATCACACATTATTTTATTTAGTTTAACTAACTAAATATCCTAAATAATGTTACCAAAAATCTGGGGTGTTACACATTCTTATCCATCTAAGTTATTTACTAACTTCAATAATTCAAACCCATCATATACGCATACTTGAGGCTGCATGTGTGTGTGTGTGTATTCATACTTGTTAGTTATTACACCTCCAATGTTTTACTGTTCATAATATTTCTTCACTTGCTCATGCGTTTACCTCTTCTTCAATTTAAGGTTATTTACCGCCTTCTTTTTGAAAGATCTGAATATCATTTCCCATTTACTCCCCTTTTCTAACTATTTAGTTTTTGTCTCTATTCCTTTTTAACCTCTATTTCTCTCTCTTATTTAGTTGACTTCCCATAACCTTTTTTAAAAATTATTACTTGCCTACCTTTTTATCGTTACTATTAAATTTTTGTCTTGCTTATATTGAATATATATTAAATCTTCTCTTAGACCGTTATTATTATCACATTTACAATTCTTTAATTAATCCTTCGAATTTATGCATTTTAATACATTAGAATTACGTCTCTCCTAAACGGAAAGGTGAACACTATAAATTTCTATGTCATATCCAAAAGGAGAATTTGTGTTTCGTTTGGAATTACAAGGAATCATCTTTTTTATAGTTATTAAAATAAACAGTACAAAATGTAGTAAATATCCCTATT
Organism: Allium fistulosum; assembly: GCA_030737815.1. Classification (NCBI taxonomy): domain Eukaryota; kingdom Viridiplantae; phylum Streptophyta; class Magnoliopsida; order Asparagales; family Amaryllidaceae; genus Allium; species Allium fistulosum. The sequence continues at coordinate 856,185,476 of CM060908.1, read as the reverse complement.
TTATACATCTCTTTCTTTTAGGTGTATTCTTTGTTATTTCAAATGATACAATTCTATTTATAAATCTGACTTGATAATCTATAGTAATTCACATTGCAATCCCTATATTCCGATGAATTAAAATATAACTTAAATCCCCATAATTTATTATGATAACTTAATTTACCTTTTTGCTTGCAAAAGTCATTTAAATTTACAAATCTGGAACTATCACAAAATTTATAAGTTTTAGGACTACTACTCCCAATACTAAATATGGATTTACATACATGCAATATATAACTCAAGTTATAAGTCACATAATACGTTGACATGGTTTATAAATTCATTACACATGTAAAATTTTAGCCTATAACTCCAATTTAAATTTTAGGCATAAAGTAATAGATTTACAACGATATAAATCTAATATTATACAAAAATATATAATTTTCCACTTACCTTTTTAGCTTCCTAAATCTCTAGATCTAATCCCTGTTATTTAATCTGACTCCCCTTTTTTCCCTATTTGATTACATATACCACAAGCATATATATACTTATCTGAAATCTTGGTCAAAGAAGAGATTTGGATTTAATTTTGATTTTAGATCCAGATTTATAATTTAGCTTGCCTTTGATGATTTGATTCGAACCTATTCTTCTTCTTAATCATATTTTATTATTCTCTGTTTGTATATACGTATATAAATTATAACTATTTTTAAAAATAAGAATTTTCTAGAGAAGAGAAAATGGCAGAGTTCGTCGTTGCTTCAGAAAATATGAGAAAAAAGTAAGGGTTAGGCTCGTATTTATAAGGGTTCGATCAATGCCACGCGTTAGATTCTTTTATTTTAAATCCGGATCGTTCGGCTACTTCAAAATTCTCGATTCAACAGCTTAATCGATCGACTGCTACCCCCAACTGGTCAACCGTTGTATTTGACCGGCCCAAGCTAGTTGTCGAACGGTTGATATGAATTATTGTAATTACCTATGCCATTTAATTTCGTTGATTTAATTCCTTTTATAATTGATCGATACAATTTCTTTCCACTGTTAACTTACTTAATTCTTAACTAACATTAACTTTCAGTTAACCCTAACCGACGATAATTAACATTAGTTAATTATTTTTATTACCTAATTACATATATAATAATTTCCTATTTGAAAACTTCAAATGTTGATAACTTTTTCATTTGAACCTCGATCTAAAAACTTTATATATGAAAATTAATCAGAAAATCACTACAAACCCAATAGTGCAAGTTTCGTAGCCAATTTTTAACCTTTCTATATTTTCAAAATTACTATTTATTAATTAATTTCTTTGATTAATTATTGTTAAAATTATAGGGTGTTACAACTTTCTCCGAAGCTTCTCTTACAAGATTCGGCCCTAGAACAAGCCTATCTCCTATCTCACACCAACTTATTAGAGACTTACGAGGTCTTCCATACAACATCGTTTAAGGGTGTTATTCCAATACTGGACTGGTAACTATTGTTGTATGAAAATTCTACTAAGTGCAAATGATCTTCTCAAAGTCCACCAAGCCCAATACACATGCTCTTTGAAAATCTTCTAGTACTTGGTTGGTCCACTCAAAGCACACCATAGGCTCCACCGAAACTCACTATAAAAAAATGGCCATGCTCACTAAATACACTACTTGGGATTCCATAAAATCTGTCTATAGTCTTCAAGTATGTCTCAACTTAACTTGCTGTTGTCCACAATTGTTGTTGTCCTTGTGGACTTTACCAGAATGAAATAGACACTCTTAGTCAACCTATCAACTATGACTCATATGTTCTTGTTCCCTGCCTTTAACCTTAGAAAACCATCTAAAAAGTCCATCGAAACTAAATCCCACTTCCATATCAGACCTCTAAAGGCTGCAAAAGACCACTTGGCTTTTGATGTTCTACATTAACATATGGGTACATGAAACATCTTTTCAAACATTATCCAACATGTCTTTTCATTCCTTCACGGTAGAAGTTCCGCCTCATGTCTTGGTACATCTTAATACCCCTGAATGAATAACAAACTTTTAATAATGACACTTGTTCCAAACCGACCTTCGAAGGTCTTCACTGTTCGAACTAAACATCATTCCCTTCTTTCGAAGGACACCACTCTTATGAATATCTAAGTCCTTTAACCCTTTGACCGTGGCACATCTCTTCAAGCCATTGACCTATTCAACATATAGGGGGTCCTCCTTTTACTTCTTGGCAATCTTCTTTATGATAGTTGGATGAACTTCTAAGTAAGGCATCGTCCCAAAGTATCGGATCGGACCAGCATTTGACTGAAACTGCATATCACAAGAAACTAGTATCTCTAAAACATTCAACTTCTTTATCAAAGCCAAAACACAACTTTGTCGCTTTCAACTCAAGTCATCGACAACCTTGTTTCCTTTCCCTGTCGTATACTCTATTCCAAAATCATACCAGGCGAAGAACTCAAACCATCTTTGTTGTTTGATATTCGAATCATTATAAGAGAACAAATATCTCAAAGACTTATGGTCAGTAAACAACTCAAATCTTTCTCTAAGAAGGTAATGCCTTCAAATCTTTAGTGCAAAGATAATTGCTGCTAACTAACTATAAATCATGAACTGGATACTGAACCTCATGGGGTCTCAACTACCTAGACGCATAAGTTATAACCTTACCCTTCTACATCAATGTTGCTCCTAACCCTGATCTTGAAGCATCAGACTACACCACCATACCCTCATTCCCTTTCGGTATCACTAAAACCGATGCTTAAGTCAGCCAAAGCTTCAACTCTTGGAATGCTACCTCACACTCGCTTGTCTAGATACACCTTTTATTCTTTCAGGAAAGTCTATTCAATGGCACCACTATCCTAGAGAAGTCCTTAATGAATCTTAAATGGTATCCGGCTAGCCTCAGGAACTCCTTATCTTAGTAACAGTGCTAGGTCCCTTCCAATAATTCACGACTTCAACCTTCAAAGGATCCATGAACAATCTCTTCTTCGATACCACATGGCCTAGAAACTTAAGTTCCTGCTTTAAAAAATGACAACCGAAAGACTTTGCCTTTAACTTATGCTGGCTTAGTTCCCTAATACAAGCCTAAGATGAACTTTATGATCCTACTCGTCCTTATAATACTCCAAGATATCATGTATAAAGATAAACAAAAATCTATCCAGCCGATCGCTAAAGACTTGGTTCATAAGATTTACGAAGAAAGCTGAAGCATTAGTTAGCCCAAAGGGCTTGAGCAACAACCTGTATGAACCATACCTTGACATAAACATTGTGAAAGGAATACTCGCCTCAACAAATCTTAATTGATGGTGTTGGAACTGGGACAACACGCAGTGGTCTAAATGGGTGAATTGGAAAAAAATGTCCATTTGAGATCTTATTGGGTTCGTGAAGTCTAAAATTGATTTGGCTCAAATCTAATTTTTTTAAATAAAACCTTTATTTTATTTAATTAATGTGTATAAAGATTTGATTTTATATAAATATGTAATATAAAAAGGGTATGTGTTTATCAAATACACATATAAGTGTAAGTAAGCGTGCAACTATAAATGTGTACATGGTATAATGTGGCCATATATAAGCGTTGGGATTTACACATCAACAAACACATTGTTTCATTATATGCACATTATTGTCCAAAACGAATTTAAATTATATATATATATAATATTTAAAATTTCGAATATTTATTTAGTTGTAAAATAAGTTAATGTGAATAACACAATAATTTTGAAATTCATTAAAATACATGTTAAATATATAATTTGTTTAATTTGTAAAACGGTTTAAACAAATCTGGATCTATAGATTTAAATTATATATATATATATATGCATATGCATATATTATAAATTTAAATAAAAATATCATAAATATAAATAAAATAATTAATTGAATAAGTTAATAAATTTTAAAAATAAAATTCATTTTTGAAATATCTAATTTATTTAATTAGTAAAATAGTTTAAAGACAGATCTATATCTATGAATTTAAATTAAAAATATATATATATTCATATATAATCAGATAAAAATATCATAATATATTTATATCATATAATTTCCAAAAATGATTTTTTTATATATATTTTTATAATAATATGTTGAAATGGTTAATTAGATAATTAAAATCTATGTATTTGAATAAAATGCCTTACGACCAAAACTAAATAATTATATATATATATATATTTCAAATTTTGTAAACAATAAAGTATAATTTTATAAAATAAAATATTAATATATATATATAATACTAGTCAATGCATGTTACATTAATATTAGTGTATATATATATAAACTTTGTATTTAAAATAAAATAAATACAAATTTTGATTTTTTTTGTGTAACATTAATTTATGATACATAATAAAATAATTTTGGATATATACTTATATCTATTTGTTTATTTATATTTGTAGTTAAGACAGTGTTAAATCAATTTAAAATAGTTTTTTATGTTTTAAAAATTATATTTAAAAATTCTTCACTATGATGTACATAAAAAATTAATTTGATTAGTTCAAACAAATGGAATTGATATATAGTGAAATTTGCAAATTTATATTTACATATACATATGTATTACAGTACAATTAAATAGGACAATGATTGTGCATATAAATTTGTTCAAATATATATTAATTAATATAATGACATACTAATTAAAGACTATAGGATGTTACCTAAAAAATGTTGCCTTAGATTTACACCTCGATTGGCAGACTTTTCTAGAATCAAACTTGATTTGAGCTTCCAGCTTTGCAACAGCTTGGAGAACTACTTTTGATTTTTATTTGATGTTTGGATCTGATATCTTTGGCCTAAGAGGTTTGGAAATGGCAGCTATCATAGAGGAAAGGGGGAGCAAAAAGTAATCTAAATAATAAGAGGTAGTGTGGCCTTTTATAGAGAGAGTAAAAGAGACTTTCTCTCCTTGATTTACTCCTTCTCTATTACCAAATCCGGATCCAACTTTTTTTTAATCTTTAGCCCCTCTCTTGCTCTCCTACAGTTGTTAGATAAGGGTATATATGCTTTAAATCATTCTAAACCCATTAGCAATTAATCACATTAAAATCCAATTTAAATGCATGTCGATATCGAATATTGATTCGTACATGTATATGTACGCATTTTATTCAAAAAAACTATTATATACACACCTAATTAATTACTATTAGCACCTAGAAAATACTAATGGCACCCAATAAATTAAATAAATAAGTAATTAATATTTCATAAATATTAACTAAACTAATCAAGTTATAACAATTATAAATCAATTAAACCATGTGGAATATCGAACAATTCAAATATTAACGTTCATATGTCACCTTAGCCAGTAGTGTGATAGTATGGCCGAATTTATCGCTTATACATTTTTTGGTAAAACTAATTTTACTATATTAAGCGATACCTATTAGTGACAATTATTTATATCAATTCTCTTCGTCAAAACTATATCACATTAGGACTTATGGAATTTGATAATGGTCGGAATTCCAATATCATCAATATTCAACTTTATATTCCAAACATAAAACCCTTGATTCAATAATAACAATTATTATTAATTGACTACTCCGGCCAAAGACTTTGACTTTGAGTTGACTTCAGTTGACCATGGAAGTAAACTTATATAACTGAGGAGTTGAATTCTCTCCTGAATAGCGTTTCATTTCCAATGCTTTCACTCGACCCAACTATGGTCATTCTATGGACATCATGCCACGATTTTACTATAATCAAAGTGGAGTTTCCACATTGAAGCTTAACGATTCTCAAATCAAGAGAATTGTGTAATATTGTCACATCAATATTTTCTGTTTGACCTTAATTATATTAACCAACAAAAAACTATCGAGTGAGTCATTCCATAGTTATCCAATAACTATCAGTATATAACCCCTTGGTGGCCCCCAATAGTCTTGAGTAATACACTACCCAACATTTGCCAGAGCGTTGCGTACTCTAGTCTCAACGAATGTATCAATATTCAGTCTCGATACATCTTGACTAGAAATATTTAAGACAGTATGTTTTATTTCATTGTGATAAATTACTCATGGTTATAGCACTTTGCAACTACTATCACAAGACATATCATTTATAGATTTTCTATTTATTATACTTTAAATAAAGTTAATTAATTAATATAACACCTTATATTAGGTATATAACTAAAGGAAAACAACTTTTATTTCTAACAAGATTGGCTATCGAGTTAGATATATGTAACAAATTACATAATTGCCCATAAGGCATATCCCTAACTCTATCAATCTTCAACTTGCACTTAGAGCCCATCATGGAATCTCTATCATATCCCTTCAATTAGTTCGATGAGAATTGATCGAATCAGACCCTTGGTGAATGGGTCTGCTATGCTTTTTTAAACATCTACTCTGTCAATCAACTCTCTCCGATGTTGATAAACTACTATTATTATGTGGAACCATTCGGAGTATGTTTCTTGACTTCTAATGAGCTCTTGTTATTATGGTATTATCATATAGCAATGATATAGTATTTAGATACTTGGAATCACCCTTAGCTCGGTTATAAATTTGTGCATTTATATTCATACATTGCTTTTATTGCGATGCTATTCAGGGCGATGTACATAGCCTTTCGTCGAATCAGCCACAACCTTTCGTTTGGAACATTTCCAACTTAAAGCTTCTAATTTAAGATTTGAACATGAACTTAATATTGACATAGTATACTCGATAGAAGTTATGAAGTTTGAGTCTGAACACTCCTTCATAAGGAGTTTGTTGTTTATGTAAACAATTCTCTAGTATTTCGTAAATACTTGAGAACACTCTAAACTACCATTTAGTGATCTTAATTTGCATTTGATATTTGCTTCATGCATCAAATAGATAACCAAAATATGATATTGTAGACAATACAATATGTATGATAATTCCTATTGTCAATATGAAAGGAATCCATCTTACATGTTCCATATTTAACATTTTAATAAGGTATCTTTGCATATAGTTTGGGAAATTCCCAACATACTTTATACTTATTATAAAACATATGATTTACAAATCAAATATCGAGTATTAAAAAACCAAACCATTTCCAATTTTAACATAAGTACGTCGTTAACAATCAGCGGTATGTTGTTTATTTACAATTTAGAAATATCTAGGTCCCTTTTAATGGTTATTTCTTATGGACACATGTTTCCTCTGCATTTTGATTGAAAATCACACTATTTGATATTGCTATCAAATTACTTACTTAATTATGATGCTTATAGAATGGTACTTCCATTATTCCATATCATTTCTTGGATCATATCTAAAAACTCACAAACTTAATATCGCTTCTACTTACTTCGAGACACTTTGGCAGCTATGTACAAATAATCTATTCTAAATTATTATTTAGAATTTTCTATTTTTACACTTATGTCACAAAACACAAAGTCATACCAAGCGATAATTTTATGAGTAAATCATAATTAACTTAAGCAAGTTGAATGATGAATCTATCACACTTATTTCAACAATTAAAATTTACGACGTTATTTTTATCAATATTGCTCATTATATTCCAACTGCATAGTCTTGCTCTTGAAGACATATTCATGGCTGATGGAACTTATCTCTTCAGGTATAACTACCAAAATCATATTTTGATAACGTACCTAGAATCCTTTTGGATGTATGCATCAAACCATATGGCAGAGTCAATACTCTTAGTGATTTAATTGACAACTGCGGATTATCTATTCTCAATAGTGATAAGAAACACAAAGTTTCAATGTGCAAGAATATTGATTAGACATTCTAACGTGCTGTGTTCATTTACGTTTGGCTAATTTCATTTCATCCCACGTAATCAGTTTCATCTTTGGTTCGTATCCAAGTCTATTTTGCTACCAATAATTTCTAAAAGAAATTCTTTTGTTGCGAAGTTGGTATTTCATGAAACAATAGCGTCTCTCCAAGCAATGGAATAGGTATCCATAAACACTTTGTGAATTTCCTTGTATATAAAAAATAATTTGATTTTAATTTACACTACTTATGTTCAAAACATAAATTGGTCATCCAATGACAGTCGTTCTCAAATTCTTTTAGGGCTCCTCGTACAAGACCCCCCATGAATAATTACTATGTATAGTCTTTTGACTCACACAACCTGCCAACTCCTTGCCTAGGATATGTTGGGATTTCTTATAAAACCTTATTTTTTATGATTTTGTAAACTATTATTTAGATGAAATTAATTTTAACCTTGTGTACTACTCTTAAGTAAATGACCTTATAGTAAGAAGTTAACTCAACTTCACTCACAATTAATCGTACCTAGTCCAACAAAGTTCGATTACTCCGTATGGATGCATCATTATGTAAATAGGGAGAAGTGACTTATGAGATTGAATCGTTATTCGTTTTTAGGCATGTTCGGAACTTTTTCCAATATATACTCACCTATTCGATCAAATTGAATCATTTTATTTTCTACCACACGTTTTCTTATTTACTTCTGTTTATATTCTATGAACTCATTTATGATTACTCATCGGTGAATATAACAAAGTATGCGCAGCCGTATTTGGAATTATAGACTTTTGATTGCATATATCTATATGTGTTAATTAGTATAGTTCATCAACTCTTATGATGCTCCCATTGAATGAGCGCTTTGCCCTTAATTGTCTGAGATATAATTTACCGGTACCATATGATTCATAATCATATAATCAAAGATAATTTCACAAAATTATGGCTTGGGAACCGTTTATTATATGACTATGATTTTGTCGGCGATAAATGCGGTAATAGTTGAACATTAAATGTCAAAAGCCTTAAATAGTGATTATAGGTCTTGTAGCTAGGACCCACTGACCGTTGATAATATTGTTTGGAAGCCACCTTGGAAATAGGTCTTAAATGACGGGGTCTACCTTAATTAAGGTCATAAATGACAGAGTCTACCTATTTCTCCTTTTAAAAGTGTTATAGAAGCCCGCTTCATATTTAGAAGTATTGGATTTAGAAGTATTGGGTGGTTAATATGATTTCATTAGTTTTTTGTACCTTAGGAAGGGGTAAGTAAGTAATCGTGTGTGCAATGCAAAGTTAGATCAAAACTTCTAACCTTAATGGACATAACAGTTAAATGGAAACCTATCGGTATAAGTTTATGTTATGGACAGTTTATATTTTTCCAATCACCGGAACGTTGTTCTGACCTCCTCCTCATTACAACCCACATGATAGATTAAAGAAATATGTCACTGGAGCTGGATGTGCTTTGTTGTTGGAGAGTCTCCTTTTCTCTCATGCTCGATGATGATGTGACAATTTGCTATCCAAGGAATACCATTAGTTCTAAGGTAAATGGTCATAATCAGTATTCTTATCTTATTATTGTTTCCGTTGTAAGTTTAGATTTCTATCAAAATCTGATGATGCGAATGCTTATTTGCAGGTACCAAATCCAACGATTTATGCTTTGATGGACTTAGGTTTCAATTTTTGTCGAAATTTGGACCCATTAAGGTATGGATTTTTACATTTGGTATTAGAGCACTTGGTTAGTAGATAAGAGGAATTATGATAAATTGAGAGAACACATTCGTACTTTTCTGTCTAGTAATATTATATTCTTATGCTAGATTCTAAGAGTTCCGACTATAGAAGTAGTTGTAGTTCCACTCCAAAGGAATGAGCAAAGATACTATGAGTTGGAAATATCATAGACTAAGATTTTCACACCGACTTTGAAGTATCCCACAGAGTGTTGGCGATGCATAAAGCATTGTTAATGAAGAGCGTGAGTACAACATATGGTTGAATCCCAGAGACTGGAGGTGATCGACCTGACGATTGAGATTCTAGCTACCTTTTGATTTTGGGTTTTGAGTTCCAATCAAAGATGCACACTTATTCTAGATGGATGGGAAATAAGATTCTATAGGTCACAATTGTCTTGAAGCAAGTTTTGGCTAGGGTTCGTTCATTGGTCACCTCTTAGATGGCAAACCGGATATTTATTTAATAATTAATGTCAATTCCTTAGTCTAAAACCTTTTAGAGAATTTTTACAAATTTTGGAAATGCCTTAGATTTTTGAAAAAGGATTTTCAATGATTTCTTTTTCTAAGAACTTATTTTGGAAATTTTGTTTTGGGAAAGTTTTGAAATTTTAGTTTTCAAAGAAACACGAATACCACTAAATTGGCTGTGTTAAGAAATTTCTGGTTTGTAAAAGATTAATTCTTTAAATCCATAAATATTTATAGGTATATATATCAGTAAAGGCTTAGTATTGAATTTTGGTAAGAAATAGTTTTCCAATTTGGGAAATTTGTGTTTTAAAAAGGTTTTCGGAAACCCTGAAATATTTATGTATATAAGTTTAACTTTTGAGGGAAGTTTTGGTGTGAAATAGTTTCTGTTATTTAGAAACAAGTATAAAGGAGCATATATTTGGCTCAGTGATTTTTTGATTTATAGAATCAAAGGTTTTTATATTTTCTCTCTTTAAGGTACAGACAAAATAAGAACGACGTTTAATTTTATCAGGGTATGTAGTTTGAAGTGTTATTAAGCCCACCAGCTATTGGAAGAAATATTTCCGTGCGAAGTAGGCTTGAAATAGCAGCTGGAATATTTTTGGGTTTTTGGAACTGTTGTTGGTCGCAACAGTTTTGTTGAGGCTACTGCAATCTTTCCAAGGAAAGGTCTAGCCGGTAAGGTGGATATTGTCGTTTGGAAGATGGAATTTTTCTGGATAGGCTAAGCTGAAGATGGTGTGTGGAACGGTCATAAGAATACTAATTAATTTAACTGGCCCTATTGGGCTTAAGTTCAGGCCGCGCCCAAATCTGGGCTAGAGGTCGACCGAGCGGTCGACCGACTGAAGCGGTCGACTGCTAGGTGGATTCAGACCGAACTCGAACCTACAACGTGACTATAAGTTGCATCCAAACCTTTAGCCACCGCTCCCCCTCACTCTCTTCCTTCTCTTCAATTTTTCTTAGCCGAACCCATTCCACCTCCCCCTTCCTCTACTTAACCAAAGCCTCTCTCCTACATTCCTCCACAAACCGACGCCAAAATCCTTGCGCATCGGATTTTGCCCCACCACTACTCTAGATCTAAATCCTTTTCTCTCTTTTTCCAACCGCCTCTCAGCCTATGGCACCGCCATGTACCGACTACACTTCCTTTCATCATCTCAGCCTTACTCCGCAAGAAGCCACTTGGTTTGAACCGGAGGATCACCACCTATCTTGGAATGGCAGACTTTGATTTCCTTCACAGATGACTAGTGAAGTTCAGAGATTTCACTGCTCTTAGGCTTGAAGAGCTTTTCGTCCATGCAGGACTTACACTGATCCTCCACTTCGAGACTTATGAGCAGGAATATTGCACGTGCTGCGTCCGTCTTTTCAATGCACAGATGAGGTAGAATTTCGATGATGGCAACTGCTACAATGATTCTGAGGTGAAGGGAGCTCGGATTGAGATATCAGATGATGATCTTGCTGGAATTTTGGAGGTATCTGCAGTAGGCGTAGATTTGGATGACATTAAGATAATTGACCCTGAGATTCTTCAATGGATCTTTTTTGGAAATGTCGGTGATTGGAGGACTGACAATTTGCGATCGGTGGCCCATCTCATCGTGCGCATCATTGAGCAGAACATCATTTCGAGGAGTAGGAGTCTTGACTAGATCTATACCTTGGTGCGGAAAGCCACCTATGCTATAATTGGTGACGTAGCCGTCAATTGAGCTCGTTTCTTGATGCTCCAAATGGTCAATCAGGGAGTTGGTACCCCAAGGACTCACTTTCCATATTGCCACTTGCTCACTCGAGTGGTTAGGCATTACAAGGTAAATTTGAGCGGAGAGCCAGTAGTGAGGAAGTTCCCTCCTGCCATCGACCGAATCACCATTAAGAGGATGAATATTCCTTTGCCATCTACCGCACCACCTATACCACTACCAGAGTTGTAGCACTAGCAGTAGGGGATAGCACGGGGCACCGAGGGATACATTAGACTTGAGCTTGTTGCTATCTGTCAGGTTCAGGTAAATCTCCAAGATATTTGGACAGAGTAGCAGTGCCAAGGGCGTGAGATTGGGTGCATAGCCGCCATGCTACGACCATTCTGCGGTAGCGGCAATAGCTCGAGCTCCAGCCGTTGAGTGAGAGCTTCTTATAGTTCTTAGGTGGTCTTTGAGTTAGGATTGTTGTATCTTTTTATTTCCAACATTTGTTCTTTTCGTTTGGATTGTTTGGTTGCGAAACTGTTAGTTGTCTCTTATAAAAGGCACATACGATATTATGAGTTTCTATTCATTTTCTATGTTATCGTCTCTAGATATGCGAACCGCTCCTATATATGTATGCATAGTAGAGAAACAATATAAATATGTGAATCTCATGAAGACAATTAACTAACAGTAAAAGCAATGTAATACTAGAAATTTAGAATAGCTGGAAATTTTGACGAAGAACATGATAAAGTTGTTTCGATAGCATGGGTCATTGGTCATGTTCCTTAAAAGCTAAATTTTTGAATAATAGATGTGCTGAAATTTTTAAATAAAATGTCAAATTTTGGGTAACGTTAGTTGTAGAATTTTGAAATTTGGTTTATGCGTTCATAACTGACTTCTGACTAAGCTGAAATTGTGGTTGATTTATCAAAAATTTTTAGAAGGAAAATATTTTGAAAAATTTCCCCTTGATTTTAAAAATTCCCTTTTGAAAAAAAGTTAAGTTTTGTATTTTAGTTATTTTTTACTCTTAAATTATTTTTAAAATTTTGTTCAAAATTTAGTTTCAAGTGAAAAAGTGCGTCCAAATATTTTGGGATTTTATTTTCCAAATGACGTACAAATTTGAAAAGTAAGAAAGATTTTTGTGGAAACTTTGATTTTGAAGGCTACATATTAGACGTAGGAAAGGAAAATAGAGTTAGAATTTGCGAATTTAGTAGCACATTAGGGTCGACAATGTGATAAATGCAAGCGATAAAAAGGAAAAAGCTGTTTTAGCCTTGGAATTTCTATTTCCATACATTATCGACGACGCATGCAAGTCTATTTTTAGACTTAATTCCATTTTAGAACTTGAAAATATGCATCCTTATGCGTTTTGTGCGTGGAAAATTTGGAGTAAATCCAGAGCAGCCAAGAAATTTCCACTGTACTATGAAAATAGAAAGATTATATTGCGGTAAGAATGTTAAATTCTCCACCTAATTTCCTTTTTTCGGCATAGGAGTAAAGTTTAAGAAGAGATTTTTGGATGCAGCAGATTATTGGATGATAGAAAGTGGATGTAAAATTTGTTGCTTCATACTTCTATTTGTAGGAGTATGGGATGTTTTGGTTGAAAGGATCTTTTAAAAAGCTGCATACATGTAGAAGTGGTGGTTTATATGTAGGTTGTTTGCATCATATTTTTCAAAAGTGTTTTCAAAAGAAATGCATTCATATATGAGGATCTGATTTAGAATCATTTTGCATACATATTTTCTATGTCGTGATACAGTTATACACCATGCATTTATGTACATCTGGTTGCAAAATTGGTTGTGCACCCATTGGTTGTGTAGTGTAGGATAATTAGGAGCCAAAACCATGACTTAATCATTGGTGAAATTTCGGGGATGAAATTCTTTTTAAGGGGGTAAGAATGTAACACCCCGTAATTTGGCTTTAATTATTTAATTAGTTAGTTAATTAGGCTCCGAAAATGGAATTTGTGTAAATGACGGAATTTGATCATGAAACTTGCACATTTGCGTTCGTAGCGAAATTATGAGCAACTTTCATATTTGGAGTTTTGCAATCGGAGTCCAAATGAAGAAGTTGGGATGAAAAATGAATTCGAAATGAAAATAACTAAATAATAAATAATTAATGTTTTAATATTAATTACCCAAATCCATAGGCCGACCCATCACTGGGGACGGTCGACCCCTAGTGTTTGACCAGTCACCCAAGGGAGGTCGACCGATGGCGACCTGGCAGCTCTAGTAAACCTAGATCGCAGCAGCTCGCATTTAATATATTCCGATCCAATGATTTTGGTTGAATCTAGTGCATATAAATTCAGGTCTAGCCCTCCCTTCTCTTTTCATATTTTTTTGAAAGCGGTAGTGAAGCTCTGTCACTTCTTCTTCTCCACTTTCTTTCTAAATTACAAAGATAAGATATTTGTATCTATATTCATACAAATCGGAGAAGAGTAGAAATCTAATAAAAAGGAGAAGGGAAGAGAATCAATTATATGCATATTTTGAGGTAATTTATATATTATATATATTTGTATATATTTTCGCTTCTATTCTAAATCTCTTCTCAAATCTGTAATTCTAACATATGCATATACCCTTTTAAACACATCTCTTGGATTAGAAAGAATTTGGAGATGAATCAAAGGTTCCACTTCAAATATAGAGATTTGATCGCTTTTAAAAGGTAAATGGGAATTTCTATGGATTGTTATAATATGAAAATCATCCTGTTGGTGTTTATTTGATTTTTATGCCTAATTGCATAATTATATATGAGTTGTAGGCAATGAGTTGAATACGATCTGAATATAGTAAATATCGCCTACGTATTCTTGTTTATAAATTGATTTAGCATTGTATACAACCTGATTTGGAAATCAATCCCAAAAGTATGAATTTAAAATATCGATTTAAATAAAAGTTATTCCAGATCTGAAATAGGTTGTATAAGAATGTTATTAATTTGGATTATTGCACTAATCTTGGTAGAATGATAACTTTTCTACATTTGGAAGTGTTGGGATTAAGACCCATTTAATATTTGTAAATTAGTTTGATTTCTTTTCCTTTGAGAAAGATACAGCTTTTGATTTAACAAGGAATATATGCAAATAGAAAGAGAAAGAGATATGTAAAGTATGAATTCATTGTATTTTACACTGTCTATTTGAGTAATAAAAAGAAATGAGTATTCCTTGTAGTTTCAAACGATGTAATCTTCTATATGTTAAGGTTAAATCTTTTGTTTTGGACTAATTTATGGGAATTATAATGGATAATCTTTTTAGATACGATTCTAATAATTTAACATGGAAAAGTATATTCCAATAAAGGTATATAAATAGAAAATATTTAATAAAAGTTAATATTTGTATGTAATTACCGCGCTTATAATAATTTAATAAAAAGCTAATAACGACGCTTACATGTATATTGACGTTTAGAATAATTAACTAATAAGAAAAGAATTTAAAAGGTTGTAACTCCTATAAATGGTTATAAATGTGGGAGTTGCAATAAACTAGTAGGGTAAATGGATTAACGGAACTGATAAAAATAGAATATATGTAATAGGTTACTAATTTGAAATTAGTAATCATATATAAATGTCTTAGGAAATGTCCGTTAGGATTTTACGGACAAATTGACATTTACGAGCATTAAACGGGAATTTATAGGTAGGTAAATATTTAAGGTAAATCTTATTGACTTAAATAAAAAGGCAATTAGTAAGTTAAGTCCAATGTCTATCTAAGATAATATAAATAAAGATTTAGAATGGTTAAATGGACTTAGTAGGTTAATGATGCGAGGTTAGTAGAGTCACTTGACAGAAGACTGCCCTTCACTTTGAGGCTACCAGCAGTCGGGTGTACTTACTACTGATATGAGATATCATTAATCCAACGACCCATGACGACGTAAGATATGTGCTTGCTTTCTTAATTGAAAAGTATTCAATCGTCCAAATTTGGAATTAGGAGCGGTGAGAGATATCTCCATAAGGGTTCGCTTTTGGTTTGAGATCATAAGTGGTTGAAGGGTCCGCCTCTCTCCTAAAAATGGAAGTATTAAGTAACCTGGTGAGATTCCAAATAAATAAATAAAGATGTCTCTAAAAAGGGTTTACCTCAGTGTTGAGGTCTTAAGTGGTTGAAGGGTTCGCCTCCCTACCGAAAGAAGTAACCTTATGAGATGCCATATCTATAATTAAAGAGTGAGAGTGGATATCTTGGGAAGGGTTCGCTTTAGATTTGGGGTCTTAAGTGACTGTAGGGCCCTCTTACCTATAAAAGAAGTATTAAGTAGCCCAATGAGATTTTCTAGCAATGAAAGCTAGATAGTACCATTGAGGAGCACGCTTCTGGAAGTAGGTATTAAATAACGGGGTCTACCTATTTTCCACTGGGAAGTATTGAGTGGCTTGTGTATAGTCCCTTACATTGCTAAAGCCAAAATAATAATAGTACCATTTAGGAACATGCCTTGGGGGTAGGTCTTAAATAATGGGGTCTGCCTTAATTAATGTCTTAAATGACCAGAGTCTGCCTATTTTCTAATAAAAGGTTTTAAGTGGCTTGGAACTGTTTATTATATGACTACGATTTTATCGGCGATATATGCGATAATGGTTGGACATTAAATGTTAGAAGCCTTAAATAGTGGTTAGAGGTCTTGTAGCATGGACCCACTGACCATTGACAACATTGTTAGGAAACCACCTTGGGAATTGGTCTTAAATGACGGGTCTACCTCAATTATTATCGTAAATGATATAGTCTCCCTATTTCTTTTTTTAAAGTATTATAGAAGCCCGGTTCATATTTAGAAATATTAAGTGGCCAATGAATTTGGTTGGGTGGTTGATATGGCTTCATAAGTATTTCGTATCTTAGGGAGGGGTAAGTAAGTAATCGTGTGTATAATGCAAGGTTAGATTAGAATTGCTAACCTTAATGGACACAACAATTAAATGGAAACCTATCGGTATAAGTTTATGTTATGGACAGTTTATATTTTCCGATCACCAGAACGTTGTTCTGACCACCTCCTCATTACAGTCCACGAGATAGATTTAGAGGAACATGTCACTGGAGCTGAATGTGTTATGATGTTGGAGAGTTTTCTTTTCTCTCATGTTCGATGCTGATGTGACAATCTGCTACCCAATGAATATCATTAGTTCCAAGGTAGTGGTCACAATCAGTATTCTTATCCTATTATTGTTTCCGCTATGAGTTTAGATTTCTATCAATCTCAGATAATGCTCATGCTTATTTGCAGGTATCAAACCCAACGATCTGTGCTTTGATGGACTTGGGTTTCGATTTTCATCAAAATTTGGTCCCATTAAGGTGTGGGTTGTTACAATTTCATTTACTTGATAAGGCTCTGGCCCACTAGTCATTTATGTTTCTCCAAACCCTCATATGAAACATAGAAGTCTTTTAACTTCACTAGTGGGTGTTAGGATCGTCTATCTTGGAATTATGACCTTAAGTTTGCTTAATAAGTCATAGCCCCACAAATGATGGGTAACTTCTTATCGGTTGTATCATATACAACTCCTACCCTCTATTCCTTATCCCAATCTCATTTCGGCGTTGAGTTTGCTTAACAAATCGAAAGAAATTATTCGCTCGTACCTACCATTTCACAATGGCCTAAGTATAGTATATATACTTTGAGTTTGCTTAGCAAATACATATAATCATCTTATCTCGTCTAGTCCATATTACTAATACTACACATAACATCTATAGCTTGAGTTTTTTCAACAACCAGAGTGTATGCAAGTAATTTATTAATATATAAATGATAAAGGACATCGTTATATTAAAGATCCATACTCTTTAACATTATACTTAAAGTGATATCGACTTAAAGAATAATGCATTTCTTTTGAAATACCCTCATGATTCAAGTATCAAACACTTCAGAAATTATGGTATGCATGCAATATGAATGTATTTATCCTTTAAGTCTAATTTGGGCTTTTAATCGTTCACCTTTAATTTATACAGTCTTATTATATAATTTTTAATAATTATATTACCTTTATAATTTATTAACTTATAACGGTCTTGTGTGTAAATTATATTAATTAAATCATATTTAATTGATCTATATTTTAATTAATTTTATATTATTCAACTAAAGCATTTTAAATTGAAAATGTGAACTATAATAATTATAATTATACATATGTCTCATATATATGTATTATATTATTTGTTAATTAACATTTGCTTAATTAATTTAATTAAAACAATTTAAATTAGTTGTATTTTTTTGCATGAAAAAAGTATTATTATTTTGCACAGGCAAGCTGGTTTTATAGTGGCCATAACACTTAATAAATGTAACACATGTTTGAGGCTAAGACGCCTCAGCAACTAATAAGTACGACACAACTAGCTACAACACAGACACTAGGGAACATGCTTAATCTACTAATCACTGCTTACTCAAACACCATGTAGGGTGCATGCATTCTCAAGCTCCACATGGCAATCCCAAACACCACACGGGGTGCATACAACATACAAGATGCACGAAGGCATTCACTTACACTAACTCACAATACCATAGACACTAGCTAAAAAGCAAGCATACAGTGACCAAACAAATGCAACGGTTTCAACTATGACAAGGAATAATAAAAGTTTCACCAAATTATTACTAAATAGAAGCAAATAAAGCTTCACACTATGACAACATCAGACCAAATCGGATCCAATAGAGGTAACCATCCAATAATGACAAGGGAAGACAAGATCAAGGCAAGAGAGAGTGGTGAGACACAAAAGGAGGCTACAACTGACCAACAACCAAATGCACGGAGAAGTACGATAAGCATCACCATAAGGAACCATACTACAAGTAGCACTAGGAAATCACTATAAGTCCTTTAGGAAGATGCGAAGAGATTGCAAAGCGTCGACAAGGAGACCTCTGAAGCATACACATAACTAATGATCACTTGAAGCATAGAGGCACAAAACTAGAATGCAACCTCATATTACAAAGGAAAAGAGCACTCGACACACTGAGATATGCAAAGTAACACTGATAGAAAAACAAATTCCAAAATAACAATGAAGCACAAAGGCACAAAGCTAGAATGCAACCCCATCTTACAAAGGAAAAGAGCATTTGACACACTGAGATATGCAAAATAACATTGACAACAAAAAAAATTCCAATATAATTCATTGAAAAACACAAGATCAATACCAAACAACTAATTATTCTCGATAAGCACTGACAAAAGCTGATAAACAGTGGCAAATCAACCACCAAAAGAAATCAAGATCAAATACTAGCTTAAATGAAGTAGCACGACACGATACCACATGGTAGACAACAAGACCCGTCAACAAGCAAAGAGAAACTGACAAAAGCTAGAGCATAGGCATAAAGGCCGATTCCACCATGAAGCACTCTCTGGCAAAACCTAAAACCGTATGCAAATAGCTAAACACCAGAATCAAAACTTGAAACAGGCATAAACTACTACTATTCTCTCCCCGCGACCAGAGAAGGATAGACCAGGAAACCCCAATTAGAAACCCGACAACGCTAGAAGGACCCTGAACCACATATGCTACTACGAAGAGAAAATCTAGTCCCGTGAAGCGATTTCAGGAGTCTCAGTAGAAAATAGTGGAAAGAATAAACCGTTGAAGCCGATTTGGAAAAAGGTCAAACTTAAAATGAGGATCCAGAGATAAAATCAAAGATTGGAGAAGTATGGAGAAGTAGATAGAAAAGTATTTGCACACAGCAATAGAGAAAGCTAGGGAAGAATGGAAAGGTAAGAAGAGCGTAAAGGGAAGTGACGGAAATGTTTAGAGGGAGGGGAGAAGAAGCAGCGGCTCCAACCCTAGTCCCCAATAATTAACTATAATTAATTTCAAAAATTATGTATATTTATATATTACCTTAACATTTTAAGATAACTTACATATGTCAATGTATATGTTATTTAATTTAATTGGTTAACTTTTAATTAATTATTCAATTTATTAATCTAATTAATAATTTTCGAAAATAATTATTTTATTTTCAAAACAATTTTGAAAATTATTTAATAACATTTATATAATCATTGATAAGTTTAAATTTAACTCTTGAATCTAAAATATTGTTTTATTTATTTTAAATTTAACCTTTAAATTTTAAAATTTTAATTTTAGTTTCAAAACAAAATTTAAAATTAGTCCAAGGCCCAAATCAATTGGGCTTTATATTGGGAATAACTTTTGGGCTTACCTCATTATTTTAGGCCATGCTAGTAATTAGGTAGGGCAGAGTACTTGGTTACCCAAACCCAATCCTAGACACTACTTTTCTAGATAGCCTACTATATGGTTATGCTTTAATAAGTTAGCCCTAACATGACCAATTTAGATCGTTTAAGCTATTTGGCTCTGATGCATTATTAGAATACGGCTAGCACGCAGTGGGTTAAATAAATGAACTTCAAAAAAATCTACCATTTTAGATCTTACCGGGCTTATGAAGTCTAAATTGATTTAGATCCAATCTAAATAATTTTAAATTTATTTTTTTAATTAATTTACATAAAGATTTGATTTTGTATAAATATGTAATATATAAAGTTTATATGTGTATCAAATACACGCATACATGTAAGTGTGAATGCAACATATATGTGTATATGGTATAATATGCATATATATAAGTGTTGGGATTTACATCGCAATAGGCACATTGTTCCTTTATATCCACACTATTGTCCAAAACAAATTTAAATTATGAATACATACATACATATATATAATATTTAAAATTTTAGAAATTTATTTTATTGTAAAATAACTTATTTATAATAAGTCGATAATTTTGAAATTCAAAATTCATTTGAAATATCTAATTTGTTTGATTGGTAAAATAGTTTAAAACTGATTTAGATTTAAATTAAATACATACATATACACGTGTTATAAATTTAAATAAAAATAAAATATTTTTTTGATTAGTTAATAGTTTTGAAATTCAAAATTCAGTTTTAAAATATCTAATTTGTTTTATTAGTAAAACAGTTTAAAAGCAGATATAGATCTATCAATTTAAATTAAATACACACACACACATATTATATAAAATTAAATAAAATTTTTATAAATATATTTATTTCACGTCGTTTTAGAAAAGGATTTATGTGTGTGTATATTATATATTTAATAATAATACATTAAAATAATTAATAAGATGTTAAAATCTATGTACTTAAATAAAATGCCTTATAGCCAAAACTAAAAATAATATATGTATATATATGTATATGAATTATTTTTTATTCAAACTCTGTAAACAATAAAGTATAATTTTATGAAATAAAATATTAATATATATATATATATAATTCTAGTTAATACATGTTTCATTAACTTTAATACATATATATGTATATATAAACATTATATTTAATATAAAATAAAAATAAATTTTGATTTTTTTTGTTGTAAAATTAATATATGATACATAATAAAATAATTTTGGATATATAGTTACATATGTTTATTTTTTTCACTTATATTTGTAGTTAAGACGGTGTTAAATCTATTTAAAATAGTTTTTAACATTTTAAAATTTATTAAAAATTATATTTAAAAATTAGTTATTGTGATATATATATATATATGTATATATATTAGTTTAATTAGTTCAAACAAATAGAATTGATAGATAGTGAAATTTGTAGATCTATATTTATATATACATATGCATGACAATAAAATTAAACAAGACAATGATTGTGCATATAAATTCAATCAAATATATATTAATTAACTATATATACATAATGGCATATTAATCATAGATTGTAGGAAGTTACCTCAAAAATGTTCCCTTAGATTTGCACCTTGATTGGTAGACATTTCTAGAATCAATCCTGATTCGAGCTCCTAGCTTTGCAACTACTTGGAGAACCACTTTTATTTTTAGATGATGTTTGGGTCTGATATCTTTGGCCTAAGGGTTTAGAAATGGTGGCTATCATAGAGGAAAGGGGGAAAAAGTAATCTAAACAATGAGGGGTAATATGGCCTTTTATAGAAAGAGTAAATGAGATATTCTCTCCTTGATATACTTCTTCGCTATTACCAAATCCAAATCCAACTTTTTTGAATCTTTTATCCTTCTCTTGCTCTCCTATAACTGTTAGATAAGGCTATACTAGAATCATTCCAAACCCATTATTAATTAATCACATTTAAATCCAATTTAAATGCTTGTCGATATCAAATATCAATTTGCACATATATAACTTTTATATATGCACATAACTAATTATTATTGGCATCCAAAAAATATTAATAGCACCCAATACATTAAATAAACATATAATTGATATTTCATAAATATTAATTAATTTAATTAATTTAGAACAATTATAAATTGACTAAATCATGTGGTATATCGAAGAATTTATCAATGCGGTTATGCGACTCGTGGGTGTAAATTTAATTAATGATTAATATCGAACAATTTGAACATTAATGTTCACACGTCACCTTATCTAGTACCGTGATGGTTTGTCCTAAATTATTGCTTATACATTTTAGGTAAAATCCAATTTTACAATTTTAAGCAGTACCCATTAGTGATAATTATTTACACAAATTTTCTTCATCAAAACTATATCACATTAGCATTTACTGAATTTGATAATGGTCAGAATTCCAATATCGTCAGTATTCAACTTTATAGTCCAAACACAAATTCTGTGGTTTAATAACAACAATTATTATTAACCAAACTGCTCTAGCTAGAGACTTTGACTTTGAGTTGACTTCAATTAACCATGATACTAACCTCATTATTAACCCACTTTTGCCAAGGCAGTAAACAAGTGGATTTAACCCAACGGACTTCACGATTATCAAGGTCGATGAGTCCAGAGCGATGATTGTAGGACCCGGAAATCAAGTACAGATAGTAGTATCAAGCCAAGATTGAATGAAATTGATAGGTATGCAAGGCAGAATGTTCAAAGTTTGGAATATAGCTTAGCAAAGGGAAGGGATTGGAATGCTTGATCTAGAGGGATTGGTGTAACGACCCCGGATTTTATATAAATTTAAATTGATCATTAAATTAAATTTTGAATAAAAATTATGGAATTAACTGTAAATTGAAGCGAGTTTCCCCAATTCAAATAAAACATATATTAAATCATATGAATTTAAATATTGTATATATGTGAATATATATGTATAGATGTATATATGAGTAGATTTGAATTTATATATATATATATATATTGAATTTGAGTTTAAAATCTCAAGTAAATGGTTTAAAAATAATTGTAAAAATATAGATATTTGACACAAATATAAAAATAAATAAATAATTTAAATTCAGAATTGATGGTTTTTTATAATAGAAATAAAAATAATAATAATATCTGAGTTGGAAATAGAAATCAATAAAAGATAAATTATGAAAATAAATAGATAAAAAAAATAAATTACATACATATAAGGTAAATTAACACTTAACTAAAATCTAACAACAATTTTAAAATAGAAATTTATTTATATTATCAAGTAATATTACAAAGTATAATTCAAGAAAGAAAAATAGAATAAATTCAAGAATGAAACAAACAAACAATAATTATCTCATACATGTACATGCCGTATAAAAGTGGATAAGTATGAAGACAAACAAAAAGGAAAAGAAGAAAACAAAATGCATTCAGATCTGGGAACAAATAAAATATATACATAAGTATGAACAATTGTAAAAGGAAACAAAAATATACATAAGTAGGTAAACAAGTAAAGGCTTCCAATACAAGCTAAGATATATTCAAGTTGTACAACTAATTAATGCAAGCCATCACAATATTTTCACGTCAGCCACCAAAAGAAAAAATATCTGTCCTATGTTGTACAACAAAATAATATTACACTGTAAAAATCTTTCTATTTTCGTTCATAAAGCAAGTGCAAACCATTTTCAAGTTTCAAAACAAGCCTGCAAAGCTTCTTCTTCAACCTGAGATTTTCTAATGCCGGCATTTTTTCAAAACCAAACAAGCAAACAAGTAAACATCATCTTAAACTTAAACATCAACAACAACATATATCAATACTAATTTATATTAATCAAAGATCAAGAAGAAAGATTCCAGCTTGAATTTCAAAGCCTGGTTCAAAAGGAAAACTCTGTTCTTTCATTCTGGAAATCCATGTGAGTAACCTCATCTTTCAAAATTTAAAATTATTAATCTGTTGCTTGTATATCTAGGGATGAGTATGATTGCATATATATATATATACACATTTTAATTCTTTGAGTATATATGGACGATGAATGAAGTGTGCAGGCTTTTATTCATATGTGTTCTCTGTTTTCAGTTCTAACCAAAGATTCCATTTTCAAAAATCAATCCCTCTTAATCTACTTGATGTTTGGACATAGGATTAAAACAAAACTTGTTTGTTATGGTGTGTATTAAAGTTTAAAAATCAATCCAAGTTAAAACAATTTATTAATGTCTCTGGAAACCAAGTTACTGAGCAAAACTTTAAACAAGTGAAAATTCAAACCTTTATATTTACAAATTCAGGTATATAGATCGAATTCGTGAGCTTAAATATGATTTTTAAGCTACGTATGGTGATTTTTAGAAGTATGATTGGAGAGCAGTTTCATGTTGATCGAAAATCAAGTTTTGATCAAGTTCAGGAGATCGGAGGCTCGATCGAGGCCGGAGTTTCGCGTGGAGGCGTAGGAGTCTACGGTGATGATGGGAAAAATAGCCGGAAGTGGTCCAGTTCACCGTGGCGACGACGGCGTGGAGTTTTTGATTTTAAACCTAATTTTCAAGATAGTTGGAAAAATGATCACCGCGACCTCATACGTGCATCGAGTTGCACGTGCTCTAGGGAGGTGGTAGTTTGGTGGTTGACGCGTCGATGGCCGGGATTGTAGGCTGGCTGGTGGTCGAGGTTGCGTGGACGACGTGGTTTCAGGTTTGAGGTGTGTTGTAACAACCCGCATATTTATCGATTTTATATTTAAATATTTTATCGTTAGTCGGATGTTAGTCCGAAAAGCTACTTTTTGCATACGGTCAAATTAGGACTCGAGACCACCTCCATTGAGTCCAAAATGACGTTTGCGACCTTTTTGAGTATAAACTTCGATATGTTTGGAGCTAGCTAAAATTTCGACCTTTTTCCACTTGAAGTTTGAGTTTGGGTTCAACCCACTAGCCCATTAATACCCAAACTGAACCCCTCTCCCCTCATTCATTTTCATTCCTAATATTTCAGCTCTAAAGAGAGCAATGGGGGAAAAGATTGGAAATAGAAATTCCAAACCCTAGTTCCTCTTGCAAACTCAAGTCTTTGCTCCGAATTCGAAGAGAACCCATTGGTAAGCATTTCCTTCTTCTTCTCCAACTCTTTCTCCTTCCAATTTCAGAAATTCCTAAACTTAACTTTGGGAATGTTCTTATTTTAAGCTTTGAATTCAAGGTTGTTGAGTTGGAATTGAAGTGTGATTGCTCTTGCCATTGTTCTTTAGCTTCTTCATCATTTGTTTTGGGTGTAAAAGGTGAGATTTTTATCTCACATCTTAAACTATATTTATCTTCGATTGTTAGGTATGAATTCCTAACACTTATTCTTGTGCAATTGCTTTTGGTTTGGATTGATTTGGTGAATATTCCAATTTTTAGTGTTTTGAGTTCAATTCTTTAAAAATCCAACTTTGATCTTCGATCATGATTTTTGTGATGCATTGAAGAGCATACAGGGCCGGGTAGTCGATTGGCATAAACCCTTAGCGCCGTTGCTCGAGCGGTTGCAAATTGGTCGAGATTGGCCATTGTATTAGGTAGGCTGGGAAGGGCTGGAAACAGGGTCCGGCCGACCGAGCTCTGTAGCCGGTCGACCGACCTGCTTCCAAAGTGCAAAGCACTTCTCTGTTTTCTGGTCCGGTCGACCGACTACAGATTCCGGTCGACCGACCTGCTTCCCGAACTATTTTCCAGGACAGGGTCCGGTCGACCGAGCTTTGAAGCCGGCCGACCGACCTGCTGCTATTTTGCCTATTTCACATATCTAGTTTGAATTTCCAACTTTAATCGATTCGTGTTGTCTCCTATTTGTTGTTATCATTCCTTAAGACTTTGATGACTCCTCTTTCGGGATGGTACCTCGTTAGGTCGCTCAACCCTATCCCCCTTAGGTCGTTAGACCTCATTTTGTCTTCACTAGGTCGTACCGTTTTGACGGTTTTGGGAATTGATTTCTTTGGGAATTGATTTCTTTGGGAATTGATTTCTTTGGTAATTGATTTCTTTTGGGAAAAACATTCAACAGAATTTCTTACTTTGATGGTTTTGGGAATTGATTTCTTTGTATTTTATTCACGTCTTCGAATGTGAACTTTTATGATTGATTGTTTCTACAATCACTTCTATGATTTGTCACTTTAAAATATAAAGGTTTTCTATACTAGTCGTAAATATTCAAACTCTTTACAAAGATGATTTCAACTCTATTTTTAATACAAATCTTGTTTATAAAATCGTTTTCTAATCTATTAGTATATACAAACCTTTACCTCATTCGTATGAGAAAATCTAATTAAACGACTTAGCAAAACAAGTGGTATGAAACGCTTGCGTTTACTTCGTCGGTTAATTTATGGACTTGTTCGATTGAAACTCTCTTGTGACACTTTTCTAGTGCAGATCTACAATCTGTTCGTAAATATTTGAGTTAAGCAAGTGGTTATGGGACATGAAGCTAAACTCTTATATTTACTAGCTTAATGTAATCGACACTTCTTTGTGAACGATGATGATCATTTTATGGTTTAGACTAGCAATGTGCGATGTCTCTTTGTCCACGTGGAGGATTGTTCCTCGTTTTAATGAGCTTCGGCTCATCAGGAGGAGCTTCGGCTCAAAGTCCGCAATGGGGGACTATACCCAGTCAGGAGGAGCTTCGGCTCATCAGGAGGAGCTTCGGCTCAAAGTCCGCAATGGGGGACTATACCCAGTCAGGAGGAGCTTCGGCTCATCAGGAGGAACTTCGGCTCAAAGTCCGCAATGGGGGACTATACCCAGTCAGGAGGAGCTCCGGCTCATTTTATAGGATTGGCCATCCTCTTTCTTGTGTTTTTCTGGATTTCTTGTTGATGATTTCTAGAATTTGTGTGTCGTTAACTTTTGTGATTTCTAGATATTGATTTCTGGAATTTATGTTTCACCACCTTTTTCATTTGGCATTGATATGTATGTCATTCACTGTGGCTTGGTGAATTAAATTAAGAATATATCATTCTTTTAATCTTTGAGAAGATTCTTGTGATATTGATTAATCTTTGGATTGATTTTTGATTAGATACTTATCATAGTATGGCTTTATGGTTATCATACGTTTTTGTCATATCTCTTCTTATATCTCATTTTATCTGATAATTATAGCTAGACTGATCCGTTTATTATTTTATTCTTAAATAATACTCGGGTCAGACTGAGATTTTACAGGTGCTTCCTCATGACTTCTTATCTAGAGCCATCTTCTGACTTTTGGCTAACTACTCTAGTTTAGTAGTTTTTGGTTGTACACATTTGAGATGTAGACTCCATGTTGTATAACTAATCTTTTGTCTCGCACTTGTATCTATTCTTTTGTGTTATTGTGGATCTTATTTGACCACTACTCTGATATACACTTTTAGGTGTAATATTCATATCTTATTCCGCCTTTGTGATATGAATTGTCTGTGACTGATTTGTGTTATGTTTATTTCTATATTTGTTTCCGAAGATTATATATAGCCACTGTGTGATAGCTTTGAGTTTGTATCGGTATGTCGGATTTCCTCCCTAAATGATATGCATTCTATACTATCTGACATATCGGTGCTCGCACAAAGAAGTTACACGGATGGTCGCTCCTCAATAGCCTTATTCTCCGTGCTAGTTGACAGCATTACACCGTAGTGTTCTTGGCTAGCGTGGGTATAGAGGTGGGGCGTCACATGTGTTGTTCACTTTTGGTTCCAGGTTTGGGTTTAATGGCTCGAATTTGATTTCGAATTTGTATTGAAGTTCTGATGGTCTGGATACGATGAGGGGATGATCGCCGACTTGCTAAGGGCTGTGGTGATGACCGGAGGTGGTCGGAGCCACCGTGCATATGCACGGTGCATCTTTGGTTCAGGGGAAGTCTGGGTTGAAGGGAAGAGTGATACTCGGGTTTTCTCGAGTGGATTAGGTTTTGTCTCGAAGCAGTATGGGGTTTGACTCGAAGTCATCAAGGGTTAGACTCGGGTTATATTTGTTGTTGCCAGTTTTAAAACCTGTCAGGTTTTAAGTTTTAAAATTTAAAAGCAGATTTTTAAACCAATTTTAAACCAAGTTTTAAATCTAGTTTAAGTATGAATTCAAAATCTAATTTGAATCCTAGTTTTGAAATAAAATAAAGTTTTATAAAATTTAAATGTTTTAACAACTTCGAATGTTAAAGTAAAATTTTAATGATTTGAATTTAAAGGAATTTGGTTTAAACACTTTTAACATTTCTTTTATAAGATATAAGTATTTCTTTAACATGAGATTTAAAAGGTTTTTAAATTGTTTTTAAACTTTGTTAAAGTAAAATTTGTATTCATTTTAAGTCTTAAATTTAAAATGAAATTTGAAAGTAAATGTGAAAGTAAGTTGTTTTAATTGCTTTGTTAATGATAATATCATAAGTAAGAAATGGTTGATCTTAAAGATAATTAAGATTTAATGATTTGTGATTCATTAAATTATTAAGGAAATTAAAAAGAATAATTTATTAATTTAATTAATAAATGAATTGGATTCATTAATCAAGTAATTAAGGATTAATTAAGTTACAGTTAAACACTTAATTAATTAAATAATTAGAGATTAATTAATGTGTAATTAAAGATTAATTGATTTTAATTTATAATGATTAATCTAAGTTTAAATTACTTAAGAAAGGTAATTATAGAATTTTAAATAGTTAATGAAGACCATTAACTAAGGATGATTAAATAATTAATTAATGTGATTAATTTTAATAATTAATTTGATTAATTAATTAAAGATAATCAATTGTGAAATAGGATAAGTATAATTAATTAATGAAAGTAATTAAGGAATTAATTACTCAATATAATTAATTGAGTTAAATTTGATTAGTTTAAGTTAATTAGTTAAGTTAATTAATTTAAGATAATCACTTGATGATTTAATAAATGCAATTACTGAAGTATAATTACTTAGTGAAGTAATTAAGGGTTAATTACTTTAAAGAATAATTAATTAATGTGGTTAATTAATAAGGGTAATTAATGATTACTTAAAGATTAATAAATTAAATGTTTGTAATTAATTAATTATTAATTAACCCCGACTGGGAATTATCCATAGGCAAATGATCTGGTTTAGATTAACCAGATATCTTAATTGGTTTCACTTATGGATGATTGTATTCTATTAAATGCTGTGAATTGTTTGATATTCCCTGATCTGTGATGTTGTGTGATATATTCTGATTTGTATGTGATCTGTACTGTAGTTTATTTATCTGGGATGAATGTAATATAATATCTGTGATCTGTGAATAAAAGATAAGCGTTATAGTTATACTGCTTATCAACTATATTTATGTATTTTGAATCTGTGATGATTGATGATGATGTTGCACTACTGTGTGAAACCCCTGGACCACACTCTTACACACACAAATATGGATTTCACGAGGAAATTGGTTAAGTCACAGATGATTTAAATTTAATATTTTTGAAATTTTAATTTCAATTGATTTTGGAAATGGATTTGGGTTAAATGTTAAAGCTTTTGAAAATGAGTTTTAAAGATAAAAGTTATTTTGAATAACTTGGTAAAGTTTCCAATTTAAATAATTTAATTTGAATTTGAATTCAAAATTTGGAATTGAATTCCATGTTTGGAAATTATGGTTAAAGATGTATAAATGTGTTTATATGAATTTAAACCATTTTTAAAAGTATGGTTTTGAGAATTTGAATTTAACCCAAGGACTTTAACTCGTATAAATGAATCAAATTTTCCGAAATGAAAACTGTTTGTTTTCAAATGATAAAAGCTTTCATATAAGAAATGAAATTCCAATTTAATTAAAGGAATTTCAAGTTTGAATTGGAAATGGTTTTCCGAGTTATGAATAAATCTTTGTGAAAAATTGTTGAACTTTGTTTTGAAATTGGTAAGGTGAATCTTTTATATTATAAAAGATTCGAAATGGAATTGTTTTGAAAGCTATAAGTTAAATCTTTGATTTAAAGATTTAATGAGTTAATTCAGTTGAAATGGAAATTGATTTGGAAAATCTATGAATGGATCTTTGTGAAACTGGGTGAACTTTGTGAATTGAATCTTTTGTGTAAAAGATTAAAATGGTAATGTGTTTAAACCATTTAAAGAAAGGTTTTGGGTAATAAGTTGTGACTTAATTGAAATCCCAATATCCATATGTTTTTAAATATGCACCCATTATTCGGTTTAGCTGGGAGAGGACCTTTGTGTCATATAACCCATTCCGAATAATGATACGACGTAAATGGATAGCATTTGAAGACCGGTGGTCAAGACCGGATATTTTCGAAAACGAAAGGACAACTCGTCGAATGTCTCTGCATCGACTGGATCCCCGGTATAGAGATTTGATCACCCTTTGTGATGGGAAGTCCGAACGTGATTAGAAATTATCCGGATTTGCAAGGGCTTCTTCGGAAGTGCCTTCGGTTTTGTTCGAACCCGAAATAGACTTGTATGGTTGTATGTCTGACACTACACTTTGAGATATAAAGCTGATTTCTTTCAAATACATTTCTGTTTGGTGGCGGAGATTTATTCTCTTAGCTTAACACCCTTCTCTGAGACGTACGAGCTCAGAGGTTATGTAGTTGAAGTTATCAGTGATATACTCCCAATTTGGTAGTGTGGCATGCTGAGTGTTGCTGTGTGTTGCCGATCATTTGTTGATCAAAGCATGGCTTTCGTGTAAAGCGTAGCTTTGTGGACGAGACCTCATCAGACCTCACAAACTGGAAATGGTCGAAACAGGAAAGATGCGGCAAGGTTTCAGGGGTAGCTCCCCTAGGGGATGTCCATTCCTTCTAGAAAAAGGTGGTATCATGGTATGGAGCCCAGATATTTACCTGTGTGGTTGCTCCAATCTCATTTACTGTGTGATTGTTGCCGTGTGATCGAGGGCCCTCGGATAAAGGTCGCAAACGACCGGGGGTGGAATATCTCAGTTTTACTACCCGGGAAGGGGGTAACCGGCCTTGTGTTGGTAGAGAGCCAGGTGGTTCTCGGGGCGTCCCTCTAGAGGCGTTCTGATGTGGCATAGGAAGTTCCTTAGCCTGACCATTTGTTGGAAAATCCAAAGAAACAATACGAACCCTGTACGATTTTAGTTGTAGAACCTGCCATTTAAAATGGTAGTTATAGCAGGCATAATATAATGGTACCTATGCTGGCTAAGATTAATATTATACTTTCGAAATGTTTTCTGCACTATGCACTAGTAATAATATCAAAAGAGTTTTTCTTGCGTAGGAAGCATGTTTGACTATCATAAGAAGAAATCTCCTCCAAGTCTGCGATTGCATTGTGTGTGTGGTGGGAGGTCTTAAGGTAGTTTCATTTTCCAAAAAAGCATTGCGGATTTCAATGTTTAAAATTCTTTTGTTGTTTAAAGATAAACTGTTTTTGTTACTCGCACCAGTCCCATGACTGGCCCGAAGTTTATTGTTCCCTTCCTAAACTCTGGGTGCCCACAAATTTTCCACACGTGCAGTCTAGAGTTGGGTTTCTCAGATATTTAGGTTTAGTAGATTATCGGGAGCTAGTTCAGTTTTTGGAGTTCGTGACTGTCGTTGCTTATCTTAGTGTGATGTGATGGTGGTTCGAGCTTGATGTTGGAGTAGTTGGATTCATTCTCTCTTAAAGATCATTTGGAGTTATCACTTCTGTTATTTCCGCTGTATCATTATTTATCTCTGATATTGTTGTATCATATTGATATCATCATTGTATATCATTCTGGATATTGTATTCATTTGAATTGTATATGATATCATTCATTTCTTTTTTCCGCTGTGTTGTTATACTTAATGGTGTTATAAGCTCCGGTGAGCCAGATTCGGCGTTTGAATCTGCGGCATTTTGAGTACAAGTGAAGTGCGGATGCCGATTTTAGAAGGCCGAGTTCAGGATCGCTACAATTGGTATACTTCAATTCTTAAAGGAGGGATTAGCATGATTAATTAAGAGGGATCGATGTGCTTCAATTTATGTAGGAGGGATCAGCGTAGTTGATTAAGAGGGATCAACGTGCTTCAGCTTACGAAGGAGGGATCGGCGTAGTTGATGAAGAGGGACCGACATGCTTCAACCTATGAAGGAGGGATCAGCGTAGTTGATTAAGAGGGACTGACATGCTTCAACCTATGAAGGAGGGATCGGCGTAGTTGATTAAGAGGGATATGCGTGCTTCAGCTTATGAAGGAGGTATCGGCGTAGTTGATTAAGATGGATCGACATGCTTCAACCTATGAAGGAGGGATCGATGTAGTTGATTAAGAGGGATCGGCATACTTCAGCTTATGAAGGAGGGATTAGCGTATTTAATTAAGAGGGATCAATGTGCTTTATTGAAGAAAATGGATCGGCAGGCTTCGTTGAGGAGGGATCGGCATATGCCAAAATGCAAGAGCGTTCATGCAGGAAACAACCCATATCTTGAGTTCTACTAGTCCAATTAGGGTGAAACTTGGAAGCTAAGCATAATACAACATGAAGAAGCTCCCCTAGGGATCGCATGGTTTTTGGAGCAAGTTGGAGGGATCAGTACCTATCCCTCTAGAGGGATCGGTAGAAATCAGAATTCAACCAATACTATTTCATGGAAAATGCGATATCTCATAAACCGTACGTCGGAACTGCGCGAAATTTGGAGAGCAAGTAGCTAACACCATGGGAACCACCCAGAGGGATCATACCTCATTTTGAAACTAAAATAGGGATCGGTACCGATCCCTATTGTGTGCCCCAATGGGCCTGGAAAATTCTATGTGGTATTGTCTTGTTCTCTCGAACCTTCTATCAAAGTTCCAGCCCGATCCGTGCACATCTTCCCCTTTATATACATTAGGCATGGCATCAGAAAAGGGGGTTCCTTCTCTCTGTTTCTCTTTATCTTCAACCTTGGCGACACTCTGTCACTTTGATTCTTGGATTTTGGATTGGAAATGTAAACAAACTTCAGTATAATAAAAATGATTATTTGGGAGTGGATTGGATATTTCTCTTCATATTTCTGTGATTGGATTGGATATTGGTGCTTTTATACAACTAGGTATTGGTGGTCAATTTTGATGCCAACATTCATATAAGTGAGGAGACGAATAATCTCTTGATAATGTTTCATTTCCAATGCTCTCGTTTGACCCAATTATAGTCGTTCAAAGGAAACTGTGCCATGATTTGACTATAATCATAGCGGAGTTTTCACATTGAAGCTTGATAGTATTCTCAAGTCGAGGGAATTGTGTAATATCGTTACATTGATATTTTTTGGTTGACCTGAGTTATATTAAACAATAGAAAACTATCGAGTAAGTCATTCCATAATTATTCAATATTAGTACATAACCCCTTAGTGCCCCAAAAAGTCACAAGTAATACACTGCTCAACATTTGGAGAGTATTATGTACTCTAGCCTCAATGGATGTATTGATATCTAGCCTCAATACATTTTGACTAAGAATATTTAAAACAATATGTTTAATATCTTTATGATAAATTACTCATGGTTACAACATTTTGTAACTATTATCACAAAACATACCATTTAAGGATTTTCTATTAAATATACTTTTAATCAAATTAATTAATTAACATAACACATTATATCAAGTATATA
This sequence comes from Allium fistulosum, assembly GCA_030737815.1. Lineage (NCBI taxonomy): Eukaryota > Viridiplantae > Streptophyta > Magnoliopsida > Asparagales > Amaryllidaceae > Allium > Allium fistulosum. The sequence goes on along the minus strand of CM060908.1, from coordinate 856,151,668 downwards.
ATAGAAAGAAAACTCCTTTTATTTCAAACAAGTTTGGTTATCGAGTTAGATATATTTAACAAATTACATAATTGCCCCTAGGGCATACTCTAACTCTATTAGATGGAATTCCATAGCCAAATCTAACTGTGAGAATACTCTAGCTTCACTCAACTGATCAAATAAATAGTTTATCTTAGGTAATGGATAGTGATTCTTCACTGTCACTTCATCAGCTTCTTTTGGTCAATGCACATCCGAAGTAATCCATACGACTTCTTTATAAATATCACTACTCGATCGAATGAAACTCCATGCTCTAGTTCCACTAGTTGCTTCTTCAACTCTTTAATTTCCTTAGGCGGCATTCTGTTAGGTGGTCTACTAATAGGCTATGCCTTGGTACCAAATCAATGATAAATTCAATCGCTCTTCTCGGAGGTAAATCCATCACCGGTTCAAAGAAATCTACAAATTCTCAAACCCACAAAAACTCTTCATATCTCCTCTTCTAGACTTTCCAATGCACAAAACGAAACTCCGGACCTTCCTCTGATCTTATCCAGAGATTCTAAGATCCTCCCTCCTTTTGGATTTTGCAAAGCAATAATTCTCTCAACGAAATAAATCCAAACATTATTCTGCACTAATCAATCCATACCCAAAATCACTTATATCCCTCGAAGTTAAACGCATATGGCTCACAAGAAAATAATTGGTCAACCATAATAAACTCTAGATCGATGCATCTTAACCCAAGTGGCATACCCACCAATCAGACTAATCACATGCAAGGAAGAAACTAATTGGTAACATCTAACCCTATTCTATCAACCATGTCCTTAGAAATGAAAGAATGCACAATATCAAATAGAAATCTAGCTAAAAAACTAGAAATGTAAATCATATCATCCAACATAACGTTCTTACTATTCTCCTCGATAGAAGACCCTCCTCTCGGTCCTTCCAAGGAAAACAACCTTATCTGCTTTAGCTTTGGCCAATGCTTCTTCTTATGGCCCAAAGTGGCATAATTATAGCACTTAAAATTGACCATTCCTTTTAGTTGTATAGATCTTGATGCATAGTGCCTCTTTTGCCCACTGCCCATAATTGTAGCAAGTAATCTCTAAAATATCCTTCCGACCACCACCCTCTTGAGTCTTTCCCCGTGGCTGCATACCCTTCTTCTATTTCTAGTAAGAAGCAAACTACTTCTTCTGTTCTGGCATGGGCTTTACTTCCACTCTTCTTTGCGTTTAGTACATATTATTATACCTTCTTACTATATCAACTACAAGCCCAAAAGGGGGCGCCAACTTCTCCATTACCTTGTGATCTAAACCCTAGTTCAAGCCTCTAATAAAGTTCTCGTTCTTCTTCAGTGGGGTGTTAATTAATCTCGATCGTACTTTGCTAATACATTGGACTTCTAGATGTACTCTTCCATAGAAATATCCCCTTGCCTGAGATAGATGAACTCCCTTAAAACACACTTCTCCTAGACTCAAAAAAGAACCGAGTCTCAAACCTCTTACGAAACTGCTCCCAAGTAATCTCCTCTTTAGGAGTTTCAACACTCTCTCTTACTAATTTAAGGTGTCTTCATAAAGCTGTCTAGAAGCAAATGTTTCCTTTTATGCATCATTTGGCCCTAAATATCTAAAGATATGCTCACACATCTCCAACTAGGTTAACATTTCCACTGTCAGCTCTTCCCTAGTAAACAACTTTCCTTCCAAATTCCTAAAGTCTCGATTCAACTTCAATAATCCTCTCTTACTACCAGCCTTGCCTTTACTACTTTTGGCATGGTTTCCCTCATCATATGTGCCTTGAACTATCGAAACATAACATTCATATCCATGCTTGGTATGGGCAGGATAACTTTGTTTATTTCTATTGGAGGCGCTTCTCTACCATTGTCTTCGACAGTTTGCATGTTATCATTCTCCCTTCTAGAATTAGCTCCTCTTACCATGATTCTTCCACTCCTCAAATCCATTTCTGCTAATAAATCTTCATTAGAAAGGAGATAAAAGAGAGTGAAGCAACAACAGAGGAACTAACATATCTTTCTATATATCTGTATAACAAATACAAGTACGTTATATACTATAGTATACCTTACCCAAGGTGTTCATTTGCTATTAAGTCCTTAACTATTTAAAAATTTGTTTTACTTAAGTTTCCCCTAACCTAAGCTCTGTTACCAACGGTAACATCCATCATTTCAAAATCTAAAGTTGGAACCCCAATGTCCTCATTTTTCAGTGATAGAGATGAGATCAATTACATTATATAGTCTTATGTAAATAAAATAGCTAATATACTACATAACATCATCATCATTATCAAAGTTTACATGTTCAGTTTGTTCCCATAGTCATGCCCACACAGGGGTCAAAATTATAATACAAACATAGATAATATATTAGAACCTTTATTATGAGATTTCAAGGACAACAACTATACAATCACATATACAGGATATATCTTATCATATTGCAGGTATATATATTAGAAGAAGATCACGGTACACAACAAGATTATGGCTCATAGACAATTGAAAAAAGATGAATCATATTATTTAGAAGTAAGGTCATATTTTTGTATATAGTCATAGAAATATGTTGTACATCCTTCTTGAGTGATCAAAACATATATAATTTCACATTGACAAATCTTACTAACAGATATTTTAATTTTATAATTCACAATATGAAAGACGTTTGCCACTTAGTCACAGACGTTTGTGGTAATTCTCTGTTTATTATTTCCAGAGATCCACACACGTCTATGATAGAATGACAGACGTTTGTGAACTGTCTCGACTTAAAAACAACAAAATGCAACTGTTGTTTTTTGAATAGACACTTCTCTCTGTTTTGAACAAACTTCTTCCTCCTTCAGAAGTTGTAATCATTCATCAAAGAGGAATCTTTCAAGAAGTCATAACTTTTCAAATACAACTCTTTGATTCTATAAATACTTCAACGATTGAGATTTTAATTCAACTTGTTTTACTATTCTCTAACTTCAATATTCAGATTCTCTTGTGCTATTATTAACTTAATATTCTCAATCACTTCCAACCAAAATCTATATATTTTAGTTAAACTATTTCCTATAAATCCAAGCAACTCACACTCATTACCATTCAAAGGAGATTATAGGAAGAATTGTACTAGCATTCAATATATGTGTTATATCAAACATTTGTCAAAGAAATAATATTTGTATCAACCTATTCCTCCGGATGTAGGGAGGGTTATTGTTTAGCGAAATACCGAAAGGGTGCTTCAAGACTGGACGTAGGACAGGAGGTCCGAACCAGTACAAAAACTCTAGAGTGATCGTTTTTATACTTTACTTTTTATTTTGTTATATTGCTACATTTAGCTCATATATTGGTATACATTCACATACCAGTACACTAGTCATATTAGATATGATCCACTAGACTTACATTTGGTATCAGAGCTAGGTTATTTTAATTTATTGTGAGACGTGATTGAAAACTTTTTGATATGGAAAGTAAATTTCAAGAAGGTCAATCAATTGCTCGTCTCCCACTATTTATTGGTCCTAATTATACTTATTGGTCAACACGTATGAGAATTTTTATGGAAGCCAATGGTTTAGAAATTTGGCAAACTACTCAAACTAGATATAAAGAACCTATCACTGACATAAGCACTTGGACCGATGCACAAAAGACACAGCAACTAATAATGCCAAAGCCGTGAATGTTTTATTTTGTTCACTTAATGAAAATGAATTTTCACGAGTTATGCTTTGCACTACTGCATATGATATATGGCGCACATTGCAAGTTACTCATGAAGGCACGACAAAAGTCAAGCAAACAAAAATTTCTATTTTACGAAATCAATTTTCATCGTTTAAAATGAAACCAAATGAATCTATTATTGACATGTATTCTAGATTTCAAACTATACAACACGATCTCATAACACTTGGGGTCAAGTTCACCGATTTTGATTTAGTTACACAAATCTAAATTCGACTGTCGAATAGGAAAGGAAGGTTTTAACCATTGAAGAAGCTAACGATATCTCTTAACTCAATGTCGAAGAACTAATAGGAAATTTGATGTCATATGAGCTATTTTGCAGGCAAGAAAGGAGTAAAATCAAGAAAATGGAGAATATTGATTTTCAAGCAAATAATGACAATTCTGACTTGGACGAGGAAGAAATTGTATTTACAACTAAGAACTACAACAAATTCAAGATATTCAAAACGATGACAAAATTTCAAAATGATGGCAATTCAAACTCATTACATCAAACATCAATCAAATGTTATGGATGTGACAAGTTCGACCATATGAAGAAAGATTGTCCACAACTCAATAATGACAAAAGGAAAAGCAAATTCGAGAAAATAAAAATGAAGCGAAGAGCCTTTCAAGTAACTTGGGATGACTCTGGTTCTTCTTCTTTCTCTGACAGTGATAGTGACTCGGAGTAAGCTAATGTATGTTTTATGGCTAATACTAATAAAGTATGCCATGAATTAACATATGATGAAATTTTGGAAATTAGCATAGAATTAGATGATAAATATAGAGAATCCAAGAAACTAAACAAAGAACATATTGGAAAGATAAACAGGGTAGAGCTAGATATTGGTTTATTAAAAGATGAGAAAACAATATTAGACGAAAAACTAGAAATAGCTAAAAAAGAGTGCAAAAAGCTATCTTATCAAAATGCTACTCTATTACATGATTTAGAAAATAGTAGATTAGAAAACACCGAAATTGAAAAAGAAAAACTTGAACTTAAGGCAAGTGTAGATTCTAACAATATTGAAATTTGTCATCTTAAGAATAAGTTAGATAAAATAACTAATAATGTATCAACATTTAATAAAGGAAAACAAAACTTAGAAAATTTGATCAAAATATCAAGACCATCAGGAAATTGAAATGGATTAGGATTTAAAGCTAAGCAAAAACATAGAAATTATAGTACATTATATACTAAGTTCAAGAAACCTATTTCAAAAATTAAGATTAATACTCCTGAAACAAGTAGTGTCAAAATATGGAATCCTAAATCAAATAACAAATTTGTTAGGCAAAAACATATAGATGAATACTTGCAAAATATTGTTTATAATAGAAATTATGTTTTTAATGGTCCCAAACCCACTTAGGTATGACTACCTTCACCCACTAATACATAGGACCTAAACAAGAGGAAGTGGGTACGAATTATATCTTTACTATTTTGCGGATACTCAAAAATAAAATTAAAAGTAAAAAGAATTGGATACTCGATAGTGGATGCTCCAAGAAAATGACGGGAAATGCACACATATTATAAAATATAACTTATATCGATGGCGGCACTATGACGTTTGGAGATATCTCAAAAGGATTTGTCATCGGCATTGGAGATGTTATCAACATCAATATATCCACTTCTCCTCTTATTAGTAATGTTTTGTTGGTAGAAAATTTAAAACATAACTTACTAAGTATAAGTCAATTATGTGATAAATGATTTAAAATTGATTTCAAAAAAGATAAATGTATTATATTGGATCAAAATAAAATTTTAATATTTGAAGAATTAAGAAAACGAAATATTTATGTTTTAAATATGAATATTAAAAATGGTATCGATTCATGCCTGACCGCTAATCATAATGACCCACGGCTATGGTCCAAACTCTTTTGTCACATAAATTTTAAATATATAAATAAATTAGCAAAGAATGATTTAGTAAGATGATTATCCAAAATAAATTATAAAGCTAAAAATCTATGTGATGTTTGTCAAGTTGGAAAATTAAAGAACAACTCTTTTAAATCTAAGAAAGAAATTCCTACCAAATAAACGCTTAAATTACTTCATCTAGATTAATTTGGCCCGACTCAAGTAAGCTCAATAAATCATAACAAATGTGTATTTTTTATCGTCGATGATTTTTCACGATACACTTGGACACTATTTTTAAAACATAAAAGTAATACGTTTGAAATGTTTAAAATTTTCGCTAAGAGAATTGAAAATTTAATGGACTTAAAAATTAAAAGTATAAGAAGCGATCATGGTGGAGAATTTAAAAATGATATCTTTGAAAATTTTTGCAATAAAAAAGGAATTAGTCATAATTTTTCATTTCCCCGAACACCACAACAAAATGGTGCAGTAGAAAGAAAAAATAGAGCACTACAAGAATGTGCACGAACATTACTTAGTAGCAGTGGCTTACCAAAAAATTTCTAGGCCGAAGCTATTACTACCGCATGTTTCGTATTAAATCGTGTTATAATTCGACCTATGACTAAGAATACATGTTGCAAAATGTTTTTCGAAAAGAAACCTAAAGCATCATATTTTCGTATTTTTGGTTCTAAATGCTTTATTTTGAATACTAAGGATAATCTTGGAAAATTAAATCAAAATGTTGATGAAGGAATTTTTGTTGGATATTCGGATCGTAGCAAAGCATATAGAATTTTTAATAAACGAACTAACATTATTGAAGAAAGTCTTCGTGTTTTTTTCGACGAAGATTTTCAGAATACCAAAAATGATAATGACGATGAAATCTATAATAACAATAGTATTAATAATACTAGTGTAAGTAAAAACAATAATACCATAAATAATAATTATAATCTTTTAAGATCACCACCTCGAATCTTAAAAGATCATCCAATTAATAATGTAATTGGTGATTTAAACACAAGAGTTTCAACTAGAAATAAATTAAATCAAATAAGTCATGTTGCATTTATATCTAATTTTGGACCTAAAAACTATAAAGAAGCATCGAAAGATGATTTTTGGATTATCACAATGCAAGGAGAAATCAATCAATTTAAAAGAAATGATGTATAGGAACTTGTACAAGACCAAATGATCAATCCATAATAGGAACAAAATTGGTTTTAAAAATAAAACAGATGAAAATGAAAACATTGTTCATAATAAAGCAAGATTAGTTGCTCAAGGATACAACTAAGAAGAAGGAATTGATTATGAAGAAACATTCACTCCTGTAGCATGCCTTGAAGCTATACAAACATTACTTGTTTTTTCATGTCATTATAATTTCAAATTATTTCAAATGGATGTTAAGAGTGCATTTTTTAAACAGTTTCATAAAAGAGAAGGTTTATGTTATACAACCACCCTTATTTGTTCATGAGAAATATCCAGACCATGTTTTCAAGCTTAAAAATGCATTATACGGATTAAAATAAGCACCATGTGCTTGGTATGAGAGACTAAAAACACATTTACTAATTCCGATATTCAAATTGGGAAAATTGATTCTACGTTATTTATAAAAAGAGGAGATAGTAATATACTAGTTGCACAAATATATGTTGATGATATCATATTTGGATCAACTTACGAAAAACTATGTAAAAATTTCTCTAATATAATGAAAAATGAATTGAAATGTCGCATAAGTGAGAATTAAATTTCTTTTTAGGTTTACAAATAAAACAACTTGAAAATGGAATTATTATAAATCAAGAAAAATATTGTAGAGAATTACTAAAACAATTTGGAATGGATAGTACTTCAAGAAAACAACTCCAATGAGCACAAGTTTACATTTAGATAAAGATGAAAGTGGAAAAGATTTTGATAAAAAATTATACCGAAGTATGATAGGATTTCTATTATACGTAATGGCTAGTAGACCGAATATTATAATGAGCGTGTGTCTATGTGTAAGATTTAAAGGACAACCTAAGGAGTCACATCATAGGGCTGTTAAAAGAATTCTACTATACTTAACCAATACCAAAGGTTATGGACTTTTCTACCCAAAAGGCAGCTCTTTCGAACTCATATCATATAGCGATGTAGATTTTTGCGGTTGCAAGATAGATAGAAAAAGTACAAGTGGCACATGTCATTTCATTAGTCAATCTTTGGTCTCGTGGTTCAGTAAAAAGCAAAGTTGTGTTTCTCTCTTGACATATGAAGCTGAGTATATATTTGCAGCCTTAGCCTGTGCATAAGTAATTTATATGCAACAAACACTTCAAGACTTCGTTAAATTATAACTAACTCTCCCATATATTGTGATAACACTAGTGCTATCAATTTATCCAAGAATCTAACTAATCATTCTCATACCAAAGAAATCGACATTCGTCACCATTTTTTAATAGATAATGTAGAAAACAGAATTATTTCTCTTGAATTTGTTAACGCTGAAAATCAAATTGCCAATATTTTTACCAACCCGTTATGCGAATCAACTTTTACAAAGCTATAATGGGACCTTGGTATATGTTTAATTAGTGAATTAATTAATTAATATATGCCACTTTTATTCATCATTATAAAATTTTAAACATTATTTCTCTATATAAAATTTTAGCTTAAATTTATTTCAATCAATCATTTAACAACCATAAAAACAAAACCGTTAACAAATTTATGGTTAAAACTATTCTATCCATACAAAGTTTTAACTATAAATAGACTATACAATCTATTTATACATGATTAAAGAAAAATAAAAATAGAAATATTATTTATAAATTTACAAAAACTAAACATGTCTTCTGATCATGACTCCACTTTTTCAACTATCGACTTTACCTCACCTTCATCAAATAGCACCTATGTATCGCCAACAAAAATAACTCCTTTGTCAATTCGATCAGCCAAATTACATATTATGGCATCACTTACATAGACTTCTCTACTAAGGAAAAGAAAGCCAAACTAGCAAAGATCAACATCTCTTAACACTAAAGTTGATGTAATATATCACCATCAACAAGAAATGGTGGTAGTTCAACGAGAAATGTAGTACAGAAATGATGTCATGCATCTCATCTTAACTTTCTTGAAAAATGTATTTTAGTAATTTGTGGTCATTCACCGATAAAATTGCGTACATCAAATATCTCATCGTTTAATAGAAACTCCTATAGAAACTTGTAACATTACCACTAAGAAATTTATGCAAGGCAGGGCTATCAAACCAAGGCTGGATTGATACTCCAGCTCGCCCAAGTTGGTCTCCACTTAAGCCTCAAGATGACAAATATAGCACAAACTCTTGGGGTCAACCTAAAATAAAAAATTCTTCCCCAGATGATTAAATCTATGTACCTATATATAGATACACACACACACACACACACACATATATATATATATATATATAGAAATAAATATGTAAACCATATAATACATAATTTTGTATGTTTATTGATTATAATAATCGTTTATTATGACGACTCTATGAAAATATTCAATTAAAATAAAAAATTCCAAACAACAAACTTAAAAATTCACCCATGCCTCTCTTAGACATATGTGAAAAAGAGATAGACGTCTGCCAGTTTCCTCGGGAAAACAATACTAAGTGATCTCAAATGTCTGTCACTCTTCCTTAGACGTTTGAGCCAAGTTTCATAGCTGTCAAAAGGCACTTCATATTTTTTTTTACCCAACTCTTCAACTATTCGCCATTCTACTTCAAATCTTTAACTCTAACTCTAAAACCCTAACTTCTCAAAACCCTAATTCATCAAAAAGGCTACCAAAGCGAAAAATCCAGCTAACAAGAGATCAAAGAGAGGTCAATCTTCTTCTTCTCAAACTCATCTTATCACTGATGCCCATATTCAAGAATGGCCTCGAAATACCCTAATTGCAAACAAAAGATTTGAAGAACTGAAGCTAAAGAGACTTCATTCTGGTCTGTTCTACCGACTATGCAAATTTAGGGAATATGGGGTCTTCAAGAACTCACCATCTCCTCTGGTTGTCGAGAGTTAATCAATTTTGATGAAAATGAGGTACAAATTGATCAATTGGCCATCTTTCTTTTTTATGCAAACTTATGTAATAATGATATTTGGACACATGAAAATAAAGATGGTTGGTTATGGACTAGTATGTATGGTCGTGTTTTAAAAATTAGCGTAAACACAATTGATCGTTTACTAGATTGTTCCTCTATTGGACTTGATTTAATAAGAAATTCCCGATCAACGAAATCTGCCACATGACGAAGTGACCCATCAAATTTGGAAAGGTAGAATGCCGCAATGGAAATCCGTTTATCTACGATCAAAAGCTAGGCTATTAAATCATATGATAATTAATACAATAATTTCCCATTTAGGTAGTCATGAACAAATATATGAAAATGACCACAAAGCCCTATATGCTATATTTGGTGGAATTCAAGTAAATTGGGTTAAATTTATTCATGATGAAATTAAAAGCTTTTCGTCTCACCATTTATGCACAATTGTATATGTTCCATACATCATGCGCCTCTTACAAGGTCTTGGGGTACCTTCTTATATTTCTCATTTCAAAGAAATTCCTATTAAAGAAAGTGGTATAAGGTTTTTATTCTTAATGCATCTTCCCGAATGACCACCTCCAATCATGTCCTTGGCTCAGTGGACTGCGCAGCAGCAACAACAAATGCATCCAGTCCCTCCTCAATAGGCTCAAGTTCCTCCTCCTCTACAACAAACTCAATCACCTCGTCCTCCACAACAAACTGTTTCCTCCCATAATACTACCGAATTTCATTCTGATTCAGAGATTTTCAAAGCTCGTAATGAACCAACTCAAAATGAATCCATCCATGATTTAACTCTTTGAAATCAAAAATTAATCACGGTCAATTAGAGAGCTGTAGAGAAAATCAAAAGTCTTTGCACATTAAAATTATCGGTCTAGAACAATCTTATCTACAAGGATGACTAAAATGGAGAAAACTTTGGAAAAGGTTGTTTCCACTTTGGGCAAAGTAATGAGAAAAATTCGTGGCAGGTCATCTTCCATGTCATCCTCCTCTCCTTCTCCAATGCCACCTCCTTCAGCACAAACTCCAGTCTATCATCCTCATAGATCATCGTCTTATGGAGGCAGTTCTCAACAAGATTGAGGAAAGATTGTAATGTAGGAAGAACCAGAGAAAGAGCATGAAGATAGCGATGATATGTCTTGGCCCGATCCTTCAGCACCACAACAAATGAATCTTTCAACATTTCAAGGATTGTCTATTCAATAAAATGAAGAATATACGAGATGGCCAAAAAACTACCATTCTACTTCATCCACCTACCATGACTATTCTGATAATTATGGTGATTTCTTTAATTACATTTATCATAACTATTAATAACGTTCCTTACAATTTTAGGATTTTTTTTCTATTACGTTATTGTTCATTTGTGCTAGTACTAATGTTGTTATTTCTTTAACTATTTTTTACTATCATTATTCATGATTTTTATAGCTTTGTTTTTAGTTCATTTGTGCAATTACTATTTTTGATAATGCTAAAGGGGGATATAAATATGCATATACATAGGGGGAGTTATCTTTTCATTACTTATTACTAACCATTGTATAGTTGTCATCATCAAAGGAGGGAGAATGTTAGGACCTCTATTGTGAGATTTCAATGACAACAACTATACAATAATATATACATGATATATCTTATCATATTGCAAGTATATATATTAGAAGAAGATCATGGTACACAACAAGATTATGGCTCACAGAAAATTAAAGAAATATGGATCGTACTATTTAAAAGTAAGGTCATATTTTTGTATATCGTCATAATATATGTTGTACAATCTCCTTTAGTGATCAAGACACATATAATTTCACATTGACAAATCTTACTAACAAATATTTTAATTTTATAATTCACAGTATGATATATGTATGTGACAATTCTCTGTTTATCACTTCCAAAGATCCACAGACGTCTGTGATAGAATGACATATGTCTGTAAACTGTCTCGGCCTAAAAACAGCAAACTGCAACCGTTCTTTTTTGAATAGATGCTTCTCTATGTTTTGAACAAACTTCTTCCTCCTTCAACAGTTGCAATCATTCATCAAAGAGTAATCCTTCAAGAATTCATAACTTTTCAAATACAATTCTTTGATTCTATAAATACTTCAATCGATTGAGATTTGAATTCAACTTGCTTTACTATTCTCTAACTTCTATATTTAGATTCTCTTCTGCTATTATTAACTTAATATTCTCAATCACTTCCAACCAAAATCATATATTTTGGTTAAACTATTTCCTACAAATCCAAGCAACTCACACTCATTATCATTCAAAGGAGATTATAGGAAGCATTGTACTAGAAGTCAATATTTGTGTTACATCGAACACGAGATTGTCAAAGGAGTACTATTTGTATCAGCCTATTTCTTTGGGCGAAGCGAGGGTTACTGTTTAGTGAAATACCAAAGGGCGGCTTCAGGACTAGACGTGGGCAGGAGGCCCTAACCAGTATAAAAACTCTGGTATGCTCAGTTTTATACTTTACTTTTTATTTTTTTATATTGCTACACTTAGCACATATATTGGTATACGCTCACATACTAATACACTAGTCATATTAGATACGATCCACTAGACTTTCATAATAGTGTTATGCCCAACATATGAAGATGCTTACATAAAACTGAGTACAGCGTAATAAAAAGAACAATTATAACACCCAAGCCTTCAGCTTCGTCTTCGGCTTGCATTATTCATCAGTTCCAAAAGCAACCTTCCTAAGCCCATAAACTCAACCTATTTGAATGAGTGCCCATAGGTTTATAGGATAGAAAAGAATAAAACACCAGTTAGACATAAAGTCTGGTATGAGCAACATATTACCCTAAACATAAAACATATTGAGACCATGCCGCTAAAGCACAGAATGAGTTTTCCCCTCACTATAGCACAACTTTCATTTAGTTAACTTTAATTTTATGCATACACAATCTTAAGTGTTTTTCACATGTCGCAAGGTCCTATCTGCAAGTAAACTATTTGGAATACTAAACCATATACATTCATGAAACTTAGTCTGACCAAATACCTTAGTCTCGACTGCCACCAAGGTCTTAAACCCACTACTAAAGCTGGATGGTTAAAGTCCTAACCTTAGGCTACCACATAGGCCTTATGCATGCACAGTTTACTAAATTCCAACAAATTCACTAACGGTTTTGGTTAGCACTTGGGCCTTATATCATCACTATCGCAATTCACTTATTGCTTATGGCCTTACGCCTGCTTCATTTTCATACTTGGATGCCACTCCAGGCTTTATACTATAACAACCGAATTTCAGTGGATCTGGATTTTTCACAAAAATGCTAAAACCCAAATCCACTGAAGCCTGAGTAGGTGTCTGGTATCCTGCAAATAGGCAATGATAAATATATCAGAGCTTAAATAAATATCACACAGCGGAACTGAGTAAAATATAGTAATAAGTAAATACTAACCAAGGTAATAATACTTTCTAAACAAGTGTCTCAAAGGTGGAAAATCTCTGCCATCTATCTAACCCGTGGGATGCTATGAGGAGGGGGTCAGAACTAAAGTTCCGGTAAATGGACAAATTATACACTTCTAAGCATAATTCTACATATGCCGTTCTATTTCCATTTTCTGTTATATTAGGTTTATTGGGTTTATAATACTCTCGCCTCTGTGCATGAATCGTACCCATCTACTCCCTAGTAGATTAAGACCTAATAACCAATATATATATATATATATGTGTGTATATATATATAGCTACATGCCCAAAGACCGCATCGGTCCTAGGTACTACCCATAGTACCTTCCGTATCCTCCTCGAAAAGGACTCCATCGTCTCGCTACTAGAGCGTACTGTAACCACATCTGTAAAGGATAGCTTCGTGAGTCTACAATACAGATAACTGTCGTCTACTATGAAAATGTGAAACTGCATCTGCACTAGCTTATACTAGTGCTCGGACATCCATAATGTACCACCCAGTGTGTACCTTGAGGACTATATGTAATCGTTCTGTCTACTCCTTGAATTTTGCCAACAAGGTCTACCTTCTACGAAACTCAGTCTAGGATTTTCTATATCTGTAAAGGTCCACTTCGTTAGGCCTACAATACAGATATTCTACTTGGTCTATCTCTTTTCTCAACGTGGCTATGGCCCCACGCTACCCCCCAACTAATCGAAAGACCTTTCAAGAGCTAAGTGGTTGTGCCCTACTGCAAACAATCTAAACATCCAATTGGCTGTGCCCCTCATCTAATGTCTCGATAGTGAAAGAATCATTGGCCTGTTGGTTTAACCCAAGTCTTTCCTGAACTCGCTCTGACTGATGATGGCTGATACCCACATGCGACTATTCTTATGGGTCCTGCCCACTGTAACCTACTCGCAAATTAGAGTACGGTGTCATACGAATATCCTACTTCATCACCAGCCTTTTGACCGCCTACAAAGGTCCGCTTCGTTAGGCCTGCAATGCAAAAGCAGTCAAGGCATACTCTCTTGATGGAACACCTACAGACCTACCTCCGGGGTGTAGCTTCGTTAGGCCTACCCTAGAGGACCATCCTAAAGTATCCTCACGTCCCGTTGAAGTCTTGTACTTCCTTTTAGCCCAAAATAACTAAGTTGGACGTGCTCTTTCTATACTAAAAATCTACCATGAACTACTTCTTTAGGCTCTTTATCCAGATTCTCTTTGGCCATTCCAAACGCACCTTACCATTTTATTAGACCCTACATCTATTCTTTTATTATGTGTTTAGTTTACTTTTCTTATTCTGTTGGCTACTTATTTACCCTAATCAGCATGCCCAGCCCCATCCACGTGTGAGACCATCAGTCCTAGACCTGAAAGGGAACGCTACCGGTATGGGCCACTGCTATTATTTTTGCTTATTAACTTAATCCAAGATCTATGTTTGATAAAATAAGCCTCTTCTATTTCTTTCTTTTTAATTATAACCTACGTGTTACAATTATACTTGCAGTTGTAACTTTTATATTCTTTTCTTTCTTTTATAACCTACATGTTATAAATGTAATTGCAAGTGTCTCTTTTTCTATTCTAGTCTGTCTTCTTTTATTATGATACTGAATTTTCTTTAGTTTTCTTATATTATATAACAGTCTTAACTTGGGACTACGTCCAACTGTCATAAGTTACTTATCATAATAACTGCTTTACTTTGTACTCTACTATCTTCGCAATAAACGCAGATCTAGTCACATTTTCTGTTTATTGTTTCTAGTCTTGTCAAATGATTAACTTGATTATTTCTTCTTCTTTAATTTCTTTAATGCTTCACGCTATTCTCTTTTATTCTGGGAAGTACTATTCTATTTGGTTGATTACAAAAACTGTGCTAAAAATCCATTTCTATATTTTAATACTAAATAATGCTATATACAATAACTCGTAATTGCAAGATATTTCTTTTATTGTTTCTTTAATTGTTGGGTAATGCAAAATACAGTAATGTATTTATTTGCACTAATTACATTTTTCTTGCTTTTATTCTTGCAATTACATTTACCGTTTTTCTTACAATATTAAACTATGGAAATGTATTCCCTTTTCTAAACCAGCCAACTAATCTATCACTAACTTCCAAATAAAGTTATTAGATTTCCTCTTTTTATTTCATTCCCCGAGTTTTATCATAATTTACTGTAAATTTCTCACTTTTAGGCTTATGCCTTTCTCTATAATTTTTAAGCCTAATATTACTTATATTTAATTGGATTCCTTTCTTTTCTCCATATAAATAACATTTAAATATAAGTACACTTCCCTTATAAAATTTACAGTTTCAACATAACTAGCTAGTAGAACCAATTACTGAAATTAGTCCAAATGATGAATTAAATATTTAACGGGAATATAACGATATTATATATCATAAACATAAAAGAGATATAATTTAAATCCACAAACCTGTTATCCTTAGCTTTTATCCATGGCCTTCCTAGATCCACTTCTAAGGCGTCTAATATTTTTATTAAAAAGATATTCTCTCCAAAATATTTTGTATTTAGGGTTCAGCCTCAGGCAATGAACCCAATTGGGAGAAAATCTAATTGTGAGAAAATAGCTAGGCCTAGGGTTCTATTTATAGTGGAGTTTGGTAATCTCATACCATCGTATTTTTGGATTGAATCTAGTGCAACCACATCACAGGCTCGTTGTGAATCGTTGGATCCAGAAAATAACACTTTAGATCGCACGGAAATCAACTTTGGATCCGTCGGCTCGCTCCTGGACGTTTTTACGTCCAGGAGGGAAATGCGGGTCGACCTAGGGGATTTGCAGGTCAACCTATCGGTCAGCCCGACCCTGGCAAGGGTCGACTCGTAAGGTCCTGCGTCCTTTTTTTCCGTTTAAATATATGTATTTTTATTTTATTCTGATATCTTATTCTCTCGTAACTTCTTCATATTAACTTGGATTTCGACAAATTATATATGGAAATTGACCAGAAATTCTCCATGAACACAATGGTATAAGTTTCGAGGCCATATTCTAACAATTCCAAAAATGCTTATTTTCACTATTCATCGTTATTTGATTATATAATTATCTAAAAATGCAGGGTGTTACATTCTCCCACCCTTTAGGAAATTTCGTCCCCGAAATTTGACAAGGGTAAAACTATTTAATTCTTCGCATCAATCACATTCATTTTGTGTACATCCAATTTTGTGACCATCCGTATCCTTATGCAAAATGTCATTCAACATATAATATATGCATGCACGTGAATTTCGAAGCGGTACATCCTATATGAATGCTTTTCATCTTTAAATACTCCTTTTTAAAATATGATGCACACATCCTCAATATACTTGCAATTTTTATATGAATGCAATCTTTTGAAAACTCAAAACGTTTTTCATCCAATTTTTCCCACACTCTACTGAATAGGGGGGTAGTTCAACGAATTTTACATCCAAATCCTACCACACAACTTTTAATATTCGAATTTCAGAAAAATCTAATTTTTTCCAAACTCGATTTCTTATATCAGAAAGAAGGTAGAAAACGGAAAACCTTACATTTACTGTTTTACTTTTGCGCATCTCTTTCTCCGTACTTGGAACTTATACCGCTATTCTATAAAAATCTCTATTTTCTTTCCTAAGCACGGTTTACATAAGAAAACTTCCTTTCCAAAAATTTACCCAAGCTTAATGTTTGGAGAAAAATGTATTTTTCTTTTGCAATTCTCATTTATTTTTATTGACGTTTTTGTCGCTTTATTTAGATTTTATTGTTTTTCTTTTAGTTACTTTTATCTGCTTTTACTTTTCTTTTATTATTTACGTCCTATGTCCTTATTCTCTTCTTGTGAACATCACAAAAACACAGATAAAAAACATCATACTAATCATCACTGATTTATTACAATAGGAACTAAATGCTTACATAGGAGTACAATCTCATAACTAAAATAGAAAACAAGTCCTACTACAAAGCGATACTAGATAGGTAAATATAGCAGCTAAACATAGCTATCATTTAGGGCTAGGAGGCCTAGGACTATGTCCATCCGGACATAGAAAGGTCCTACTTTAGGAATCCAAGTAACTCATATGCTCCTCCTGCCGCCTACTACTCATTACTAACTCATGTTGCATTACTCACGATGAATAAGATCTATTCACCTCTTCCATTCCATACTCAAAATGAAATAACCAAGTCTTATTTACTGCAACGAATAAGGATTTCAATCTATGCAGTCTCTATCTAAAAAGAAAACTAAGCTTGGGGAAATTTTCTCTTTACCTTTACCTTTCATTTTTCCCCAACTAAGGTCTACCTATCCTAACCACGTGTGTCTTACTATCTTACTAATATCACTATTCTTCTATAGTCTACACACATGAAGCAACATTCCTAGATTCTCATTAGTGTCCTATACACTTTATGGGAACTTTTATTATTACTGCTAAAAGTAATCACTGTTATCTCCTACATAGCCTTACACTTTTCCTGTCACACCTAGAAAATGATTCCTATCTACTCCATATTTAAAAGTTTGGTTTGGTATTTATCATTTCATTTCAAAAATTAAAGCTTCTAAATTTTTGAAACATCAAATCCCAAAATTCTTGCCTTTAAAAGTGTTACTTTGAAGTTTCTATTAAATTCAAAGGTACTTGGTTACTTAACATTTTATCTTTCTAGACTTGCATATTTACAGCTCTTTGAATTTAAATTATTCCCCAAACCTAGAGGGGAAAACTAAAAAATTCTAAGTTCAAAACTTATTCCTCTTTTCCTTTTAAATACTTTGACAGTTTTCCTAAAATATTTTTGGATTTTTTAAATTTAACCGTTTACTAAGTTTTTCTCTTTCAAAAACTTATTTACTTTTTCACCAAACCATTTTTCTTTAAAACACGTCTTGCTTGTCCTTAAAACATATTTTTATTTTATTTTTTCTTGACTTTCAAAAATGTCTTCACATGTTTTCAAAACATCTTCTTTTCATAGATTTTCAAATTTACGAAAATTGGAGTAGATAAGAACAATTATTTTATCAAAAATCCCTTAACTTTCCTACTCTTCCAATTACCTAACCTTGGAGGAGTTTCTAACTTACTACAACTGGGGACTTTCTACAAAGGCAAGCAACCAATGCGCATAATCAATGGAAAAATTTGAAATTTCCATTGCTTAGCTTTTCTACTAAGGCTCTCTATAATATCCCTCATAACTAACACTGTCTCCAATTATTACATTTCTTATTACACCTAAAGGTTTTATACTTTAATGTATTGGAACTACTTTCTCTTATGAGAAACCATTAACGCTAAAATCTTCTATGAATCCTATAAAAGAGGATTTCATGTTTATGTGAAATTACAAGGAACATATTTTATAATTTATCGAAATAGGCTATAAAAAATATGGTGCTTTCCATACCTTGTACATCTCTTTCACGTATTTCTTATAACTTGCACAAAACATCTTTATTTGTGATTTGGTTTCATAGAAAATTATATCATTATTCATTTCATTCCAATAGATTAAAGTATGTTTAATCTATATTCACTTACAATAGACATTTCCTACGAAATTTATTACTTTTCTAATATTAACTTACATCTTTTTTTCTTTAGAAGAACTCATTTTCAAAACTATTTTAATATTTTCATAACAAGAAAACATTTCCATATACTTATTTAAATAATAAGTGTACTTACAAATCACTTTATTTCTATACTTAGAAATTATCTTCAAAACACATTTTTTTATTTGGGTCAGAATAGATGTTGCGTAAAACACCGTTACTACAACCCAAAATACTAGTATATAGATTCAATTAAAATAAATATTAATAAATCCCATATGCTATGTAAAAACATTACCTTTGGAAGTCACCTACTATAACAATAGTGTCATAGTCTATGCTTCCTTTATTTTTCACTAAAACATCTATTACAACAATAAATGTTGTAACCTATGTTTTTGATACTTAACACACTCTAGGTTTTTATATTTAAAATCTTTGTTTACCTACAAAGAAAATAGCGAGCTATACATGCTCTATAATTCTTCAAAAAGAATTTCACTTTTAACAAACTTTACATCGTATAAAAACCAATTTAAATTTCATACCAATTTTTTTTCAAAAACCCAATATTTACTTCCTCAAACATATTAACAATTATATTTTTCAACTTTTCAATTCCAAAAGTTTCATTTTATTGGGCTAGGCATAAAGTGGATTTTCTTCTTACTACCCTAGGAATACCCTTCCTAAACCTTGGAAATCTTATTTCCTTACTAAAAATTCTCATTCCTTCCAAAATAAAAATACTCTCCCTATTATCCCTAGGGAACTTTCCCACTTCCTATAAAATATGGATACCAATCTTCTCTCAAAACATTACCTATTCTACACTATAATCGGCAATAACATAGGGCCCAACATCCTTGCGTTATCCCAAACCCAACTAGCGAACTATGCACAAATATACTTCTAAAAAACTTTCCATATGTTGAAATCTATAATTGGGACTATTTGGATTTTAGTACATAATATATTTATATTTTATTCCAGAATACAAATACGTTCACTCATATTTCCTAATTTACTTAGGATCTACTAACCTAAGCTCTGATACTAAATGTAACAACCCAAATTTCAGTTGATCCGGATTTTTCGCAAAAATGCTAAAACCTAAATCAACCGAAGCCAGAAAAGATTGCTCGAGTTTAAAATTCTCACCATCAACACACAAAAGATAGAAAGTCCAGAAAAGATTGCTCGATATATTCCATGGTTTCCCAAGTGTATTTATTGGAATTAGCGGACCGTTGAATTTTTATGAGCAGGACATCATGATTTTGAAGGCGTCTCACCTTCGAAACAAGAACAAGGACATGATGCTATACAAAAGACCAATCAGGTGAGATTTATTTCTCAGAAGCTTCTCGAATAGAGTCAGGATTTAACATAATTTTTTCCCAGACTCCAACCAACTAAATAATTATCGACAGGAACTTCCGTATAACGCCACGTAAGAGTCATATCGATATAAAATTGATAATAATCATGGTAAAAATACTCAACAAGAGGTAGGTGGTTCCTCCAAATACCACCAAACTCATACGACTGCCTAAATGCAAGTCGTAAAATAATTGCACAAAGGAAAGTTAAACACGAGAATGGATTTTATATTTTCCTTTACTAAATAACCAATATTATATTTTTCAAATCCATTTTCTTCATAGATCAAATTCTCAATCTTCAATACTTGAAAATTTCCATAGCTTCTTATTTAAATTCTAAATTAAACTCTTTACTTCTTTACTTAGAGTAAATAAAATTTGAGTTGACTATTCTCCAATTCTCCCATAAATATACTTAGATTTATAATATATATTTTCCTCACCAATAATCATTTAAGTTACCCACACAATTAAGAAGTATTACATTTTACTATTAAGGGAAACAAATAATCATCATTTATTTATTTTTCCATTTCGAACCTGCTGCAAAGAGTTCAAGTTTTAACTGAGCAAACATAAAAATTTGACAAAACTTATAGAATTAAAGTTGTTCTACTAAGTCTAAGCTTTCCAACAATATAAAGCTTTTCAAAATCAGATTTACGGTTTGAAAGTTATGCCAAATTTACTTTCAGCTTAATTTTAGAAATTTTTATAATAAGACAGAAATGTCCATCCACTTCCAAACCCCTTTTAAACTGAAATAAAAGCAAAATATTCCAAAGTGGTTAAAAGAAATTTTATAGTTTACAGAAAGCTCTTTCATTTACAAAAAGATTGAGTACATTTGGAATTACAAATCTCAAGTTATTGTCATTTTAATACAACACTTTTTCAAATAAATTTTCAGCTTTCAAATCAAATTAAAATTTGAAATTCTCCAAACCATTCTAATTTCAAAATTTATTTTCAAAACAAGCTTTTTATACTAAATTTTTTAATTCCAAAATCCTCTTTTTTGGAAAGCTAAGACATTCCAAAATTATGATTTACTTTATTAATTATCTAAAAAACAATTCACAAATTAGAAATACTTTCATTTCTTTACACCAACAAGTTCTCCAATAATTAATTTTTAAAGACTCAATTTGAAAGGGATAATTAATCTCTTCCATTTATAAGAGACAAATTTTCATCCAAAATAAAATTTTCATTTACATATTAAATTTTAAAATTTCTCTCACAATTTAAAATGATTGTATCTCACAATTTAAAATGATTGAACCCCATGACTTATTCAATTATTATATTTTACACATCATAATAAAGCATTTTATAATATATGAACCCTTTAAATTTTTATTCTCTCTCTTGTCATGAAATTAAATTCCATCTTATTATCAACATGAAATTATCTAAGGTTGATAACTAACTCAATCTTGTTTTCAAAATAATTTTACAAATTCATACCAACCAATTTCAATACTAACAAAGTTTTAAATAAGAGCTTACTCACAAATTCATGCTAAAAATCTAAAATTAGCATTTCATTATTTTCCCTTAAGATAGAATTATAAATCTTACTATCTATTATTATTATATAAACAACCAATTATCCAAACAAAATTTAACACTCTTCATTCATAACTTCGCATTAAAATATTCAATTGGTGTTTTTATTATTCCATTCAATGCATTATCTTATCTTGAATACATCATTTTGTTAATCAAATCATCACATAATATTTTCTTCTAATAAGGATATCTCTTTAATTAGAATTTATTTATTTTACATGCTCAAATTACCATATGTTATACTTATTAAATTTCCCATAGGTTATAATTACCTAACCAATTTCAAACTTAATCATGTTCAATTTCAAAAGTTTAAAATAATTGAATGGCATTGCCTCGTCATTAATTTATAGTAAATAACCTCATCGATTGGCTGTAGAGTTGACCAAACGATCAAAACTGCCTCGCCACTCATCCGACGATCTCTATGGTTTAATGGCTGCACTGGACATCTTAAATGAATACTCAACCCATTTTAATTTATTTTCAAACCTTAATTTATTACAACTCCATTTTATCGTGTCTGACTGTCTCATCGTAGCGTTTAGGAAATTCCTATCAATAACGTTGATCAAGCGCATTGACCAGAATTCTTAAAGCACTCGATGGACAATCCAACACAAAAATCATTTTCTATATGATAAATATGCCTCTTATATAATTTTATAAAACATTCTTTGCTTGTCTCAATAAAATAATCCAATTATACTCATCAGTATTTCTTCTATTAGAAAGATTTACAATTTAATTTATTTCTTTCATTCATCATCAATGAATACAATGACAACTCATCGAGATATTCCGAGAATACTCGATTCATAAGATTGACGAATTAAGCTGGAATGTTCGTTAAACAGAACGGTATAACGAACCACTCATAAGACTCATAACGAGTGCGGAATGCGATAAGAGGAACGCTATCCTCCGCAACTCGTAGCTGATGAAAATTAGTGTAAGGTCAGGCTGAGTAAAGGCCCTAGCACTACTCAATTGATCAAATATGTCATCGGTCTTAGGCAATGGATACTCGTTCTAATGGATATCTCGTTAAGCTTGCAAAAATGGATGCAAAGCCTAAGAATACCATCAGATTTCTTAACAAAGATGACCGTGGCACCCCACGGTGAAAACTAGACTGAATGAATTGCTTGGCTTCAAGCTTCAGCAATTACTTTTAGAGTTCCTCATTTCCTTAATGGACATCCTCGTGGGAGGATGAATAACAGTCTGAGAACCAGGAATGAGGTCAAAACGAAACTCAATTGCCCGCTTGGGTGGTAAACCTGAACAGACTCAAATACATTAGCAGAATCACAAACAACATGAGTTCGAGATGCTTTATCATCATCTCGAAACTCAAGAGTAATTACAGATACTTCAGAATCTCCATCAACATTCCGAAGAACAAGAGACAACCGAGCAGTCGAATTAGGCTACCTAAGATATAGGATCCTTTCAAAACATAGGATTCGGGCTTGATAATATTCAATCCAATCCATCCCAAAATCATATCAAATTCAAGATAATGATTAACATGTAGATTTGCATGAAAAGAAAAACCACAAAGAACAATCTCAGCATTCTCACAAAACATGCTAAGTGTTGCAGATCCCCTCAATAGAATTCGCAACCCTCGAAGGAGTGACGAGGCAAGAAACATCCAATGGCTTCAACAAATTCCTTCTATATGGATGAGTGTCAAGCACCCATATCGAAGAGGACTCAAATAGAACAATCACGATAAAGATTATTCATAGGGTAAGATATTATTAATTCAGTTATGGAATACTACAGAATTAAAATACATCCCTAGACATATTCCCATCTTATATCTACCTAAAGGACTCGAAAAGGTTAAGGATAAGATTAGAAACAACTTCAATTAGGGATGATGTTTTCACTCATATCATACTTGATGTATCGTAGTATGTATATTGTTCTGTGATTATTACATTTTGTTCTGAATTCAGCTCTGATACCAAGCTGTGACGCCCCACCCCGAGACCCACACTAACAAAGAGTATTACTAAGTAATATTGTCTGCTAGTGCAGAGAATAGGGCTGTTTAGGAGTGACCATCATAGTCTTGTATTAAATAAGTATTAAGTACGTCGATAATGTGCTCATTTTTTTCATTTCATTTTAAGTGGTTCGAAATACTTAATCCTTATCTAATATAATACCATGGTGGCTACAGGATTAATTCAGAACAAAACACAATAGAAATAATATACACAGATCATAGAGCAGCAAATCCAGTCATCTATATATATACATACATCAAGTACAATACTAAGTGTCATACATGAGTGGTGATACACCACTTTATAAATATACATCAAGTCCCCCACAAAAGAATATACAAAATCAAGTCAAGCTACTACAAGATATCTACTCAAAACTATGCATATCCAAAAGGTCGATAAGATGATCCATGAAGAACAGCTAAGCAAAAGCCAACTAGACTAACCTGCAACTCAGTCTGATCCGAGTAATGAATACACGAGTCTGTCTAACTTGAATAAGATGATTAGCAATGATAAATAGGATATAAGTCTCATAAGAGAAACATTCCTTTAATAAAAAAGGAATGATATAAACTCAGATTTATTCAAACTCAAAGTAATGGAAAACTCCGAAATATCTCAAGGGTTGACTCATGAATAACATTAATACAATATGAATGTTTCCTTCTTAAAAGCATCTCAAAAAAATTCCAATAAAATCATATAAAATCTCAGAAGGAAACCACATAAATCATCAGAAAACTCAGAAAGTCTCATAACTCGTGGAACTCAATCAAGAGTTCAAAACTCAGAAAATCTCATACTCGTGGAACTCAATCAAGAGTTCAAAACTCAGAAAATCTCATATCTCGTGGAACTAATTTAAGAGTTCAAAATCTCATAAATGAAATCACCATATATAAATAAAATCTCATATATCTCTAGGCTATAATATATATAAAACAACATCTTGAAATGGTGAAATCATAAAACTCAAAACTCAAAAAATAGCCCGGATTGGATCCAAATCCCTGATTGCATGCTGCAGCAATGCTCCACGTGCTAAACTCGTGTCCGGTACTATGTATTAGGTACTTATCTCGTGGACCCGAAGGTCATACTCGTGGTGACCGAAGTCACATAACTCGTGGTGACCGAAGTCACATATAACTCGTGGTGACCGAAGTCACATAACTCGTGGTGACCGAAGTCACATAATCGTCGTGATGACCCGAAGGTCTATAGTACTGGCACAACTCGTGGATGTGTCACAAACTCTCATATAGGAACCCAAAAAGTGTTAACAACGCATCCCATACCACACGTTCTCACTTAACGGTTTACTAACTGTTAGCCATTGCCACATCAAAAAACAAAATCATTCAAATCACAAATCTCAGAAAGCTCATAACTCGCCTCATATCATCGGCAAGCACAAAAGACATCATAATGGTTTTCATAGACCATAACTCCTAAAATAGGAGATCTCAAACCTCAATGTTCGCCAAAGATTAGCAATCTCAAATAGTTCCTAAAAATAAGAATTCACAAATCTCCAAAACACACCAAAGAATGGCAGTCTCAAATAACAACTTAAAAGTTCAAAGCTTCAAACGAACGAGTCCGGAATTAACCGAAAAAGTAAACATATGTGTCCCATACCACATATTTTACTAAATCGTTTAATTCTCTTTCTCATACGTTCGAAGAGTGCAAAATAGTGTATTTTATATAGAAAATAAATTGTTTGAGAAAACTGGTTTTTAAAACAATTTTTGAAATCATTTAGAAAACAATTCTTTGAAAATTTCTCTTTATTATAGATACTATAATTTTTAAATAGATTTAAAAATAATTTTAAATATTGTAAATTATTTATTTCAAAAGCTATTTTTAATATAAAAATCATTTCAAAATTCGTTTAGAAAATCCGTGCTTGAAAACAATAGAAATCATTGAAAAACATTGAAAATTCAACATATGAAAACATCTCGAAAACTCGTCAATCCGGTGTTCGGATCAACCAAAATATTGGCTTACCTATTGATAGGTTAGAACCCTTAAAAATCATCTCAAAACATTATAAAAACAAGCATCAAAAGCTGTTGAAACAAGCTGAATAACACAAAAGAACACAAGAGAGAAAAAATGCAAAAGTGTGCATACTCAGGTCGACCTATAGGTCGACCCTAGGGTCGACTTATGTAGTGCTTGGGTCGACCTTAAGGTCAACCCAGGTGGGTCTTTGGTCGACCTGAAACTCGTGATTTCTACAGGCTATGCAATCTCGTTTGATTCGAACTTTGAGCAAATGTTTCAAGTGGCTACCGGATGAATTAGGCCATGAGATTTTACAGCATAAACTAAAAAACTCAGAAAATGATCCAGAAAAGGTTTCACACCATTCTGGTATGGCGACAAAGAGATATGGGTCCTCAAAGATGAACCCAGAATAAGATTTAACTGAAAACTATAAGTTAAAACATTCAGTTCACAGTAAATCAAAAATGAACGTAAATTGCATCCAGATTTTACAAACCGCTTGCTCTTGCTGGAGATGTGAGTTTTTACTCACCTTAGCAAAGATTTAAGCAAGTTTCAGAGGCAAGTTGCTAGCTTTCTAGTGCAAAAGAGCTTCACAAACCTGTAAAAACTAGAAAATAACACATGCATACAAGAGGAAGAAGTTACAGACAAATTCTTATTCAAAATCAAGATTTGAAGAAATAGTTTGAGATATTGGTGATGATTACCTGTTATAATTTTCTATTTGTAAGTATTTCTCTTTTATTTCAGCTAATTTGAGCAAGATTTTAATTTTCTAACAAGGAGGCCATGATTTCTTTTTACTGTAAGTTTTAGAAGAAACTGAAATGAGAAAGAAACATACGTTCAATTCTTTCTCCTGATGATTCTAGAATAGGATTTTGGACCTCAACCTCTACCCACAAGACCAAATGCAATACTTAGAGAAATTGGCCAAGTAAAATCATGTTTACACCTAAATTCTCACTATTAACACATATTTACAAATAATAAAACCAAATAAATTTCACAACAAAAAGTTTATGTAAACTAAAATGTTTTAACAACATAACAAAAATTATTTTAGAACAAAATTCCATCTTTTTGTTTATAAAATACCATAATAATGCAAATACTTCATTTTAAAATTAATAAAAATCAATATTTGGCAATAATATGCAAAATTATTGCATTCTCTCAAATTAAAACTATAAAATGGTCATTTTCTCTAGACTAACATGATAAAGCTTTTTAAAACTTTATTTTCATCATTTCACATTTACTACAACGAATTAATGTTGATTTAAATTATTTTATCTCACTTAATTAGTTCAACAAATCCCCAAATTATCATATTTCCATTGTTCACCATTTATAACCAACATTGTCATCTTAACTCCATTTTATTCTTTCCAATTTTATGGTTTATTCAAAATAAACAATTTTGAATCTCCAATTTATTTTTATTTTCCAATATTAAATTATAACCACCGTTATAATTTAATATTATAGGTAATCACCCAAAACTAGGGTTGTTACAATAAGCCTCTTCTATTTCTTTCTTTTTAATTATAACCTACGTGTTACAATTATACTTACAGTTGTCACTTTTATATTCTTTTTTTTCTTTTATAACCTACATGTTATAAATGTAATTGCAAGTGTCTCTTTTCTATTCTAGTCCGTCTTCTTTTATTATGATACTAAATTTTCTTTAGTTCTCTTATATTATATAACAGTCTTAACTTGGAACTACGTCCAACTATCATAAGTTACTTATCATAATAACTGCTTTACTTTGTACTCTACTATCTACGCAATAAATGCAGATCTAGTCACATTTTCTGTTTATTGTTTCTAGTCTTGTCAAATAGTTAACTTGATTATTTCTTCTTCTTTAATTTCTTTAATGCTTCGCATTATTCTCTTTTATTCAGGGAAGTAGTTCTATTCTATTTGGTTGGTTACAAAAATTGTGCTAAAAATCCATTTCCATATTTTAATACTAAATAATGCTATATACAATAACTCGTAACTGCAAGATATTTCTTTTATTATTTCTTTAATTGTCGGGTAATGCAAAATACAACAATGTCTCTATTTTGCACTAATTCCATTTTTCTTGCTTTTATTCTTGCAATTACATTTACCGTTTTTCTTACAATATTAAACTATGGAAATGTATTCCCTTTTCTAAACCAGCCAACTAATCTATCACTAACTTCCAAATCAAGTTATTAGATTTCCCCTTTTTATTTCGTTTCCCGAGTTTTAACATAATTTACTGTAAATTTCTCACTTTTAGGCTTATGCCTTTCTATATAATTTTTATGCCTAAAATTACTTATATTTAATTGGATTCCTTTCTTTTTCCATATAAATAACATTTAAATATAAGTACACTTCTCGTATAAAATTTACAGTTTCAACATAACTAGCTAGTAGAACCAATTACTGAAATTAGTCCAAATGCTGAATAAATATTTAACGGAAATATAATGATATCATATATCATAAACATAAAAGAGATATAATTTAAATCCACTCACCTGTCGTCCTTAGCTTTTATCCATGCCTTCCTGGATCCACTTCTAAGGCGTCTAATATTTTTATTAAAAAGATCTTCTCCTCAGAAATATTTTCTATTTAGGGTTCAACCTCAGACAATGAACCCAACTGGGAGAAAATCTGATTGTGTGAAAATAGCTAAACCTAGGGTTCTATTTATAGTGGAGTTTGGTAATCTCTGAAAGAGGCTATGCGGTAGGATCGTATAATATGGAATAGTGAAACGATCTAGGGAGATAGCAATAAGCAGTAGTAAGTAAAGTAGACACCAAGCCTTTATACTGGTTCGGACCTCTTGTCCTACATCCAGTCCCTAAGCTCCTCTTATGAATTCTACTAACTAAAACCCTCACTTAACCCGGAGGAATAGGTTTACAACTTACCCGAACAGCAGAACGGGATTTCTTGCCTCAACTACCGAAGAGGACTTCGACTAGATACAAAGAGTATTTCTGACTTGTTGTGTTCTTGATAACACTAATGAGTCTAATTGAGTACAACTTTCCTATAATCTCATTCTCAAGAATATGAAATGTGTTTATGAAGATTTAGGAAATATAAATTGCTATGAATCAAAAGGGTATTTAAGATAAATCAGAGATTCAAGCAATTGAAATGGTTTGTGATTGCTTTTGAAAACTTAAGAAATCTGAAAGTATGTTCAAGAGAATAGAGAGATTAAAGCAATTAGAATTGGTAATTTGCAAATGATAGAAACATGTATTTATAGGTGTAGAAGAGATGTATCTGTTTGCAAAAGATTCAGGCAAGAGATGCATCCATTACCATTGGAGAATGGTTGCAACTCTTGGGAAGAAGAAGGTGTCTTTTCAGTAAAAATTCACAGGTTTAAATTCAGTCGACTGAACAGGGAATTTCAGTCGACTGAAACTGTGCATGTTGTAATTCTGTAACAGGTTCAGTCGACTGGGATTTCCTGTTCAGTCGACTGAACTGGTAGTTTCTGCACAGTGAACACTTTAACTAAAATATTAAGTTATGAAATGTGTTCTTGTGTTTGTGCAAGCTTCTTGAGGAAAGATTTTAACAATAAAACTAAGACTAAGACCTAAATATACTAAGTACTCATGATATCCTTGGTCTTCATAGTCCTTCCTTTAGCCTTGCACATATCTCTTCCTTTTTGTTGAAGCACATTGTCATTGATCAAAATATAGCGTATCAACATTCTCCCCCTTTTTGATTGATGACAACGCCTATGTTTGTAGAGATGTAATTATCTTTCCTCCCCCTGAATATATGCACTATCTTTCCTACAAAACAAAGTTAGTAACATAGATTTCTCCCTCTTTGTCATCGACAAAAAGGAAGTAATAATATGTAGAAGTATATAATTTGCAAGCAATGAAGCAACCACATGCAAATATAACCACAGAGTGAATAATACAAACCATAGAGTATCACAAATAAAAGAAGGCTATTTATACAAGCCTTTGCAGAAATTGTTAGAAATTAATAAAGAGTTCCGGAAATCAAACCATCAAAGTGATCAAGGATCCCTGTCCTAATCATAAGAGCCTTCACGATCTCCTTCTGGTTCACGAATAACGGGTCCACCTGTGGGTGGTCTATAAGCTCGTCCTCCTTGACCACCGCTAGTTCCACTCGTGCTGCTGCTTGGATGTTCTTCGGATGACGTCCATGTGAAAGTTGGTGCCGGACGCTTGCCGCGTGATGTTGAAGCTGTAGTGGAGCTTGTGCACGAGATGGCATCCCATAATTTAGTGAAGAAGCCTTTAATTTTATCAAGTTTATGATCTACCTTTTTGAGGCGATTATCAAGAATTTGCGGATTCCTTGATAATATACCTAATGATTGATTGGTAGTAAAACTTGGGTCAATGATACGAATTTCGTCATCTTGTTCGAAAGGTTCTTCTTGTTGGGCTTGAGGAGGTTGTTGCGACTCCTGATGTCTTGCTTTCCATTCGGCAAGAGATATGATGCGAGGAGGTCTTGCTGGAAGTTGCATGAGGCTTACAGTCCGATGATTAATTTGGTGAACCATTGTGTTTTCGGACTCAAGTAATGGCGTATCAACGTTGAGAAGTAGACGCATGATATACTCGCCAAAATATATTGTTCGCATTTTGCCATTATTGAAAGTAAGAAATTCATCAAGGATTAGTAGGACCCAATTAACTTGAATATTACCCCAAATTGCATAGAGTGCTCGATAGTTAGTAGGGTATACAAGTTCATATGAACCCGTTTGAGGAGTGATTGTTCTCATAAGAGCTTTGTGGAGAATTCTTGCTCTTGGACGTAAGGAAGTGGATTTAATATCCCCGCTGTTGATGTTATCATCCAAAAATTGATGATTGATGTTGTCACGAATATGAGGGTTAAAGTCGATTTCTTCAAGCTTGCTTCCAAAGTTAGGAGATCCTAAAATGTGTGCAATTCGGTCAAGGGAGAACCATACTTTCTTCCCGCACACCATACTCCAAACACTATCAGTTGGATTTCGTGGAGTTTGGTGCCCAAGGTTAAGGTTTGCATAGAACAACTTGACCATAATATGATTAATTGCATGATCATTTCGTTTTATGTCTAAGGGAGAGGTTAAACCTGCCTGATCTGTCAAAGCTTGTATGTTGTACGTTTGAAGACTCTGAAAATCAACGAAGGAGTGTTCAAAGATACGAGAGTTCTTCATTTTGTTCCACCTTGTTACCGCCACTCCATCATAGATCCATTGTGCAATTTTAGCATCAATTGGCTCGGAGGAGGTTGAAGAAGAAGCCCTTGATCTTTTTGGAGCCATTGTTTAGTGAGTTTTGAAAGAACTTTGAAAAAAAATGATTGGGGGCTAGGGTTTTGAAGAATAATGGGGAAGAAGTAACTTTTGGAATGTGAAAAATAAAGAGTAAAGGTAAAGATTGGTGGTAAAAAGGGAAAAAAATAGCCTGGGAGTCAGCGTTCAGTCGACTAAATCTGGAACCCGAGAGTTTTCTGGGTATTTTCAGTCGACTGAACAAAGTTTTCAGTCGACTGAACTATTGACTGAAAGTCTCTATTTGTAAATTTAGTCGACTGTGCAGAGAGAGTTAGTCGATTGAGCTGGTTTAGTTTTCTGTTGTTATGTTCAGTCGACTAAGCAGTAAGATTCAGTCGACTGAACCTTGTAATTTTGGAGTTGTCATGAATTTTTTAATTCGAATATTTTATTGAAAGAAATAATTACATTTGTATAGACATATAACAATACGATTTGACTTTAAAAGTAATCATTTCTTTGGAGATGGACTATTTTTCTTTTGCGTCTTAATTCCTTCATTCGCCATATAGTTTATGTCCCATGAATTTGGACTATACTGAGGAGTTTTTGGCGACATCCAAGGATTAACGGGATCGACTGGTGTACGGTATGATGAAGATGGATCATACGAACTAACTGGTCGAGGTAGGGGCTCACTCACATCATTTTTCTTCGAGCTACAAAATCGTAAACCAATTTGCTCAAGAAATCTTAAGCGTCTAGCAGTTACTTTTTGTTCAAAATATAATTCACGTTGAAGATCAATTTGCTGCTGTTGATAATGATGAATTTCATCAATTTTTCTTTTCGTATCAGGGGAGATAAATAGTCCACGTTTCGCCTTCTTCGAATCCGGTGTATAGCCAGTTCGATAATTTTTCCATTTATAAACCGGCTCGTTTTTTGGTGTTGGAGTAGGAAGATGTGGTGATGTAGGTGAGATATCGGATGAGAAGGTTATGTTGATTGGAGAAATTGATTTGTCAAAAGACATTTTTCTATAGAGTTTGAAAAAAAATTTGTTTTTGAAAAATCATATGTGCATGTATATATATAGAATTAGTGGTTTAAAAATGTGTGGTATAGAGTTAATAGGGATTTAGAGCCAGAAATATATTTATTGGTTCATATTTACTTTGATATGAATGGTCTTTTAGAAATAGATTCAGTTTTTAAACCTATAGTTAAGAAAACTAAATTTTTGTTTGGCTTTTGTTTAGATGAAGTAGATTTAAGTATTTATTATCATATTTGCTATTATCATATTTGCTATTAAATATCTTTTAAAGAAATTATTCCTAATTCTCTTCGTAATTTTATAAATGAGTTTTCTAGTAATGGTTTAGTAAATATATCGGCAATTTGGTTTTCGGTAGAAATATGCTCTAAATTGATAATTCCTTTTTCGATATTGTCACGTAGAAAATGGTGACGAATATCAATATGTTTTGTACGAGAGTGATTTATCGGATTTTTAGACAAATTTATTGTGCTTGTATTATCACAATATATTGTAGAATTTGTTAAATTTATATTAAAATCTTTAAGTGTTTGTTGCATATATATGACTTGTGTACAAGCCAGAGCAGCAGATATATATTCCGCTTCACAAGTTGAAAGTGAAACACAATTTTGTTTCTTGCTAAACCAAGATACAAGTGATTTTCCAATGAAATGGCACGTACTACTTGTACTTTTTCTATCAGTTCGAGATCCACCAAAATCTGCATCACTAAATGACACTAAATCGAATGGACAATCTTTTGGATAGAAAAGACCAAAGTCCTTAGTATTATTAAGATATCGCATAATTCGTTTTACTGCTCTTAAATGTGATTCTTTAGGATTAGCTTGAAAATGTACACATAAACATACACTCATCATTATGTCTGGTCTACTAGCGGTTAAGTATAGTAAAGAGCCTATCATACTTCTAAACAACTTTTGGTCTACACTTTTGCCATTTTCATCACGATCGAGATGAGTTGTGGTACTCATAGGAGTAGGTTTTCCAGAAGTGTTTTCCATTCCAAAACATTTAATTAAATTAGCACAATATTTTTCTTGGTTTAAGAAAATTCCATTCGTTAATTGTTTAATTTGTAATTCGAGAATATAAGATAATTCTCCCATGTGTGACATTTCAAACTCCTTAGTCATTATATTTGAAAATTCTTTACACAAGTTTTCATTAGTTGAACCAAATATAATGTCATCTACATATATTTGAATTATTAGAATGTCTTTAGTAGTGTTTTTAATGAATAGAGTTTGATCTACTTTTCCGATTTGAAATCCTGAATCTAGTAAATAGCTTTTAAGTCTCTCATACCAAGCACGAGGTGCTTGTTTAAGACCATATAGGGCTTTCTTTAATTTATATACATGATCCGGATATTTTTCATGTATGAATAAATGGGGTTGCTCTACGTACACATTTTCTTTTATAAAACCATTTAGAAAAGCACTTTTAACATCCATTTGATAAAGTTTAAAATTGTGAAAACAAGCGAAGGCTAATAAAATACGTATTGCTCCAAGTCTTGCAACAGGAGCAAATGTTTCTTCAAAGTCGATACCTTCCTCTTGATTATATCCTTGTGCTACTAGTCTAGCTTTATTCCTAGTTATATTTCCTTATTCGTCTATTTTGTTTTTGTAAACCCATTTTGTTCCTATAACAGATTGATTATTAGGACGGGGAACTAATTCCCAAACATCATTACGTTCGAATTGATTTAATTCTTCTTGCATAGCAACAATCCAGTAGTCGTATGTTGATGCTTCTTTAGGATTTTTAGGTTCTAATGTAGAAATAAAAGCAACATGTCCCATTTGGTTTAGTTGACTTCTAGTTTTAACTTGAGAATCAATTTCTCCGATTATGTTTTGTACAGGGTGATCTCGTAAGATTCTAGGTGGAGATCTAAGTTCGGTATTATTCATATTTTCAAGATTTGTATTGTCTGTATTTATTATACATTCGTCGTCATCTTTTATACTTAAGTTTTTATTAAAGTTTTCATCAAAAGATACATGTAAAGTTTCTTCGATTATATTTGTTCGTTTATTAAAAACTCGATATGCCTTACTTCGTTTTGAGTATCCTACAAAAATTCCTTCGTCAGCTTTCGGATCAAATTTTTCCAGTTAGTCTTTTGTATTTAAAATAAAACATTTTGATCCAAATATTTTAAAATAAGAGATATTTGGCTTTCTATTGTTAAAAAGTTCATATGAAGTATTTTTAGTTAATGGTCTAATAGAAATACGATTTAATACATAACATGCAGTAGCTACGGCTTCTGCCCAAAAATGTTTTGGTAGAAGGCTTCCATTTAATAATGTTCTTGCACATTCTTGTAATGTTCTTTTCTTTCTTTCTACTACTCCATTTTGTTGAGGAGTTCTAGGAAATGAAAAGTTATGATTTATTCCTTTCTTTTTACAGAAAGATTCAAAAGCTTCATTTTCGAATTCGCCACCATGATCACTTCGTATATTCTTAATTTTCAAATCTTTAGTGTTTTGAATTCTTTTGACAAATGTTTTAAAATGTTCAAATGTATCACTTTTATTTTTCATAAAAATAGTCCATGTATATCTTGAGAAATCATCAACTATTACAAATACATATCGATTATGATTTATGGATTGAACTTGTGTTGGTCCGAAAAGATCCATATGAAGTAATTCTAGTGGCTGTAAAGTTGAAATATTTTTCTTAGATTTGAAAGATGATTTTGTTAATTTTCCTATTTGACAATCATCACAAAGATTTTTTATTTTAAAGTTTATCTTAGGTAAATCTCTTACTAATTCATTTTTAGAAAGTTTTCTAATAGTTTTGAAATTAATATGACAAAATCTTTTGTGCCATAACCAAGGATCATTATCTTTGGCTAGTAAACACATATTTGTATTATGATTAATTTTCATATTTAGAACATAAATATTCCTATCTCTGTTTCCCTCAAAAACAAGATTTTGGTTTTGATCAAAAATACTACATTTATTTTCCGAAAAAGTTATTTTAAATCCTTTATCACAAAGTTGACTTATGCTTAGTAGATTATGTTTTAGTTTTTCAACTAATGAAACATTTGTAATAAAAGGTAAATTTGATGTACCGTAATTGCTCACATCTCCTTTGCCAATGATATAGCCTTTTGAATTGTCTTCGAAGGTAACCGAGCCACCATCAAAGTATGTGATGTTTGTAAGCATATCTTTGTCGCCAGTCATGTGTTTTGAGCAACCACTGTCTAGTATCCATTTCTTCTTTTTGAGTGGGACCTGAAAATAAAAAAAAATTTATTGGTACCCACCTTTCAATAGGGTCCTAAAAGTTAGAACTTAGGAAACCAAACCCAATTTGGTTCAGTATCCTTTCTATAAATATAATTTTTATTATTATGAACACTATCCATAAATGTTTTAATATATTTATTCCTAATTAAAATATTGTTAGTCTTTGGAACCCAAATTTTAACTATCTTAGTTTCTACTTTTGTTCTAATAGGTTCTCTTAATGACATTTGTTGTTTTGAATCAATATTCCTCTTAAAATTTGTATTTTTCTTTTTAAGAAATTTTGACTCCTTTTTATATCATAATCCATGTTTATTTGAGGAGGATTGAGAATTTTCTAAAATCTTAGATAAATTTTCTCTTCCTTTGTTAAAATTAGAGACATTTTTAGTGATGTTATCTAATCTAACTTGAAGACTATTATTTTCTAACTCAACTTGTCTAACCTTAGTTTTTAACTCATGATTTTCAGAAACAATTATATCATTCTTTGTCTTTTGAGTTTGAATTTCTTGACTTAAAAGTGATAATTGAGTTTCCGAATTTGAAAGAGACTCTTGAACTTTTTCAAGTTCTTCTTCTAGAATTTTCTTTTCATCTTTTAACATATCTCTTTCAAATTCAGCTTTGTTTTGATTTTCACGAGTTTCCTTGAGTTTCCTTTTAAGAGTTTTTATTGTGCTCAAAAGTTCTGTGTTTATATCAATTAAATCGTCGAAAGTTAAATTACTAACCTCAGATTCTTGAGCCATAAAGCATACATTCGCTTGTTCATTATCGCTATCATTTTCACTTTCAGATGAAGATGAATCTGAATCGTCCCATGTTACAGAGAATGCCTTCTTTTTGAATTTTTCTTTCTTGTTTTTGTTATTGAGAGTTCTCTGATTCTCCTTCTTTTGCTCTGGACAATCTTTGTGCATGTGACCTTTCTTGTGACAGTTGAAACATTCTATATTCGAGGATGTAGGTTTGTTTAAGAAATTCTTTTTGAATCCGTTTCCTTTTCTATATCTTAAGAATTTCTTGAAATTTTTGGCTATAAATGCTAAATCCTCATCTTCAGATTCTGATTCTTCCTTTTCTGCGTGAAAAGCCACATTTTTTCTTTCCTGTGCTTGATCTTTCTTAGCTTGCATGTTAACTTCATAAGACATAAGGTTTCCAATTAATTCTTCTGGTTTCATTGTAGATAGATCATTTGCTTCTTCGATTGCTAATACTTTTCTCTCCCATTCATCAGAGAGTGAATTTAGAACTTTAGATACAATATCAAAAATCCGTGTATTTTTCTCCTAGTCCTATTAAGGCATGATGAATGTCTTGAAATCTCGAGTACATGTCATTGATGGATTCATTCTATCGCATTCTAAAGTTTTGGAATTGGTTCTTTAGCATGGAGATCTTTGTTTGTTTGACCTTGTTTGTGCCTTCATGTATGGTTCTAAGTGTACTCCATATCTGATGTGCAGTAGTATAGATGCTAACACAATTGAACTCATTTCTATCCAAAGCGCAAAATAGCATATTCATAGCTTTGGCATTTGCACTAGCTTCATTCTTCTGAGTTTGTGTCCATGTAGGATAATCAGCTATGGGTGCAATGAACTCTGCTTGAGTTGCATTCCAGGCTTCGAAACTTGTTGCTTGCATATAAATTCTCATCCTTGTAGCCCAATAGTTATAGTTTAGTCCATTGAATGGGGGGGTCTTTGGGTAGATTGTCCTTCCGTAAATGTAGAACTATAAGCAGTTGTTGTGCTTGTGCTTGTGTTATTTTCCATATTATCAATATGTCTAATAACGGTGTTATGGTTATAGGATGACCTTGCTCTGATACCAATTGAAAGAGGCTATGCGGTAGGATTGTATAATATGGAATAGTGAAACGATGTAGGTAGATAGCAATAAGTAGTAGTAAGTAAAGTAGACACAAAGACTTTATACTAGTTCGGACCTCTTGTCCTACGTCCAGTCCCTAAGCTCCTCTTAGGAATTCTACTAACTAAAACCCTCACTTAACCCGGAGGAATAGATTTACAACTTACCCGAACAACGGAACGGGATTTCTTGCCTCAACTACCGAAGAGGACTTCGACTAGATACAAAGAGTATTTCTGACTTGTTGTGTTCTTGATAACACTAATGAGTCTAATTGAGTACAACTTTCCTATAATCTTATCCTCAAGAATATGAAATGTGTTTATGAAGATTTAGGAAATATAAATTGCTATGAATCAGAAGGGTATTTAAGATAAATTAGAGATTCAAGCAATTGAAATGGTTTGTGACTGCTTTTGAAAACTTAAGAAATCTGAAAGTATGTTCAAGAGAATAGAGAGATTAAAGCAATTAGAATTGGTAATTTGCAAATGATAGAAACATGTATTTATAGGTGTAGAAGAGATGTATCTATTTGCAAAAGATTCAGGCAAGAGATGCATCCATTACCATTGGAGAATGGTTGCAACTCTTGGGAAGAAGAAGGTGTCTTTTCAGTAAAAATTCACAGGTTTAAATTCAGTCGACTGAACAGGGAATTTCAGTCGACTGAAACTGTGCATGTTGTAATTCTGTAACAAGTTCAGTCGATTGGGATTTCCTGTTCAGTCGACCAAACTGGTAGTTTCTGCACAGTGAACACTTTAACTAAAACATTAAGTTATGAAATGTGTTCTTGTGTTTGTGCAAGCTTCTTGAGGATAGATTTTAACAATAAAACTAAGACTAAGTCCTAAATATACTGAGTACTCATGATATCCTTGGTCTTCATAGTCCTTCCTTTAGCCTTGCACATATCTCTTCCTTTTTGTTGAAGCACATTGTCATTGATCAAAATATAGCGTATCAACAATCTCAAACCGTTGGATTTTTGGATTGAATCTGGTGCAACCATGTCATAGGCTCGCTGCGAATTGTTGGATCCAGAAAACAACGCTTCAGATCGCACGGAAATCAATTTTGGATCCATCGGCTCGCTCCTGGACGTTTTTACGTCCAAGAGGGAAATGCAGGTCGACCTGAGGGATTTGCAGGTCGACCTGACCCTGGCAAGGGTGACCCGTAGGGTCCTACGTCCTTTTTTTCCGTTTAAATATATATATTTTTATTTTATTCTTGATATCTTATTCTCTCGTAACTTCTTCATATTAACTCGGATTTCGACAAATTATATATGGAAATTGATCAGAAAATCGCCATGAACACTATGGTATAAGTTTCGAGGCCATATTATAATAATTCCAAAAATGCTTATTTTCACTGTTCATCGTTATTTGATTATTTAATTGTCTAAAAATGCGGGGTGTTACATATACTTACACTATCATATTTCGACTACCACTCCAGACCTTACATCTATTTCATTCTTGGTTTCTTGATAGTAACAATCGGCCTTATGTCTTCCACCGTTCCCTTGGTTTCCACTCTTAGCCTTACACCAATTGCTTTCATGTTCGGACAGTTGCCAATTTGGGCCTTATGCCATGCTCTCAGTCTCTGTTGCCACATAGGCTTTACACATAGGCTTTCGTGTTTTGGCTGCCACACCCAGCCTCATGCCTACTCCATTATTGGTTGCCACTTCAGGTCTTACACCTACATTATCAATCTCTTGATAGCCACTCCACGCCTTACGACATCAACCAAACACACTACGTAACCATTTGTTATTAGGCTTTCTAATTAGCTAATCATCAAGCTAGCACAAGTCTGGCTTTTATCCAGCATCATTTATACTTATTACATTACCATTATTGTTTAAGTACCAATTTCGTTTATTTTAATCTTAGCATACCTTCAAACTCCAAAAGTTACATTATCCATTTGAACATTTATTCACATAACTAATCATTTGAATAATTATTGAATAACTTATGGGATGTTACATTATTTGTCCATTTTTTATCAAGATTTATGTATTTATTATTTTATTAAGTTAATAGGTTATATTATATACATTGAATGCGTATAAAGTGCTTAAAAACTATTTGTTATCATTATATTGGTTGATTTTGCACACTTTTATAATTAGTGGAATTGGAAAAAATAGTGTTAAATAAAAAAGATATATTTATGTTTATTGATTTATCGATCACTAAGGGATGGTTAATTATCTGATATCCATCCATATCTACAGATGCGGATATTCGAACATGATTTCGAATGTAGATACGTATATAGTATTGTTCGCACCTGAAAGTATGCATTGACATATTCGAGCAGAGTAGATCTACCCATAAAAGAGAGAAATCTAGTTTGGAAGACAACAATCATGGCGTTAAAGTAAAAGGTGTAAATAAATAAAAATAAAACCAAACCATTGGAGTTTATCATCCATTCAATTAATGGATCAAAATAATAATCTGGTATAATTATCCAACTTTCGTGTACATCTTTAAATTTAGTCATCGGTCAAATATTTAAAATGGTAAATGCATGGATGAAGAATTTCTTTAAGTTGACTTCTGATTTGCATTCCTACAACTTAAATTTATTTTAAATGATTCCATGTTACATATAACAAATTAAACCTCGCATTGTGAATTTGTGAGCATAGTGAATTGGTTACAATGTCAAAGTTGAGAAAAACTTTTGAACCATGAACATCATCTCAAAAAGTTTAGTTTGAAGGGAAAACAATAATGCTATATTAATGTAGCATTATCTATTTAAATGTTAAATCAAATTAACACAATTTTTGATACAAAAATATTATCTTTACAATAAATGCTATATATATAGCATTGCTTTATAGCAAATCCTATATACATATAACATAAAAATAATTCCACATCAATAAAACAAATATTTCAGATTCTCACCGGATCTTGTGGGCTTCAATTGTCATCATTTAAAACACATTTCAATTGCATTATGTGTGAAATGACATACATTGAGTTGTGTAATATGTGAATTGAACTGAAATATATAATAAAATGAGTTTCATTGTAGTTCAAAGTGGATTGCGCTACATAAATTGAAATTATTGAATTGCTCAATGAGTGAACCACTTTGCATTGCATCATAATAGGAGCGCACTATAATATAATAACTTATGTTACACTGAAATTTGAAATACATTTTTTTGTTTAGCAAATTCATTCAAATCCAACAAATATGCCCTTCAAACATTTAAAAATAATTTAAACAAGAAACCTCATTGAAAAATAATTAATTATATGTGATTTTTTATTTTATCATATTGATGAACATGTTACAAGCATATAAGTGGGACCAAATGACTAACATAAGCACATTTAAAAACGTAAACATTTTTCAACAAATACAACATCAAATGACATCAAAATGTCATCCACTCAAAATACATAGTTTTACATCCATGAACTCTTTGTAAAGAATCAAGAATGATTAAATTATTGATGTATGATTTACAATCGATAAAACAATACAAAAAAAACTAAAGTAAATGTGAATATTCGAAAATTTTGAAATCCGTATCCGAAAAGTGGAAAAATATCTGATATCCGAAAAAACGGATACAGATGTAGATATGAAGGCATCCGCATCGGAAAAAAATTTGTTCAGTTTTTGTTAAGATTATGGTTTATATTATTTTTATTTTAGTACAACAAAAAATATGTATTTATTGTCTTATTAACTTACCGGTTTATATTATATGCATTTAATGTATATTAACTGTTCAAAACTATTTATTATCATCTTATTTGTTTCTATTTTCATACTTTTATAACTAATGGGATTGAAGAAAATACGTTAACCAAAAAATTTATAATGTTTCTTAATTATCGATCGTTAGTAGATAAGATAATTATCTTATATCCTTCCGTATTCACGGATGCATATAACTCAAAATGATTTCGAATGTTGA
This sequence comes from Allium fistulosum, assembly GCA_030737815.1. Classification (NCBI taxonomy): domain Eukaryota; kingdom Viridiplantae; phylum Streptophyta; class Magnoliopsida; order Asparagales; family Amaryllidaceae; genus Allium; species Allium fistulosum. The sequence continues at coordinate 856,110,268 of CM060908.1, read as the reverse complement.
TGTGGATATGATACTATCCGCATCTAAAATATCCGTTGATAGGTCTGATTTTATTTCTCTTTTCATAGCATCACAATTTAGAATTCATGAATCCTTTTTATAATGCAAGATGATTACTTGTATACATAGAAATTTACTTCAACTTTTATCTATTTGGTCCTATAGTTAAGAAGGGTATTTGCTGACACGGTCTACAAGGAGATATTGTAACTTTAACATGTCTTATTTGAACAATTCTTTTATGGAGTATAAGAGTTCTTTCATTCGGAAGCATATCTAGATGCTACTTCTCTTCATTCGTTTATTGTGTACTTTCCAATCAAACTATGTAATCCTTGTGAGAATTTTCTTCCTTTTGTCACTTATCATGGATGAATTGGAGATACTAAGAGCATCTCCAATACACATTGATTCAGGCTGAATACGAAGAGGGAAGGGAACATGTAACGATCCATAATTTTTAATGGTTTTATTAATGTAAATAATTGAAATTTTGTGAAATTTTAAATAATTAATTTTAAAAATAAAAATTTGATATTTGAAATACGTCTATTTAAACATAGCAAATGTTGAATTTTCATCTGATAATAATGGAAGTTTATTTTTGTCGTATAATTTTATTTAAATTAAACCCAGTTAATATTTGTTGATAATAAAATGTTTTTCAAACCTGAATATTTTCGTATAATAAATTTGTAAATCATCTTCTGAGTGAGGCGTCATATTTCGTTTCGTCAAATTTGAACCGCTATTACTCCGTTTATCTTAATTCTGACGTTTTAGCAGCATTTTTGGTATCGAATATCGACTTTTGATTGGATGACCGTACCGCTGATATCTGTATACTGTTTTGATCGTCTCGTCGTGCTGATCTCCACAGTATATTCATTTGCGGGTTTCAGTACCCGATACATGGAAAAATTAGTGTATCGATTGGTCGTATTGTTACCCGTTTAAACTTTTGTTTTATTTTCCATGTGTCTTTCCATTTCCATTGGGTAAACCAAATAGTCGGTAGCTATTAATAATTTCTGAATTCAACCAATGTCCTTTACTATTCCCAATTTTTAAAATAAGTGTCGTTCGACTTTTCGCTATCTACCTACCTTTTATTGTTCTGTCTTCTTGATTTGGAAACTCTCTACTCCCCTGCGTTTTCTTATTTCCATTGACAGAAAAGAAATAAAATAAAAAAACAAATACAGCCCTCTATTTCTCCCCCACGTCTAAATTTGTTTCCCCAATTTCTAAACTACTCCACAATAAAACCCTATATCCTAACAATGGCCTCCTCTTCTTGAAATAGTACCGCTTTCCAACCGACCTTCTACATCCACGTCTCCACATTACGTACGCCGCCTACTTCTGAACATCCACTCTCGCCTAAAACCATGTAACCTAAAAATGGCCTACGATTTATGAAATCGTCATCCTTTCCCACTTTTCTTTCACATCCACGTCCCAGCGTTGCGTTAATATTTTACAGACCTAAATATGTTTATGCATGCTCAGTAATCACGCTGGCGGTGTTTACTACCTGTCTGCCGATTGTTTTAGACCTTGACACACGGTTGAAGGTACCAACTTTACAGTCTATTTTTTCTTCCCTTTTAAATATAACTAATTTGCACAGTTTATGCGATTGTACCTCATTTTGATCACCCACAGGTGGTTCAGATGCTACTTTAATGTACTGTTGTATGTTTAGATCTATCTTATTTAATTAAGTCTGTCGGTATTCGTCTATCAATGATACCGTCATTATTATTTTCATTTCCAATGAAACCGACGAGTTAATATGTGTTACAGTTCTTTAACCTCTTTGTATTATTGAGGTTTATATCTGTATCGTTCAGAAAGTGACATCGATATTGTAACTTAACAATTAGTTAGAATTGAAAGCGACTTTCAGTTGAGGCACAAAACATAAAGTTTTTCATCTTTGGCTCTAATTAGATTGTTTAACTCAGTTCCTATTTCCAACTGTTTTGTTCTTATTGCTTAAAAAATTGCATGCAAGGTGGATGAAGAAATTCCTTAAACATTATTATATTCATACTAAATTCATTTGGTTTGCAGGAAGAAACAGTAAGAATGAGATATTGATTGAAAGTAATACAACCTTTTGATAGAGCGAAAATGATATGGTCTATGAAACTGTAAGCGCTAAGCCCACTCTGAATTGCAAATTTAACAATTTGTAATATTAACAAGCTAAAACATCTAACAATCACTAATGTAAAAATTAGAATGTAATAGTAAAATGTAACTGTGCACCGGGTTTTAAACCATATACCATCGAATAGAATTACAACAATACAAAGACAATCATTTTTTAAAGTACAGGTTTTATGTGTGATATCATTGTTTATCTTCTATGTTATTTTATTGAATGAATTCCACACATTGAGTTGCAAACTATTCTAAATTGTTTTGAGTAACATCATTGAGATTTGCTAGATCATCAATCTAGTATTTCTTTCTTTAATGGAGAATTCAAGTTGTTTTAACAGAAATCTATTGGTGTTGTTTGCAATTATCGTGTCAATTAATTATGTTATTATTGGTTCGTGTTCTATGATTTGAAAACCCAACACGTAAAAAAATTATCTACATTTTTTATTCATTCTTTAAGATTATTTTGTAACTTAAGGGCGAGATAGTTCCAAACTAAATGGGTAATGATCGTGTTAGTTTTGTAAAATCTTAACTCTATTACATAAAATAAACTCATTTTACGAGATTTTGTACTCAGTTTAATAAAAAAAGCAATACATAATATTTTTAAATCTAAATTTGCAGTAATAAATTATTTAGTTATAAACTGCATAAGAAAGCATATGTTGGTATCTTGAATCTAAATAATAGATTATTGTAACCGAATGCGTTTTGTTTTAGGTTTTCAACAGAGATATCTTTCTGTTACCGATGAATATCACATGTTTGGAGTGTGGTAATGAATGTCACCATCCATGTTTAAATAGTCAACGAATAAATAGGAAAACAAAAGCCTGAACAACTTACACTTCACACATAATATTAACAATTTCATCTGTCAGTTAATGACACATATATATACATACAATGGAAATTTACACGTCTTTCATTTGTTTTTGACAAAATAGTGGCTTAGTTTAAATTTCCTTTAAATTTGGTTGTGATGACTTGCACTTATTGCTAGTGCTTACGATGTTAGATTCTAACAATATTTCATTCGGTTGCATCACATAAAAATTCAAATAAAAAAATTACTTATGCATGTTTCCATTTTCTCCTTTTGTTTCCTTTTTCTTTTATTTTTCACCTCCAAAAGTGGTAAATGTGATCATTTTTATAGAAGCTGCTTAAGAGACTATCATTTTCTTCAAACAGTCAAATATTGGAAAGTAGAAAGCACACAATGTAATATTGACACACATCACTTAATCAAGTGGCTAATTATTAGAAGATCTTATTGAAACTATACCACCGAGCAGATATTGATTAACGTGGGAGCAGTTAATTTTTATACTCTATTGTACCGTCGATCTCCCACTTTAAATTTATCATTTTCTTTTCACAGCCCAAAATACTTGGTCATGAAACAGTGATTCCTCTCCCAAACATTCATTACCTCCCGCTAAACCTAAAAAATTCATCCAGGAAAACTTAGGTAGCATTTAGATTAAAATGAGTTTTGTGTTTTGGGTTTTCAACATTAATTACAAAATATAAGAGGTATGGAGGGACGACGGATGGGATGGAGGGGACTACGGAGGGGATGAAGCAACGATGGAATGATGAATTATTTCTCGTGCTTCTCTTATTTCTCAAAACTTGAAAAAAAAAATTGTTTTCTATTTTGCATGTTAACTTCGTTTTCTAAATTGGTCATTTTCCACAATATACATGCGCCGTGCGCATATTTGTATGGACAAAAACCCAAAATTAAAAGTGGTAAACCAAACACTACCTTACATCTTTCATTCTTTACCCAATAAACTATCGATCCACATCATTTGCGATTTACCGGACGGATGAGGTTTCTCAACATGTTGTTGATTGTCGGACTTCATAAATTTTCTGGTATGGTAATTTACCGATTTCGTTTGTGATTTTAAGGTTTCATATATTTTGATTTAAGTTTCACATGTACCATTTCACCTAATTGGTAGTTGTCGTGCGGATGACAGATTAAATTCTTTTCTAAAATTATTATTTCAATGGATTTGCTGAACATACGCTATTGAATCAATTTACTCAGGTGTGTTTTTATTCTCTATTTTTTTATCTAATTTTTATTTTGATTATGGTTGAAACTTCATGCATAAGATTTTTTTATGTTAAGCAAATATCGATATAGTTTGTACAAGCTTTTGTTGCACGGCCAATAGTACAAAATAGTAAATACTCTCCATTCAAGCTATATTTTTCTGTATTTTTCTAACCGTTGGGTAATCACAATACATAAGTTCACAACATAGGATAAATGATATTACTTATAGACAATGCCAAATAAATTTACTATTGGCATTCATGTATGTGCATTGTTTGGCTATATTCATTTGCAAAGACCACTAGACCTAAGTATAACATGCATCCATTATTCATTGAGTAGACATGTGAGTTATTTACTGTTATTAGAAATTAAAGTAAAATTTTCATGTGTAAGGAATTATGTGACCGGTGATAAAGTTAAAAGGTATACGTGGTGTATTATACGTTGAATGCTTATACTAGAGTAGCGTCTTGAGGTTTACTTAAATCATTTCTCTATTTTAAAATATAGCAATACACTAACACAAATTATTTACATAATTTACATGAATAAATATAGTAAGCTAAAGAAAAAGTTTGTAAAATAGTCAAATTAAGGTAATAGGTTCTTTACATAAATTTAAGATGAGCATAGCCTGATAATTCTTCTATTTAGTTTCAGTTCTGGAGATTTGATAGTATTAAAAGTGTACATTCTATTTAAAAGAGCACATGGAAGTCTAAGGGTCGAAATACAAATTTGAGGTAGATTAGCATTGTTTATGCGATTAGAGTATATGATAAAAATTGTGTTTGTCACGCTGTCTATGTTCTTTTATAGAATTCAAGCTATAAAGCTTGAATGATGGTTGTTTATCCCGTGTAAGGGTGAAAAGTTTTACATTTTTAACATGGTTAGTTAATAGGTTGCTATGGTAATCATTACCATTTGAGAAATACCGTTATCGTATAATCTAAAATTGCTTACCTTTACCGCTACCGATCAACTGGTATATCGAAAATAGATATACCGGTAATTTGATAACCATTACACTGGTACTAGTAAATTACCATTTGTTTAAAAAGTCTATAACTTGACATGTTTTTAACTATAATGCATCTTCAGTATATTATTTATAGTGTTACTTAATAAAAGACATAAATAAGAAAGAAAAAAAAAATTGGCATTATTTCACTTGCTTACTGAATTAAATTTAATCATTTGTTTAGTTCTAAACGCCTGTATTACATTATATCACATGAATATGCATGTGTTTTAAATTGACGGGTAAAATTAACATTATTATTTGTTTTGAAGAAATGTTACTAATAATTTACCGTAGAAAATGATAAATTTACTGTTACCACATACCGATTAAACTGGTATACCAATTTCAATCAAAAAAGGTAACCGATTGACTGGTAATGATATGGTAATGGAAAATTTACCGTTACCATAGAACAATCCTGTTAATCCCAATAGGTTGCTAGGTTTGGATCTCGAACTTGTGACCATTTGACATAGTGCAAAGTTTTTGTTTAATTTTTTAACATAAAAGATTCAGTTTCAATAGAAACAACTCTTAAAAAATTACAAGAAACAACTATGTAAGTAATTGGGTGTGTGTATGTGTGCGTGCGCACATCCACACATATGCATACACATATGTATATGTTTCAAATTTTCAAAGCTGCTTGCATGTTTTTGTACTGCATTTTAAATGCATTTTTGGGTGAAATTCTCAAGACAGAAAAAAAGTTCCACCCAATTTCTTAAAACTATTGCAGTATATATAGTTGCAGGCAGTAAAAAGATTCTTAATCCTAATAATTGAGAATTTATTGTATCTTTATGAGAGATAAAATTTAAGTACAATTTGAAAAGTGGAAAATAGAACAAGTAAAACATTTAATACAACATTACTTCTTATCTTTTGTTCTTGGTTGTTATCATATATGGCAGTGGTCTGCATCTTCTAATGCATTGCAGAATCAGGGGTAGATATTGACTAATGATATCAAGGAAAACTGCATAACAAGGTCAAATGGTATGTTTACTTTTTATTACTGTCAACTTCCTAATCTTACGTACATTATTAGCCCAAACCTAAAGAAATTGACAATTTTCCAAGCAATATATTTGTTTTGGCCCCTTTGGTCATTGCCATTTTCTTTCAAATCAACAACGGTCATATTTTTTATAAAGCCTTCACTGTACAATTTTTTTTTGAAGAAAATATAAAAGATTTTAAAAGAAAGGGAGAGATATTCATAATGATGGACAAAATATGATAATTATTTTAGAACTGCTATAAAATAGAATTGAAAGGTATATTTCTTTGATGATTATATTGTTTATCCAATTTGAACATATTTTCTTAATGATTTTTGAAAAAAAACTAGAAATTATTATTTGACATAAATTAATTTTGTTTTATGCAACTAATAGACGTCTTTTTACCATTGGTTGCCAATATGAAGAAATTTCTTATGTAATGATTTGATAGCCTTTTAAATGGATTGAAGTATTAAAATATTTTCTTATAAGAAAATGGTAAAAAGGTAACTTAATTGTTGCTATGTAAGAGCATTATTATTAAGTTTTGTAGGTTAAGTTGTTCATGTTGAGGTTGGGTAAGTTTGTGTTGATTAGAACAACCCTGGACCAGAAGAGTTACATGATACTTATCTTGATTAATTTTCCTATTTTCCATCATCTTTATAAACCATTGGACAAAACCCTCATTTTTATTTAACGTGCATGTAGCTAAAAAATACAGTATCACTTCGTTCCCTTCTCACAGCACATCCCCTTTTATTTATCCCCTCAAAACCCTTTTAACTTTTGTGTTCAAAATTTTGTAATAGAAATTTTTTTTTTGCGTGATTTACTTCCTACCAAGATCACTATCATAGGAATTTGGAAAATTTAGGAACTTTAAACTACTTCAAAGCTACATCTTAAATCAATGGCTAATTGTCAGGTTAACATGCTTCGACACAAAATTTTGAGAGGATGATCATGATGGTCATAAGATCATATCAGAAATATATTGAATGATTTGAAATAAAAATAAAAATTGATATGAAAATTTACGAGTGTCTGTGTGGGGTATTTGAATTTGAGAGACCTGAATCATTCCTTTACACATGCAGCCATCATGGCTGGTTTTGTTGGTCGTTCGTGAAGTTTTCATTTGTGAGGTCGAGATGACCACAAATCCATTTGATTTAGTTAGACTATGTGTTATGAGTGCGTTGAATACTTCTTTCGAGTTTACAAGTCATGTACACACAATGTAGATGGTAATAATAATTCAAAAGCTTCTATAACTAAGCAAGTTTGAAAAAATAGTTTAAAACACAAATGATGTGTAGGGCAACGATATATAGCTTTTGTTTACATTTACAACATCTTACAACCTTAACCATACATATTAGCTCGCACTGAAAACAAAAGAAAGAACATGATTAATCATCATCATATCACAAACATCTCCTATAAAGGAAAAATGAACTTACAGCACGGAAATATTACATGCCATTTTACTCCATTCAATCTTCAAAAAAAGAAGATACCACCGAAAAAAGTTCACAATAATATCGAGTAATACGATATCCACAATTATGAATTCTGCAATTGCCCATGTGTGTGGCAAAAGTTCTATCAAAGTTGAAGTTATTTAGATGCTTAAAAAACCTATTTATAGGCACCAAGTTTAAAGATGGGTGATTTATGCATTTTAATTAGAGTCATTTTTTTAGATAGAGGTATTATTTCTTCATCATTTGATGTTGTTATTTTTGCACCCAATGACTGGTCCCACTATCAGTTTTTATACAATTCGTGTAATATGTTCCAATTCATTGAAGCTTCTTTACAAATTTGCTTCTTTTACTATTTTTAAGAAGACATATAAGATAAAACTGCTTAGTTTGCGGTCCTAAACTCTTCCACATATGAAAATTGGTAAACGCTTATATTGGAAAATACTTGACTCTGAGCAGTATTATCATTCTTATTCTCTTTTCTGAGGTTTATTATACTTTATCATAAATGTAAGCAATGGTATTCGCATTTTGCAGTTCACTATTAAATCTTATCTCATGATGTTATTTAAATACTAATAATTAACGTGTAGGTGGGAGTGTACAAAAGATTCATTGGTCGAAGGTTCCACCGATGCAGCGTTGGAATACCTATTAATTGCCAAAGTATGCATTGCAACCATCAAAACTTTAAGAAAGGTGCTTTGGAAAATGGTGGATTTTGTAGAGTGCCGGTGGGTTTAGCTTGGTCGGTCCAAGATAAGTTAACTTTTGGCTTTACATTTATAGCTTTGTGGACATGTAAAATGTATTGACGATATAAGTTCTGTAGTAAGCTGTTTATGTATATTACACTTTTTGCAGTTTTTCCATCTCACTTCAGTGAAGTGATTGAAAATGATAGAAATAAAACATTCTTTGCTCAGCATGTATGTTCATTGTTTTATATTTTGCACTTAAGAATTATCTCATATTTTCAAAAGAAATTTTACCAATGGCACTAGCACCAGTCAAATGAAACCAATTCTGTTGCAAACTCATTTGCTTCAGCAGTACTTTATCTCAAGTCACCGCAAATATGACATTTGCACCACTTTAATATCTTTCAGAACAGGCCCGGCCCAAGCTCAAGACAGACAAAACAAATGTCTAGGGCATCAAATCGCATAGGGGCAACAAAATTATTCCTTCTACTACTGAAAATACGTCGCGCTTCCCTCCTCTCCATTGCTCTGCTCGACTAACATTGCCGCCCACGACGCCGCACATTCTGCCACGCCCCCAGCCACCACGCAGACACGCACATCTGACAAATGACATCCTACGGCTGCGAGCTCCACAACAGGTGTGGCTCCTCCTCTTCCTTTCTAGTCTCTTCCATCGATTGATTCAATTTGTTTACTTGCCTAAGTTGCCTTAAACCTATTATGATAATTTTAGTTTTAATTTTGATATTTTGGCTGCGATTTGTAGGGAAGGGGTTGTTGCCTGCATTTTTATTTTGTGAGGGCAAGAATTTTGTAGTTTTGATTAATTGGGTTTGTACGGCTGAAAAGAGAGGGGCTGCCTACAACTACAACTACAACTACAACTGCAGATGAAAATGTGAGTTTTATTTTGGTTTTGATATTGGTTAGTTTGGTTTTATATCATTGGTTAATTTGTTAAATGAATTAAATAATTTGTGGAATGAATAATGAATCAAATAATCGATATTGGTTTTATCTTCATTGATTTGATATCAGTTAGTTTGTTGAATGAATCAAATAATTTATGTTGTCATATTTCTTATTATGAATTAATCAAAAAATTAAGTTCTTGCATTGATAAATTAGTCAAATGCATTTGTGTTAAAATAAAATTGATCTAAATTAATCACAACTGATTTTTGTACATTGTTACAAATTGAGTTGATTAATTAGAATTTTTTTTGGAACATGATGAAGAGCAATATATGTGTGGTAAAGAATTATTTTTTGAGCTTCGACAACTAAAAGGAATTCTATCATCGGAAGTAGCTAAATCAATTGATATTCTAAATTTCTTGAGGTCATATAGGGATGTAAGTGGATTTCTAAATGTTTGGGTTGCTTATCGAATTTTATTGACTATTCCAATCACGGTTGCTACCGCGGAAAGAAGTTTCTCAACACTGAAATTGATAAAAACATACCTTCGAAGCACTATGTCGCAAGGGAGATTAAGTGGATTAGCTATTATTTCAATTGAAAATGAGTACTTGAATAAACTTAACTATGAGGAGGTCATAGAAGAGTTTGTTTGAAAGAATGCAAGAAGAAGTTGGTTTTATTAGCTTGTATGTTGGCATGATACCATGTTGACATTTAGATTTTTTGGCATGTAACTAATGATTTAGTTTAACAATATTTTGTAATCGACATCAAATTTTATAATTATATTTGCATTTGATTTTGTGCATATAACAGTATTATTATTTTTTAAAGTGGGGCGACAAAAAATGACAAAAATAATTATTTGTCTAGGGCATCAACTGCTATCGGGCCGGTCCTGTTTCAGAATAATACAAAATTTAACACCAACTAAACATTATCTTATCTTACAAAACAATAAAGACAATGTAAGCCGATGTAATAGAATATTTTACTGAAATGAGCATTTCCTGACAATATACTGCATGGTCGTTTTCTTTTGTAGGTACAATATGAAACTAGGGTAAAACCACATTTGTTAATTCAAGGCATATGATCACCTTTCCCATAGTACATATAGAAACATTGATCTAAAATAAAACTTTGCAACTGAACTCTACTCACTAAATAGGATAAACAAAATAATGAGATAATGGAAAACTTTAACCATACTATTTGACGTGTTAACATGCACACATTTCATCTTCATAATTGTCCATACTTCATTCTTACAAATTCAAATATATACATGGGTTTGCCACAAACATATCATGACCTACAGTTATACATGAACACGGCTCATCTCTAATAATAAAATTCATGCAAAACACAATCTATGAAACAAACAACAATTATCAAGATTTAAATACCTCATTTATTCTTCTTAAAGCATTTCAAAACTCACATTTCATTTGCCTACTCCTCTTATTCTTCTTGCTCTCCAACCCTTGTCAACATCTCCAACCCCACGTGCGTAGACATCCCCATCGACCAACCTTCCCAAAGCCTTCCCCATCCCCCTTACCTTGCCTGCTCGGCCCACTTCTTCCACCTCTCCCCTCCGAGCCAAAGCCCGTCTCCTCCATTCTCCGGCCTCCGCCCATCCAAGCTTGCGCCGCCACATGGCTGACCACCTCATCACAGCCCTAGCCTCCACATCCTCGCCCTGACAAAAGCCTCCGCCAATCCGCCCTCTTTCCTCTCCACGACTGCTGCACCACCAGAGAAGCCTGCCGTCCCTTGTCCCTCCGTCATCAGCACACGCGCCACAGCACTCCGACCCACTCCATGCCAAACGCCGTTCAAATCATGCCCCTACCCTCGCGGTCACCACTAGCCTTTCTCGGACTTAGTCGCGTCCTCCATTTGCAAGCGTGCTTACCATCCTTTTTCTTGCTGTATATTTACACTTGGCATTTTGCATATATATAGTGTGAAGCAGCATCTATTTATTCGAGCCCGCTTTTAGTTTTTGCGTCTACCTGCTTGTATGTAAGTTATGACTTCCTATGTTATATATATATATATATATATATATATATATATATATATGTTACTGTATGCAGTTCGTATTTTTCAAGCGTACAAAATTTTAGTACACATATGTATATATAAAAAGTACATAAACTATAGATCAGTTTCTATGTAAAGGTTTAGATAAGATGTATATAATATATGGTTATATAAATATTTATATAAGGGTGTACAACCTGTTGGTTTATATACATAAAATTTATATAAGCTACTTGTAAATTGTTGTTCGTACTTATGGGTTAAATAAGTTATATGTGATTTGTTTGAATTTATATATAGTATGATGAAATAAGTATATTGATTTTTATAATGAATATTGAAATATATATTATGTAGTTATATACATGTTTACACATTAGTTTATATCCATAAGTATATATATATATAAATATTGTTATGAGTATTGTTTTAAAATATAATCTATATTTTTGCTTGCGTATATATGTTGCTTTATTTTAGTGTATATTTATGTTTCCAAAGCAATTTTGCTCAGTGGCTGTCTTGTCTGCATATGTGTTATTATAATACTGATTTAAAGTGTGTATATGTATCGACTGTATGTTGAATACATTTTTAAGTTTATATGTTGCATATAAAATCATTATATATGTTAGAATTTAAACTGATATCGGGAAAGAAAGAAAAGTTTCGTTTGCCTATATATGTGTTTATATATATATTATATATGTAGATATTTTGATCTTAAAATGCATATAGACTTTAATATATATATATATATATATATATCTTGATTTTATTGATGGGTTTAAGAAATAATGATTTTGAATTATATATATATATTATTTTTATCTTTGTCTTAATTCAAAAACTGATTTTTATAAAATAATAATAATAATAATATATTCTGTTTATATAAAAAACTGATTTGATTTGTTTTCATCGATTCCTATTTGTCAGCCCCGTTCGTCGAATTCGTGCCAATCTTGCTTTGCTTTGGAATTCGTGCTTGGATTCTTATATTTATTAAATTTGATTTGATTTGAAACAACAATTGAAATATGCTGCTAAATTGAACTGTTAATTAGTTAATTGTTATATATGATATGCTATTATATGTGATTGTTCACCTGTGAGATATGACACCATATCTTGTTGTTTATATTTCATTTAATTTATCACTATTGATATATGCCTGTTGTTGATATATTATATTATTATCATATTTGTTCTCACTCTGCAAGTTCCCTGTTGGTATAGAATTCCCTATGGGTTGAAATGATACATACCCGAACGATTTTGCAGAATATGAGAAAATCATTATGGGTTGAAATGATAAACCCAATCGATTTTCATTTATTTTAAACTTTTGGGATTGCGGGTTGAAATGATATATACCCGTAAATATTTAAATTGCGGATTAAAATGATTAATATTCATATCACTTGACCATAGGTTAGAAAATTATATACGGACACCATTGGTCTATTTTGAAAAATGAATTTTGAATTTTGAAAGGAAATATATGGATTTTAATAATGTAAAGATATTTTATTTTATTTTGAAAATTTTAGATTTTGAAATTATATGTTTTGGGAAATTTAAATTATTAAGTTAGTTTTGAAATTTTAAATTTTAAGATTTTTCTTATAATTTTATTTTCTTAAAAATGTATAAAATAATATTTAATATAAAATATATATTTGATAATAAGATTTAATTTAATAAAATTTAATTTAATTAGTATATATTATGTTTAAGCATTTATTTACAATTATATTAATATTTTAAAAATAGAAATTTTATAACTTTAATAATAAAGGTTGGGAAGATAAATTAATATTGACTTGGAATTTAAGTTGGTTAAAAATTGAATTTAAATAAGAATTTATTTGAACTTATTGATTTTGAGATTTTGGGAAAAAATGATTTATAATGTGATTTGATAAAAAGTGATTAAATGAATATTCTCAACTTTAAATACAATTGAGATTTGAGATTTAATATTGATTTAAATATATAAATTGGGATTTCAACAAATTGTTATATAAACGGGTAAGTGATATTTTCCAATTTGAAATAAATTAAAGATAAATGTTGAAATATAAATGAAATTTATATTGTAAATGTTTGAATATATATACTTGAATCTTTGAACTTTAAATTGAAATGGTTGAATTGGAATTGATTAAAATGGAATTTTGGAATTTAAAATGATTTGAATCGATTTGTGAAATTTGAGGAGACTAATTTCATTATATAAAGTATTTTAATATCTATATAAACTATTTTAATATATATATATATATATTATTTTAATATATAAACTATTTTAATCTATAACTATTTTAATATGTATACTATTTAGATATTTAAACTGTTTAAGTTAAAAGTATTATGATTTCCAAAGTGTTATGATTTCGAAAGGGTTATAATTTTGAAAGTATTACGATTCTGGAAATGAATATTTTTAAAGTGAATAATGATATCGAATGTGATATGGTTTTGAAATGAATATGATATTTTGATATGAAGTATGAACTATTTGAAATGAAATGACCACGGTGTGAAATAAGCGTTTGGTTATTAAAGAGTCCGGGATCGGATATTGTCATACTCTATGCCAATACTGAAAACCACTTTAACAACTGTGTACGTGGTGGAGATTCCAGAATGAAGTAGAATGGTTTGGTGATGATTCTATATGGTATTTACGTAGCTCCGACTCCCGTGAGTTAGCTTGATGCGGCTAAAACAGGAGCCATGCCGGGCCAAGTGAGGTCATTCCTCCGATCGGGCACGTTTCTTCGATACCATTCTATTGCTTTTGTGATTGATTGGGTGCACCCTTTGATTTGGGAGTGTGTCATGAGGTGGGCGGTAGTAGCTGCTATGCGTTACCACCCGTTCAGAAACGCAAACGGTATATCTACCCTGGCATCACCTCGAGTGCCTTGTCGCATGCCCTATCGCGCCTTCTACGAGTTTGTTTTGTACCGTACCTATGACGAGCCTGAATTTTTGACATTGGAAATCAGAATATTTAATTGATTTTAAATATCTAGAAGTTAGTTTAATTTGAAATTCAAATACCAGAATGAATTTGGCAATTTAATTATTGAATTTAATTTATTGCAGTTGGGTAAAAATATCGAATCTTCAATTTTTAAGCTGATTAAAAATATTTTCAAGGCTTCGAAAATTTATATTAATAATACTGAAGGTGATAGAAATTTTAAAATTGAATTTAACAGTGTTTTGTTCAGTTTTGAAATTTTATCGTTTAAATTGAATTTAAAAATAGCTTTCCGAGGCACAGTCTCGGAATTCGACGAAACCAGTTCCATTGGATCCGTAATAGTGTATTATTATCGGATTTCAATTTTCGTAGCAATCGGAGTTGACGTTTGACCGTGGCAGCTCAAAACGCATAGAAATTATTTTAATCGATTTAATTAAAAATTGATCGTTTATTTCCGTAACTCGCACATATGATCGAATTAGCTTCCGAAACACGTTCCATTGTGTTCGGAACATGGGTAAAACCTTATAAACACCTGTCGGCACGTTTCAATTGGAATTTGTTTAAAAAGTTAAGTAAATTGTGAAAATATTATAAATTAATATATAAGTATATATATATATATTCACGTTTTAGGGCTGAAACCCTAGTTTATTCTCTAGCCGCCGGCATTGTTTTTCAATGGCCGATACTTCTCCTCTTTCCTTCAGTCCTCAATTCCATATTTCATTCGATTCAAAATGAATGCCCGAAGCCTCATTTAAAAGTAAAAAAAAATCAAATTCGTTTGTGATATCGCGAGTGGGCAGACCTCGGCGTAGGCAGGCTCGAACTATGGTTCCTCGCGCGCACGATGCAAGGATAGCGGCGAAGAGGCCGGCGAAGCGATGAAGTGGAGTTCGACGTTCGGGTTAGGGTTCGCAAGTCGAGGGGGCGCGGCGTCGCCTGTAGGTCATCGTGACAATTTCGATGTTGAGATCGACGACTTCGACTTCGGCATTTAAGCGCAGCATCATAGGCATCTCAGCATGCATGTGAACTAGAGCGAGGTCTGGGTTCTCAGTTTAGCAGTAAGGTATTTACAATTTGTTTCATTCAATTTAAATTTGAAAATAAATTTAAATATTTGTATATATGTAAAGTAAATTACTGTGATTATTTACGGAAATAGAAATGAAGAATATACATGACTATTTCAATTTAAAATATACTAGCTTATTTTAAATAATGGATTTGGTGGATAAATAGTTAAATTAACTTATTAAATTTATTTTAGTCATTAAAAGATATTTTAAAGGAAAAATTGGTTTAAACTAAATTATTGGTTAATTAAACTTATCAAATAGGAAAAATTAGTTTGTTCGACTAATTCGAATATTAATAAAACCTTATGATGTTTGTTACAAGGGTCTAAAATCGAGAAACAAGCCGGAATGGAAATGAGTTGAAAATGGATTGAATGCGTAAGCAAAGGTGAGATCTTCTCACTCAAATTGAATAATTAAAAACTGCAGTTACTGATTGATTGTTGAATTGTGATAGTTAGATTAAAATTGTTGATTGTGTGCTTGAATGATAAAGTATTATCAATTGTATTGAAATAGACCATATGCGCCGCATAATAGCGGATGATATTATATGTAAACCCATATACCGCGATATTCCACCTCGAAGTGGAATTGGTATTATATATGTATTTGGAGTGATTGATTTCCCGCATTATATAGCGGATGAGACCCTATGCGTTGCATAATAGCTAATGATATTCTATAATCCCATATACCGCGATATTCCACCTCGAAGTGGAATGGGTATTTAATTGTTGTGATAACATCTGTGGATGTAGGAAAACAGGTTGGAGGGATCCAACTGGATTCTTCAAATTGTATGAATTTGTTTCATATGTTGTGTGATGATTTATTGATAATCTGTGAATGATTATATTGATGATTGAATTTGTTGAAGGCTATAATTTAGCCGAATGTATTTTTGGTATCGTTGGATACTAGAAATAAATAAAATTGGATTTTTGAAATTAAAGTAGGAAATTTTAAGTGAATCCCTTTTGAAAGAACTGGGTGAATTTAAAAGATGGAATTTAAAAGCATAAAGTTGATTTTTGAAACCTTATCGAATTATTTCCAAAATTTGGGATAAGATGTTAATAAATGGGTTTGAATAATATTGTTTAAAAGTTGAAGAATTTATTGAAAATGGAATTTTAAATAATTTGGAAAGAATAAAGGGATTTATTTAAAAGGTGATAAATTTTATTGAAATCCATTTGATAATTGATTTGGTATTGGAAAATCAATATAAAAATTGATTTGGTGTTTGAATGAAAAATTGATTTTGTGTTGAAAATTAATTTGGAAATCGATTTGCAAATGTTTGTTATTTGAAAATATTTATACTCTACCTACTAATTTTATTAGTTTGGACTTGAAGTTTTATGTGAGATATTAGTATAATATTCTCATAACTAATATTTAAGGAAGAGTTTAAAGATAGTTTTATTTTAAAATATTTCCAAGTATATTTTGGATAAGTGATTTAAATTACTTTAAAGTATTCGGACTTGGCAGATTTCTAGTGGAAATAAATAATATCGGGAATTTTATTCCGCGAGTGAAAAGTGATTTGAAAGTGGTTTTCAAAGTGATGAAGTGTGGAAAATATATATCTTGCAAAGATATTTTTAAATTTGGAAAAATTATTTAGATTGGATGATTATTGTGAATATTGTTTGATAGTAAAATATCCAACTATCAGTATAAACAATTTGGGGAAATTATTGAGGCTTGATTGTTGTGAATGTTGTTTGATAGTTAAATAACCGACTTTCAATATTTGCCTTAGAAATGGCACTTGAATTTGTTTTTTTAAAACAAGCGCTCATTAATCAGTTTAGCCGGGAGAGGACCTTTGTGTTATATAACCCATTCCGAATAATGATGCGACGTTATGGATTGTAATTGAAGACGGTGATGAAGACCGGGTGTCTTCGAAAACGATAGGATAACCTATCGAATGTCTCTGCACTGAGTGCTCCGGTATAGAGATCTCCACATGTGATGGGGAGTCCGATCGGGATTGTGGATACCCGGATTTGCAAGGGCTTCTTCCTTTATCGGACGAAGTGCCTTCGATTCTGTTCGAACCCGGAACAGACTTGTATGGTCGTATGTCTGACATTACACTTTGAGATATAAAGCAAATTTCTTTCAAATACATATCTGTTGGTGATGGAGAATTTATTCTCTTAGCTTAACACCCTTCTCTGAGACGTACGAGCTCAGAGGTTATGTAGTTGAAGGTTATCAGTGATATACTCCCAATTTGGTAATGTGGCATGCTGAGTGCTGCTGTGTGTTGTTAATCATTTGTTGATCAAATCAAGGCTTTCGTGTAAAGCGTAGCTTTGTGGACGAGACCTCACACCCCGGAAATGGTCGAAACAGGAAAGATGCGGCAAGGTTATGAGGGTCGCACCCTTTAGGGTATGTCATTTCCTTTTGGAAAAAGGTGGTATCATGGTATGGAGCCCAGATACTTTACTTATGTGGTTGCTGCAATCTCATTTACTGTGTGGTTGTTGCTTTGTGATTGAGGGCCCTCGGATAAAGGTCGCAAATGACCGGGGGTGGCATACTCGAGTAGTAGTTACCTAGTTACAGAGGTAACCCGGCCTTGTGTTGGCAGAGAGCTGGTTAAGTTCTCGGGACGTCCCTCCAGAGGCGTACCCATATGGCATATGAAGTTCCTTAGCCTGACCATTTGTTGGAAAATCCAAAGAAATAATACGAACCTTGTACGGTTTAGTTGTATAACCTGCCATGCAGCGTGGCGGTAACCTGCCACAAAACATTGTAGCTATAGTAGGCATACAATAATGGTTGTATGTTGGCTAAGATTAATATTTTACTTTCGAAATGTTATACACACTAGGCACTAATGATAATATTAAAAAATTTTTGCGTATCAAGCATGTTTGACTATCATAAGGAGAAATCTCCTCCAATTCTGCGTTTGCATTGTGTGTGTGGCGGGAGGCCTTATGGTAGTTTCACTTTCCAAAAGCATTGCAAATTTCTTTTATTTTCTTTGTGAAAATAACTGTTTTTAAGTTCTCACACTAGTCCCATGACTGACCTGGAGTTTATTGGTCCCTTTCTAAACTCTGGGTGCCCATAATTTTCTACACGGGCAGCCTAGAATCAGGTTATCAATTGGATCTGGATGGATTGCTGTGGAGATCTGGAGGCGAGTTGGATGGCGAGACGTATCACTTATACTAGTATTATTCCGCTGTGTATTATGTTATGTGGACAAGTTTATATAACTGTCTAGTGATGTGTGTTGTTGTTGTAAACTCTGATGATGTATTGTATAAACTGATATAGTTCTTTGTTATAAAGATTATTCATTCATCTATTATATATTGTTCCGCTGCGAATGTGAGATTCTGATATTATTTCTGTTTCTTTTTCTTTCTTCTTCTATCTCTTTCTTTCTTTAACCCTAAAGATTCGCATTTCCGCCCGTTTTGAGTTGAATTGGTATGGAATATTGTCGACTCAAAAGGGGTACGGATTTGCGGGCCTTTACAGTACCTATGTGGTGTCCTCTGTGTAAACCTCCAGTTTACGGAGGAGCGTACGACATTGTATAGATTATGCGAATATATAAAATGTGTTAAGGGGGATATGAGTAACGCCTTAACGCTATTTTAATACTTTTACTTTATTATAAACATATTATAATAGCGTATATTACTACATAGTAGATAGTTCCACGGATCCTTAGAGGATGGGTATCCCAAACATCCTTTAAGTTACTTGTATTTCAGTTGACATTTCATTTGAGTTGAATTTATTAATATAAGAATGTTAATCCTGACTCGAGTGTTTTGTGTTTTGCTTTACGCTCGGGTCAGACTGAGTGTCACAGCATTTGAGACTCACCGTTCGGAGATTGGAGCTTTGCTTGAAGATCTGTCTTATCTATTCAGCTTTCCAGTTGATTTGTTCAGAGAGGTCATCTGTCTGTATTCGAGACTTCATTGTATTTGATATTTCTATTGTATTTTATTTCAACTCTGTTGTTTATATAGTAGCTTCATGAACTACTATTTATCTATTCCGTTGTTTATTGCTATATTACTCCGTGTGTGATTCTGTGATTGATTTATTTACTGTATATGCTGAGTTTTGCCAAATATAAATTAACAATCTGTTGTTTTGAGCAATTCAAGTCTGACTTGTGTGGATGCGAATGACACGAAATATTGGATCGTTACAGAACAGGATGGCCAACAACATCGATTACACATAATATTATGCATAATCTTCAGGAGTCAATTATGAAAGGTGAGGACTATGAGAGGATATGTCAAGCAAGATTCCAGGAGTGTACATCGGGCAATGGTTGGTTTTTTTGGTTGATCAAGGATAATTTAACTTAAAGTATTTCAATGCAAAACGTCAAATCTACTATATGTCATTGATTTGGTTACCGGCCTAATGTTGTGAAATTTTTGCTATTTGTTGTATTTTACATTTGTAAAGAACTACCTTAATAAAAAAAACTTGGCACCAACCTTTGAAGTATAAAATTTTAAAAGTACTTGAAACGTCGAGCAGTAAACATGAAAACTAGAGAAATACGTTAAGTTCATAAAAACAAAGAATAGACAATACTTAACTCTCCAACCTCTTTAGTACTAAAAACTAACATCAAATGTCATTAATGTTGAGTTTTGATATCAAATCAACCTTTGTTCTCTCCAACACGTGGCGTATGCATAAGAATTTACACAACTGTTGTAACAAAAGGAATCTCCGATGTCATGTGTCTACTAACTTATATTTATACACCACATCTTGAGAATATTTAACGATGTGAGACTATTTCATTTTCAAAACACTGTTCCACTTTCCAACGTGCATGGAAACCCTAGACGATCTCCCCTTGATTTGCATCCCCTTCGAGTATTTTGAGCGCAATGTTTTATTGTCTGCATGATTCTGTTCGTAACATTTGGCTCTGATACCATGTTGAGTTCCATCGACCAGACTAAGCTTTACCATCTCCTGCTATGTATATGAGTTGACATACAATAGTGTAATAAAAGGAATCTCCAATGTTACGTACCCACCAACTCATATCTATACACTAGCAACACCATATCTTCAACTTATTTAATGAAGTGAGACTATTCAATTTCCAAACCGTTGTTCCAATCCAACATGCAAGACAACTATAACAGTCAACTTACGCTTGCTCGTGGGGCTCAAGCACTAAAAATGGTTGTATGTCGAGTGAATAACACTACGACAAAAATGACTTTATTCCAACGTTTTATAAAACCATTTTTCATTAAACATTGTAAAACAACCTTTTCACTATGTTTATTAAGCAAAATTTATAAAAACGCCGTATTGTACAATTGTTTTTTTACATACGTTGTAAAAATACTCTTAACAACATTTTTAGAAGTAGTTTTACTCATAGGTTGTAAATGATCGTATAACACTCTTTGAAGAAACATTTATTATAGGAAAAAGCTAAATTGACTTCAATTTTTTGAATAATTATAAAATTGTTGAAAATATTATAATAATTTATAATTAGTCAAACGGTCTATTATGAGGTTTGGTTGAAATCAATTTCATTTCTCAAGCCCAAATTTCATGCATGCGTTCTAGTTATGTTTCTTTATTTTCCTTCACTCATAGGTTGTAAATGATAGTATAACACTCTTTGAAGAAACATTCATTATAGGAAAAAGCTAAATTGGTCCGCGCGTGCGGCGCAGTGGAAAGAAGGCTTGAGTTCTGATAAAAAGACCCAGGTTCGATTCCTACCATGCGCTTCCCTACTCTATATATAATTAATAATTAGTCAAACAGTCTATTATGATGTTTGGTTGAAATCAATTTCATTTCTCAAGTTCTTTGGCTTTAATCATAATCTCTAGTTTTATCTCACTCAAAATCAGAACGGAAATAGGGGCTTCACAATCCTGCTCCCACTTTGATTCGATTATTGTTCCTCTGCCCATTATCCCACGACCATGCTTCTTTTCTCCTTAATCTCTCATAAGACCAACATAAATCTAGCAATAATTTTCAAAGAAATAATCCGCGTTTCTAATTTTCGTGTGGTAATTTAGGATTTTCATCGCTAGTTGTATTATCGCTTTGCCTAACTTAGTTGTTCTACTAATTTTCAGTACTATTGATGGACTGGTCTTACGACAATTTCCTGATTTCTACTATTATAACAAGTGACTCTGCAAATGATTTTATTGTTTATTCACATTGCAACTCAACTAATATGCTGCATACAATTCTCACATTAGAAAGCATTACATCACATCACATTCGAAAGCATTGCACGTTTTGGTTTGTACACCTACTTCTAATTTTGTACATTAGTTACTTAATATTTTATTTGATATGAGAAATCACTATACAGTGAAAGTATGGTAGAACTTAGTTTGGTATACAAGTATAACAAGTACAAACTTGATTTCGTTAATGCTACACGCCATTATTGATGAATATGTACCATATATATAAGAAGTTGGATTTCCATCAAATTTGAATCACGGCTTTGGTTTCAGCTCTATTAGCAGAATCAGTGTAGGTAGGCCTTAAAAAATCATGTAAATGAAATCTTGCTTTGCACCTATTCTTTTTTTAAAAGTCAGTGCTAATTTTCTTTTGGTTGAGCTCTATTATTTGAGAATATAAACTTACTCAGACTCCAGTAGGAATTTTATTAAATCTTGGGCCTCATTGTTTTTATTCTGGATCAACTTCAATTAATATATTGTCTATATGTATATTTTTTTGGCTCTAAACCATAAGTGTTTGGATTTATTTCTATTATCTTTGTTAAAAAGACTGAAAAAATTCGCTTCAACTTAGGAAAAATATGTTATAAGATGTTTGAATATTTTATAGAAAAGATTTGAGTTTTTCTAAAAGAAATTCTAGTTATTTAAAACAAATCCTGAAATTATATGATTTTTACCAAGTTTTCTGAATGTGCGGTTAAAGCTTCTGTCGATACTTAGTATCAAGGTGTGAAGATAGTTTGAAATTAAATTCTATATTGGTTTTGCAATGCGAATCGTAAAGTCGTTTTTGTTATTTTTCTGAATACGTACATGCCTACATGCTAATAATTTTGCAGGATCAGTAAATACAAAAGGTTTTATGTGTATTTGGCAATACTGTGCGTTTCTATGTAGTGTTAAATAATAAGTACATGCCAACAATATAGCGGGTTATGTGTGTGTTTTACAATAACGTGCATGACAAGGGTAGCATGGTGTTTTTATTTTCTATAGCGTACCATGATTGCTAATTTGAAAGATAATTCGGCATATAGTGTAGTACGCCCTTAATATATATACATATCTTTGTTTTAAGAAGCATGAGATGAGTTGGCACCAAAAATTCCTATATTTCATATTGTTGTTTTGAACAAATAAAATTTCATACAATCTATTACTTAAACTTAAAAGCACAATACTAGAAATGCTTACGTAGCACTACAGAATACCGTAGTTTCAAAATTTCCTACTCCTACAATGTTTCTTTTTTCCATCGCTTAAAAAAGATAAAACAATTAAAATAACACTCGGTATAACCTTCCGTGTCTCCTCCCACGTCTCAAATCATTCCTCAATTTCTGAACAACCGCTCTCAAATAAAGCCTATAACTCAACAATGGCATCCAATATTTGTTATCATCCTAATTTTCAACTGCTCTTCAACTTTCACATCCCCACGCCAGTTTAACCTTCCTATATTTTCTTCCTTCTCTAGAATCTTTACCGTATACAAACCCTAAGTAGTTACCCCTAATTTGGTGTTTATTCTACTATTTTTTCACCATACCGCCACTTCTTCTCCACGTAGTGGTTTGTCCTCATCGTTGATAACCCTATTTGCTGAAATCGAATCACCGACGAAGTGATTCGTGTACTGCGTTGAGCCACTGCTTCCGTAAGACGCATCAGATGGCAAACTGAAGTATTAGTCGAGGTTTAGATCCACGAATGAACGACAACAGGATATCCTGGGAATTAAAAGGTATAATTTACTGATCTACTACTTCTCCTACAATTTGTTTCTCAATTACTATTATTTTTCAAAATTTATTTTTCCATGTACCTTATTCTCCACCGCTGGGATGTAATTTCCATGGTTATCCATCACGGATGGACCAATCTGTTGTAACTGGTGGACTAAATGATTACTTATCAAACTGTTTGCACCGACTTTGTTACATTTGTTCTCTTATTACAATTTGGTGTATGCTGTTTGGATCTTATATGATTGTGAGCAGATGTTTTTAAATGTGTACATCAAGCAAGGATTACCGAGTCAAACTAAATTGCAGAAGCTAATAGATTTATACAGCACGAAATCAAATAAACTAATTAATTCACAATTGTGTATTCTGTATGTGGTGTTGCATTGTGCTGTACTTGACTAGCAGGGTAGAACATGTTACGAAAGCATTTGGCTGAATCAAACCAGGCTGCAACGGTAGGATGTAACAAAATGCAATGGCATGCAGTTTTTTAAAAAGTCTGAAGTAGTTCACAATCAGGCAACCAGGCACATGTTAGCTGAAAGAGTGTTTTCAGCCAAGGATAATTTCAGCAAAGAAAGTACTCCGTTTAACCCATAACCAAATTAAAGATGATACATGCAAAGAAATGCAGTGGTGAAGCACATATGACAGCGTCTAAGCTCTGATAATCTGAGCTGCGAAGATATGCACATCAATAGACAACAACATGAATAAAGATTGATTAAAAATGCAATGTGTGCCGAGTAGTAAGTAAACTGAAAGCCTGTGCAAAACTGCAGTTGGTTCTGTCATCATTCAAGAGAAGAAAGAGGCAAATATGATGTAAGAATGAAACAAGATGAATGGTATGCCACTCAAAATGATGCAACGACCGACAGATATCAGCAACACAAAATATTCAATTACGGACTCATATATGCAGAAGTACAACTCAATTAAATATATGGCGCTGGTGCGTATATATGTCCTCGGCATGAACGTGTCCTCGACATGAACGTGGAGGGTCTTATCATTTAGAAGTCAAACTTTCAGGAAAAGTGCCATGGGAAATGTGTAAAAATGATAGCAGTGCATAGGTGATCAGACTGGCCAAAGTTCAATGAACTATATCGGCACTGTGGATAGTTACGACTGTTATGGAAACACATGTACGAATATCTAAAATGTCTTCTGAACATGCAGATTAAGAAGTCTATATCAGCTTAATTATGAATAAGAAGCTCTGAAATGTTACGTGCAATAGATGCAAGACAAAATAGAGAAGAACATCAGGGTGATATGAATCGATGAGTGAGTTAATTTCCAGAAGAAGAGGCTGCACTACACTGCAATGTGAAGGACAAAGCATTTGACTCTATTCTGAAAGTTGAAATAAGCAGGCTGCACTGCAATGCAATATGAAAACTGAGCTGCATCGTGACTACAATGAGAGTAGACTATAGAAGCACTACTGAGGTAAGCTTGAATGTGAAGTGCACCAATGTGAATTGATATATGGGCAAAGAAGACACTTTTAAACCCGAAAGTAGCCAAAACGCCGAACCATCCGCTATTGTCAACGCAGCAGAAGTTAAATTTGATAACAGAGTTAGTTTTTCATCATTCAAGCATTTATTACTAATGAAAATTTAATTATTATTATGTAGTTAGATTCTAATTAGCTGGCAGTAAAATGTGTTAATTTGCTGTTAGAGGATGCCTTAAAGGAAATACTCTAGCCATTGAAGCAATTTGAGTAAGAAGCAACCATGCCTATAGAAAAAGTAAGGTACAATATATATTGAATTTGTTTAGTTTGTTCTTCAGTAATTTCAGTAGTAGTTTAATCATGCAACATGCATTAGTGCGATTAGCTCAGAATAGAGAAGCTGCTTGCAAAAGCTGTTTGAGAAAGAAGGTATCTCTACTTTCGAACGATATACAATTTTACATGATTATATATGAAATATCTACAGTTATGTTTTTGACTTTTATGCCAACCAAGCAACCGCTTAGAGGCACTAACTTTGTGCCCTGCAAATAAAAAATAAGTTGAAATACAAAAATATTATGTGTATCAATCTATTTATTTTTATTTTATTTATTGTAAAGAAAAAATGTTAGACCCCATGTCAGATTTTATCTAGGCTTCCAATTATCTTGAGAAGTCAGTATAAGTATAGCATTTTGATTTTGGTACACGGTCAAATTCAGGATTATATCCAACAACAAGAGTCTCAACGTATAAAGCTAGCTCTAACCGGGCAAGAGCTTGAGCAAGTAAAACATCATGTATTATTTACAATTGTACACTGTATTCCATTTGTTTATTATGTTACATCTTCCTTGGTTTTGGATAATATGATTGCATACTTAACTGTCTATAAAACATGAGATTACTAATATGCTTTGGGATCTAATCTGAAATTTAGATGGATTCAAAGATATATGAGTGATTTTCATTGTTATGAACATGATCGGTATTCTGTTATATTGAAATAACAAGCTAAATGCAGGGGTTACACGTAAGCGGAGATTCAACCCTAGGTGAGATCCGCCCTATTGAATTATTGGATTTGTTAATTTAGGTATACTTACCACATTATTAGTTACGCTCTAAAAGATTGTACCTTTTTTGACCTATCACAAGACTAATATTTTTTGGTTTGATTCATATACAACTCTTTACATAAATTGTAGTAGCTGCTGCCTTTGAGATAGAGTATGCATTTTCCAGTATGATGAGGATGTACCAAGAACTCTAACTCCAGCATCAACAAGGAGTGATACAGGAAATAAGGTTGAACATTTCAATACACAATGATCTCCAAAAACCCACACATCAATTACCACCGGCTCTTTTTTTAGGCTTTCCGTTTCTTTGTTTGAAATTTAACTATATGTCCATTTGTTTATATTTTCTTACTGTATATGTTGTTGTATTATGTTTTCATTTACAATTATTTGTTTATTCTTTCAAAGTTTGTTCATACCTTGAAATATGTTTGTTTCTATGCACATTCATTCATTTTATTGAACTTTTTCACATATTAATATTGTTTTTTGATTTTAAAATGATGCTGCTAATCTTAAAAGAGTGCATTTTCTTACACCTTCGGTTAAAAGTGGCTACTTTCAATATTTTTTGGTATATGGTCATCTTGCCATTTCTATAAAATGATTGCTACATACAGAGGTCTACACGTCCAACCTGATTCTCACCTATCACTGCCTACATTTCATCTTAATTTTTTCTTTTTCCACTAACTCAGTTTTCCACAAACATTGTACGTATTCTTATGCCATATAAAAACAAGTAAACTTCAACTGTATCTTTGTAGAAGATTCGGGCATTGTATCAATAAAATTTGCTTCCATTTAGTTGTTATAATATCATGCTAAAAATATGTTATAAACCTACTGTGCAAACAAATATTACCACTGAATATCGACCCGCATTTATATTTCAACCTATATTAATTTAAGAACTTTCACTACCACAAGATAATACAATAATGACTGGAATCAACACATTAAAATTATATTTTTGTTGTTGAACCCAACTTTGATCCGTGTGCGAAGCACGGGTTCCAACCTAGTTAATAAAGAAGGTTCCTCAGATGATTATGCATTTAAAAGGTGAAGAACTTGATAACTAAAAGTCACCGAACAGTCGTGTTCTTTTAACATGCTTCTGTAATATTATCATGAGGAAAAATCATTACATAACAAATTATAAAACTATCGTCTATTTTTTTTACTGATGATGTCATATTCATATTGTATCTATCTTGTAATTTTGGTAGAATTTGTTTGGTTTGTTGATGATTCTGCCTTTGCTTACTCCAACACTAGTAACGTTTAGTAAAATTTTCATTTTTTATACTTAGATATGCATGTAAATAGTTATACACAGCTCAACACCTGATTCACTCTAATCACTATTAACTCACAGTTGTAACAAGCGTTCATTGCTTTGGAGCATCTATTGTCTCTTCCATGGAATAATATCTGAAGTTCACGTTCCTTTTTTTTATATTATATATATACATATATATATATATTTGAATTAAGGGGTACAAGGCCCAAGGCCCAAAGGAGAAATGAAAATACAATCGGGTTAATACCCGATTTTACACAACATCTCTACATAGGTTATAGCCGACCCAAAGAAACCCCAATCTCAAAACTTGCGAAAGATCTGAAAATGGCGGAAGCTTGCGAGCTTCATCCATACTCTTTCGTACCATTTTTCTTCCCTCTTTCCCAAGAAGACATACTTCTCTTCTCTTCTAAACCATTCATAACTCTTCTGTTGTTCAGATCTCTGAATTGCTCAGTAGATCTGAACTCGTTATGCCCAGCGATTGAAGGTTCCTTCCAATTATTTAATGCTTGAGCTTTGCAAAGGCGAAAGTTGTCAACTTTATCAGAATTGCTCTGGTGAAGTTCCAACTCTCTTGCGATGACATTCGAGTTGTGCAAGTACCACTCCATATGCTTGCTGCCCGCTTCTCTACTCCACAGCTCGGCTAAAAGGCCATTTATTCGAAGGATATGATTTTTTGTTTTTGCTTAGGGAGTCCCACTCCCAAGAATTTGTCCCTTCAATTTTGAATTCAAATAACAGTGGTTTAGGATATTCACATTACACCAATATGTAAAAATTAGAATGTATTTTATCATTGATATCTGGATCATGTTATCTATTTTTTCTTTATTACCCACAAGCATCCATTCTTAACTCATACTGTTATATAGGTCAAACTATAAACTTATACTTGGTTATTAAATCTTTGGAACTGAAACTAAGTGCTTTTAACAGACTCTTATCGTGCTTACATGAGTTATTTTTTATCCTTGTTATTGCATCATAAACTATATTCTTTAAGAAATCATTTATGAGACTAAGTTTCTTAATGTCCATCAACCGTGCTTATATTTTTTTTCTTTGAATTCTTCTCCCTAACATAAAATTTTCTATTCAATATTCGGACTGCAAGGTGGAACAACCTAGCCATAGATGTAAAGCTCGCTGTGCCACCCACTACTCCGGATATCACAATGAACTACTTAGTAGAAGAAGGCTTAGCTATGTCATTCCTCACTCCTAAAATCTTCACGGCGTGGTTACATACCCATAATATCTTGGTTCATAAATCAAGATTATACTGACATGGAGCATTTTCCAAAAGTGCCACCCACCTCCTACAAAAAGTCCTCCTAAATGTGCTTACAACTTTAAGTACGAAATCTTAAAAATGACCACCGAGAGAGGATGTGGTTCTTTCCATTGTTCACCCTTCAAATTTTCAAGAGTCGCCTGAAGCAACATACAATGTAGTTGAGAAACTCACTGTTGATGAAGTTGAAGTAACTATGCTTGAAATGGCAACATATTTGATAGATACTTGGTTGTTAGTTTTTTTATGAAGGGTTAAATGTGAGTCATGAAATACGTTTAAGGTAGTTGACCATTGGAATGGTGATGTCATTCCATTTATACTACTTCGTAAGAAATGTTTGTAATTATACAACATTTAATAAATGTTTGCATCATGACTGTTTGAATTAGGGCTGTCAATGGGTACCCGAAACATCCGAGATTCGTCCGAATCCGTATTCGAAAATATGAAAAATATATGTTATCCATCGTTATCCGAAAAGCGGATATAGATATCTGATATCCGAAAAGCTTTCCGGATACGGATATGGTTATTATAGTATCTGTATCCCAAAAACATCCGTCTGATTAACTGATGCATATATATATATATATATATATAAAATTATACTTAAGTAATATATGATTTTCCAACTATTTCCTAACCATTGGATGTTACTATGATATGGTTTTTTGCTCATTTTTAGTGAAAACAGATAGTTTTAGTGTTTAGTTTATGAATATTTTTGGATACGCATACGGATATTGGTATAAAACAATGTTTTATCATCACATTTTTTATTCCTTGGTTTTTTTATGAACATTAGTACAAAAGATGTTTTATGTTGATCCAAACCTTTTCATTTATACTTTTAAATTTATTGATTATGGACGGAGCGGATAAATATCCGATATCCGTCTGTATCTGAAAATTAAGCGAATATGGATATCCGATATTCGAAAATTAAGCGGATACAGATATCCGATATCTGAAAATGATTTCGGATATGGATACGGATATGGCACTATCCGTATCCGAAAGTATCCGTTGACAGCCCTAGTTTGAATACATTCAAGGGAGTTGCCTATTGGAATGGTGATATTAATTACAAATATGCTGCCATATAATAATGTTTGTATTTATAAACCATTTAATTAATCCTATAAATATCTATTTCTTTTCAGCTGCATAAGAAACGAATTATAAGACATTTGTGATTTTTGGAACATTGCTATTAGTGCATATATAACAAATTATTATCTTAAAACAGAGATTCCATTCTTAGCATATCTCACCAACATTTATTACTATATTACCCTTGTTTGTTTAGTTCTAAATAAATGAGAAGTTGCAAATTTTATCAATTTAACCTTTTGACTTTTTAAAATATAAATTTTGTTCTATACTTTTTAAATTTACATAAAATTCAAATTTACATAAATTTACATAAAAGCTAAAAAAATTGAATTTAAAAATTGAATAATTTTATTCAAATTTTAAAATCAATTTTTTAGCTTTTAAAATTCAAGCCTTCAATTTTAAAATTTCTTACAAAAATATTAATACTGAATTAAATATTTCATATTCAAAATGCAAAATTTAAAATTTCGAATTCAAATCTGAAATTCTATGTTTTTTTCATGTATATTATCATTATTTGTGTTGGGCCAAAAAGCGGCACACCACCCCAATCCGAATGGTAGAAGATAGATCTAGCTATAAACGGCAAGTAAACAAAGAAAACATGCAAATTTTATAGTGGTTCGGCTAATCCGAGCCTTGCGTTCACTTTAATCTTATTATGGAATGTTGTTGTCACAAGTACAAGAGATTTACAGTTCAAAACTACCTAGAATAATAAAAAGTAGTCTCCTTAGTGACAAACTTGGGTTGAGGACGAAGTTGAAGAATAGAATGGCCAAAAGTCCTTTCCAACTGCTCTATGCCTTCTACTTATAGAGAAATCACCCCCAAGAAATCGTTGGATCATGAAATACCCGTTCATACTTCAGATCTAAAATAGTAGAGGTAAGATGATGACTCCAAAGCAATAAAATCAATTCGGTACCGACCTGATCAGGTCACTACCGATCTGATTTATTGACTATAATCCATTCAATCATCTCCCATTTTGCCTTCTTGCTTTGATCCATTTTGTTCCGAGCTCTTTTGCTTTGAAAATCAAGTCATTGCCAAGAGGTTCTGACACCTTCAGTACTTGTCCTTTTCTTTGGATCCTTTTAGAGTTGTTCACCTACTCCTTAAGAAATGAGCCCCAAGATGATCACTTTAGCTAGCTACTCATTAACCTTTACTCCAGAGTTATCCATAGTTTCAGAAATGAGGTCGGTACAGACCTGAAAAGAGATCGATACTAGTTTATTACTTAGTATATTCTTGCACTCTAAACTCTTGAAGCCTACTTCATTATCCTTCCAAGCGTGCTCCCGAGCCCTTGAACCACTTCGTCTTCATCCCGACGTTCAGATTGTTTGGAAGCCACCTGGTCTAAAAGCTGGATAACACTTGTCCTTCAAAGTATGTTTCTGTTAAAAACAAAGCATGCTTTGTATCAAAACAAGCATATATTGTTGGAACTGAGCTAGTCGGAAGCAGCTGAAATATGTAGATTCCAAAAAAATTTCTTTTTTGGATCCGTTGGACCTATGAAGTCTAAAGAGGATTTTAGATCCAATCTAAAATATTTTATGTAAAATCTTTATTTTTTTAAATAATTTATATAAATTTAAAGTTTACATGAATTATAATATATCAAATATACTTTTATATGTATTTGTGTATAACCGTTATTTGTTTGATTTAATTTATAGAAGAAAACCTTTCGTTTCCGTCTCTTAACCTATTTAATAAATGAGGGAAGATTTTATTTTACTTGAAGAGAGAATCCTTTCATTTCTTTCATTTTAATTAAATTGATTGCTTGATTTGTTAAATGAAATGATAACCAAAATTTTACTTAGAATAGATTGTGAGTATATCTAAATATACTCAACTGTAAAATATGTAAGTGTAACATGGCAAAAACCGTACATAGTTAATATATATATATAGGGATTCACATCCACAACTACAAAAATATTATTAGCGCCCAAAAAATGCTATCATAACTTACAGTAGCGTTTTAAAGGACGCCGTTATACGACATACAACTAAAATTCTAAGACTTTCTATTACGTTTTCATAAATGCTACCGAAAACATCTTTTTGCAGTGCCCACCAAATGCCCAATTTTTTTATTATAGTGCTTTCCTAACACCACTAAAAAGTTCTACTTACACTATGACAATACCTCTTTATAGCATTTTTCTATACATTGTTATAAAAGATTAAGTTAAAACCCAAACTTTCTGTTGCATTTTATAAATGCCACCATATATATTTTGTAGCGTTTTCTCGCCACAATATATATTTTTTAGCGTTTTTGGTCTGCCACCACATATATTTGGTCGTGTTTATTTTTTTGCATATTATTTCCATAGTGTTTGATAAACGCTGCTAAAAATTGTTAATTTTCTCTACAATTTTCCTCGCTCCGGTAGCTTATTCAGTGTCCACTTCATTTTGTCCATAGCTTATATTGTACAGTAACAATAAACATAGTTTGGTATGAAATCAACAAACACTTATATGATTACCACACTCAGAGAACAGAAAAACACATAAACATCCGAACTACCGTAACACAACTGGTACATATCCATACATATATACAGTAGTTTCAAGAAAACCAAGTTAAAGTAAAATCCATAACCGTACGTAGAGAAATTTACACAACTAGTGCTAAAAAATGTTATAATATAGATGACTAGGCAAGTACCATAAACAACTGAACTACCATAAACAACTAGTGTTGTAGCTGATCATTTCTTCGTAAAAAAACTTATGTACCTATAGACAAGTAATAATCAACAATGAGAACTTGTTTAAACTGCATTGGTAATATGCATATTGAAAGGAGCGAGACAAGAGAATTTGCAACTGATTTGCACTGCAAACTGAGTATACTACAAAACTCAATTTTGCACTGAGTTTGCAAAACTCAATGTGTGAACCGTGTTTGCAAATTCATTTTACAAGTTGAGTTTGAAAATTTAGTTGCAAATACAAGTTGAATTTGTACTTGCTGGCTTGTCTAATTTAGTTTTGCAACTTAGTTTGCAAACTCAATTCCGTATAACTGAGTTTGTCGAGTCTATAAATTCAGCTTTGCAAAACTGAGCTTGCAAACTTAGGTTTGCAAACTAAGGTGCCCTTTTTTCTTTTCAAAAAGCACTTTTCTATCTATTGGGTAGAAAAGATAGAATGTGTTCAATGGTTTTTAAGTGTTTGCTACATAACTCATTCAAATCAAAATTTATGTAACAGCTGATATATGTAACTATATCGACAAAGACATCAAAATTTATATGTGGTAATCCTTTTATTCTCCTCATTTGTACTACGTTCCACTACATAGTTCGTAAAAATTGGAAGTAATGAGAGTGCTAGCTCACGGTTGCTCAGTGTTATGAAAGTAGGATATAGATGTTACATGTTGAGCACAGTGCTAGCTTAATAGGATTACGAGGAAAATGTTTTTGTTTAATTCGGCGTAAAAATTACACAGCAACAAGAAACATGACTTGATCTTTATAGGGAAAAGGGTATGGTTAAAGGAAATGTGTTGTTTTCCCCTATGACCAGCGTATATATTGCAACATCTAACAAATGATTAAAAACATATTTCTCCCACCAAACAAATATTCAAGCATTATCAAGTACAAACACTTTATTATTGTTCAGGGAAAGATTCTCCACTAGTTGTTTACATTATAATAAGAAGACATGATTGCAATTTATCCGCACGTGATTCATTATCTACCTTCTTTTATCTTCTTTGACATATAAGTTTATATTTTGGAATAGTTATACAGCTTAGAATGAAATATTACCACATATGATGTAAATATTAATTTATACTAAGGTCTTTGTTTGCACGTTTTCACTTTGTGAGTAATTCAAATTTATGTACACACATCTTTCATTTTATTTACTTGATAAGTTCACTACTAATCATTTTATTTGATCATATTACCAATAAATAAAAAGGAAATGAATAAAATAGACATCTCACCTTTCATTTCATTTCCCCAATGACTTTTACGATTAGCCAAGCTATGGTAGTATCAACACGTTAACTCCGATGTAGGTCCCTATAGCACTGCATTTGGAACTCTCACAAAGTCTACCCAAACTTTTACTACATCAAGTCCCAATGGATGACAATAGAATATCGTTATTGGATCAGTTGAAGTGATAGTTCATTCAACCACTACTTCATCTGTTTCATCCACATCAATCAACTTTCATCTATTATTTGTTACCAATTTTGCAACCGGCTAGTAAAAAGAGATTATTATGCAAAATACATACATACATATAAATAATGAATATATACAGTGCAAGTGTATATAAATACTACAGAATATAAATTGCAGAATATATATACTGCATACAATCTCTTGTCTACATTCAAAAATATGGACCATCAAGATAATTCCTTACATATTGGTGTTTAACGGGTGACTTCTTTATGATTTTGGGCCTGTTTCCAAAAGAAGAAGTCGCAATATTTTCTTTTTCAACTTCAGCTTTTGATTTTGTCCATGCTACTTTCCTACCAACAGACTCTTCAATGCACGACATTTCAGCTGTGGGTCGCCATAAGTAAGCATCTCCTTTTTTTGCATCGTCAAACCAAACCACAACAGTAGACGGACTAAGCAGAATACCATTCACAATCTGTTTTGAATCACCGGAGTTGAGTCTTCCTTCGGCAACTAACTCTTCACTCTCATTCCAATCATAAAGCTTGCATTTGTTGTCTTGGCTGCTACTGCTACTTGAAAAAAGAAAAATATAAACATATAGATTACTTGTCTCAATTGAAATGTACGACTCATTTCACTGCTGAAACATGATAATATGTTCCAGATTTATGCCTATAGTCCCATATTTATGCCTATAGTCCTAGATTTATGCAAAATATATACTGCATACAATCTTCTTGTCTCAACTGTGTCTATAGTCCTAGATTTATGCCTTTGTGTACTCAAACTAAAATATACCTCTAAATTCTAACATGCTTAAACATGGCAACATGTTCAATGAATTACACAACATCATACCCACTCGATATTTAATTCCATGACTCATCTTTTAATACTAACTCCATGGCTCATCTACTAATATTTTATTTTAGGTTAGGGAAAAACCATTTCTATTTAAATTGTTATTATGTATTGTTAAATTTACCGTACTATCTTCATCCAAGTGTCCTTGCAACGCCATTTTAATATAACTAGCTGGACATGCTACCAACATATTCTTAGTTTTTCCTAATACTGAAAAATTAGATGTAGGCCTCCATAAATAAGATCCGGTTTATTCATGCAATCTATAATAATGCTTGTAGCATTTGGTCCAATACGAATGCCATTGACAATCTCATTTGGGTCAGTAGATACCGCTCTCCCTTCGACAACAACTTCAGGGGTTCCATCCTAATTCAATAGCTCACATACGTTGTCATCGCTCTATAATTATTCAACCAAAAATTATATTAATTAGTGGATTAAAAACTAAACTCTAAATATTGTTTCATTAGTAATTTAATTAATTTTTACCAATTCAGGTGTGCTTCCATCTTTCGAGCTTTCTTTACCTTACACCAAAGCACTAATATTAGGATATTTTAATCTTAGGAGAACTTAAGTTGATAATTAAATTACAAATTAATAACACTCCTCCAAATATTTGGAAATAGATGAAATTGGATCTACAGAAAAGTTAGTATGTATAAATTGCTATTTTATGTTTCACATATTTTAATTGTTATTAAAGTTTAAAGAAACTGAAATATCCCTTATTTTATATTATATATATATATAAATTACTTTTAAAAGTTTTCCTTCTTGTCCACTAGCATATGTACCATTCTCTACAATTCTACTATTTTCTTTTGACACTGAGATACTTGTTTATCTCGGACTGTGACAAAGTTAGCTTGGTTAAGGTGCAATCCCTTCCCGGTGCTCTTAACCATCTTGGTTTATCGTGTTCTTGTGCAATAGCATCTCCTTTGACATTCTATGATGAGTTGGACTGTGATAGGTTATCAATTTTTATAATCTCTTCCTACATAAATTAATATATATACAAATAATATACGATAGTAAAATTATCATAGTTCCAGACAATGTTTAATATACCGATAAAGTAAAAAATTCTTACAATAGTATTTGCAGCGTCCATGCTCACTGGTTCACCATTTTTTCAATGTGAGATTTTATCCAAACATGAACTCTAGTTATGGTCGATGGACCTTGACTTTGCTTTTTCTAAATTTAGAATAACATTAAATAAACAAACCGATATGTCTTAAATACCTAGGTAAACAGTGCTACAATTAATTAACTAACTAGGTCCTAGGTCAGTTTAGTCGTTCCTCTCTATGACCATATATGTGTGGTAATTTGCTTTTACCTAAGGGTCATATATTTCTCACTTCGTTTTTGAAAATATTGGAAGGTGTTAGAAC
Source organism: Allium fistulosum (assembly GCA_030737815.1). Taxonomy (NCBI): domain Eukaryota; kingdom Viridiplantae; phylum Streptophyta; class Magnoliopsida; order Asparagales; family Amaryllidaceae; genus Allium; species Allium fistulosum. The sequence goes on along the minus strand of CM060908.1, from coordinate 856,073,941 downwards.
TTAGTAACTAGATGTCCAAAAAACACCATATTATATTCAATGGGTAAATCAGATGCTAAAACATTATGGTCAGTTCATAAACTGAGCTTAAACTCAGTTTATAAATTGAGGTACTCAGTATGACTGAGTTTCAACTCAGTTTAACTGAGTTTTACCTAAGTTTACAAACTATCAGTTTGAGCTAAGTTTACAAACTATCAGTTTGAACTCAGTTTATAAATTGAGGTACTCGTTATAACTGAGTTTTCAGCTCAGTTTAATTGAGTTTTACCTCAGTTTATAAACTGAGCTTAAACTCTGGGTAATTATGTTCATTTTAACTCATCAAACATGTAAGACAAATAAGAGGGAGTATAGTTGCATGGAGATATAAAGGCTGAAGAATTAATATCTTGGTTGTCTCTTTATTAAATTGATTTAGATCGTAGACATTCATTTCAGATGGTATAATAAGATTTGTTTACAATAGCTAACATATCATTTTTATATTTTTCTATACAGAAACAAGCACCGTGCTTACACACATGTGTTTAGTTCCATATACATGCTATTGATATGCAATACAAGTTAAAAAAAATTCTTTTGTTAAAGTGTATGCTCTTAACCATTTCTTTAATTGATTAATAATTTAGTATAGATTACAAGTTCATGATACACATTTCAAATATTGGTCTTTAGGAAAGACAGTCCAAACAAGAGTAGAGGTTTTCCAAAAAGTACGATTAATGTAATGTGATCCATATTATTAACCACTAATGCAGTCGCGTTTAAAAAGATTATTTTCCATGAATAGGTGCATAAATATCATGGAATGAATTTAAAAATATGACTTGGATTGATTGTTCTATAGTTAAATGGGTTTATACTACAACAATCTATTTCAAATGAAGAAGATGAAATGGGTATCATTTAATATTTAATTTCCATTACATATAATTCTTTCTATATACTTAGCTTCTAAATTTTCTGAATGTATGTTTGTTAACAATACCCCCTCCCCCTCCAATAATATGGCTTGAATTGTCTTTGTCATACTTTTAGGCTTATTTACGGAGAATCAAGTCATTATATACAAAATATTAGTTATTAGGTGAATGAATGAAAAATACACACTTAGAGGGTTAATGAATGTGCATTTTCATCGTGGTGGAGCGAACTTTAGCAGTTTATAAATATAATCTTATGGTACTTAAGTAACTTTAGCCATGATGGACAGTACTTGGCATTTACTAACAATATCTTAACATTACCTTAAACTTCAGACCTGTTTTTGCCTTCGCAAACTTTCTCCATTCTTTCATGCTTTCGATTTTGGCAGGTTTTAGATTAAGTCTTTCCTCCTCAGTCTCCACTTTATTTATTTTCCGAACCAATTTCCTTTTTGAGGATCTCTAAATTATTCCCATTTGTTGAAATATGAATGTTTTTTGCCAATACTTTTCCAATTTAAATCTAGCCTGCAATAGTTAGAAAATTAACTGATTTATTAGTTGTAGGTAAATAAATAACTTCGCAATCATACAATTTACATATTTCAAAACTTATTTAGAGGCCTCGTCTAATGATTCCAAAGACATCTCCTCATCATTATGTCATAAAATTTAGCCATTTCACATCTTTCTTCCTACTTTTCTTATATCAGAGCAAATATATAAATATAACTTATATCATAGCTATATAAATATAACTTACATTTAACATAGTGATATATGTAGGCAAATGACTTAATTGTTGAATATAACATAATGATTATAATATACAGTAACAATAATCGCTTAAGATGAAAAATGATAGAACTGCGCATAAGAATCGCACATGCATATATATATATATATATATAGAATAGTAAGTAAAATTGACTCGTCCATACCTGAATAGATTCTCACAAAACAACTTTTAATTCATCACTTAGAAGCTTCCAATCATGAAGTGTATATGAAACATACTGACGTACAAGCGGCCTAAGAAAAAAAGATAAATATACCGACCATGTTCCTATTGATACGGCTATATCATTGAACTCAACTTAAATTAGATTTTGATAGTTTAATGGGAGTCCTTTTGCTTTTGTTGGACCTCTACCACCTCTTTTCCGAGTTGTATTTCCAGTTTCAGCTTCATTTGCTCTATCAATTTCCACCTCAGCATCAGCATGTAGGTCAGCAAGCATTTCAGTTCAGCTTCACTTACTCTGTCAGTTTCCATATCATAATGCATTCGCTTTGTATCATGTCCTAGTTCTTGTTCTTGGCCTTCATTTTAAGCATCGATTGCTTGTTCTTAGCCTACATTGCAAGCATCGACTGCTTGTTCTTGATTTATGTTGCTAGCATCATTGGCTAGCTTTTTACGTTTGAGCTTTGATTTATATTTCCGCCTTGAATTATACTTTCGGGATTCCTCTTCAGAATTTTTCTGGTTGCAAGTAAGCATATCACTTTTATGCAGATGAAACAAAATATAATAAAGTATTAGTGTTGGACTAATTTTAGAAACATAAAAATTAGCATCATTAACATAAAAATAAAATATGCAGTTGCACCATGCAATAGAAAACAAAGCCTAGTTTAAAACATATAATTACCATATTCAACGTTTAAAAATTCAACACTGCGTCAAACCTATTCATAAAAGATAAAGATGAAATTAACCACACAAAGCTTTTTAATCTCATACCAACCCACATGAGTGGTGTCTACAATATGCATAAAATAGACAAATATGCATATGGATGTGGCTACAAATCATGTGAAGTGCAATTCCTCTTTGTTTGTATTAGAGTAAAACAGTGTCTGCATCAAGGGACATGCTTGCTTTTTTGTTATTTTTCTTTGTTTGGTCATTTTCTTTGCTATTTGCCTATGTTTGAAAATCGTATCCTTTCCATACCATACATAAATTTTTTATGTGTTGAGTATGTATATTTATCACGTAGCTATGTATAAATTGTTTTTGTTGTTTATCTCGGTCGATTATGTAGCTAATAGGTATACTAAGAAAACATGGGAAAAACTTAATCAACGATGATTAAGATTACATTTGAGGTCCAACTCATACCAGGAAAGCAAACAAAATCATACAATATTTTACTTTTACGTTAGTGATGTATACCAAGAAAAAATTACCATATTCAAATAAAAAATATAATCTGCTCAAATATGCCTTCACATCCTACCTAACACAGCTAACATCTTCAACATCCATTTCAGTTATTTCGCAATCTTCCTCGACATGGGTATCTTCTTCGATATAATCATTTGTCCATAAATCATGAAAACTTCTTAGTGGTGCTTTCATTATAACATACCAATTCAAAAAATCATTTTCTCCCGAATAAAATACTTGTCTTAACTACATTATATAGGCAATTTCATAACACGACCTTATGACAAACTTGCAACGACTTTGGGCCGTTGCAATATTGCAATGATTTTAGGTGGCTCTTTGTGACACGATGAGCAACGATGGCCATTTCAATATTGGAATGGTTTATGGGCAGTTGCAAACTTAAGTTCTACTACGCCTAAACACCATACGCCTAATACAATACACCCGTGCTCTCAAATTTTTTTACTCTCCCACTTCCTTTCCGATCTTTTTAAATGGTGAAGGGGGTTCCACCAGTCCTAAACCTAGCTCCACGTCCTCCTGCTCCTCTTCTTTGCTACCTACCCCGACCCATTTTCCTACTTCCTCGTTCGTCCTCCAGTCTCCCCTCATTTGTAATTTAGGTTTACCATTCTCCTTAGCAGCTGCTATCTTGAATATCCTGCATATTTTGCTATAGATTATAAATGTAGTTTTTAGAGAGATTTGTATCTCTATGGACAAACTAATATTTTTTTCAAGGTACAAATTTTCCAGTAGGAAGAATAATGTTCTCATCAGAAATGAGATTCCTATCTGAATCTCCAACGGAGCGAATCAGTTGTTTTCGTATTCTCAATGATGATGGTTATATACCTCCTGGTAGTTACTATCAAAAGGTACACTTAATTATAAAATTTTAGAATTCTAAGTTCTTTCCTTATGATTCCATTTTTATACATAATAGACTGTTTAGAAACAATATTGTTATGGCTTTAAACGGATAAACAGAGAAATGGCATTAAAAATGTACAATCATATGGTTACTCCCCAAGTTATGGACAACATATTTTATGAAGCATAGAGAAGGTATAATTTCATTTTACATGACTTCAAATGGAGAAGAAGTTATCAATATTGCATCTTCCTGGAACAATGTTAATTATATGAGCAAGCACAATGTATTAATATGGGAATATCTTTTTAGTTATTCTGTAAATATTCCCCAGGCTTCTTTTCCTAGTTTAGCTTATTTGTTATCAAGTTTAGCTTTGCTATATTTGCATAAAATCTGGCTGTACAAGGAAAGATATTATCAGACTATGTATATAAATAACAGGCTATGGCCAAAATCAATAAGAAGAAATAATAATTCCTCAAATCTCTTCATGGTTTCAAAATTCATCATGGTATCGAAGCAGAAAATCTAATACCCACCAACGACATATTTTTTTTTCTTCAACAGTTGAAACCTCCAATCTTCATACACAAAATCCGACTATCATCATCTCATCATGGGTGACGACAAGACAACGAAACCTCTCGACACCACATCTCCATACTACCTTCATCCCTCCGACGGACCACAAATCACAATCTGCCCTATTGTGTTACGTGGTGAAAACTACAATGAATGGGTTCGTTCGATGCGCAATAATTTTCGTGCAAAGAACAAACTTGGCTTCCTCGATGGAACCATAACTAAACCAGAGAAAGGACATCCATAAAAATTCTTATGGGAGACGGTTAATTCCACACTTGTAGGATGGATTCATAACACCCTTGATCCAGTTCTACGCTCATCCGTTCCCCAACCTGACGATGTGAAAGACATGTGGGATGATATTCGACAACGTTTCTCGATAGGAAACGGTCCTCGAATCCATGAGTTGAAGTCACTTTTGAACGACTGCAAGCAGCGTGACAAACCAGTAGTAAATTACTACAATGAACTACGAAAGATTTGGGATGAACTTGCGGGATACTCTACCGTCACGACGTGTACTTGTGCCGCTGCTGCTGAATATGCTAAAGCAAAAGAGAATGAACAAGTACATGACTCTCTTGTTGGTCTGGATTCTACTCTTTATGGTAATGCTGTTTCAAATATTCTGATGATGGATCCCTTGCCAAGATTAAACGTAGCTTTTGCTAAAATTGTGACTGAAGAACGTCACCAAACTGTTGCTCGGGCCCACGAAACCAAATCCGATGTTGTTGGTTTTGCAGCACAAGGGGCTGCTAGGGGGAGGAATGTTGCTCGTGCTAGTGAGCGTCCTCGAAGTAATGGCGTTTGCTCTCATTGCTCCAAACCTGGGCATCAAGAAGACAATTGTTTTCAAATAAATGGGTTCCCGGATTGGTGGTATTCCGAAAACCGCACCAATGGTGGTCAAGGTAGAGGCGGAGGCAGGTCTGGACGAGGGGGAGGAAGAAGTGCAGGCAGGAGTGTCCGTGGGCAGGTAGCACATGCAGCAGCCACCTCAAAACCTGCTGCCAGAACATGCTATGCTCAAGCCCACTTACAGGAGTCAGATCGTAGCGGGCTTCCGGGACTCTCGGATGATCAATGGACTACTCTTGTGAACATGTTTAACGCTTCAAAAGGGCAGGCTCCTTCGACCGAAAAGTTGAGTGGTAAGTTTGATTCTTCTGATCAATGGATCATCGACACAGGATGCTCGAATCACATGACTGGTAATGCAAGTTTATTTAGCAAATTTATTGATGTTTCTCCTACTTCCATTGGCCTTCCTAATGGAAAACAAACCATCGCTACTAAGGAAGGCACGATAACTTTGAGCAAAAATATGGTGCTAAGTAATGTGTTATATGTTCCAGATCTTACTTGTAATTTGCTGTCAGTGTCTCACTTGCTTGCGGATAATCATTATTTTGTTACTTTTACTGATAAGCTTTGCATCATACAGGACCACACTTTGAGGACTCTGATTGGAGCGGGTGAGCGATGTGACGGGGTTTATTGGTTTCACCCGCTGCGACAACTTCGAGTTTATCAAGCAACTATTGGAGACAAACGAGAATTGTGGCATCAAAGGCTGGGACACCCCTCTCGGAAAGTAGAATTTTTTTTATCTGATATTATTAAGAGTAAAGGAAATAAGGATGTCCATGAACCATGTGATATTTGTTTAAGAGCTAAGCAAACTAGAAGTATGTTTCCTTTGAGTAATAATAAAGCGGAAAATGTTTTTGATTTAATCCACTGTGATATATGGGGTGCGTATACTTCACCTGCTAGTTGTGGTGCTCATTATTTTTTAACCATTGTTGATGATTGTTCTCGAGTCGTATGGGTTTATTTGATGACTACAAAATCTGAGGTGCCTCAACTTATTAAAGATTTTTGTCAAATGGTTAAAACCCAATTTAGTAAGCATGTTAAAATTCTAAGAAGTGATAACGAAAAGGAATTTACTTGTCTTCATCGTTTCTATGCTGACAATGGTATTATTCACCAAACCTCTTGTGTTGACACTCCACAACAAAATGGGAGAGTAGAACGTAAACATAGACATATTCTTAACGTGGCTCGTGCATTACTTTTTCAAGCTAACCTTCCCATTTCTTTTTGGGGAGAGAGTATAATGACTGCTGCCTATGTAATAAATCGAACACCTACCCCTTTGCTTAGTGGAAAAACACCTCACGAAATACTCTTTGGTTCCCCTCCCATGTACGATGCCCTTCGTGTCTTTGGTTGTCTTTGTTTTGTCAAAAATCTACCTCGTGTGAAGGATAAGTTTGGTACTCGTTCTCGTCAATGTGTTTTTGTGGGGTACCCATTTGGTAAAAAGGGATGGCGCTTGTATGACTTAGAGAAAAAGGAGTTCTTCATATCTCGAGATGTCATTTTTTGTGAGAACCAATTTCCTTTTTCTGATGAAACTATCTTGAACAATACTGATAATAGTTTTGAGAATAAGGAGTACAATAACCCTATGGCTTATTTTGAGGATACTTCCTTAGCAAGGCAAAGTGAGGAGCACTTGGTTATGACAGGAGGAAATAACGACGAGGTTGAGGTGGTTGAGCAGCCCCTCAGATTGGCAATGACTGATGACGGGGCTGTGGAGGTTATGCAGCCTATCACACCACCTGCAGGTGGCAACTTGGAGGCTGTCCAGCAACTTGGTGTCGGTGCAACACTGAATAATGGAGAGATCATGAATGAAGCAAATGTTCCACAAGAAATGGGTAAGGGTCATCGAATAAAGAAACCTTCCAATAAACTCAAGGACTTCATCACCAACACCGTTCAAGTTATAAACCCTGTCACATCAACCTCAACTGCTCCATCAAAGTCCTCAGGTACTCCTTTTGACATTGCTTATTATGTAAATTGTGATAAATTTTCTGCGAGACACACCCGGTTTTTGGCAGCAATTACTGTAGGAACTGAACCGGCATCTTTTAAAGAAGCTGTTAAGGATCCTGGTTGGCGGAAAGCAATGCAAGAAGAAATAGATGCCCTTGAAAAAAAATGAAACTTGGACTTTAGAGGATCTTCCACCCGGAAAGAAAGCAATCGGGTGTAAGTGGGTCTATAAGATCAAGTATCAATCTAATGGTACAGTCGAACGATTAAAGGGACGCCTAGTAGCGTATGGGAATCGACAAGTTCCAGGAATTGACTTTAATGAAACATTTGCCCCTGTAGCTAAAATGGTCACGGTTCGAACATTTTTGGCTATAGCGGTGGCAAGAAAATGGGAACTGCACCAAATGGATGTGCATAACGCTTATTTACATGGAGATCTTGATGAAGAGGTATATATGCAACTACCTCCTGGCTTTAATTCTGCTGCTTCGGGTAAGGTATGTCGATTGCGAAAATCATTATATGGACTCCGACAAGCACCTCGAAATTGGTTTGCTAAACTCTCGACTGCTTTGAAGGATATTGGTTTTAAACAATCTTATGCTGATTACTCATTGTTTAGTTATTCCAAGGGTGATGTTGCTTTACATGTTCTTGTGTATGTGGATGACATTATAATCACTGGTTCTTCCTTAGTGGAGATCAGAAATTTCAAGCAACAACTAAGTGAGAGATTTCATATGAAAGACTTGGGTGTTCTCAAGTATTTTCTCGGCATTGAAGTAGCACGTGGAAAGGACGACTTATTTCTTTCACAACGCAAGTATGTTCTTGACATCGTAAGTGAGGCAGGATTACTTGGAGCTCGCCCAGCTTCTACACCCATGGAACAAAACCACAATCTCGCCACCACTAATGGCGTCGTCTTTGAAAATCCGGAGAAGTACAGGCGACTTGTAGGGCGTCTAATCTACTTGACGATTACACGACCTGAATTGTGCTATTCTGTACATATACTGGCTCAGTTTATGGGAAATCCTCGTGTTGAACATTGGGATGCAGCTTTGAGAGTTTTGCGGTATTTAAAAGGTTGTCCTGGACAGGGCATTTTGCTACGCGGGGAGAGTAATTTACAACTCTATGCCTTCTGCGATAGTGACTGGGCAAGTTGCCCTATGACTCGGAGATCATTGACTGGATACTTTGTTTTATTAGGCTCTTCTCCTGTTTCTTGGAAAACGAAAAAACAGCCAACTGTTTCCAGATCTTCGGCGGAGGCAGAGTACAGGTCTATAGCCACTACTATATGTGAGTTGAAATGGTTGAAATCCCTTTTGGCTTGTTTTGGGATACAACATGCGTGTCCCATACGATTGTTTTGTGATAGTCAAGCTGCTCTCTATATAGCGGCTAACCCGGTTTTTCATGAAAGAACAAAACACATAGAAATGGATTGTCACTTTGTTCGTGATGCCTTGCAAGATGGAATCATTTCTACATCTCATATTCGGACCGATGCACAGTTAGCGGATATTTTGACCAAGGCGCTTGGTAAATCACAATTTCATTTACTACTTCGCAAGTTGGGCATTTGCGATCTCCATGCTCCAACTTGAGGGGGAGTATTAATATGGGAATATCTTTTTAGTTATTCTGTAAATATTCCCCAGGCTTCTTTTCCTAGTTTAGCTTATTTGTTATCAAGTTTAGCTTTGCTATATTTGCATAAAATCTGGCTGTACAAGGAAAGATATTATCAGACTATGTATATAAATAACAGGCTATGGCCAGAATCAATAAGAAGAAATAATAATTCCTCAAATCTCTTCATGGTTTCAAAATTCATCACAATGTGCTCTTATTTGGTGTAAAGTTTGATTTTTTACTCAATTTATATTTGTTACGAGACTAGTATATACCAAAAGTCACATGACATGAGGTATAACATTGATGGAGCAATTACAAGATTTATGGCTGTTGTATTTAGTTTAAACGTAACCACCTTCAATTTCATCTAATATTACCAGTCCTACAGATGAGTGTTAAAAACACAGATTATTTTAAGAGTTTATAACTTAGTTGTGTTGCATAATTGATGAACTAGTTTTTGAATTCCAAATTTGCTATCACCCTTGACTAATATATCAAATACACAATAGTGCGAATAAAGATGAGATAGTTCATTGTAGTATATAGTTTTCAAGAACAAGAGTTGTTTAATTTTGTTAAAACTATTGTCTTCAAATAAGGCATTTATTCTGTCAAACCCTGCTCTTGGTGCCTTATAAGGCCATATATAGATCTATGTAATGTGAGTAACTGACCAGTTAATGTTTAAGTTTTTTTACAAACTGCTTTTTATTAGTATTGACATGGTAGAGAGTATTATTACTTTCAGACTAGGTTAACTACACAACTCTATTACTATCTATTCAAAGTTTTTTTTATATGTCAAAATTTCAATTCACGTAACAAGTTTCACTTTACCCTTAGAAAATTAAAACAACCACTATCAAATTAGTCAGCCCTAAAACAATGTTAGCAGCAGTGTTTTGGAAACCAGACCCGGCCGCGGTCGGACCGCGAAAAATCATGGGCCGTAGACCCAACCGGTCCGGAATCCAATTGAACCGTTCATATTCCTCAACCTTCGGCTGAACCAGATAAACGAGGTTGAACCGCGTGAAAGAAAACTAACCGACCTCTCTCATCTCTTTCATCGCGTTTTTTTTACGCTCAAAGTAAAAATGGCAGAACCCTAAATCGGTCAAAACCTGAAGCTCCTCCACTGCCGCAAGCTGATCCCCCCACTTCAATCGCAATCTATTGCCTCAATTCCATTGCAACCCACTGCATCGGCCTCCATTATAACCTGCTTTGCTGACGAATTTAGGTAATTGGGTGTTTTTAGTTGCTTTGATTTTTGTAGTAGGTCAGTGATTTCTGAAATTGATTTGAAATTGGGTTATCGATTATTGTAAAAACTTAGATGTAAGGCTTTTCGCAACCTGGGTTATCGAATAGGAAAATATGACAAATTTTGATGGGATAAAAATATATACAGAGCTGACCTTTAGTGAAACAGCAAGGGCTTCAATCGCAACCTGGGTTGGATAGCAAGATACCTAAATCTGATGTGAACTAAGCTTTATTTACCATAGAAAATTTGCAAGAATTAATAAAAATGTACTAAGCTTTGGGATTTGAATACACAGTTTCAGTTTTCAAGTTAATATAAACAATATGAATTGAATAAAATCAACAGTTTCAGTTTGCAATAGAATCAACGTATCATCAAAATCAATAGAATCAATAGTTTCAGTTTGCATACATCATTATGGACCATGAATATATAACCGAGCTTTGTAGTGTTTGAGTGTGAGATGTAGTTTGAAACCTTTTTGCAGTTTTTGGGTTGTTATTTTGAAGTTTATTGTATATGCAGACTGCAGTTTATTCGGTATTGTATATGCAGACTACAGTTTATTCAGTATGTGGTCCGTGTTATTGAAAGTGATTGTGATTATTATGTATAAAAAGTGTGGAGTTTTCATTATATCAAGATTACAGAAAAGGTGTCATGTTGGCCAATGTTTCTATCCTATTTACTTACATGAGAACTGATTATGGTACTTAAATGAGAACTGAATATAATTTTTGACTTATGCAGGGCTGTAAAACCTTTGTTTTGTGAATATCTTCATACATTATTAAACTTGTTATATAATCTACATTTTAAATGTATAAATTATTAAAAAATAAAAATGCACGGCTCCGACGATCCGACCGGTTCAACCTTCGGAGTCTTGAACCTTGGAGCGTCACGGTTCGACTTGCGGTCCGGTTCTTAAAACATTGGTTAGCAGAGACGAGAAAGAGTTCAGTGGACTCGGAGGTGGTGTTTGGCTTGGATTACGTAGAAATGGATCACACCTTGGGTTTGGGTCTTCTTGGGTCTAGATCCAAACCTGAAAAAAGAGAAGCATTGTAGAAACTGTGGATTTATCCATCGTGCCACGTGGTGAGGACCGGACTATAGAATCCACGGTCATTGCAAATTCTAGCAAGCTTTCTGCTGCTAAGTTGTTTGTTTGAGCTTTTTGACCATCAATTAATTGATATAATGCATGCATGGATTTAATTACAATGCTGCAATAGTTGTTTGCTACATATTCGAACCTAAAGTAAAATCACAAACATAACAAATACATAATCATAATTACAATACAGCAACAATAGCTATAGTGTATATGCATCATGCAAGTAAGAAAGAAGTTAAAAGAAAGGACATCAAAATCACAACCATTGATTATTCTTATGAGCTTGCATTATCCTTTTGTTTCTTTTTTTTTGTTTACTTATAATTTAATATTTTTTTCAGATAATAATCAGAAGAAGATGAAAGACTTTGATATTTCTTGTATCAATGGCCTGGAACCACACGTACAAGTGTTAAAGACGTTTATGCAGTTGGCGATGTTCAAGATAACAAATATCATCAAGCTATAACTACTGCTAGATCTGGTTCTTTTTCAAATTTTTTGTTTTACATATATACTTTACATATTCTTTATTGTTACCACAATCATCATCGACGAAGATGTTCAAAGAAATAACGTCGAGAATCATTGATGTGAAAGCTACGATAAGTGAAGCTGAAGAATAGTGACATCATGTGAAGTACGTTAGCATAAGTAAAACATGATGCTCTAGAGCATCGATGTCATTTTCCAGAAGGAAGAAACGGTCTTTTGCTACGTCGACGCCATCACAACTAAGTAATACTATGCTACTGCGTTCCAACAACCACTGGATATTGACGTCGAGACTCGTGATTTCCGAAACAATGTTGAATGAAGCCATATACTATCAATGTCGACGTTACCAATGTCAACCATTCTTAATGCTGCTTGTGATCAGAGTTATTAAGTACTGATGGTGTTTTCCATCCCAACATCGCTGCTCATCGAAACTGCATTATAAAGGGAAACACAAGCTATGAATGTTGCCGAGGTTCGATACTATTACAATGTCGACTCTTATGAACATGCTTGGAAGACACCATACATCTACATGGGAAATGTTGATGATTGTCATTTCTAGGTGTAGTCAATGCCGCATTTCATTGGTTGCTGTGTACCGACGTCGAGGATTATCAATGTTTCCATTACGCTAAAGCAAACTACTATGTCAAAATGCTTTTCTATGCCCACATCGCTCTTAAATAGTGGGTAATGCCGTCAGCCATCAATCAAGAAGATCATAGGGTATGAAGTCGTCATCACCGACAACCATTGTCAATGTCGAGAATCATCAATACTAATAAGATTCGTTTAAGCCGCTTCCAACGAATGTCATTTTTCATTAGTGCTACTGCATCATGATTACATGAGAGTTGGTCAACATAATAGATGCCACCAATGTCGAAGCCAAGCTATGTGAACACAAGAATGTTCGACCTTGATGCTCAACAATGCTGCTAATGTAAAAACCGATGAAATATCAACCTTAATTGTCGGCGACACCGATACTGTCGAAGCTAATGATTGCCGAAGCTTGCCACTTGCTGAACCCTATAAATATGGACCTAGGGGCTTCGTGGAAGGGGCCGAATTCTCTTAACTCATTTCTTACCTTTTCAACTTTGTAAACCCTAAATTAATTTGGGGATTTGTAGAACCTATTGCACTATTTGAACCTTGTACACATAAGGATTTGAAAGTTAAACAAGTGTATAGCATATCATATTAAATTGTTTTGAGCCAGTGACTTGAATGATCAATTGACTTTGCATATTGGACTTTGGACTTGAACCTTGGCAACACATTTGACATTTGACTTTGACTTCAAACTTACCTAAGCTTATATAACTTTGACTTCAAACTTTCCTAAGCTTATATGACTTCGACCATGATGACAACATTAAGGAACACTATGAAAGTTCTCTTTGAATCGATGACTTCGACAAGCCTCAACAAGACCTCTCATTGATTAGCTCTATTTCTTAATCACCTTTGGGGTTAGCAAATTTATTCGTTAACATTTTGTCCCTAGAAGGATGGCTCGAACCTTTGACTTCGTTAGAATCTCAAGTGGAACTATCCAAACCAGCATATTTAGGGCATAAAGAACTTTCCTAACCAAGCATATCACATTCCAAGATCACCAACCTTAATCCTTAGCATCATGCCATTTAATTGTGTTAAGATGTTTGAACAGGGTCTTCTGGACCTCGAATTATTAGGCTAACCTATCAAGTTACTAATGACCTTCAACTTCATGAAGAATAAGTGTTGAGATTAACAGCCTTGAAAATTATAAATGAGAAGAAGCAGGCAGCCCTTTATGATCCAGACAATTGGAGCATAAATCCATTTCATATAGGCCCTACTCCAATTTTTGCCTTGGGAAGAGAGAGCTCGAAGAAGGATAATTTGTTCCTAAAGATAAGGAGGGCCATCCAATTCCAAGCCAAGGAGGTATATTTGAGAAAGAGATAACATGTGATTTTGACATGTTCGCTTAGAAATGGTATAAGGTCACGAGTCATTCATTGACCCTGAATGAAGTTCAAAGGACATCAAAGAGGAAACTAATCGTAGAAGATGGGATACTTATAGCAAGTAGGAAAAGGGTTTTAAGCATCAACCAAGAAGGCTAGCCTCCAAATCACGATGTCCAAAAGATTGCATTCTCACCACTTCTCTTGAAAGCATCTAGGACTAAGGATGAGCTAAGTTGTTGACCTTCACAAAAGAGGAGACCCAAGTTCGAAAGGAATCATAGAAAGTCATATTGTCACTATCACCTTCAAATGGTCATGATACCAGTCAATGCTGGAGCTTGGAAGGAATGATCATCGATTTTCTAAGGCAATGAAAACTCAACTAGTTTGTACAAAGATGTAAAGTCAATTATCAATAAAGATTTTCTGAACAAAATAAGTGTACCCGCATAGTCATCAAAGGCTCATGACCGCAAAGGCCCAAGGCCATCAATTGCCCCAGCCATCAAAGGCTCATGACCGTAAGAGGTCTTTGGCCATTAAAGGCCTAGCCATCAAAGGCTCATGACCGTAAGAGGTCCCTGGCCATCAAAGGCCCTAAGCCTTCAGTGTCACCATCAAAGGTCTCACTAAAGCGTCGTCTAGAGGGTCGGAATAAGCCTTTAGTGCTGCCATCAAAGGTCTCACTAAAGCACCAGGAATGCCTTCAACCCCTGCCTACGTGGCCTAGTTGAAACACCTCCTAGAGGGAGGATGGAGTAAGCCTTTAGTGCCATCATCAAAGGCCTTACTAAAGCTCCAAACTAAGCCTTCAGTGCCGTCATCAAAGGCCTCACCGAAGCACCACCTAGAGGGAGGCCGGGTAAGTCTTTGGTTCTGCATAAAATAGTTAACCAAATGCACCAGACAAGTTACCCAAGTCATTATCTATGACGATGGTATGAGTTCTGATCCAAGTAAAGATCATCATTTAAGATGGTGTCAAACAAAACTATCAAAATCAAAGCCAAGTAGTGTTCCCAATCTATCAATATCCTAGCCAAGAAGTGCTTCCTATCAATCCATCTTCTAGATGAAGGTCTATCAGATTGATCTAAATATGCTCGCAAGCAAAGGCATCGTCCAGTTACCAGAAAAAGATTTCTGATCTTAAACTATTATTACTAGGTATGGATTTATGGTCTTCTTTCAGATATAGATTGCTAGTCTTCTATTATTATTGCCAAATATGGATTTCTCGTCTTTTTTCATGTATGAATTTCTAATCTTCTATTATTATTGCTAGATATGGATTTCTGGTCTTCTTTCAGGTATAGATTTCTAGTCTGTTATTAATACCAAATTTGGGTTTCTAGTCTTCTTCAATTTCAAGATTAAGTTTCAAGGCTTCTTTAAGCCAGTTTTCAACTCAAATTCATTTAAGGGGAATCTTTGTTACTAAAGCAAGCTTCCAGATATTTAAATCGAGCTTAATCAGTAAGATTCTTGATTCTCTATGCAAGCAAAAAGTTAATCTACACATTGGAAAGCTCAAATATAGAAAATTAAAATACTAATCATCAAGCAATTTCAGATGAAAATCAAAATTCAGTTCATGATTATATACCCTACATTCGAGGTAACATTCATTCAATTGTAAATTTACTTACAATCTAATACATTATGTACAAAGTGGCAAGTACAAAAGTCAAAGATAAAGAAAACTAGTTTAAAGCAAATCATAATTAAAGTTCGAGGTCTTGTGTAGCCTCCTCTAAATCCCTGGCAATTATGGGGTCACCAACATAGTGAATAGCAGCATTCGAAAGTTCTTTGAATTTCTTTTCCTTTTTTCGAACAATATTTGCATCATCAATCGAAGCAACCTGAATATTCAAAGTGCATTAGAGAGTCTTATTGGCTCTTTGTAAAGTTTTGACTGTGTTATTCAACTCTTCAGTCTTCTGTTTGAAAGTATGTCTATCATGCTCGAGCTTTTGAAATTTGCTCTCATATTCGCTTATATGCTAAGATACTTTCTCATCCCATTTCCTACCAAAATGTTGTATGACCTCAAATATGACCTTTTTGCTCCATGTCAAGATTGTTTCATTGCTTAAGCCCAAAGGCGGGTTTAGCAAAGTAGGGAATTCTTGGCTCGTCAAAGAATGAGATCTAATAATTCTCCTGGAAGAGGGAGGTAAGAAGGCCGGCTTCGCCCTCACTTGCAATGAGCTCTAATGATTGACAGTGAACTTGACTCTTTATTAAGTCTACTTCAAGATCCTTTATTCCCTGATGTAATTTAGCTATCTCTTCATCAGCTTCGATTGAAGGATCAGATTCATAAATCGAGTTAGTTTTCTCTTTTAACGCTTGAAGCTCTTTCTTCTTTTCTTTAAGCTGCTCCTCAATGCAAGCAGTCATTTCCTTGTAAGTCATAAATGCTGATTTCAATATGAAGTAGTTCATATGCCACTCTTATAGTATAGGATTATTCAGGAATTGCGAAGTTGAGTCATCTTGGGATGATCGTTTTTCTTTCATATAAGTGAGCAACCTGTCCTTAATTCCAATGATTTGCGATGCATCTAGAGAATCTTATGTACGCACTAATTAAGTTTCCCATTAAGAATAAGGAAGACAAGAATTAATATATGGAGAACAAAATTTTCTATTGATAATAAGTAGAGTTCACAAGTAATACAAAGTTAAAGTTACATCGCAATTCTATTTTCAAGAAAATTTCATCAACATTCAAAGTTTCGAGATTGCGGCTTTGGCCTTTTCAAATTGCTTAGCAGACAATGTAAGTATAGAATTGAAGGAGGCCTTATTTCCTTCCAGGGTATAAACAGGAGTGAACCAATGATAGTCCCATTCACCAACTAGAGGGCTATTACAACCGCATATTAATTTCGCTAAGTAGGATCGGATTTCGCTAAGTAATTTCTCCTTCTCATCACCCAGAAAGTCAAAGCGAAAATGGGAAAACCACATATAAATTTCTTGTAAATCTCTAAGGTAACAGTGTCTTACCAATTGTGATGTTTTGAGAATCGAAGATTTTTCCTTAAAATCCCCACTCAACTTGAAAATTTTACTCAAGAGATCCCTAAAGACTAGACTGCATGAGAAGCCTTTGATCTGTATAGCATGTTAAAATCATACTAAGGATAAGAAAACTAAAATGATGAAATCCATAAGTAAACAAAGTAACATATCATTATTATACAATCATTCAGGTTCATATAGAATCAATTTCTTATACATTTTGTCAATAAATCTCTTCCTATTATACTTATGTTTTTCAGGAGGAAGAGAGCGAGAAGAAAGAGGAACATGAGCAACACTAGAAAGATTCCAACATTCTTCGGGATGGGGATCAAACACATACTCGCCCAAATATCTATAATGAAAGCGTTTGAGCAAGCCTCCGTAGTTGTCACCTAAGTATGAAAAATCGACAAATTTACTCCTGCAATAATCATTATACAAAAACTCCAACATGGTGTTTCTGTCATCAATTAGCATCTAAAAGAGGGTCAGCAGTTTGAAATTTTCTTTCACAAGCGTTTATCGGTGATGACGAGCTTTCCTTGTCCGAGGAGCAATTTCATTTTCTTTGAAATACCTTAATCTCGATGTGCTCCTAGCAAGCTTCTCATATTTTTCAAATAACTTATTATAATCCTTTGTTTATTTGTTCGTTATTCAAAGCGATCTTTGTCCTATTGTTTCTTCTCGAGCATGACGTCATAAAGATATTTTGATTTTTTCCTTAAATAAAGTTGTTAATGTATTAACTAAAGGTTACCTAATAATTTTTGAAATGCAATGGGCTAAGGGAGCCCTGCCCATTTTCATTCCAAATAGACAATTACAAACCAGTTTCAAATACAATAACATTTCATCATGAATACATTACTCTATTTCATAATAATCAGACTCTAAACTTTATAACAAGATTCTTGAAATCAAATTTCATCTCATAAGTCATCTCAGCCTTCTTATTCTTGATAATATTTTCTTGTTTATTCTGCTATATAAAGTTGCTGCAGTTTCATTCTTCGATTCAAAAATTCTGTTATTTCTTTCTTTCCACATCTCATAAGCAAAAGTCTTCAATATTATCAAGATAATTATTGCTTTTGGTGTCCTCCATCTTGTTGCCTTGTATATATTAAACCACTCAATTCTTGAATTTTTCCTTGGCTTGTGATAATTTCCATTTGCTATAAGTTTGCACCAGATTTCATATGCATAATTACACTCAAAGAATAAGTGTGTATTTGTTTCAGGGTGATTATTACATAATACATAGTCTTTATTATTTATTACTCCCAGGCTCATCAATTTCTGCTTTGTATTAATTGCATTAGCCATTATTTTCCACAGTAGCATATTTTCCTTTGCAGGAGAATTATCCATCCATATTCTTGAAGCCCATGGAAAGGTTTCATCATTTTTAATGTCCAAAAGAGCTTTGTAAACCAGAGAGATTGTATGCTTCTTTCCTTTAATTGTCCAGAGTACTTTAAGCTTTGCAGATGGTAGTGGCAGAGTACATAAGGATTGCTATAACTTTCTAACATGACTTGGACTTGAACTACAAAAAGGAAGGTTTATTGATTCTTCAGCAATATAAGAAGAAACTTTTGCCTTTAAAGGAATTCCAGTCTGCATCATTAGTGAGTATGGTAAGATTTCCTGTATAATTATACCAGTTTTTGCCCAAGGTGTTGTCCAGAATAGTAGATCACAATGCTCTAAAGGATTACACTGTATTAATGGTAGGAATGTCTTTCTGAGATGTAGTATATTTCGCCAACTCCAGCTAACAACATTGGGAATATTCATTGTCCAAAAGTCTTTACCCTTTATAAGATTTTTTGTTACCCACTGTGTCCAAAGGTCTTCCTTATTTGATAATATTTTGTCAAAATAGACTGAGATAGCAGCAATATTCCATAGTTTTATATTTGTTATACCTAGACCCCCTTTATTCTTAGGCAATTGAATCTTCTCAAAAGATATTGGTATGAGCTTTTTGGAAAAAGGACCCCATTTATTCCATAGTTTACCTAATAATTGAAAGCATTTGCATAACGAGATCCATACCTAAGAGAGCGAAACTGTTGATGATGAGATTTTTTTTCTTTATCTTTGGACTTTTGGCCTTGAGAAGCACTGCCTATCTTGGGAGAACAATTTTTTGGAAGATCAGATAAGTTAGTAGCTTCAGCATTGTGGACAGTTGAGTCGAAGGCTTCACTAGATCCATCCTTATCACATAGCACTCCAGAAAATCCCACTCCATCACCTTTATTACCTCCACCATCACCTTATCATCATCATCACGATCGTCTCCGTCATCGTGATCGTTATTGTCATCATCATCGTCTTCCTCTTCATCAAGTTTTGGCTCTTCATTAACAAGAGCATTGTAGAATGTTAGCCGCTTTCTAACGTCAATTTCTTCCTTGATAGGGAATTCTGCTTCAAGAGCCTTCTTTTCCTTTTTTATCCTGAGACTGAACTTTCTCTTACACTCGTTCAAGGCTGGAAGAAACTGAAAGTCCAAGTCTAGGCATTTTCGAATGTTATTGGAATATGCTACATACAAAGCATCTTCATAGCACTTCTTAGTGATTTTGGAAAGAGCAACCTTAAGAAAGGAAGTGACCTTTTCCTTGCATCATTGATAATGTCGTTTGAATAATCTAAGATGCAACACTTCCTTTGCAGTTGGTTTTCTAGCAATTTTTTCTTCTTGATTAGCTCAGAGTTTTCCTTGGCAAGCTCAATATTTTCCTTGATCACCCTCTCAAGATATGCTTTAAGTCTGTTAGACGACTTAAGGTCAGCTTCCAAGTTTTTTTATCCTTTCTTCTAACAACTGCCTTTCTTTACTCTCTTCCTTAAGGAATGAAGCAAGCTTGCCTTTTTTTCAAGGATCACCTCATCTTTCTCCACAGTAATGTCAATCATACTATTTCGAAGCCAGAAGATCTTTTTTTTAAGCTCAACCACATCATTGGACGGCAATTGAGAGGCATCTTGGAGAAGAAGCATGTGCTTTCCCACGTAGAATACTTAGCTTTTCTAAGTTAAAACGTAATCTATAAAGTTAAAATTAATTAAATAAACACAAAGAAACGTACCGATAGAAGTTGTTTGAGGATCAGAAAAAGGTGGTCATTAGAATAAATTGGAGGTTGCGGTGATCCAAGAGAGGTGATTGAGTGAGACCGAATGGCCAATTGGGCAAGTTCCTAAAATTCATTGAAGAAGTTCGAGTTTGAGTCCTCGAAGGAAGTGGATCAACTAGAGAAAGAATTAGACCGAGTTTAGTGCACATGCGGCTGATTGACGTTGGGGATGTTGGTAATGTAAAACTAAGAAGGGGGTTGGAAGTTTGAGCCTCCTTGGATATCTCAGTTTGAGTCTCTTTGGGCTTTTTTGAAGCTTTGTCCAAATGTGTTGCTTTGGGACTTGGATCAATATTTACATGCCCCGTCTCATCTATGACAACGGCGGTGAAGTAACCCATAAGTTTGGGCCTTTTATGTTGGGGAAGAAAAGGAGCATCAATAAAAACATCATCAACCATTTCATCTTCATCTAATTCTTCAATAGCTTATGCAATGGAATCTTTAAAGGAAACAGTTCTTGGTTGGTTGAGACGAAGCTAGAACTTTATCTTTACTTTTTCTCTTTTTGGAAACTTTTTCTTTAACCTTTGTTTCCTTAGGAGCGATAACAAGAGCAGATGAACCTAAAATGAATGTAAAGTTAGTAAGCTAATAACATTAGAAATTCCATTTTCAGCTATATTAATACTTACCAGCAGTATCAGGCATAACCGGAGAGTTAGAGGTAAGGATTTTGACTTGCCCATCACTAATGAGCATCCTCCTCTAGCATTAAGTTTAACCTTTGGGGGCTCTCCCAAGACCTTATGATAATCCAAAATGATGAAATACTTATGGAGTTTAGCCGAAGTCAGTAATCTAAGCCTATTCCCCATGCATTTTTCTGCTTTAGTTAAGGATAGCACGATTTCCTAGTCTTTAGGTTTTAACTATTTAGGAGCAGAATCTAGAAAGAAGCATACATTAGTAAAAGCTAATGAGTGAGCATGGTATAAAAAACAATAACAATAACAACTTACTTAGAGTAGAGAATGTCCTTCTAATGTTAGAAAAACATTTGACAAAAAAGTATTAAGTCTCATATTCCCTTGCTTTGTTAACACCTTCAAACATCATGCTTTTTGGGTAAGGACGAATGTAGTATAGTTGACGATATCAGCGCCGAGGGAAAGTAGCTTCGCTTCCTTAGCCATAACCTCTAAGAAGGTTAGATATGTGTATGAGTTGGGCAGAAATTGGATGGGAGCAATATCTAAGTGCTCCAGATATCTTTAAAGGAAACCTGGAAATGGAAGATAACCAGTCTGCCAAATATTACTTTGGTGAAGGCAAAGTATCCCTCAGGTGGATTGGTAATACTATTCGAAGGACCTGCATAATTGGCTTCTATTCCAGTAATGCCAAATTGTTCAAGAATAAAATCCACTTCTTTCTAGGTTGTTATATACGATGAATTTAAAAGATTATCTTCTTTCTTGCCAAATGGGGGTGAAGGTTTGGGCCCCTTGATGGGCTTCTTAGTAAGCTTCATGCTAATATGTTGACCTTCCATTAACCTGCGAGGTGATATTATTCTAAATTTGACAAATGATCATGTTCATGTTATAGAAAATTTAATATGTTGCTGTCAAAATAATCTATTATTATCTAAATGACAAAGTTTGAACTAGCTATGAGGAAATAATCCTTAGATAGTATATGCCAAATTTGTTTGTAAATCTAAGTTTCAATTTTAATAAGAGAGCCCCATTAGAGAACAATACAAAAGTTGAGTAAGAATGGACATGTAAGACCAATAAACTCATTTCAACCACGCTGTGTAACTTATGATTTAAATTTCTAATAAGCTTTGCAACTATAATTAACAACGAAGTAATAAATGTCGTCGACATTAATGAGTAATGGAAACGTAGAATGTCGGCAAGTTAACCGGTTAAATAGCTCATAATGTGTCAAGAAAGATAGGTTGTAGGTAATGGCGTCGAATGAAGTTTAATTTATGACCAAGTACCCACGAAACAATAACGATAAGCAAGAAGCTCTCCGATTTTAAATTAAGACTTTACGAATCAATGTCAAAAGCAAGTGACATCGACCATGATTGAATGTCACCTCCTTTAACTGGTATATGTTTTCTCTTAACAATGGAAAGTTATCATATCTTACCTTAATCACTAATACTATAAATATGGTAAGTTATCAAAATAAATCATTAACAGAGAGTATTATTGACATCGTGACACATGCTAGTGCCGCAATATCGACTTTAATTAATACCCAAGACTATTGATGTCTTATTCTAATAATGACGACATTTATAATCCTATGTGGATCACTAACATTAATAAGTAACGATGACGGGAGTTAATAAAAATGAATTGTATGAGAAGTAATAGTGGTTAGGTGACATCAATAAACCTAAGTCAAGAGTTATAAGCGACAACAAGTATCACAAAGCATTAATGAACACTTCTACTACAGTTAAAAATTGAAGTAATGAAAATCGTCGACATTAATGAATGATGACAACATGAGTTAATGTGATTCAGTGAGTGACGACATCAACTGTAATTAAATAACTCTGTAACTAATTGGTATACACTATATTTCGACAATAAAAAGTTACCGCATCATATCTTGATCAATAGTAGGTTAATGAAGGGTCTTATCGACGTCGAGGGTCATTCCAGTATTATAACATCAACGTTAATTAAAAATAAAATTGTCTATGTCGCATCTAATCGATTTAAGTGTCATAATAATATAGACATTTGTAATTCTGGATAGATTACTCACAATATATAAGTTTTGAGTCAAAAACGAAAGCAAATGAAATAACAAGATAATATAACGTTATGTCGATTTTGAGTATAATGACAACGTCGCTGAATGTCAATGTCAACATCATTGTATTGACGTCGTGAATAAAGTATTGAGTTTCAGGCCTATTATGTTGCTTTACCAGTTTTACTACCAACATCGATTGATATCAAGGTCTATTTTTGCGACATAGAAACATTACACCAATGAATTAACAGCTACAAGGTTAATTAACCTACTTCAAGTTTATCAATTGCATCCTGAGCGACGACACCGACACAAGTCTAAGTAGTAAAGAGTATGGGTTTGATATGCTACCTATTTCGTCATAAAATAGAAATTGTCCAAATCCCCAAATCAACATCCCTAAGAAACTAATCCAATATTACGGAAAGTTAATAATAACAATTCACAGCGAAATTTGAGTTATTAGGACAGATAATTGAACTCGATTGCTGATTTCAAAAGTAATAAAATTCGAGAAAAACCCTATTTATGATTCAGTATAAAATTTATGAAAACTAATTTATAAGTTAATTGAACGAATGTTGTAACTGGGGTAGAAAATTGCTATTAAAGAGCTTGAGTTTGCAGCAGATTTTGAGAATTTAATTGTTTTTTGAAGTTTTAGAAATCGCTGGTAAAGGAGGATAGGAAGAGAAGCTTACGTATTTATAAGAAGAAATAAACAAATGGGTGTCATTGGATTTGATTTAAATGTACGGATAGATCAATATAAGAAGACCAAAAGGTGGAAAAAAGGATGACATCGCGAATATTGACTTAAAAAGTCAATGGTTTCTTTACACTAGGGGGCAAATGTTACCGCTATCATCATCACCGAAGATGTTCAAAGAAATAATGCCGAGAATCATTAATGTGAAAGCTACAATAAGTGAAGCCGAAGAATAGTGACATTACATGAAGTCCATTAGCACCAATAAAGCATGATGCTCTGGAGCATCGATGTCGTCTTCCATAAGGAAAAATTGATCTTTTGCTACATCGACTGCCATCACTACTAAGTAATACTATGCTACCGCATTCCAACAACCACTGGACATTGACGTCGAGACTCATGATTTCGGAAGCAATGTTGAATGAAGCCATATCCTATCAATGTCGACGTTGCCAATGCCAACCATTCTTAATGCTGCTTATGATCAGAGTTATTAAGTACTGATGGTGTTTTCCATTCCAGTGTCGCTGCATATCGAAACTGCCATATAAAGGGAAACACAAGTTAAGAATGTTGCCAAGGTTCGATACTACTACAGCGTCAACTCTTATGAACATGCTTGGAAGACACCATACATCTACATGCGCGATGTTGATGATTGTCAGCAACAATGTCCACAGGTGCAGTCGATTTCGCAATTGATTGGCTACTGTGTAAGGACATCGAGGATTATCAATGTCGCCATTGCACTAAAGCAAAATAATATGTCAAAACATTGTTCTATTCTCACATCGCTCTTAAATAGTGGGTAATGCCGCCAATCATCAATCAAGAAAATCATAGGGTATGAAGTCATTGCCGTCGATAATCATTGTTAGTGCCGAGAATCATCAATACTAATAAGATTCGTTGAAGCTGTCTCCAGCGAATTTCGTCTTTCATTAGTGCTGCTACATCATGATTACCATGATAGTTGATCAACATAATAGAAGCCACCAATGTTTAAGCCAAGCTATGTGAACATAAGAGTGCCGGCCTTGATGCTCAACAATGCTGCTAATGTCGAAGCCGATGAAGTGTCAAACTTAATGTTCGATGACACTGATACTGTTGATGCTAATGATTGTCGAAGCTTTCCACTTGCAAACCCTATAAATATGGACCTGGGGGCTTCGTGGAAGGGGCCGAATTCTCTTAACTCATTTCTTACCTTTTTGACTTTGTAAACCTTAAATTGATTTGGGGATTTGTTGAACCTATTGTACTATTTGAACCTTATACACATAAGGATTTGAAAATTAAAAAAGTTCATAGCATATCATGTTGAATTGTTTCAAACTTGTGACTTGAATGATCAATTGACCTCACATATTCACTGTTTGAGCTATTTGGACTTATACTTGCATAGCATACTTGACTTTGAACAGATACTTGCATAGCATATTGGACTTCGGACTTGAACCTTGATAACACATTTGACATTTGACTTCGACTTCAAACTTACCTAAGCTTATATGACTTTGACCATGACAACAACATCAAGGAACACTATGAAAGCTCTCTTTGAATTGATGACTTCAACAAGCCTCAACAAGGCCTCTCATTGATTAGCTCTATTTCCTAATCATCTTTGGGGTTAGCGAATTTATTCATTAACATTTATATTTACTAAAAATAAGTTCTATCAAATCACTTAAGCAAATGTTATTTCTTCAGAGAATCTTATATTTGCCTTTTTTCCACATTGACATTTGTGATAATGAATCTACAACTAGGAAATTATTAATAGTTTGTACTTTGTAGTAGTAATTAGCTCAAAGCAGTTGAATTAAATATAACTAATGAATATAATAATTATATTAATGAGCGATAGAGACTCGTACGTAAAGCACTATAATTTTTTATCCTAAGATGTAGACTTGTAACGGTGTTTACTGATATCTCAGCTTGCTACACTAATCCAGAATTTTTGAACACTTTACATCAACCTACTATCTGTGATCAGTTAAGTCTTACATGTTTTACTTGTGAATGTTAAATCATGACAGCACACAAATATCAGGTTGTTAGAGCTGCTTATTCACATAAAATTGACAAAGAAAAATGCATGTGCTATTACTTAGTTTGGAGATGTTGCCATGAGTGAGCTAACATACATAGATAGGAATTTATCATGGTAGGGCTATTACTTTTGTTTCTATCTTTTTCTGCTTTTTTGCATAAATTTTGCTTAGTTACTAATAATATCATGGTAGATAAACACTTGTGAAGATTCTTAGCTAATGGTCTTTTGATAATTGAAATATTCTTAAGAATTCTTATTAACATTATGTGCATCATTGGTGTATAAAGTTACAAACTTCATGTTGTACCTAATCAGAATTTCTTGTTCTTAGCTTAAAAACGATTTTCAGAACTTAGATTTATAATAGAACTTCAAGTTAGTTGAGAATTTAACAAACAACAATAAATATATGGTGATTTTCACATTGAATTGCACACTTAGATTGGTTGTTTTAAAGCTTATTTTACTATTATATTTTGAAGGGGTGTACCCTTTTGAGATTACTAGCATGCATCTAATATGGTTAGAAATATTCCAAACAAAATACCTGAAACTAAGAATTGAGGGAGGGTGTATTGTTAAGTTATATTATTTTATTTATACTCCTTACTTATTGTAAATTTTGATGAATAAGTAATTCCACTGTACAAGCATGTAAAGATGGTACACAAATTGTGCAAATTATATGGAGACAACAAGTTCACTTACAATTGATTGCCACAATTTTAGTTAGAGAATAATAAAGATCCGATGTGTAACGACTGGCATTTTCGACCCATGAATGTCCACAATAATACATCCACGGTATTCACGTGTCGAGTACTCAAGTGCCGGTAAGACAAATTGTTATGGTGAAATAAAAAGAAAACGAACAAGGAAGAAGAAAACAAAACATTAGAACTCGCCAGCGGAACGGTAATATATAATATCAAAAGAATAGTACAAAGGGTTACTACGATATAGAAATTTCAAAGTTACAAAACCCAAGTACTATCATTTGCCTGGACGGTTATGATAGCCTATCCTCACAAATGCCGATACATCAAATAGTTATGTAGCGGAAATAAGAATATTACGGTAGTTGAAACATCCAGCTCGTCTTCTCAAGCTCCAATGAACATCAACAAAAATATGGCTTTCTTAAACTACTCGAAAGAGCATGGGAGGAATTAGGAAAATCAAAAACCAAGCGTCAAACATAGTCTGGTACGAGAAACTCAAGAAATATGTGATCAACATATAGCAGTACTTCTGAGACTGCATGGAATGCCATAACGGTTATCCCCTCAAAAGAACCACCATCTAATAGGTACATAAGGTGAAATAATAGATAATGTCTATGGTGTAGAATATAAATATTATAACATAGCTGGAATGGTTACATTGGTTACATTCAACACCATATTAGGAGTAAAATTAAATTCGATAAGGAACGTTCACATAATGAATTTTCCATGGAGATCTCTCCGGTGGAGCCAGATCCAATCTCCTGTACAAGGTTCAAAAAGTACATCTGAACGATGTATATCTCTAGATAAAATATACCAACACAAGCGGCCCATGCCCGAACATAAACATGAATAACGTGAACAATATCATCAACTCCCGCTGGCTAATAATCAATAAGTATCACTGGATATGGAGTTGATAATACCCTGACATTGGTTGCTAAACCCTAGGTTATGCATCCTACTCCGTGTTTAGCCATTTCCGCTGCCGTGGTTACGTTCAGCATCTTTCGCACGAGTCTTCACCACTCAAATAAAACACGAATCCCAAATTAGATTCCCACATCTCGAATAGAACTTGAAACCACGCATGGATTCCAGCATCTCGAAAAGATCCACTTCCAAGAGATAGAACAAGTATCTAAGTATTGAAGTGGTTTTTGGTAAATAAAACACTTACCAATCCCGGTATCTCCAAGACTGAATCAACGAACTTGGTCATATTCCACAATAATTAGAACGATGCATATGGAAACTAAGTCTGTATACTTATCACGTTTCCGATATTTTCATCTCACACTATTCCTCGATCAAGAGTGAAGCCGTTAGGTTAGAGCTCTATTGCTCATATCCCTACACGAACATCATTCTTAATTCCCATAGATAGACAAACCTACTTCATCGGCTTTTAGTACAAAGTATACGACATATCAAGGAGAAACTTGATCTTCCTCCTAATGTGAGTTTGAGTAACTGTGACGACTGCGCTACACCACCTGCACCCAATATAACTAAATATTACACTGCTGTGGTGCCTGGCCGATGTAGGATGATCATCAAGGGTTGAAAGAAAAGAAAACAATTCATTGAACCTGTCGTATATCCCACAACGCATGGAATAAAATATAATATATATCATAGATATAAAACCGAAGAGGCGCTAATAATTAAGTGATCCAAAGATCAGAGCAGAGACCCATAGTGTTGCACAATAGAATAAGCATAGAAATTCATATATATTACTAGATAGCTCCATCTAGCTCGTCCACTTTACAGCGACTACGTCGCATCTAAACCTACTATCTAGTCTACTTATTTAAGAGTACCTAAGATGATAAGAAGCAAAGCATAAAATCTCGGGCAGACAACAAGTCTGCTGTGAGCGATAAATGAATCTCAAAATACTATATAAGTCGATATAGTAAGGAAGAAGGGTATATGAATCATACCCGACATGTCCCTGCAACCAAAGAGTTAGCACATAACAAACACAATATGCTACTATACGAACATAGTAAAGCTATACTGCAATCTAAGTATGATAACGGGTGTCTAAGTATCCCTATCTCCAATGACATCTCTAGAGTGATAGACTATGGAAGAAAATAATCAAAGCAACCATAGCATCCATCAAATTATCCTTACTATCACTCGACATGCTCTAGATATATGATAATCCATATGGTGTAACAACCCGCACCTTAATGGTCTCAAATTTTGACAAAAATTTAAACCCAAGTCCATCAAAGCACTGATCGTTGGATTTGGTACCTGCAAATAAGCATGAGCATTATCAGAGATTGATAGAAATCTAAACTCACAGCAAAAACAAAAATAGGATAAGAATACCGACTATGACTATTACCTTGGAACTAAGGATATTCCTTGGATAGCAGATTGTCACATCAGCATCGAGCATGAGAGAAAGAAGACTCTCCACCAATAAAGCACATCCAGCTCCAGTGACATGTTCCTCTAAATCTATCCCATGGGTTGTAATAAGGAGGGAGGGTTCGAACAACATTCTGGTGGCTGAAAAAATATAAACTGTCCATAACATAAACTTATACCGATAGGTTTCCATTTAATTGTTATGTCCATTAAGGTTAGCAATCTAATCTAACCTTGCATTGCACACACGATTACTTACTTATCCCTTCCCAAGGTACGAAGTACTAATGAAGCCATATCAACCATGCAATACTTCCAAATCCTAGCCACTTAATACTTCTAAATACAAAGCGGGCTTCTATAATACTTTTAAAAGAGAAATAGGTAGACTCTGTTATTTACGACCTTAATTGATGTTGACCTCGTCATTTAAGACCTATTCCTAAGGTGGTTTTATAACAATGCTTTCAATGGTCAGTGGGTCCTAATTATAAGACCTCTAACCACTATTTTAGGCTTCTGACATTTAATGTCCAACTATTACTGCATCTATCGTCGACAAAATCATAGTCATGTAATAAACAGTACCTAAGCCACTTAATACCTTTTATCAGAAAATAGGCAGACTTTGGTCATTTAAGACTTTAACCAAGGCAGACCCCATCATTTAAGATATATCCCCAAGGCGTGCTCCTAAATGGTACTATTATTATGTCGGCTTTAGCAATGTATGAGACAGTACTCAAGCCAGTTAATACTTCACAGTGGAAAATATGTAGACCTGTCATTTAAGACTTCCTTCTAAAGGGTGCTCCTCAACGGTACTATCTAGTTGTCATTGCTTGAAAGCCTCATTGGGCTACTTAATACTTCTTTTATAGGAAAGTGGAGAACCCTACAGTCACTTAAGACCCCAAACCTAAAGCGAACCCTTCCCGAGATATTCACTCTCACTCTTTAATTATAAATATGGTATCTCATTAGGTTACTTCTTTCGGTAGGGAGGCGGACCTTTCAGCCACTTAACACCTCAACACTGAAGTAAACCCTTTTTAGGGACATCCTTGTTTTTTTATTTGGAATCTCATTAGGTTACATAATTCTTCCATTTAGTGGAGAGGCGGACCCTTTAGCCACTTAAGACCACAAAGTAGAAGTGAACCCCTATTGAGATATTCCTCATCGCTCCTAATTTTAAATTTGGACTATTTACTACTTTCCAATTAAAGAAAGAAAGCCCAATCTCTCACGTCTTCATGGGTCGTTGGATTAGTGATATCTCACATTAGTATTAAGTACACCCGACTGCTGGTAGCCTTAAAGTGAATGGCAGTCTTATGTTGAGTGACTCTACTGACCTCGCATCACTAACCCACTAAGTCCAATTAACCATCCTAAGTCTTCATTTATATAATCTAAGGTAGACATTGGACTTAGCTTACCGATTCCCTTTTTATTTAAGGCAATAAGATTTATCTTAAATATTTATCTACCCATAAATCTCCATTTAGTTTCTTATAAATGTTAGTTTGTCCATAATCCTAATGGACATTTCCTAAGACATTTATGTATGATTACTAATTTCAAATTAGTAACCTTTTATATCTAGTTCATTTTTATCAGTCTCATTAATCCATTACCCTATCCATTTATTGCAACTCCCATATTTATTACCATATATTGGAGTTACAACCTTTTAAATTCTTTTCTCATTAATTAATTATCATAAACGTGAACATAACGTGTAAGCGTTGTTATTAGCTTTTTATTTAATTATTATAAGTGTAGTAGTTACGTACAAATATTTATTTTTATCAAATATGTTCTAGTTACATACCTTTACTAGAATATACCTTTCCATGTTAAATTGTTGGAATCATATCTAAAAAGATCATCCGCTACAATTTCCATAAATTAGTCTAAAACAAAATGTTTAACTTTAAAATATAAAACATTGCATCGTCTGAAATTACAAGGAACAATCAGTTCATTTTATTATTGAAATAGACAGTGTAAACTATAATGAATTCATACTTAACACATCTCTTTCTCTTTCTATTTGCATCTATTCCTTGTTAGATCAAACATTGTATCTTTCTAAAAGGGAAAGAAATCAAACTCATTTACAAATATTGAACGGATCTAAATTTCAACAACTCCAAATATAGAAAAGTTTATAATCTAACAAGATTATGGTAACAACAAAATTATAACATTATTATACAACCAATTTCAGATCTAGAATAAGTTTCATTCAAATTAACATTCTAAATTCATACTTTTGGGACTGATTTCCAGATCAGGTTCTATATAATGCTAAATCAATTCATAAACAAAAATATGTAGACGATATTTATTATATTCAGACCATATTCAATTCATTGCCTGCAACTCATATACAATTATCCAATTAGGCATAAAAATCAAATAAACACCAAAGGGATAATTTTCATATTATAACAATTTATAAAAATTTCCACTCACCTTTTAAAAGCAATCCAAATCTCCAGATCTGAAGTAGAACCTTTGATTCATCTCCAAATCCTTTTTAATCCAAGAGATATGTATAAAATGATATATATATATATATATATATATATGTATATATATATATTAGAATTATAGATCTGAGAAGAGATTTGGGATTGGGAGAGAAAATACAAACAAATATATAAATAAAAATTACCACAAATATGCATATGGTTGATTCTTTTCTTTTCTCCTTTTTATTAGATTTCTACTCTTCTCCGATTTGTATGAATATAGATACAAATATCATATCTTTTATAATTTAGAAAGAAAGTGGAGAAGACAAAATAGTATAGCTTTGCTGCTGCCTCCTTAAAAATATGAGAAGAGAAGGGAGGATTATGCTTGAATTTATAGGCGCTAGAATCAACCAAAAACGTTAGATCGAAATATATTAAATCCGGGCCATTGCGGCCTAGGTTTACTAAAGCCGCCAGGTTGCCACCGGTCGACCACCCTTGGGTGACTGGTCGATCGCTAGGGGTCGACCGTCCCTAATGATGGGTTGGCCTGTGTGCCCAGTTAATTAATATAAAAACTTAATTATTTCTTATTTAATTATTTTCGTTTCTAATTTGTTTTTCGTCCGTAACTTCTTCGTTTGGACTCTGATCGTAAAACTCCAAATATGAAAGTTGCTCAGAATTTCACGACGAATGTAATGATGCAAGTTTCGTGGTAAAATTCCATTATTTGCACAAATTCCATTTTCGGAGTCTAATTAATTTACTAACTAACTAATTAATTAAATAACGCCAAATTACGGGGTATTACATTCTTCCCCCTTTGAAAAGAATTTCGTCCCTGAAATTTCATCATTGACTAAGTCAAGGTTTTGGCTCCTAATTATCCTAAACTACACAACCAATGAGTGTACAACCAATTTTTGCAACCAAATATGCATAAGTGCATAGTGTATTACTGTATCACCACACAGACAATATGTATGTATAATGATTCTAAATCGGATCGTCCTATATGAATGCATTTCTTCTGAAAACATTTTTGAAAAATATGATGCAAACAACCTACATATATACTGGTAGTTCTATATGTATGTAGCTTTTTGAAAAGTCTTTTTAGCCAAAACTCACATACTCCTACAAATAGAACTATGAAGGAACCAATTCTTCATCCACTTTCTATTATCCAATAATCTAACGCATCGAAAAATCGTTTCTAAACTTTACACCTATGCCGGAAAAAAGAATTTAGGCAGGGAATTTAACATTCTTACCACACAATAATTCTCCTATTCCTGTTGTATAATGGAAGTTTCTTCGCTATCCCGGATTCACTCTAAATTTTTCACATACAAAACGCATAAGGAGGCTTATTTTCAAGCTCTAAAATGGAATTAAGTCTAAAAATAAACTTACGAGCATCGTCGACAAGGTATGAAAATAAAAATTCCAAGGCTAAAACAGCTTTTCCCGTGTGCGCCGCTAAATTCGCAGATTCTAACTTTGTTTGTCTTCCCTATGCCTAACTTGCGACCTTCAAAATCAAAGTTTTCACAAAAATCTTTCTCACTTTTCAAATTTTTACATCATTTGTAAAATAAAATCCTAAAATGTTTAGATGCACATTTTCCCTTAAAATAAAATTTTGAACAAAAACTATAAAAATAATTTAAGAATAAAAAATAACTAAAACACCAAACTTTTTCTTACTTTTTTTAAAGAAACTTTTTAAATCAAGGAGAAATTTTTCAAAATATTTTCCTGCTCAAGAATTTTGATAAATCGAGCCACACTTTCAGCGTAGTCGAAATTCGGTTATGCTGTAGGCGCATATACCAAATTCCAATATTCTACAACTAACATCTACCCAAGAATTTGACATTTTATTTAAAAATGTCAAT
This sequence comes from Allium fistulosum, assembly GCA_030737815.1. Taxonomy (NCBI): domain Eukaryota; kingdom Viridiplantae; phylum Streptophyta; class Magnoliopsida; order Asparagales; family Amaryllidaceae; genus Allium; species Allium fistulosum. The sequence goes on along the minus strand of CM060908.1, from coordinate 856,040,797 downwards.
ACGTCTATTATTTAAAAATTTCAGCTTTTAAGGAACATGAATAATGACCCATGCTATCGAAACAACTTTGTCATGTCGTTCGCTAAAATTTCCAACTATTCTAAACTTCTTGTCTTATATTGCTTTTACTATTAGATAAGTGACTTTATGAGGTTCCTAATTTATATTATTTCTCTACTACGCATATATATAGGAGCGGTTCGCATATCCAGAAACAATAACACAGAAAATGAATAGAAACTTATAATATCGTGTGTGCCTTTTATAAGTGACAACTAACAGTTTTACAATCCAACAACCCAAAAGAAAAGAACAAATGTTGGAAATAAAAAGATACAACAATCTTAAATAAAACACCGCTTAAAAACTGTGAGAAGGGCTCGCCCCGCGGCTGGAGCTTGATCCATTACCACGACCGCGGAATGGTCGTAGCATGGTGCCTATGCACCCAATCTCACGCCCTTGGCGTTGTTGCTCCATCCTAATCTCTAGAGCTCTGCCTGAACCTGATGGATAGTAGCAAGCTCAGGACTCATGTATCCCTCAACGCCCAACGCTATCTCTTGTTGCTGGTGTTGCGGCTCTGGTGCTGGCACAGGTGGTGCGGTAGGTGGCAAAAGGAATATTCATCCTATTTATGGTGGTCCAGTCGATGGCAGGAGGAGCCTTCCTCACTACTGGCTCTCCATAAATTTACCCCATAATGCCTAAACACTCAAGTGAGCAAGTGGCAATATGGAAAGTGAGGTACCAACTCCCTGATCGACCATATGGAGCATGAAGACGCGAGCCTAATTGACGGCTATGCCACCAATTATAGCATAGGCGGCTTTTCGCACTGAGATGTAGATCCATTCAAGGCTCCCCGTCTTTGAAATGATATTGTGTTGAATGATGCGCGGGACAAGACGGGCCACCCATCGCAACTTGTCAGTACTCCAATCACGGACATTTCCAGAAAATATCCGTTGAAGAATCTCATGGTTAGTCATCTCAAGGTCGTCCAAATCTATGCCTACTGCTGATACTTTAAAATTCCAGCAAGACCATCATCTGACATATCAATCCCAGCTCCCTTCACCTCTGAATCAATGTAGCCATTGTCATCATCGAAATTCAGCGTCATCTGTGCATCGAAAAGATAGACGCAGCGCGAGTGATATTCCCGCTCATAAGTCTCGAAGCAAAGGTTCGATGCAAGTCCTACCGCAACAAAAAGTTCTTTAAGCCCGAGAGCGGCGAAATCTTAGAACTTCACTGGTCCTCCATGAAGGAAATCAAAGTCTGTCGTTCCGAGATAGGTGGCGATCTTCCACTCGCTCCGGTCAAGCCAAGAGGCTTCTTACAAAGTGAGGCCGGGATGACGAGAGGAAGAGCCCCCGGTACGTGGCGGTACCATGGGCTAAGAGGTGGTTGGAATAGGGTTTAGATCCAGAGTAGTAGTGGGGCAAGATCTGACGCATAAGGATTTTGGCATCGGTTGGTTGGTTGAGGAATGGAGGAAAGAAGCCTTAGTTAAATGAAGGAAGAGGGAGGTGGAATTGGGTTCAGCTAAAAATTGAAGAGGAGGAAGACAATGAGGGGGTGCAACGGCTGAAGGTTTGGATGCGACTTATAGTTGCGTTCTAGGTTCGGGTAATTCGATCCGAATTCATCTAGCGATCGACCGCTATTAGGTCAATAGGTAAACCGCTACGATCGTCCATCTAGTTGATCGCTAGCCTAGATTTGGGCGCGGCTTGGACCTGGACCCAATAGGGTCGGTTAAATTAATTAATATTCTTTTGACTGTTCTGCACACCATCTTCAACTTAACCCATCCAAACAAAATTTTGCCTTCCAAATGACCGTATCCACCTTACCGTGTAGACCCTTCCTTGGTAAGATTGCGATAGCCTCAGCAAAACTGTTGCAACCAACAACACTTTTAAAAACTCAAAAATATTCTAGCTGCTATTTCCTGCCTACTTCGCACGGAAATTTTTCTTCCAATAGCAGGTTGATTTAACAACACTTCAAACTACATACCTCAATAAAGTTGAATGTCGTTGCTATTTTGTTCGTACCTTAAAGAGAGAAAATATAAAAACTTTGATTTTATAAACCGAAAAATCACTGAGCTAAATATATGCTACTTTATATTTGTTTCTAAATAACAGAAACCACTTCATAACAAAACTTCCCTCAAAAGTCAAATTTATATATATAAATATTTCAAGGTTTCCAAATATCTTTTTAAAACACAAATTTCCCAAATTGGAAAACTATTTTCTTGCCAAAAATCAATATCAAGCCTTTATTGGTATATACATCTAAATATTTAAGGATTTAAAGAATTAATCTTTTATAAACTAAAAATTTCTTAACATGACCAATCTAGTGGTATACGTGTTTCTTTGAAAATTAAAATTTCAAAACTTCCTTAAAACAAAATTTCCAAAATAAATCTTTGGAAAAAGAAATTCTTTGAAAACTCCTTTTCAGAAATCTAAGGCATTTCCAAAATATACTTTATAATAATTCTTTCACAGGTTTTTAGACTAATAATTGACATTAATTATTCAAATAAAAATCCAGTTTAACATTAAGGAGGTTATCAATGAATGCACCCTAGCAAAACTTGCTTTCGGACAATTGCGATATACATAATCTAATTTTCTATCCATCTGAAATAATTGTGTGTCTCCAACTGAAACTCAAAATCCAAAATCACAAGGTTGCTAAAATCTCAATCGCCAAGTCGAACACCTCCAGTCTCTAGGATTCAGCCATATGTCGTACTCATACTCTTCATTAACAGCACTTTACGCATCACCAGCACTCCGTGGAGTACTTTGAAGTCAGCTTGAAAATCTTAACTCTAAGATATTTCCACCTCATAGTTGCTTTGCCCATTCCTTAGGAGTGGGACTACAACTATGCTTACAGTCAGAACTCTTATAATCTAGAGTAAAAATGTAGTATTACTTGATAGGAAAATATGAATACGTTCTCTTAATTTATCCTAATCGCTCTGATCTACTAACCTAGTGTTTTGATACCAAATGTAACAACCCGCACCTTAATAGGGCCAAATTTCGACAAAAATCGAAACTCAAGTCCATCAAAGCACACATCGTTGGATTTGGTACTTGTAAATAAGCATGAGAATTATTAGAGATTGATAGAAATGTGAACTCACAGCAGAAACAACAACAGGATAAGAATACCGATTATGACACTACCTTGGAACTAAGAGTATTCCTTAGATAGCCGATTGTCACATGAGCATCGAGCATGAAAGAAAGAACAACGTACTGGTGACTGGAAAAATATAAACTTTCCATAACATAAACTTATACCGATAAGTTTCCATTTAATTGTTATGTCCATTATGGTTAGCAATTCTAATCGAACCTTGCATTGCACACATGATTACTTACTTACCCCTTCCCAAGGTACAAAGTACTAATGAAGCCATATCAACTACCTAATACTTCCAAATCCATTAGTCACTTAATACTTCTAAATATGAAGCGGGCTTCTATAATACCTTTAAAAGAGAAATAGGTAGACTTTGCCATTTACAACCTTAATTGAGGTAGACCCCATCATTTAAGACTTATTCCCAAGGTGGTTTCCTAACAATGTTGTCAATGGTCAGTGGGTCGTAACTACAGAACCTCTAACCAGTATTTTAGGCTTCTGACATTTAATCTCCAACTATTACCGCTTCTATCGCCAATAAAATCGTAGCCATGTAATAAACAATATCCAAGCCACTTAATACCTTTTATTAGAAAATAGGCAGACTCTGGTTATTTAAGACCTTAACTAAGGCAGAACCCACCATTTAAGACCTATCTTCAAGGCGTGCTCCTAAATGATACTATTATTATGTCGGCTTTAGCAATGTAAGAGATGGTACCCAAGCCACTTAATACTTTCCAGTGGAAAATAGGTAGACCCCATCATTTAAGACCTACTTCTAGAAGTGTGCTCCTCAACGGTACTATCTAGCTGTCATTGCTTGAAAATCTCATTGGGCTACTTAATACTTCTTTTATAGGAAAGAGGAGGACCCTACAGTCACTTAAGTCCCAAAACCTAAAGAGAATCCTTCTCGAGATATTTACTCTCACTCTTTAATTATAAATATGCTATCTCATTAGGTTACTTCTTTCGGTAGGGAGGGAAACCCTTCAGCCACTTAACACCTCAGCACTGAAGTAAACCCTTTTTAGATACATTCTTATTTTTTTATTTGAAATCTCATTAGGTTACTTAACGCTTCCATTTAGGAGAACGGCGGACCCTTTAGCCACTTAAGACCACAAACCAAAAGCGAACCCCTATGGAGATATTCCTCATCACTCCTAATTTCAAATTTGGATCATTTAATACTTTCCAATTAAAGAAAGAAAGCCCAATCTCTCACGTCGTCATGGGTCGTTGGATTAGTGATATCTCACATCAGTAGTAAGTACACCCGACTGCTGGTAGCCTTACAGTAAAGGGCAGTCTTTCGTCGAGGGACTCTACTGACCTCGCCTCACTAACCCACTAAGTGCAACTAACCATCCTAAGTTTTCATTTATATTATCTTAGTTAGACATTGGACTTAACTTACTAATTCCATTTTTATTTAAGGCAATAAGATTTACCTTAAATATTTATCTACCCATAATTCCCGTTTAATTGCTCATAAATGTCAGTTTGTACATAAAAACCTAACGCACATTTCTTAAGACATTTATGTATGACTACTAATTTCAAATTAGTAACCTTTTATATCTATTTCATTTTTATCAGTCTCATTAATCAGTTTACCTTATCCATTTATTGCAACTCCCATATTTATTACCATTTATTGAAGTTACAACCTTTTAAATTCTTTTCTCATTAGTTAATTACCCTAAACGTGAATATTACATGCAAGCATTTTTTTAGCTTTTTATTTAATTATTATAAGCGCAGTAATTACGTATAAATATTTACTTTTATCAAATATGTTCTGGTTATATACATTTACTAGAATATACTTTTCCATGTTAAATTGTTGGAATCATATCTAAAAAGATTATCTGCTGTAATTTCCATAAATAAGTCCAAAACAAAAGATTTAACTTTAAAATGTAAAAAATTGCATCATTTAAAATTACAAGGAATAATAATTTCTTTTTATTATTGAAATAGACAATGTAAACTACAATGAATTCATACTTTGTACATCTCTTTCTCTTTCTATTTGCATCTATTCCTTGTTAGATCAAATGCTGTATCTTTCTAAAAGTGAACGAAATCAAACTAATTTACAAATATTGAACGGATCGAAATTCCAACAACTCCAAATATAGAGAAGTTTATATTCTAACAAGATTAAGGTAACAATCCAAATTTATAACATTATTATACAACCTGTTTCAGATCTGGAATAAATTTCATTCAAATTAATATTCTAAATTTGTACTTTTGGAACTGATTTCCAGATCAGGTTCTATCTAATGCTAAATCAATTCATAAACAAGAATATGTAGATGATATTTACTATATTCAGATCGTATTCAATTCGTTGCCTACAACTCATATACAATTATCCAATTAGGCATAAAAATCAAATAAACACCAGTGGGATAATTTGCATATTATAACATTTTAGAAAAATTCCCACTCACCTTTTAAAAGTGATCCAAATCTTTAGATCTGAAGTAGAACCTTTGATTCATCTCCAAATTTTTTTTAATCCAAGAGATATGTATAAAAAGGTATATACATACATTAAAATTATAGATCTGAGAAGAGATTAGGGATTGGGAGAGAAATAGATACAAATATATAAATATTAATTATCTCAAATATGCATATGGTTTATTCTCTTATATTCTCCTTTTTATTTGATTTCTACTCTTCTCTGATTTGTATGAATATAGATACAAATACCTTATGCTTTATAATTTAGAAAGAAAGTGGAGGAGAAGAAATGGCAGAGCTTCGCTACCGCCTCCATAAAAATATGAGAAGAGAAGGGTGGGTTAGGTCTGAATTTATAGGCTCTAGAATTAACTAGAACCGTTAGGTTGAAATATATTAAATCTGGGCTGTTGTGGCCTAGGTTTACTGGAGCCGTCGGGTCGCCATCGGTCGACTGCCCTTATGTGATCGTTCGACCGCTAGGGGTCGACCGTCCCCAATGATGGGTCAACTTGTGCGCTCGGTTAATTAATATAAAAACGTTAATTATTTCTTATTTTATTATTATTTTTTGAATTCGTTTTTCGTCCGTAACTTCTTCGTTTGACTCCGATTGCAAAGTTCCAAGTATGCAATGCTTAGAATTTCACCACGAATGCAATGGTTCAAGTTTCATAGTCAAATTCCATCATTTGCACAAATTCCATTTTCAAAGCCTAATTAATTTATTAACTAACTAATTAATTAAATAATACCAAATTACGGGTGTTACATATGGCCATTCCCATGCTACAGACTAATGGAAATCCTAGTTTTCAATGTACTCTTCTCTAGCTCGAAGCTGATATTATACCCAAATCCACTGATCTAGTGTATATGGATCCAAACAACCGACCCAGGGTAACCAAACAAAGTACTCATGAGCGTCCCCACAATACCACTGCTTTCGAGTACATTAAAAATCACTCTAAGTATCAACGATCCCTTAGCACGCATATCCGAACCTTTTCCTTACTCTACCTAGCTTCCATTATTCTCGAGGAACCATTCCATGTTCCTTCAATCCTGATAGAACCATTCAACATTTTATACTTGGGTTGCCCTTCTTAGAACCCACCCTTTGTGATTAACCATCCTCACAACTCCTTTCAACATCTAGCCTCCATCATCGGAACCTAACTCCATTCACCGTTGAGTTGCCAAAGAAAACAATCTAACATCTTCAACATGACTTGCAGAGCCTCCACTTTCGCTCCAAGAAGTCCCATCCTGTTTCCAACAAAACGGACCTCTTGGTACCGACACAAAGGTCTCGATCCCAATAGGTAGACTTAGCCAAATTTGGCTAAGTTCTTCCCATCTTCCATGGTGCTCCATGTTAACCCAAAAAATGGATCAACACCCTGGTTTGAGTTTGAAAGCACCAGCCCTGTTTTAACAGAGCAACATCACAGATCACAGATATAGAAAAAAAATAGTAAAAGAAAGTACACAGAGAATTTTTATAGTGGTACGGCTGTTAATGAAGCCTACCTCCACTTTATAGTTTTATTAAAGATTGATTGTTGTTACAAGAGATGTTTGATTACAAGGCTTTGATTATTTTTAGCTAGATTGAATCCCCAGAGTTGGAATCAATTGGAGAATCACAGTTAATTCCTTTGGAGATTGTTGTGAGGGAGGTAGGGAGTGAAGAATAATTCCAACAGAGCTTCAGCAACCAGTTCGGAGAAGATCCCCTTTATGTTGCAAGAAGGATGGTATTAATAGAGATCAGAGGACTTCTGGGCCAGGCCACTTCATCAACTGATCGCATGTAGGTATGGAACGACCTGTGGGGGTTTAGCTCGCGATTCGAGCCAAAACCATAGGTCGAGTTAGCTCGTACACGAGCTAATGACTTAGCCATTGCATTGCTTGGTTGCCTCGTTGAAGACACGTGGAGAAGCATGGGTGCTAGTGATCCTTGATGTATGGGTCGCTAGCGACCCATACACTAAGCATATTTTTTTGCATACTTCTACCTTCCTTCTCTTCTTCCATTTAACAGAGCGATCCTTCATTTTGCATGGGTCGTTAGCTATCCATAGGGTATGGGTCGCTGACGACCCAAGCACTTAGGATACTTCTTGGAGTTTGGAGTTTGGGATGTTTCCATGGTCTTGTGTCGCCGTTGTTTGTGTAGTCTCGTCGCATGATGTTCCGTTCGGATGACAATTTGCTAGTTGTTTGCGCTTATCTATTGATTGGGCTGAAAGAATGCTGATCTCTTGGTTTAGTCGATCTCAGTTGTTGTCTCGGTAGTATAACTTGGCTCTCGTTAACTCCTTGCCTTTTCCTCTCTGTTTAATGCTAAGTTCTAAACCATCCTGATGTATCGGGATTATTCCGTTTCCTGTTGGATCCTACTGGGTTAAAAACCCGGATAACATTTGCCCCCCAGAGTGTAACGACCCGTATTTTCATGGCTCAAAACATCGTAAAACAGTTGACATTTGGTCGCATTTGTGATAAGTCGTTCTGAGTTTAAGTCCTAGGTCGTATGGAAGTTTTGGAGCGACTTAAGGAAGATACGAGTTAAGGCAGTTAAGTCGTATAGGAATTAAGTCATGGTAGCTTAGGTCGTAGGGTGTTGGAGCGACCTAAGGTAGTGGACGACTTAAGGTGTAGTGGTTTAGGTCGTTTGATAGTGTTGGGCAGAATTTTTGTTCAAGTCATAAGTCGTGACCGACTTAAGGAATAGGGGCGACTTAAGAAAACTGACCGAGTTAAGAAATCGGCAAGTTAAGAGTTAGGACGGTTGGACGAGTTAGCGAGTTAAGTAATAGAGCGACTTAAGTGAGTTAGCGACTTAAGGATTTTAGGTCGTATGGTAGGATAGGTCGGTCGAGCGACCTAAGTGTTGACGACTTATAGAAGTTAGCAGGTTAGCGACCTAGTGGTTAGCAAAGTTAGGTCGTTAGACGACTTAAGGAAGTTAGGTCGTAGCATAGTGAGTCGTAGAGTTGCTAAGTTATTAAGTCGTGAGCGACTTAGGGGTTAAGCCGCTAAGTCGTAAGTCGTATCTCCTGTTAGGTCGCGCATATTAGTTAAGTCGTAGGTCGGCTTAGTAGTTAGGTCGTATGCGCATGTGTTAGGCGGAGCAGCTGTTAAGTCGTATGAGTTGTTAGGTCGAAGACTTAGGTCGGTGGGGGTCTTAGGTCGTAGGTCGGAGACGACTTAACTCCGAGGCAACGACTTAGGGAGATTTCAGCCTATAAATAGAAGGGTTTTTCTCACTTTTTGGGATCCGGATTTCGAAGCGACGAAGTGCTGCCATTTTGAGAGCTCGACTTCTACACTTCTTCACTTCTTTTCTCTACTCTAATCTAGTGATTCCATCCATCCAAGTTGAAGATTCAAGAGCTTAGATCGAAGATCTCCATCCATTGAAGTGAGATTTCATCGTTTGAAGCAGATTGGTGATAGATCGAGATTGATCCTTCGCTGTCCAGATCTGAAGTGTGTTGATTTTGGGTTGTTTAGGTGATTTGGTGAGTGGTGATTATCTCTCACACGGATCCAAAGGAGAATATCGGATCGTTGGCTTGAATTGGTGTTAAAATAGTGATTTCCATGCATTTTCCTAATCACATGTGTAGATCCGTATAGATTCATTGTTCATGATGATTTGACATCCATCTTACTACATGTTAACCTATGCAAGTTCATTCATCAAGATTATAGAGATATTGTTCATGTTTTCATGCTTATTAGACTTTCAACTCTTTAATTACGAAATTGCCATTATTGTTATAATTGTCTACTTAGATCATATTTGAATGCTTGATTGTTTGGATTAATGTTTGATTTGATTGATTGCAATGAATTAGATGATTGCTGATTTGATTTAGACCGAAGATGATTCAAAAGCTAAGGGAAAGGCTCTTGAATTGGAAAAGCTGCTTGTGGCATATGTAGCGGATGGTGAAGCTCTTATGCATAGATTCGATGATGATGATGTTGAGATGAAGCTTTGCGAGGATGTGATGAAGCGAGGCATGATATGAGATAGTCTTGGTCTAATCCAGACGGGATCATTCCAAGCATGTTGATAACTCGGTGATATGGTTCGAGTTAAGGATAATGGATGCTCAAGAGGCTCTTGAGCTAGTATGAAAATAGTCGTCGAGGAGGATGACTAGAAGGCGAAGATCTCATCGTTGTTGAAGGTTCTAGCATGCTCAAAGCAAGAGTACGTTGGGCAGATTCGATAGTCCCTGAAGGCTAATGATTGATAGTCAAGTACTCTGGGCAGATTCGATAGTCCTAGGCATGGGTCACGATGACGTGCGGGAGTTATGTCTAGAACCGGGGTTTCCATTAGCCCTTGACGGACGGCTGAAAGAATGTGCCGGTCATTCAATTAACAGTGATATCGAAGCAATGATAACAGTGATAGCCAGAGTCATGGATGTTTGGTTGTATCGTCATTCGGTCTCAAGAGCAATGTTTTCAGGGTGCTTATCTGATCTTGGTTTAGGCCTTGGGGGTTTGTACTTGGAAAACATCGCCCTTGACTCGAGTGATAATTGCACGACTTTATACTGTGTACTCTGCTATGTTTCCTTTCTGCTTAGTGTGTGTCTGGGGGCTATCACTGTAGAAAGAGGTTGGAGTGGGAGGGTTGTATTTCTATTCCTTTTCCTTTATGCTCTTTTGGTATGTTGTTAGTTAATTTACTGCTCACTAAGACTGTTGTCTGACTCAAGGCTTTATGTTTTTAACTCTTATTGCCTTGGGCTGTTCGTCCATTTTGGGACGGGCAGACTAGGTAGCAGGTGACAGGTGCTGTTCTTGCTTTCCACGATGCTGATAACGAAGACGAGCTGGAGTATTGCATATTACTTCTTACTATATGTACTGGATGTCCGCTGCTTTGTATTCTCCGAGTGATATGTAGTGAGGCTTGTTGTATTGACTATTCAGATGTTTGTATTCAACTATTATGAAGTTTTATTGATGAGATTCTATTCTGTGAAACTTCACTATATATATGTTCTATTGTATTTTGTCCATGCGCCGTGAGTAATACGATAGATTCTGTTGTTTTAATTTAACCTTGGCAATCGTCCATGGCTGCCTGGCACACTGTACAGCGCACTACTAGGTTTAGCGCAGGGGTCATGGGCGGTCGTCACATTTGGTATCAGAGCATTGGTTAATCGATTTTACCCAATGCTCGTTGACGTAACTACGTATGAGAGACGTAATTGTATTTTGATGGATGATTACTATATATAATATAGTAGATTAGAAGAGTTTGAGTCCTTTAAGCAGTTGTTTCTCAAGATGTTCTGACCATTCCTTTTTATAGATATTGAGAATGAGTCGAAGAGGGAGACCAGCTGCTAGGGAAGGCCGTGCTACTGAAGGGGCTGCTGATTATGCAGCTATGTTCGAAGCTATGATGACTTCGATCTTGAGAAGGATACCAGTTTCGGGGGCAGCAGTAGATGTTGGGGTTCAACTTCAAACTCCAAAACCGGTGGATTTTGCTAAGCTGTGCAAATACTATACTGCTCTTCGAGGGAAGGTTTTCTTGGGAACAGAATCAACCATTGAAGTCCAGAGGTGGATAGATGCTTGTAGAAGGATTTTTGGTGATTTGGGAATTGAGGATGCAACTAAGAGGAAGTTGGCATCAAGACAGCTTCAAGGAAGAGCTTCTGATTGGTGGAACTCTATTACCATCAATACTCCGGAGGAAGAGATTACTTGGGAGCAATTCCAAGCCAGATTTGAAGCTAAGTTCATTTCTACAGCTCAGAAGTCTGTTCTGTTCAAGAAGTTTGTGGAGCTCAAGCAGGGAGGAAGACCAGTTCTTGAGTATGTTTCTGAGTTTGAAGCTTTGTCCAAGTATGCCCGGTCATATATAGAATCTGCTTATCAGAAGAATGAGAAGTTTGTGACAGGCTTGGACAGTTATCTTGGGAGACAACTGGTGGATCATTTGGACGATTCATTTGAGAAGCTTGTGGAGAAAGCTCTCAGGCATGAGAGTCTGTTTCCTAAGGAAGGATCTGTTGTTGCTATGACCAGGGAAGAGTCTAAACCCCAGCAGGGTGGAAACAAGAAGAGGAAGCAGCAGCAGCAGCAGAAGGGTAGGGATGGCCAGAAGAAGCCGAAGGGCGAAGTGACTTGCTACAATTGTCAGCAGAAGGGCCATTTCTCGAAGGATTGTAAGAATCCGAAGGTACCGATGAAGTGTCACAACTGTGACAAGCCGGGGCATTTCAGGAAGAATTGTCCAGAACCGAGGAGGGACAAGCAGATTGTGCAAGCTTATGCTTTGGGAGCTGTTCCATCGTCTTCGAAAGCTCCTACCGCTGAAGAGAAAGGAAAGAGTGTGGTTGTTCAAGGTACTCTTTCCATATGTGGTGTTCCAGTTAGAGTGTTGTTTGATACTGGGGTGTCGCATTCGTTTGTTTGTAGTGAACTTGTAGGCCGGTTAGGTTTGGAACCGGATATCATTGATAGGCCATTGGTTGTGACTAATCCAGTTGGGGGTTCGTCTTGTTTGTGTATGTTATGCCGTGGTCTGATTGTATCGAGTCATGGTTGCTCTTTTGTTTGTGATTGTTTTGTTCTGAACTTTGCGGGGTTCGGAATTATTTTGGGTATGGACTGGCTTAGGAGGTATGCGACAAAGGTTGATTGTGAGAGGCTGGAAGTGACAGTCGAGAATGTGGAGGGGCGAAAGATTGTGATACGGTGTAAGCATGAAGAAGGCGTCTTCATGAGCTTCATGTATTCGCTAGTTGTTCCACGAGATGGACTGTCATTAGTGCCAATCGCGAACGTATTCGAGGATGTCTTTGACGAAGTCAAAGGGTTACCGCCGCATAGAGAGTTCGAGTTTCGTATAGATCTAGTTGAAGGAGTCAGACCTGTTGTGATGCCTCTTAGGCGGATGGCGCCTAGGGAACAGCAAGAGTTGAGGGTGCAAGTTGATGACCTTTTACAGAAAGGATTCATTCGGCGTAGTGTGTCCGAGTGGGGTGCACCAGTTGTGTTTGCAACCAAGGCAGATGGGTCGTTGAGATTGTGTGTGGATTATCGTGAGCTGAATAAAGTGACTAAGAAGAACAAGTATCCATTGCCGAGAATAGATGACTTGTTTGATCAGCTTCATGAAGCCAAGGTGTTTTCTCAGATGGATTTGGCAACGGGATTTCACCAGTTGAGAGTGGCTAAGGATAGTGTTCCGAAGACTACTTTTCAGACACCATCCGGTTTCTTTGAGTGGCTGGTAATGCCGTTTGGGTTGACTAATGCGCCAGCATATTTTATGGATCTTATGAATAGAGTGTTCAGAGATCAGTTGAACAAGTTTGTACTTGTGTTCGTGGATGATATTCTGATTTATTCCAGAACTGAAGAAGAGCACAAGACACACTTGCGAATTGTTTTGGAGATCTTACGGAAACATCAGCTGAAGGCTAAGTTTTCGAAGTGTCACTTCTGGAAGAGTGAAGTGAGGTTCTTAGGCCATGTTATCTCTGGAAATGGAATAGCGGTTGATCCCGCGAAGGTGGCAGCAATCCAGGATTGGGTTAGACCTAAGAATGCATCTGATGTGAGAAGTTTTCTTGGATTGGCAGGATATTATCGACGGTTTATCAAAGACTTCTCCAAGATAGCTGCACCGTTAACAGGATTGACGAAAAAGAACCAAGTGTTCAGATGGGATGCTAAGTGTGAGCAAGCTTTCAGAATCCTGAAAGAGCGATTGACGAGTGCTCCTGTTTTGACTATTCCAAGTGGGAATGATGAAATGGTGGTTTACACCGACGCATGTGGTACTGGACTTGGAGCAGTGCTGATGCAGAAGGATAAAGTTGTTGCGTATTCCAGTCGACAACTGAAGCCACATGAAAGGAATTACCCGACTCATGATTTGGAGTTAGCGGCGATTGTTTTTGCTCTGAAGATGTGGAGACATTATCTACTGGGAGTTCGATTCGAGTTGTTTACAGATCATAAGTCGTTGAAGTATCTTTTCTCCCAAAAGGATTTGAATCTTCGGCAGCAACGGTGGCTAGAGTTTTTGGCATCATATGATTTTGGTATAGCTTATACTCCGGGAAAAGGTAACGCAGTGGCAGATGCGTTAAGTCGAAGACATGCAGGATTGGGAGCCATGTTTTCAGAATGGAAGAATCTCGAGTATTTAGCTGGATTTGACTTCAGGCCTAGATGTGAATTGGAACCTGAGATGTTGGCAAACTTATCGATAAGACCTACTCTTGTGGAAAGGATTGGCGAGAGCCAAAAGCGAGACGATAAGCTTGTCAAGATTATCCGTGATTTGGAATCTGGATTGGAACCAGAAAAGGATAAAGAATTCGAGGTCGATCAAGAAGGTTGGCTTAGGAAGCAAGGACGACTAGTTGTTCCCGATATAGATGAATTGAGGAGTGAAGTGCTGAAGGAAAGTCATCACTCGAAGTTGACAATTCATCCAGGAGGAAATAAGATGTATCGGGATATGAAGAGAACCTACTACTGGGAAGGCATGAAGAAGGATGTTGGAAATTTTATTTCCAAGTGTATGAACTGCCAATTGGTAAAAGCTGAACAGAAGAAGCCAAGTGGATTGCTTCAGCCATTAGAAGTTCCTACATGGAAGTGGGAGCAGATATTGATGGATTTTATTGATGGACTACCTAGAACAAGAACGGGAAATGAAGGGATTTGGGTCATTGTAGATCGTCTGACCAAGAGTGCAAGATTCATTCATGTTCGATCGACTAGGACTGCATCAAAGTTGGCTGAGTTGTATGTTAAGTGGATAGTTTGATTCCATGGTATTCCGAAGAGTATAGTGAGCGATCGAGACCCATTATTCACTAGTGGATTTTGGAGGAGCTTCCAGGAAGTTTTTGGAAACGAGTTGTGTTTGAGTACAGCTTATCACCCTCAAACAGATGGTCAGACCGAGAGAGTCAACCGAGTTTTGGAAGATCTCCTCAGAGCTTGTGTTTTGGATTTCAGAGGATCATGGGAAGATCACCTTCATTTGGTGGAATTTGCGTACAACAACAGTTACCAGTCAAGCATTGGTATGGCACCGTATGAGGCATTGTATGGAAGACCGTGTAACTCTCCGACATGTTGGTTAGAGACAGGAGAAAAGCTGATGCTTGGGCCAGAGATGATTCGACAGACTTCAGATTGTATAGAGATCATTCGGCAACGAATGAAGGCAGCCCAAGACCGTCAGAAAAGTTATGCCGATAAGCGTCGTAAGAATTTGGAATTCGACATGGGTGATATGGTTTTTGTGAAGATTTCTCCACTGAAGAATGTTATTCGATTCGGGAAGAAAGGAAAATTGACTCCAAGATTTGTTGGACCATTCCCGATTATCGAGCGAATTGGAAAGCTCGCCTATAGATTGGAGTTACCGGAGAAGATGTCGAGTGTGCACAATGTTTTTCATGTATCATATCTACGAAAGTATGTGCACGACTCGAATACAGTGGTTTCTGTTGATAGCTGTGAAGATTTCGAAGTTGATCCAGTCGATAGAAGACCTCGTAAACCGCTTCGTGTTGTGAAAACTGACACGAAACAGCTTAGGAGGAAGATAGTTAAGTTGCTCAAGATACAATGGAGTGATGATGATAACGACTGTACGTGAGAGGTGGAAGTGAGGATGAAGGCAGCTCATCCTAAACTCTTCAAGGTATGGCCCTAAGGTGTCGTGTCATCTCACGATATTGTAACTTGTTCTAGTTTTAGAATTCTGCATGCTAAGCTAGAATTGGATGCATGGTTTGTTGATTGCTATGGATGTTAGGCGTGCAGAATAGTCTTTGATTGCTTTGTTTGTTTGGAATTTCGGGGGCGAAATTCCTAAGGGGGAGAGAATGTAACGACCCGTATTTTCATGGCTCAAAACATCGTAAAACAGTTGACATTTGGTCGCATTTGTGATAAGTCGTCCTGAGTTTAAGTCCTAGGTCGTATGGAAGTTTTGGAGCGACTTAAGGAAGATACGAGTTAAGGCAGTTAAGTCGTATAGGAATTAAGTCGTGGTAGCTTAGGTCGTAGGGTGTTGGAGCAACCTAAGGTAGTGGACGACTTAAGGTGTAGTGGTTTAGGTCGTTTGATAGTGTTGGGCAGAATTTTTGTTCAAGTCATAAGTCGTGACCGACTTAAGGAATAGGGGCGACTTAAGAAAACTGACCGAGTTAAGAAATCGGCGAGTTAAGAGTTAGGACGGTTGGACGAGTTAGCGAGTTAAGTAATAGAGCGACTTAAGTGAGTTAGCGACTTAAGGATTTTAGGTCGTATGGTAGGATAGGTCGGTCGAGCGACCTAAGTGTTGACGACTTATAGAAGTTAGCAGGTTAGCGACCTAGTGGTTAGCGAAGTTAGGTCGTTAGACTACTTAAGGAAGTTAGGTCGTAGCATAGTGAGTCGTAGAGTTGCTAAGTTATTAAGTCGTGAGCGACTTAGGGGTTAAGCCGCTAAGTCGTAAGTCGTATCTCCTGTTAGGTCGCGCATATTAGTTAAGTCGTAGGTCGGCTTATTAGTTAGGTCGTATGCGCATGTGTTAGGCGGAGCAGCTGTTAAGTCGTATGAGTTGTTAGGTCGAAGACTTAGGTCGATGGGGGTCTTAGGTCGTAGGTCGGAGGCGACTTAACTCCGAGGCAACGACTTAGGGAGATTTCAGCCTATAAATAGAAGGGTTTTTCTCATTTTTTGGGATCCGGATTTCGAAGCGACGAAGTGCTGCCATTTTGAGAGCTCGACTTCTACACTTCTTCACTTCTTTTCTCTACTCTAATCTAGTGATTCCATCCATCCAAGTTGAAGATTCAAGAGCTTAGATTGAAGATCTCCATCCATTAAAGTGAGATTTCATCGTTTGAAGCGGATTGGTGATAGATCGAGATTGATCCTTCGCTGTACAAATCTGAAGTGTGTTGATTTTGGGTTGTTTAGGTGATTTGGTGAGTGGTGATTATCTCTCACACGGATCCAAAGGAGTATATCGGATCGTTGGCTTGAATTGGTGTTAAAATAGTGATTTCCATGCATTTTCCTAATCACATGTGTAGATCCGTATAGATTCATTGTTCATGATGATTTGACATCCATCTTACTACATGTTAACCTATGCAAGTTCATTCATCAAGATTATAGAGATATTGTTCATGTTTTCATGCTTATTAGACTTTCAACTCTTTAATTACGAAATTGCCATTATTGTTATAATTGTCTACTTAGATCATATTTGAATGCTTGATTGTTTGGATTAATGTTTGATTTGATTGATTGCAATGAATTAGATGATTGATGATTTGATTTAGACCGAAGATGATTCAAAAGCTAAGGGAAAGGCTCTTGAATTGGAAAAGCTGCTTGTGGCATATGTAGCGGATGGTGAAGCTCTTATGCATAGATTCGATGATGATGATGTTGAGATGAAGCTTTGCGAGGATGTGATGAAGCGAGGCATGATATGAGATAGTCTTGGTCTAATCCAGACGGGATCATTCCAAGCATGTTGATAACTCGGTGATATGGTTCGAGTTGAAGATAATGGATGCTCAAGAGGCGCTTGAGCTAGTATGAAAATAGTCGTCGAGGAGGATGACTAGAAGGCGGAGATCTCATCGTTGTTGAAGGTTCTAGCATGCTCAAAGCAAGAGTACGTTGGGCAGATTCGATAGTCCCTGAAGGCTAATGATTGATAGTCAAGTACTCTGGGCAGATTCGATATTCCTAGGCACGGGTCACGATGACGTGCGAGAGTTATGTCTAGAACCGGGGTTTCCATTAGCCCTTGACGGACGGCTGAAAGAATGTGCCGGTCATTCAATTAACGGTGATATCGAAGCAATGATAACAGTGATAGCCAGAGTCATGGATGTTTGGTTGTATCGTCATTCGGTCTCAAGAGCAATGTTTTCAGGGTGCTTATCTAATCTTGGTTTAGGCCTTGGGGGTTTGTACTTGGAAAACATCGCCCTTGACTCGAATGATAATTGCACGACTTTATATTGTGTACTCTGCTATGTTTGCTTTCTGCTTAGTGTGTGTCTGGGGGCTATCACTGTAGAAAGAGGTTGGAGTGGGAGGGTTGTATTTCTATTCCTTTTCCTTTATGCTCTTTTGGTATGTTGTTAGTTAATTTACTGCTCACTAAGACTGTTGTCTGACTCAAGGCTTTATGTTTTTAACTCTTATTGCCTTGGGCTGTTCGTCCATTTTGGGACGGGCAGACTAGGTAGCAGGTGACAGGTGCTGTTCTTGCTTTCCACGATGCTGATAACGAAGACGAGCTGGAGTATTGCATATTACTTCTTACTATATGTACTGGATGTTCCGCTGCTTTGTATTCTCTGAGTGATATGTAGTGAGGCTTGTTGTATTGACTATTCAGATGTTTGTATTCAACTATTATGAAGTTTTATTGATGAGATTCTATTCTGTGAAGCTTCACTATATATATGTTATATTGTATTTTGTCCATGCGCTGTGAGTAATACGATAGATTCTGTTGTTTTAATTTAACCTTGGCAATCGTCCATGGCTGCCTGGCACACTGTACAGCGCACTATGTCTAGGTTTAGCACAGGGGTCATGGGCGGTCGTCACACAGAGTATGCCTTCGTTGAAAACAAGGCATGCTTTGGAAGTAACTTCTTTTGATTTTTCACTTTGTGAAATTTAGTTGATCGTGTCGAGGTTACCATGCAAATTTGGATTTGACTATTGAAGTTTCGATGTGAATCGTCGAAGTCCACCTCAAGATGTTGTTCTCAATTGACTGACTTCTGACAGCCATTCGGTTTTTGGTTTCGATCTGAATTTCAGTTCCTGGTATTGACATTGCAGTCTTTGCTCCGTAGTTTACGCAAGGGTTTAGGTCGGTAAGTGGGTGTATGATGTAGGTTTGGAGTTGTCTTATATAGTTTTAATTCGATCGGTGAAGCTATGTTTTGTCTCGAACGATTGTATGCCGTTCTGGAGCGAAGTCTCTCTCTTGGTCTTTAACTTCTTCTTTTCGAGAATTTGGTTAAGTTCCCATCGATGTTTTTGAATTCTAATGCAATGATTTATTCCAAAATCGGATAGTGGATGATTCAATCGTATCACTATTTCTATTTCTGTATTCCAGTGATACTGAAAAGAAAAGCTTCCTGCGTCGCTTCGGACAGCGACTCCGTTATCGATTGTTGATCGATAACGGGTAAGTGTTGAAGAGATAATTTCAAAGAACGATACGGATTTTTTTTCAAATGTAAGCAAGCTATCTATGCTAGATTGTTTGTTTGTAGTATTCAGGATACTGGACTCTTCCCATGTAGATAACACAATGCATCTGCCCCGGTCAATGCTCAGAACCCGACTGGTCAACATATGCCGACTTCCCTTGGATTCCGAGTGTTGGTTATACGAGGATATTATTTAAAGTAAAACATACCTGATGGGGTCGAATGCCAAGTTTTGTTGTTGAAAATGATTTTTCGGTCATCCAACCTTTAGTCCAGCGGAGGTATTCCCACTCCTCCAAAAGCTGGGTCCTTCACAACTTAGGCTTCGCTTATTATCCCTATCATATTGGAATGATCGATTACAGTTAAATTACAAGGCACAGTTGCTCTTGTAGAGTTGTAGTTGAAGTTCGATCAGGCACAGCTTCAATCTTCGGAAACTAGTGCATGAGTTATTCGATCGCGAATATCCTTCCTTTGCATTTTTGAGGATTCAATGCACACCAGCCTCTGTCACCGGGGACTATTGGCTTAATTGTTCGATTCCAAGCATTGCTTTTTCCCGCTGTTGCACTTCTTGTGCTCATGTGCGGCATACTTGTTTACTGTTATTCTATACATGTAAGTAATACTTCTACGGTCATTTTGGCATATTCTATTTCATAGCTTTGTTCAGAACTATGAAGTAGCTTGGTCTAGCCAGTTCTATAGCTAATCCTTATTATGCTCAATTGAGTTCGTTTCAACAAAGTGTTGGTGTAAATGCCTTATTCCGTAGGGCTAATTACTTTGACTACCGAACCAACATGTTTTGGGAGACTAGGTCTCCTAAGTAATAAGTTCGATTTCCCCAGTTTGATTGACATGATAGCTCCTACCTTCAGGAATTAGGGACTTTGTTGCTTGATCCCAAGATCTAAGTTTTGTAATGATGTCGGTATGTATTAGAAAATTGTGTTTCTAGCATCTTTTGCTAAAGTCAATTCTTTCGAGTCCGACGTTGAGATCCTAATCATGTTTTGGTTTCATCTTCGGAAACTCATACATGGATGACTCAACTCTATGGATTTTTCCTTGATGTTGTGAATCTTCAAATAGCATGAGAGGCCAGAAGGTAGGACTGAAGATTCAATCAAACTCTTGCTTCTGTTTCTGAAAGTGGATGTATCGATAGTTTCATTTGGCTTTCTTCCTAGCATCACCAAACTTCGAGTAATGGCATAATCATGCCAGTCGGAACCAAATGATCTAGTCAGACTGTAAGTAAGTCATCGATCCTTCTCGTCATCGCCAGATTATGAGCGATGGTTGATTTCTGAACGTTAAATCCTTCATTTCCTTTGTTGGCGATTTTGTTGCCAGAATGCTCTGTTTTGTGATACAGAAACATTATCTAACCAACCTCGTGGTTATTCGTGTTTGGACTTTTAAAACATTTCTTTCGATCAAGTATCTGTGCTTATATCCCTTCTTGAGGGACTAGCTATTTCGAATGCTTGTATTTGGGTGATTGTTAGAGATGGAAATCTGTGAGGCGAATTGCTCAATTTCCCCAGTCTGGCTCTCAATCCCATTCTGGAATTGAGGAAGTTCGGGGATTTTATTTCTGACCTTCCATGATTGCTCCCGCTTGTCCTCGACCATGCATGCTCTTCTTGGTTGCTGACGTTGTCACGGAAGTTTTGTTCATATGTCAACTCCTATCTTTGAGAATTGATAACCTAGCTGCTTGGTTCCAAGCAACATTTCCTCGAGGCTGCCTATCTTTTGGTTGTGTGTAAATTCTTTCTAAGTTGAATTTAGGAAATTCGGTTGTGCACCAGCTTTCATCCTTAGAAATTAGTACACGGAAAATTCAATCCTGGGATTTCCTTTCGACACTGCTTTATTCCTGTGATAAAAGGTCGAACCATCCGACTGACCTATGAAAGGATGTCTTTCTATCGTTGCTTGTCATTGGGCAACAATAGTTTTCTGATGAGAAGGTAGAAACTCAGTTGAGGACCAACTTTTATCTTCGGGAGCTAGTGCATCGATAGTTCACTGCGATGAGTGTTTCTCATCAGCCCTGTAGATTAACGTTTTCCTGGCATTGCCGGGGCAATATTGGTGTTAGTCAGTAGAATGTTTCCCGGAGTTGTCGGGGCAACACCGGTACTTATGAAAGAGAAAGTTTCCTAGCATTGTCGGGGCAACACTGATACTTTGGAAATAGAAATTTTTTCCCGGCGATGCCAGGGCAACACCAGTGCTTAAAAGATAAAAGAAGGCCTTGGCGTTGCCGAGGCAACACCGACACTCAAGAGTTTGGGATCGATTTTCCTCGTCGATTCGACAGTGCTATTAATCTAGTTGAGTACTAATTTAGGTCTTCAGAAACCAACATTTCGATGATTGGATTGTAGAAGTATTTTCTTAGTGCTGCCTATCTTCGGGCAGTGTTAAAGTCACGTTGGTGAGGGTTGAATCATTCATTAGATCCTGTAGAGTTGATTAGATTCCTTTTAACCCAATGTGGTTGTTTTCCCAATGTTGCTTAAATTTGGAAGATGCCATGTTCTGGAAGGGTGAGAGTCCCAGGCGTTTCTGCTGCTTAGCATTATTTATAACCGTCAAGTATTACTCTTGGAGATGCAAGGCTGTTGCTTAACCAATTCCATAATTATTCTTATTCACAAAAAATCGAACTTCCTCCCACCGGTTTTTGTTATGAACTGACGACTATCTATGAAACCCTTCATTTCTGGGCGGAACCCTTCACTTCTAGGTGTCAAACTCCAGGTTCTTATAGAAAAACCAAAATTGTGGAGCAATTCATCACATTGCCCCTGGTATGACCGCGTTCATTCCTATACTGATCATGGACCGGTAGGGATCGGTAGTGTTTGTCTTGAATCCGTGACACTTAACCATGCTTGTTTCAGGCCATATGCATTATGCTGGACTAGTAGCATTATTGTGGATATCAACCTTATTCGTTTGTTCCAATCTTGGGGAATCAATGATTTAGCTACTCGATTTTAAGCGTTCTCTCCTTGCCGTTGTCTGTCTTCGGATAACGGCTGGTTTTTGCAAGTTAGGGTTTGAGACCTTATTCGAGCACCTGCTTCTGCCTTTGGAAGCTGGTGCATTGATGATTTGATTATGGAAACGTCTTCCATCGTTATCTATCTCTGGTCGTCGGTAAGTTCCTCCTTTTATCCCTATTTCCGAGTGATGTTGAACTATAAGGTGTTCGATTTTCTTGTTGATATGACGGTCTGGAGTTCTCTATGTTGTTGAGGTAATATCGATGTCTAGCAGGTTGGTGCGGTTTCCTTTTTAATTCCGCATTCGTCCAGCCTACTATACCGCTTAGTTTTGTTGTGATTGCCGAAATTCTCTGCTCGGCATAACAGAACCGTGGAGTCATTTTTGGTCCCAACCAAGTGTTAGTGTGTTACGTGTCGTCGGTCCACAAGGCTGATTGCTCTGAACACTTGATGCGAGACTTGATATTCTGGGCGGCTCTCTGGATGCCCCCAGTCAAAGTTGTGTCGTAGCTCCTATCTTTGGGAGCTCGTGATTTGAATGTCTTAACATTAAACACTTTAGTCAAAGATCAGAATTCTTTGTTGAAATCTTGGTTTGGGGACTTTATGGCATTGCTGGAGCAATGTCGGTCCTTTTGGGTGGTAGGGACCGGTTCCTGTTAATCCTGCAATAAACAGGTTTCCCGGTGTTGTCAAGACAACACCGGTACTTAGAGAATTTTGACGGTCCGGTGATGATGCTGGAGCGACATTGGGCAGTGTTTGCGCAGCTTATGAGACACGTGGTTTATGAGAGTGTGTGGCTTACGAGACGCATGACTTCTGGTAGTGCGCGGCTTATGGGTGGCGCGGCTATTGAGAGTGCGCGACTTACGAGATGCGTGGCTTCTGGTAGTGTGTAGCTTATGGGTGGCGCGGCATATGAGAGTGCACAACTTGTGGGATGGATGACTTTTGGAGGTGCACGGTTTACGAAATGCACAGCCTATGGGATCTATACGACCCGTTGATCCGAAACAGTTTGGAACTTCTCGTCGTTGCCAATCTTTGGGTAACGTAAGGATTTCATGCTTCAAGAGCGTGGTTCCACGGCTCAAGAAGTGATGCGCGAGGGTTTGGGCCTTCCCGATGTTGCCGGAGCAACACCAGTTCTTAGAAGGCTGGGAACGAGATTTCCTATTGATGTGCCAACTTCCTCAGTGCCCGGACCTGCTGCTGTTTCCACAACCTCCGTGCTCGTTACTGTTCTCGTTCATGTTTCCATGTCTATGTCTGGCTCGCAGCCGGGGTCAGAGTCCAAAAAGATAGCCGTGCTTCATGGCTTGGATGACCCTTCTGTGTCTTTGGAGGGTGACATAACAGTGGCAGAAGTTAAGGAGCGGGAAATTCAAACGGAGCTGCCTCGTAAGACTCAACATGAATTGGTCGCTATCAAGAAGAAGGTTGAAACAGTCAAAGACTCGAAGAGCTCCCAAAAATCACAATGGCACAAAGCAAAGGGAGAATCTTCTGAGAAGGCGGCGGAGCAAGAGGAGGACGTTGCCACCAAGGAGCTTGTTGATATTACCGACAGTGACACCACTCGCGAGAAGAGGCAGAGACTGCAAACAAAGGGCGGAAATGGGAGCGGTGGAAGGAAGCACTGATGAGCTTGTGTGGAGACTGGTCTGATTTTGGTTCTTTTTGTTGGCCGGTGTTGTGTGGTATGACCCCCACGTTTTGACCCGGTGCTCTCCCCCCAATTCACAGGGCTGTTTACTTCAAATGACCTGTAACTTATAGTTTAGATAATTTTCATATTAGACTTGAAATTTGGCTAAGTCACGGCTTGATTTTCCTTCTTTCGAATGTTTTGCAACTTTAGCATGTAATCCAAGTTTCTTGTGATATTCTAGTAACTATGCAATATATGCGTGTTTGAGAGGAGCACGTTGCATGGGTTAACTGAGGGTAGTTTAATCATTAAGTTTTGTCAGTTGAAGCTTTTTTGTTGGTTTGTAGTACTTCGCTTTTGTTGGAGTTGTGACCATCATTCCCAGTCATAGAAGTAGTTGGCGCTGGTTATGAGATGCGCGGTGTTCAAGATTGACATGGCCCGTCGATCCGATTCTGATGCTCCTTAGCGCTACCTATCTTCGGGTAATGTGAGGGGTTTATGCTTCAGGGGCATGATTTTTCGACGATGTTCCTCGATGTTGCCTATCTTCGGGCAATGTCGAGGAGTTTGTGTTTTGAAAGTTAGTGCACGGCCTATTAGATGCGTGGATTTTGGTACTCCTCAGTGTTGCCTATCTTTAGGCAACGCGAGGAGCATATGTTTTGACGTGGCTTTTGGTACTCCTCGACGTTGCCTATCTTCGAGAAACGTGAGAGCGTATGTTTTGGCATGGCTTATGAAATGCACAGCTTTTGGTACTCCTCAGTGTTGCCTACCTTTGGGTAACATGAGGAGCGTATGTTTCAAGCCTTCTCGATGTTGTCAGAACAACACCGGTTTTTAGAAGGCGAGGATCGGGTTCCACCGATCCAGCGGTTTGAGTCGATTTGACCCCGTCGACTTAGTAGGTTGCTTACATGAACACGGTTTTATTGGTTCAAGAAGCTAAACAGTTTTTGGTTTGGGTGACCATGGGTTGGATGATCGATCCGTGTTTCTTGAAGATGTACATGTCCAAATAGATCAGGCTACCATGGTGGAGAGATCTATAGCTGACCGCATGAAGATGGATTGAAGAAAGGGCCTATGGGAGTTCAAGGCATGACTCTTAGCTCTTGGTCCAAACTGCCTTTAGAGAATGGGTCTTTGACTGACATACGGTTTAAGAGGAAGAGGAATTGGTCACCAAGAGCGGTAAAATAGTAATTGGAAAGAGGTGGGCAAGTATTATGCTAGTATTTCGTTTGTTGCACTAGCTAGGTCATTAAGTCTGTGGTTGTCAAATTGCCAGATTTTTTGATCGGGTATAACAGAACTATGGTATGATTAGTCTCGGCCTTTCTTATGGCTATTTAAGTTGTGTGATGCCCCCATGCCACAGAGCTGTTGGCGCGCTTGAACTGTATCCATGGTCTCTCCACAACTCATTTGGTTGCCTACGGTCCAGTGGGTGCGGTTTTCCTAGGTGCCGAATCTTGGCTTGATTCGAGTTGGCCTCTGATTGATCACAAGGTCAGTTCATTTTTGGCTTAGTTTCTTTGAGTGAATTTGAAGCTCTGGAAATTAGCACTGTTTGTCTCATTGGTCGTTGGAAGTTATTCTATTAATTTTGCAGAGTGACTGGTACGATCGTCGATTTGTGGCTCCGGAGCGTAACTTTGTTGACTTCGGGGAGCTCTAGACCAGATGATTGCTGATCTTCCAGTTCACCTTCGTGGATATCAGTCATACATAAATTTCGCTGATCTATCGGTTCGCCTTCACGACGCTTTACTTCGTGGAAGACCTTACTATTCGCGAAGGGTTTTTTGGATTGGATGACCGCTGATCTATCGGTTTACCTTCAGGACGCTTTGGTTCGTACAAACCTTCGCATCCGCGAAGGGTTTTTTGGATCAGAGGACCGCTGATCTACTGATTTACCTTCACGACGCTTTGGTTTGTGAAAGACCTTCACATTCGCGAAGGTTTTTTTGGATCAGATGACTGTTGATCTACCGGTTCACCTTCATGATGCTTTAGTTCGTGAAAGCCCTTCACGTTCGCGAAGGGTTTTTTTATCAGATGACCGCTGATTTACCGGTTCACCTTCACAACGCTTCAGTTCATGAAAGAACTTCACGTTCGCAAAGGGTTTTTTGGATCAGATGACCTCTGATCTACCGGTTCACCTTCACGACGCTTTAGCTTGTGAAAGACCTTCACATCCGCGAAGGGTATTTATGTGGTCGGATGTCCAACGACCAGACGGCCTTGGAATGTTAATTTATCGATTCCGAGAAGAGTTTTGGGTCATGTGTCCGACAACCCGACGGTCTTAAAGCAATGATTCATCGACTTCAAGAGGAATTTTTCAGATTCATCTCGAGGGAACACGGTTTTATCGGTTCCTATAGGCAAAGGTGTTGGATCTTTTTGTTCGATGATCCTTTGGACAAGACTTCTCAACGCCACCAGGAACGCCAGTTCCTAGAAGGGGGATTGACATGACTTGTCGAGGGCATAAAAGCATTTCTTTCACCGTGTTGTCTGCAATGCCCCTAGTGTCCCGGTATGGCTCATTTGGAAAAGGAGAGTAGCCAAGGATGAGTGAGAAGGCGTCGCTTTAGGTTGCTGTCTCATTCTTTAGTTGCTAGCTAGCTAGAGTGTTATTTGATAATCATCTTTTCGTCTGATTTCATCAGTTAGCTGGGGCACTATTCTATTGGGTCTTAGTAGCCTTGCTTGGGCAGAAGGTCCCTGAGGTCCTGTAGCTCCTTCACCTTTTGGTATTTTCTTTGGCACACTGCCAGGTTGCCTTCTTCCAATTGCACTACTTCTAGTCTTTAGAACCTTTAGAATTATTTTAGGGTAGTAGGTTGTTTCATCCTTTAATGATTCCTGAGGGCCTTGTAGTAGACTATATCCGTCGCCCTTGCTTCGTCCATATGTTAGTCATAACTGTAACAAAGAAATTTTGAATCAGTTGTACAGTTGTACAAAAGGTATAGTTGGCATGATAAACTTCTTTGGATATTCAGCATGTTGAACAGCTTCAATGAATGAGTTTCAATTGGGGAAGATGCTCTAATCGTTGTCAGACCGGTCTATTTTCAAGTTACATAAGTTTATAATGCTTGAGAATGATAGATGCATGATTGTCCATGCTTAAATGATTGGAAATGCCGATTGAATGGTGAATAACTTATGATGGGATCATGGGTCAGTGAAGATCTCCAAAAATTTCAAACTAGGTGAGATCGGTCTGGGGTGACAAAGAAGTCCCCATAAGGTTGCATTCCAAATTTCAAGGTATTTGGAGTTCGCATTTTCGAGTTATGGGCAAAGGAAGTTGGATCGGTGGTATTTTAGTTGGAGTCCGACCCGGGAAAAAATTTCATTTGCTTGGAGTCACAGACTTTGAAGTGCTGGGTTGGTGACAAATGTTGCTTGGAGCCATTTGCATGTTTGCTTGGAGAAAATATTGGTTTTACCCGAGTTTGATTTCGGGCTAGAATTTCCTAGGTTCACTTCGAGTCAAATGGGCGATTACCCGAGTTTGACTTCGAGTCAGGAGTGAAGTGAGTTTTTCAACGACTATTTTGATGATTTTTGATGATTTTCGACGACGACCATTCGTGATTCGACGATGGGAGCTCTATGATAGGATTGGAAGCTGGTCAGTTGGGAGTGGTCATAATATACCATGGGAGCTTGGCATTGTAATTGATCTCGGTTTATATCATATCTGCTTGGTTCTCCTGCCTCTATGAGTACTGTTTGAGTAGCAGTTCCTCGTCCATTTCTTAGCAACGTGCTATGACATGGGTTTTAGAGCTTCTTCTAACGTTCCGCACGTTGGCATTTTCATCCAATTTGTCTTCCTCGAATTGTTTGTCATCTTCAGAGCCAAAGAGAGTCATCGTTATATCCTTCCGTGGGGTTTTCACCCCTAAATTCGAGTTTGTAGCTGGTGCTTTTGCAGTAGGTGGAGTGTTAACGTTTTAGAGCTAACTTTATGGATCGCTAGTGATCCATATGTTAAGGATCGCTAGCGATCCATAGCTTCTGGCAATCCATAGTTTTTGGCGATCCATAGCTTCTGGCGATCCATGTACTTAACTGATCTCAGTACTTTGTCTTCTAGGGTGCCCATTGGATCATGATGCGAGAGAGTTGATTGACCCACGAGCGAACATCATGGATCGCTAGCGATCCATAGGAGATGGATCGCTAGCAACCCATCACCTTAGCATGTGTTTTCTTGCTTTTTCTCCGATCCTTCTTGGTTGGTTCTTCTGTTCCCAACAAAAAACCTTCTAAGAAAAGATTGAGGATCTAACTTATGGACCAATGGGATCCAACGTAGATAGCTAGATTTGAACCCTATGTTGGAGTTCTCAGTGAAAGAACCAAAATGTTAACCCAAAAAATGGATCAATACCTGGTTTGAGTTTGAAAGAACCAGCCCATTTCTGAAAGAACAATATCGCAGATCACAGATATAGAAAAAGAATATTAAAAGAAAGTAGATAAAGAATTTTTATAGTGGTTCGACTGTTAATGAAGCCTACGTCCACTTTATAGTTTTATTAAAGATTGACTATTGTTACAAGAGATGTTTGATTACAAGGCTTTGATTATTTTTAGCTAGATTGAATCACTAGAGTTGGAATCCACGGAGAATCATGGTGAATTCCTTTGGAGATCGTTGTGAGTGAGGTAGAGAGTGAAGAATAATTCCAGCAGAGCTTAGCAACCAGTCCGGAGAAGATCCCCTTATGTTGCAGGCAGGATGGTATTTATAGAGATCGGAGGACTTCTGGGCCAGGCCACTTCATCAACTGATCGCAGGTAGGTATAGAACGACCTAAGGGGGGTTTAGCTTGCAATCCGAGCCAAAACCATGGGTCGCTAGCGACCCATAGAGTTGGCTCATACGCGAGCTAACGACTTATCCATTGCATTGCTTGGTTACCTCGCTGAAGACACGTGGAAAAGCATAAACTAAGCATATTTTTTAACATACTTCTTCCTTCCTTCTCTTCTTCCATTTAACAGAGCGACCCTTCATTTTGCATGGGTCGCTTGCGACCCAAGCACTTAGGATACTTCTTGGAGTTTAGAGTTTGGGATGTTTCCATGGGCTTGTGTCGTCGTTGTTTGTGTAGTCTCGTCGCACGTTGTTCCGTTCGGATGACAATTTGCTAGCTGTTTGCGCTCAGCTGTTGATTGGGCTGAAAGAACACTGATCTCTTGGTTTAGTTGATCTCAGTTGTTGTCTCAGTTATATAACTTAGCTCTCGTTAACTCCTTGCCTTTGCCTCTCTGGTTAAGGCTAAGTTCTAAACCATTCTGATGTCACATGATTATTCTGTTTCCTGTTGGATTCTGTTGGGTTAAAAACTTGGATAACACTCCATATTCTAAATGCTTAGACCCTAACCACTCCTCCTAAAAGCTCTCGGCATCAACACCAAATCTCTTGGTGCTAACTCCAAAATCCCTTTTTTCCATGCCCTTCGAAGCTCTCGGTACCAAGTCCAATACTTGGCCAAATTCCTGCACTTGGCCATCACTCCTTACCCCTAGCTTTGAGTTGAAGCTACACCACCAACCGAGACAGTTTCCATTAAATAAAAGTTCTCAGTACTGACTGTACCTCTTGGTATCGACTCCTGCACTTAACTCCAATTTTGATGCAACTTGAATCTTGAGCTCCACCTATGTCTAGAGCCCTCCTTCAAGTTTTGTCCAATTCCGTCTATTTTTGCCTTAGATTTGCCAATTCCACCACTTCTTTCCTAACTACCTAAAAGCACTAGCAAACTACATCAAAGCACAATACACAAACATGAAATATCACATATATACATCTATTCATACATGTAGTCCATAAGAACATGATAATCAAGCAAATCCTAATATAAAAAAATCTATTTTTTACACTAGCATATGTATATGAACACACAGGTGTTGCAAAACCATTTAAAATCAATTAAATTTTGACCATAAACCTGTACAAAAGTGCGATTAAAGTTAGAAAACATTTTAGGATCAAAATCATGTTAAAACATCATTTTAAACTATATAAACATGCAAGTAGAATGAGAGGTCAAGAACCACTCACCAAATACCTAAAATACCAATTTCTTCCCTTAGGCCTGAAGTGGACAACAAAGGAGAGGAATATATATCAGCCAAAGTGATAATCTCAAGTTCCTCTATGCTAATTACCCCTCTAATTATGATTTAGGCTAAGATTAGTAAGAAAAATGTAGACTTTTTTATGAAATTAGGGCTAATGGAGGTTTACAACTATTTTACGAAAGATGGAAATGACTTAAATAGGTCCCTACAGCCTCCCCTTTTAGCATGGTTTCAAGATAGATTAGTGTACAAAAATATGGGCTTAGTTAGTTACCCATTGATACAGGCCAGTAGCAATCAAAACTTACAACAGCTATAGCTTTCAAATGGTAAGTCCGTTTTTCTATTATAACCACTCTACGGAATGAGAAACCATTATTTTAAAGAAATGGAAGTGGTTTGAGACCCTAACTCGGCACCTATCAAAATTTATAGTCCATACAAAGTTTTAATGGTCAAAATGGTCACACTAAAATTCGATAACGTGGAAAATGTTCCTAAGAGTCACTTTCCAAAATTTTAGAGTCATATGACCTCTTGAGTAAAATAAAAATATTTAACGATTCTTCGGTATGTAAAATACGGGTCGGTACACTCTCCTCCCTTTAGAAATTTCACCCACGAAATCCCTAATTAAGTCAAACATAGTTACCCCAGATACCTAATAATCATATGCAAACAAGCACATGCAAATAATAATGTAGTTAAGTCTATCCTAGCATGAGAGATACTAAACTACGATATATGATATCAAAGGTGAAAGTAAATACGAAAAACTATAGGCCTTACCATAGAAAGAACTCTAGATATGTGGCACTCATGCTCTTCTTAGTTTCTCACATGCAATCGCTTTCAATTTTGCCCCATTGAACCTTCACTAACTCCACCGTCTTTCTCCTAAACTGTTTCGTATCACGTTCGACAATACGAACCGACCTACGAGGTCACGAAGCTTCTGGTTCAATCTCGATATCATCAAGTTGATCTGGTGTAATCGTCACACCTGAGCCATGCACAAACTTCCATAGATGAGAAACATGGAAGATGTTGTGCACGCCCACCATCTTCTGAGGTAAGTCGACTCTATAAGCTAGGTTCCCATTCCTCTCTACTATCAGAAAAAGACCTACGAATCTCAGTGCCAACTTCCGTTTACTACCCAATCGAATGACTTTCTTCAAAGGAGAAATCTTCACAAACACCATATCGCCTATAGAAAATTCCAAATCCCTACGTGTTCTACCAGCGTAGCTCTTCTACCTATCCTTAGCAGCTTTCATTCATTGTCGAATGATCTCTATCTTCTCCAAGGTTTCTCTAATCACATCTAGCCTAAGTATCAGTTTCTCGTCCATCTCCCACCAATAAGAAGGGGTGTTACACTGTCGGCCATACAATGCTTCATATGGTGTCATATCGACATTAGACTAATAGCTATTGTTGTATGCGAACTCCACCAAATGCAAGTGATCATCCCACGAGCCTTCAAAATAGAGTATGCAAGCCCGCAATAGATCCTCCAATATGTGATTCACTCTTTTGGTAAGCTGTACAGAGATGCATCTCGGTCCCCAATGCATCTTGTAAGATCTTTCAAAATCCACTAGTGAACAACGGGTCTCGGTCGCTCACAATGCTCTTTGGCACATCTTGAAATCGTATAGCCTATTTCACACATAACTCGGCTAGTTTGGCTACCGTTCTACTTGACTTGATAGGTATAAATCTAGCATTCTTGGTCAATCGATCGACTATGACCTAAATGCTATCATACCCTGCTCGAGTTCTCGGCAATCCATCAATGAAATCCATTGATACTTGCTCCTACTTCCATTTGGTAACTTCAAGCGGTTGCAATAACCCACTTGGCCTCTTTTGCTCTGCCTTCACCAACTAGTAGTTCATACAATTTTATATGAATGTCCTGACATCCTTCTTCATCCCTTCCCAATGTTAGGTCTGCTTCTTATCACAGTACATCTTATCACCGTCGGGATGTATGGTCAACTTAGAATGGTGGCACTCTCGTAGCACCTCCTCTCGAAATCCATGGACATTGGGGACAAACAATCTCCCATCCTTACGGAGCCAGCCTTCTCGATCGAGTCCGTATTGCTGCATATCTTCAGACTCTACTCCTTTTATTTTATCTATGACCTCTGCTAGTCTAGCATCTCTTCTTTGACTAGTGCCGATCCACTCAATCAAATTAGGTATGATTGTCAAACTTGCTAACATCTCTGCCTCTAACTCGAAATGAGCTCTGAAGTCATAGCTAGAATAATACTCCAACTGCTTTCACCCTATAAACATCGCTCCGAGACTGGAATGTCTTCTACTCAATGCATCGGCGATCGCATATCCTTTACTAGGCGTATAGGAAATGTCAAAGTCATAGGAGGCCAAGAACTTCAACCATCGCTATTGGCGAAGGTTGAGATCCTTCTGGGAGAAAAGGTACTTTAAGGATTTGTGGTCCCTGAATAGCTCGAACCTTTCTCCTAATAAGTAGTGCCTCCAAATCTTTAAAGCAAACACTATCGCTACCAACCCCAAATCATGAGTCGGATACTTCCTCTTATGCGACTTCAGCTATCGACTGGCGTAGGCGACAACTTTCCCATTCTACATCAATACTGCACCTAATCCAATATAGCAGGTGTCTGTGTATACTATCAGCTCCTCATTCACACTCGGAATAGTCAATACTAGTACACTAGTCAAACTCTCCTTCAAACTCATAAACATATGCTCACACTTCGTGTTCCAAACAAAAGTTTGATTCTTCCTCATCAAATTGCTCAATGGTGCTGCTACCTTCGAGTAGTCCTTGATAAAACGTCTATAATATCCCGCCAATCCTAGTCAACTCCTTACATCATAGCATTCTTGGGTTAGCTCCAATCCTGGCCACTACCACCTTGGTAGGATCTACTGCGATGCCCTGCTCAAAGTTGACATGACCGGATAATCCCACTTCCCTTCTCCAGAAGTAACATTTCGAAAACTCCGCTTTCAACTTGTGCCTCCTCGGCACTTCAAGCAAAATCCTCAAGCGTGTCTCGTGTTCCTCCTCTATCCTAGAATAGATTAGAATATCATGCACGAACATAAGTACGAACTTGTTTAGTTTGTCCCTGAAGACGCGGTTCATGAGATTAACAAAGTATGTTGAGGATTGGTTAGCCCGAACGACATAACGAACCACTCACAGAAACCAAACGGTGTACAAAACATGGTGGTCGGCACATTCTTTTCGCTACACTCAACTGGTGAAATGCCATCACCAAATCCAATGGGTGAACACCTTTGCACCATAGAGCCGATCGAACAAGTCGTCAATACGTGGGAGTGGATACTTGTTCTTCTTCTTCACCTTATTCAGCTCACGGTAATCTACACACAACCTCAAAGAGTCAATCGCTTTAGTGGCGAATATTATAGGTGCATCCCACTCAGATATACTCCTATGAATGAACCCCCTCTTCAACAGGTCATTTATTTGCACCTCTAACTCCTTTTGCTCTCTGGGTGTTATATGCCTCAAAGACAAAACTATCGGTCTGGCATCCTTCGCTATGTCTATACGAAATTCAATCTCTCGGTGCAATGATAATCCAGTCACCTCCTCAAACACATCCGGATACTCTCTAATGATAGGCACAAATGACAACCCATCCTATGGAATCTCAAGCGAATATAGAAAGCTAACCATAACCCTATCATCCAGTAGGCAACCAATCAGTGCCGCTCGCCCCTCTAAAGCCCTGATCATCACCAACAACTTCTCGTAATCCACTAGCACGGCATATTTCCTTAGCCATTACAACCCTAAGGTAATCCCAAATCCAATGAAATTCAAAACAAAGCAATCACAAACAAAGGAGCATCTATGACTCGATAAGGCCAAACCATGACAAACCATGCACAGGCTAGTAGAGCCTCCAATAGGGTTCGTCACAATCAAAGGTCCGTCAACTATTTTAGGATTCAATCCCAATCTATCTACTAGGTCACAAGATATGAAGGAATGTGAAACCCCGGTATCGAATAAAACATGTATGGGAACACCGTAAATGGAAAGCTTACCTGAATAATAATGCTCTTTCCATTCTCTTTTACCGAGGGAGCACTCAATGAAGTTGGAACAACGTCCAAAGCATATGCCTTCACAACCTGCTTCTGTTGTGCTAGTTTTGAACAATTTTTATGCCTATGTCCGAAATTGCCGCAGTTGTAACACTTCTTTTTCCCATCATCTTTGTAGTCTCTGATTAGGTGACCCTTATCTCCACAACCAAAACAAATGGGTTCCCATTTAACCTTCTTCTAGGCATTCTTTCCCTGAAACTCCTTTCTCTTTCCATTCTATTTCTTCTTGCCTCCTCCATCTTGTTGTAGTTTTGGTTCTTCCTTAACGACAACAGATAATTTGGACTTGGGGTATATACTCTTCTGGCGAAGAGCTTTCTCGGCAATTCTCTCGAATGGCTCATCAATATGACTTGCCAACTTCTTTCCCAAATAGTTGTCCAAACCCATAAGAAATTTCTCATTCTTCCTTTATGGAGTGTCGAAGAAAGACATCCCATGCTTCGACAAAGCATCGAACTCTACAATATACTTAAAGACAGACATATCTTCCTGCTTTAGATCAACGAATCTCCTTAATAGCATCAGCTTATGAGCAACCGGTACAAACTTCTCCTCAAACCTAGCCTTGAACTGGTCCCAAGTAAACCAATCCTCAGGTGTTTCAATAGTAATATCATTCTGGCAATTCATAGCCTACCCATTGAAGCTGTCTACAAGCCATTTTCCTTTTCATGGCATCCTCTACTTCCATGTCACCAAAGATACGCTCGTAGGTATCCAACCAATCCAACACTTCGATGACCGACTCCATTCCAAGAAATGGTTTGCCTTCCAAGGTGGAGTAATCTTTGCATAGCTTGGCAAAGTCAACCCTCGATGCCTACACCTGAGCACCACCACTAACAACAACATTTGGAACAACCGCTTGGGCAGTCTACAACATATTTTCCATCATTGCATTGAACATAGCTTGTAAGTCAGAGTTAGCAGCCCTCGAACCCACTCCTTCCTTAACTCCATAGATGGAGTTCCACACAATTTTTCTTGTTTGTTGGCCCATTCTCCATATGTAACAAAAATGATCACTGTCTCAAAATGAAAACTATGTCGATGGTACTCATGTGTGCATGCGACTTACATACTATATATACTGCATATAGTTTTAAAAACCAAAATATATAACAAGTACACACTTTCTCGTATATATACACTCTCAATCAAATCTTGGGTGATAACTCCTTCCCTATCTCTATTGTACCATGGTATCAACTTAGATTAATCGTGTAAACTAAGCTCTGAAACCAAATGTAACGACCGCCATACACTATCGACACCCAGTATAACTAAATAGTGTGCTATTCTGGTGCCCGGTTGATGTCGGACGATCATCAAGGGTAAAGGAAAAGAAAACAATTCACAAAATCTGTCACATATCACAGTGCATGGAATAAAATATAATTTACATCACAGATATAAAATAGGAGAGACAGTAATAACTAAGTGATCCAAATATCAGAGTATAGATCCATAGAGTTATACATCAAGTAATAGAGTTTATACAAAAAGGAAATAAACTTGAGAAACTGTCTCATAATAATAGTAATAAGCAAGCACTATCAAGGCTATATAGTGTTTCATGACGGAATAAGCATAGAAATCAATATATAATATGAGATAGCTCCATCCAGCTTGTCCTCTGTACAACTACTGCATTGCATCTAGACCTGCTATCCAGTCTACTAATTTAAGAGTACCCAAGATAATAAGAAGCAAAGAATAAAACCTCGGGTCAGACAATAATCTGTTATGTGCGGTAAATGAATCTCAAAATACTATACAAGTCGATACGGTAAACGAATCATGCCTGACATGTCCCTGCAACCACAGAGTTAGCACATAACAAACAAAATATGCTACTCTATGAACATAGTAAAGGCATACTGCAAACTAAGTATGATAACGGGTGCCTAGGTATCCCTATCTCCAACACCTATCTCTAGTGACATCCCTAGAGCGATAGACTACGGAAAAAAACAGTCAAAGCAACCAGAGCATTCATCAAACAACCCTTACTATCACCCAATGTGCTCTAGATATATCATAACTCATATGGCCTTTTAAATGCCAGGGTCGAATAGAAATCCCAGTTTTGGGAGTACTCAGCTCCAGCTTGAAGCTGATACTAAACCTAAGTGCGCTGGTCTATGGTATACGGATCCAAACAACTGACCCGAGGTAACTAACAAAGTTCCCACGAGCGTCCCCGCAATACCCCTGCTTTCGAGTACATCAAAAAACACTCTGAGTATCAATGATCCCTTAGCACGTGTATCCGAGCCCTTTCCTTACTCTACCTGGCTTCCATTATTCTCAAAGAACCAACCTTCGTTCCTTCAATCCATGATAGAACCATTCGACATTCCATCAACAAGTCACTATTCCTAGAACCCGCCCTGTGTGGACAACCATCCTCATGACTCATTTCAACATCGAGCTACCATCATCAAAACCTAACTCCATTCATTGTCGAGTTTCCATCACTGAAGTCCCGAAACTATCATCGTGCTACTACATCGCTACCAAACCCCAAGAAAACAAACAAACATCTTCAGCACGACCTATAGAGCCTCCACTTACCCTCCAGTAAGTCCCACCGTGTTTCCAACAAAATGGACCTCTTGGTATCGACACAAAGGTCTTAGTATTGATAGGTAAACTTAGCCAAATTTGATTAAGTTCTTCGCCTTTTCCCTAGTGCTCCATCTTTTAAGTGCTTGGACCCCGAATACTCCTCTTAAAATGTAACACCCTAGATTTTTGGTAACATTATTTAGGATATTTAATTAGTTGAATTAAATAAAATATGTGTTGATTAGGGGATTGAGATTTGATTTTTAATTAAGGGTAGCCGTGCCATTTAACAATGAACTAAAGAAGAGTTAAAATGAAATAGAGGAGCGGTAAAATAGGAAAGAGGTCATTTCTATATCCTCCAAACCTTTCGTGTAAAATTTTACATGTTCATTTCATTTTGAAAATTTTAAAACAAGAGGCCGGCCACCATTAACAAGGAAGAGGGGAAGATAAGCTAGAAAAAAGCTAATTCATATCAAATCTATTCATATCTCAATCTTTAAAGCTAAGGTGAATAATGTTTACATCTCATTTTTTATTGTATTTTCGGTTTTTAGATGATATTTTGCATTAATTTTCCATGATTTTGAATGATGGAATGATTATATATACATGTTGATGATTTATGTATATTCATATTGATTTTATGATATGTTTTAAGGTGAAAACCCTATAAAATGACATCCAAATGCCTTTCGAATTTTTATGAGAATTATAAATATTATTTTGGAGATGGGTTTCAATTTTTAGATTTTTTTGAATTTTCGTGGAATTAATATGAATTTTCTGGTAAAGAAAATGGTATTTTGGGTTATAAATTAATTACGGGTAAATAATTAATTATTTGTGTCTGAAATTTTTATATATTATAAAACATATATAAGGTGATTTTCTGGAATTTTCTAGAATTTTCCTAAGTGTTTTAATAGTTATATAAAATTACCTAAGTTATGGGACTTAAATGTTATATATAATTAAAAGAGGAGAAGGGGCTTTTTGTAAAATGATTTAAATTATTAAATCTGAAAAGTCGTCAGCCCTTTTGACAAAGTGCAGTACTTTTTATTGGTAAAGAAAGAGGCAACCAATCAAAATTAGACACGTAAAGCAGGTAAGGTGAAAAGAACTATTTGCTATATATTTTTCACTATTTTGTCTTTTTCAACACCAAGTTCTGCCTCTATACTATCGCCTCCAACACAGTTGAAACCAATGCACATAGTATCAGTTTACTGGTACATAGTGAATTGGATGAAGGCGAAAGGTAAGGAGTCGAAAGCAGGGGTT
This sequence comes from Allium fistulosum, assembly GCA_030737815.1. NCBI lineage: Eukaryota > Viridiplantae > Streptophyta > Magnoliopsida > Asparagales > Amaryllidaceae > Allium > Allium fistulosum. The sequence goes on along the minus strand of CM060908.1, from coordinate 856,003,019 downwards.
TCGAAGGGGTTAAGGTAGTCCTTTGTTTTTAAATTAAAGAAACATGCCTGCTTGATTTCGACTAAATGGCTTTTCGAATAAGTAGCTTTTGACCAGGTCAAACGATTTAAAGGAAATGGTTTCGATTGGGTTAAGCCTCTGTTTTTAAGTAATTGCTTTCGACTAAGTCGAAACCTTTATGTTGCCGCCTTTTTACCTTTCGACCTAGATGGTTTCGAAAGGGTCGTTTTGTTTTCTAAAACCTGGCCACCTCTCCAATGCTTTCGAAGGGATGGTTTCGACACCATCACTTCATTATTTAGGAAATGGTTTCAATGCAGTCGCTTTCGAATTAAATGTTTTAAGGACCCTTTTTCTATAAGTAAAGTAAAACCGAAATGGTTTCGAAAGAGATATTTTAAAAAGGTTTCGAAATTGATGCTTTCGACTTTAATGGGTTTCTGATCCTTTTGCTCTACTTGAAGGTAGAATCCAAATGGTTTCGACCGAGACTTTTTTTTGAATGGTTTCGAAAGGTTTCCACATGTTTTAAATTGAACCCAAAGTGTTTTCGAAAGGATTGAGTTTTGACTGTTTCGAAAGGTTTTAATGAATGGTTTCGAAAGGAGTGGTTCCCCGGGGTTTCGAAAGGATTGAAATGAAAGGTTTTCCTATGTTTTCGAAAGGCAATATTTAAAAGGTTTTAAAGGAGGATGTATAATATTTTGAAGCTTTCGGAGGGAGGAAAGGTTTTTCCAATATTTTTGAAAGGGTATTCCAATGGTTTCGAAGGGGTTACCTTCAATGGTTACGAAAGGGTTGTTTAACGGTTTTAAACAAAGGTTTTAAATGTAATAGATAGGTAATGTAGCCTAAGTATTTTCAAGTTAAAAAGGGTTTTGACTTGTTTTGGATGGATAGTTAATCCTCATTAAATATCATCAACATTATTTTCAGTAAAGTATATGTAACATAGCAAATGGTATATAGAGTAAAGTTAAAGATATATTTTCCTTGTACATATATGATTTGAAGGACTAAATCATTTTCAAAAGGTTTTCAAAGAAAATTCAAAGGGTAGCTTACCCTAAGGAAATAATTCGGATAGTTAGTCCATTTTAATTCGGACAATTAGTCCATTTTGCAGCCAGTCAGCCTAGATTACGGACAGTTAGTCCAGTTTGCGGGCAGTCAACCCAGTTGTATGGACAGATAGTCCAGTTGTAGCATAACGGACCTTGCTATTAAATTGTGGGCAGATAGCTCACATATTACTTGTTTTACGGACATATAGTCCATTTATTAGCATAAAGGGTATTGCTATTTTGATATAATCAGTTGATTAACCAGTTTGGTTGCAGGAAAAGATTTGCAAAATATATGTTTTAAAGAGGATATAAGTGGGGGGAAACCCGTTCCGCTAAGCGGTGTGGTCTCACTTAATATTAGTGTACCAAGATGTAACAGAATTATTCACACTAGGCTTTATGTCTAACTCGAAGTTTTTGTTTCCCCTTAAACTCTCGAGTACTCAAAATTGATTGAGTGGGCTGAGGGTTGAGGTTTTCAGGCTTTAGTCTTTTGGTGAATAAAGCATCCGAAGGCGAGCAGGTGGTTGACGGATAGCTAATTAGGATTTGCCATTTCCTTTTGTTTTGATTCCGCTGTGCATATTAAGTCAGAGATGACTATATTACTTTGATCAACAAAGGTGGCATCATCATATGTCGCTCTTGGCGTATTTTTGTAATGATATATTTAATCATTGCCTGGGAAACGTTAAGGAATTAAGTATCATGGATATGAATTATTGTTTTGAAATGTAATCAGCAAAATGTTGTTTTTGAAATCTGTGATTTTGTTCATATTCAAGTGCTTCTGATATTATGGATACCATTATCATTACTGTATTTTTTCACTAGAAGTTAATACTATGGATGACTACAACATCTGTAGCACTTAGCTTTTGGCCTCCAAATACGGGATGTTACATAAAAGCTCTCAGCATCAACTGAAAAGCCCTTGGTGCTAACTCCAATAGCTCTTGTTTCCATACCCTCTAAAGCTCTTAGTAAAAAGTCTAGTACTTAGCCAAATTTCTGCACTTGGCCTTCACTCCTTACCCCTAGCCTTGACCTAAAGCTGCACCTCTAACCATAACGATTTCCATCAAATAAAAGCTCTCAATACCGACCGTACCTCTCGGTACCGACTTCTCCACTTAACTCCATTTTTGGCGCGACTTGAATCCTGATCTGCACCTATGCTCAAGAGCCCCTCCTTCAAGTTTCATCTAGTTCTATCCATTTTTGCCTTCGATTTGCCAATTCGAACACTCCTTCACTAACTACCTTAAAGAATTAGCAAACCACATCAAAGCACAATACAAACATGAAATTTCACACTTACACATCCATTAATACATGAAATCTATAAGAAAATGATAATCAATCAAATCCTAATCAAGAATCTAACTTTTACACTGGCATGTGTATATGAACAAAACAGGGTTGCAAAATCATTTAACAATCAATTAAATTTTGGCCATAAACATACACAAAGTGTGATTAAAGTTAGAAAACATTTTTGGATCAAAATCATGTTAAAAACATCATTTTTAACTATATAAATATGCATGGTAGAGTGAGAAGTCTTGAACCACTCATAAAATACCTAAAATACCAACCTCTCCACTTAGATCTGAAGTGGAAATCAAAGAAGAGGAATGCAATCAGCCAAAATGATAATCTTAAGTTTCTCAATGCTAATTACCCATTAGCTATTTTGGGAAGATGAAAATGACTAAGATCAGTTCCAACAGCCTCCCCTTAGCACAATTTTTGAGATAGATTAGTGGGCCAAAGATTGGGCTTAGTTAATTACCCATTAATACAAGCCAACAGCAGCCAAAACTTAAAACAACTATAACTTCCAAATGGTAAGTCCATTTTTTTTCTATAACCACTTTACGGAATGAGAAACCATCATCCTTAAGCAATGGAAGTAGTTTGAGACCCTAAGTTGGATCTTATCAAAAGTTATAATCCATATAAGGTTTTAAGGTCAAAATGGTTATATAGAAATTCAGCAAAAATCAAAAATGTGGAAAATGTCCCTAAGATTCACTTTTCAAAATTTTAGGGTCATATGACCTCGTATGAATAAAATAAAAATATTTTACGATCCTTCAATATGTAAAATACGGGCCGTTACATAAATATCTCCTTCATTTTAAACTTAGGGGATTTTGATTCATGTTACTATTCAGAGAAAGATCATATGTTTCATAAAAATGATGTAAATAAAATTATTCTTTTTGTATGTATAAAATTATGGAACCCAACTAAAATTATATTTAACATTGTTATACAGTTGGAGTCTGACCATGTTAGTCGTTTTGGATCTAGATTTATACCAAGTGTTGCTATCAGTAATAAAAACTGTAAAAAAAGTAATAGAATATAGCAGCTTGAGTTATATACTTATATTAACCTTTAGAAACTATATATAAAAAAATAGATAAAACCATAAAACCATTACACAATAAAAATTCTATCATAAGCATAGAACCAAAAAATCATTACACAATCTAAGCTACATAATAATAAAGTACAAGCAACCAAGAACCGTAAATGTACCCACCAATGGACCACCATAAAAAAGATTACAATCACCATAATATTTCATAAGAATAAAGCAAAAATTTCCATTATTATCTTCATTTATAATAAACTACGAGTCAATTAAAACCCTACAATGCCTTCATTTAATATAAACTACAAGTTGAAATGCGTTAATCGATTTCAGTTTAGGGGTGTTCTTAGTGTTCGATTAAAAAAGAACTAAACAACAAGATTGTTTGATTTAGGATTAAATCAACTATTCTAGTTAGGGTTTATGCAAAAATCCAAATAGAATATGCATATAGAATCATATTAAATCCATATAGAATCACAAAATCTATTTACTAAATTCATACCTAAATATACCTATTTAGGGTTTATGCTGAAATCGCGAGCAATTAAATAGTAGTTGATTGAAAGAGTAGTCGATCGACTGTGTAGAGAGGAGTAGAATGATATAGGACTAGCGCGACAATGACAATGAAGGAATAGTTGGAAAGAGTTGGATTTTGCTGAAGTGAAAAGGAAAAAACGAGGAGAAAATTTTCTAAGTAATAAAGAGGAATAAAGGAAGGGGAAAATGTGATAGTTTCGTGAATTTTTTTACATAAGGCGTGATAGGTGGCAACTTTTGTTACATTTATAATATAGAGTAAAATATTATTAGTTGCACTTACATATCATATGCCACCAATTAATGCAACCAAAGGTATATTTTCTTGTATTGATCTATAAATTACACATTGCTCATTCATATGCGTAAGGGTTGTTAAAAAACAATTTAAACTTATATTGAAATGTTTATATAAACATATATCAAAATTAACTTATGTATTAAATAAAATGAATAATTTATTGTTTGAATAGATTTTGAAACAAAAGGTCCAAATGAATAGGTATGGTGCATAGAATTGGCGTTAAAGGAAATAGTAAAAGGCATTTAAGTGGTAATTGAGGAGATGTAAAGATGCAGATCTTTTAGCCTTCTTTTGATCTTTCCTTGGCTTGTTTTCAAAATATTTTAAACTTATATGTAAACACACACACACACACACACACACATATATATATCTGTATGTGTGTATCAAAATTAATTTATATATTAAATGAAATAAACCATTTAAACTATTTAAACGGACTCTTCTAAGTCATAAAATAAATTCAAGCTCAAATTCCAAAACATCTAATTTTTCCAAGTAAATAATTTTAAGTATCAAATTGAAGACAATAAAATAGTTAATGATATTTAAAATATGCAAAATTAATATATTATACATACATCCATACATACATACATATACATACATACATACATACATACATACATACATATACATACATACATATATATATATATATATATATAATTCCGTCACATAAAAGTAGCCTAAACAATGTCATTATTATCTTAAAAGCACAAACTATTTAAAATTATATTGTGCGTGAAATATACATATAGCAATAAAATTATCAATGTTATAATATATATATATATATATATATTAAACAGTTTGGCCCCATTTTTTTTAATTCAAAACTCCAACAATAATATTTATAACACATAAAAGATTCAAATATATATTGATATATGCAGATTCAAATGGTTATAGTTGACAATATTTGCATATTTAAAATGATTGCAAAATATGAGGGATATAAGCTACACTGAAAAGATGTGATGTATAATTAAAATTAAGATTAGATAATTACCATAAAAAGCAGCCTAAGAAACACACCTTGAATGAAGATATCTCCTTAGATCTCTAAGTCCACACCCAATTCTTACAAGAGATAGATGAACAACTTATGTTTCATTATTATTTTTATGTTTGAATTTGATTTGGAGTTGACAAAACTTTGAAAATCTTTTTTTGTTTTCAACCTTGGAAGGTTACGAGGAGAGAAGAGAAAAGTGAATAAAGGAAAGAATGAATTGTCTGTAGGAAATGAATTAGTGGTTTTGTTTTAATTGAAAGAATGAACTCTTTCTCATTCTTTAATTAAAACTTCCTTAATCAATTTCCTTGATTATCTCTCTCTCTTTGTCCACCCCTCTCCCTTTACATGGTGTGGTTGAAATTACATGTCATCAAATGACATAAGATTTCCATAAATCATTTCATGCAATTATCTTTTATTTAAATCGATAAATTACTCTGAAGGGGTCTGCTTCGGGGTTGAGGTATTAAGTGGTTATTATAGGGTCCGCCTCTTTCCCATAAAGAAGTATTAAGTGGCCTTATGGGATTTCTTACAATGTCAGTTAGGAAATACGAGAGATGGGTCTATCTTTGGTTTAGGTATTAAATGATGGGGATTTGCTTAGGGTATATGTATTAAATGACCAGAGTCTATCTACTTCCCATTAAAGAGGTATTAATGGCTTTGGCGCTTTCTCTCGCATTGTTAGGGCATGATTGACGGAGATGGGTTGTTAGACCCCGTAGTTGTGTTGCGCTCGTGTTAGAGCTACAAAGTTGGACTGGAAAGGGCCCTTGGCCTTTAGTTAGAGGTACGTTATGGAGTTGGCTGGAAGTTCCTTTGGCTTACTGTTAGAGGTATACTTAGTAGGACATAATACTTATCTAAATGATACTGCCCAAATACTATTATGGTAATACCCGAGATTTTCATTCACTAGACATTATTGTTCTGAATCCCTCCTTATTACAACCCAGAGATTAGGGGAACGATACTGATGAAGGAGATGAAGGCGGTAGTGAAGATTTGTGGCAGTTTAGTTATTTATATATGTTTTTGATGTATTCGGATGTACCCAAATTTCAGACACGTTGTTTTATTTTGAAATATTGTATTATGGACATTTCGGGATATTGTGTTTCTGAGATTTGATTTTTATGAAATAGATACTATTTTCGTTATTATATTTTATCTCTTTCGCTGTGAGATTCTGAAATCATAAATAGATAGCTATGTTAATTGTTCATTGTATCAATTTTACCAACCAATGGTTATCTTTAGAATGGACCTAAGTTTCGTTGGACTTTTATTGGGTTAAAAATTAGGTCCATTCCAAAGAAGGTTGTTATAATATATGTAAAAAATTACATAATAGCCCCTAGGGAATACCCCTAACTCTATCATATATATAACCATCCATATAAGTCCGTTAGTCATCAAGGAGTTCCTTTAAAGTGTCGTTCCCCTTCTAAGGGCATCCATTTCAGTGCTTTAAATAGCAATCGTATCACCTTCCATGCCAAGGTTAAGATCTGCACCCCAAAGATCGTTCCACGTCTTAGCTATGTAAGTATTACTTTTCTTTTTCCCTTCTCCCGTTTTCCTTTCATTTTGGATCTAAAATTCATGATGATACCGACCTAATCATGTGGAAGCTGAAATGCTAAGTCATTAGGCTTCTATATAACTCGATACTTAGAAAATTTTTAGGCCACACTTTCATTTACTTTCTTCTTTAGTTTTCTAGTGCCGACTCCTTTCCTTATCCAACCTCAACCTCCAACACCAACTGCTGATGCTGACCTCCTGCCTAGGCCTTCGCCATCAATTCGCCATCACCAGATCATCTCGTCGACCCTACTACACCTTCTATAGATCTCAAATCTGAACTCTTCTACGCGTCGATCTAGGTCTAAAGCTTCAAAGGCAGGTTTCGATAATCTAGCATCATGGTGGCAGTTGCATGGTCATCGTTGATCTCCTAAGAGGCTATCTATAGTCGATGGACGGTCAAGGTCTAAAATTTATGATTCGACCAAATTATTCCACTAACCATTACAAGTATGAAAATCTCCCAAGGGTGGCCCTAGACTCAACCCGAAGCAAACATTGCATCTTCTCAGGTTACGTTGATCCTTGGCATTCCTTGCATCAACTTCGAGTTTTCTTTGACCCTGCTTTGGGTTACCTTCCACAATGCCTAGGGCCCTCCTATTTGCAATGGTCTTGAGCACCAACTATACCAAGATGCATGAGTAAACTTTATTTGAGCTTGGTCGACCACAAGTTTCTACTTTAAAGTCCGATGAGACGGTTCTCTTCCAAAGAACAGTCACGTCAAACTCATTCTGGCATTCGAATAATTCCATCATACAACACTTCTAGTTTTCCACACAATCCTTTATTCCTGCAAACGAATGCTCGGAGTCACTTTGGATAGCGATTTTGTTATTGACTATCTAGCAATAACGGGTTAGATCTTGCACACAGTTCCATCGTGCGACGTGGCTTGTTTTCCAGCACGAATGGGCTATCTACACATAATGGTCCATTCATCATTTATGGGACACAAGACAGACACCATATATATTGACACTTCCAATTGTCCTGGACAACGTTGAGAATTCAATTAGTCAACACACGTTAACCTCCGTTGGAATTTGGGCATCAATCACATTGATTTATATAAAAATAAAACCGAAATAAAACATACCCAACCATATTCATTATCGAGTTTTCCAATCCAGAATGACTCGCCATTTACTAAGATTCAGCACTGGTGCTAAGCCATCAACTCCTCCTGAGGCTGGTTCCAACACCGTTCAAGCCTCGAGTTCCACGGCTGCTGGACCAAAATGGTCAATTACCATAGAGCTACAGAGTATGATATTTCCAACAGCTTTAATCCAGAATCAACCTCCTCCTCTTAACGAACAAGTTAGCTTAAGAGTTCTGGACGATCCTCCCAAATAAATGCATACAATCCTAAAAGCCAAGTCACTTCGAACCATATGACTCCAGCATGGAATCCCAGAGAGCGACGTCCTGCTACCGACTATTAACCAACGGGCACACAATCCTCTATAGGGCTACATAGCTTGCAACAACTACATGTGCCTAGGAAGTGTACTGCCTTTTAAATTTTTAATCCATTCCTTCAAATTCTCCTTCAAGAGCTCAGTCTTGCTCCCACTCAAGTCCACCCAAACGGTTACATCTTATTGAGTGCTCTTTATGTCCTATTCATGCTATAAATCGGATAGCCTCCAGCCCTTAGGGGAATTGGCATAGCTTTTAAGCTTCAAGCAAAGGAGAAAGTCACCATCCTTAATGATCATTGAAGCTTGGTGATGATGTAAAGTGTTTGTGTAATTTCACAATAAACGATCATATTTCAAAAATGAATATTTCTACATCCGATGTCCATACAACTTCAACCGATTATGGTTGTCCAAAAGTAAGCCTTATTCCTCTCCATTCTTTCTCATATATGGATTCTTATCATCCAAGTGTATACCTTATTATTTATTCTCTTTACAGATATTCTTGCTTGAAACAGGAGCGTCAAGCATTCTGAGACTTTAAAGCTCCTTAAAAGAGTCAGCATTCGATATCGCTCCATCTCCTTATGAATAAGAACCTTCGCTAGTGTGGTCTTTTACACCCTGAACGCTTTGTCATTCCAGCTGAGCTCCCACCAAGAGGGACCAAGGTATCCGTCAGGTCCTTTGCCCCTATTTTTAGCTTCAGCAAATATATCCAAGGGGGTATTGAAGGCCCATCAGGCATGGCTAACATCAATGAACCCTTAAATAGAACGGTGGAGGCAAATATACCGAGTGGAGTACAAGATAAAAAGGAATAGAAAGTGGAGACTGAAACTATTCATGAGGGAGGAGAAGGAGGAAAGGAAGAGAAAGAAGCAGGAGAAGTCGATGAAGAAAATGACGACGATAAGAGCTTCGACCAAGATGGACGAATTGTATAGAGAGGTGTCTTCAGAGGGTATCGAGATTCCTACCCCATCACGACCAAAGTGAATAATCGTCAAGATCTCCCAACAGTCTGCTGAACTAATCATGATGCCAACAATCATGGCGACTCCTCCAGTTAGTCATTCAGAAAATATCTTTGACTCACTGAGTGATCTTGACATCTCTATCGGTGATCTTATTAAGAAATAACCTTTAGGATTTAACTTTTCATCCGAGGGCCTCCTAGCCAAGGGAGGCAAAACTCCATCCTTACTACCTTCTGAACATGTTCCGTAGAGTACTTAGAGCAACACCAGCACTCCACACACTTCTAGGATCACGAACACTCAAATCTTGTGTTTTCCCATATTACCGTGTTACAATAATATGTTTCTTTAACTTTCATTTCAGGCGAGATGGGAGAGACCGCTTCAGTTACCTTTACTATGACATTTTTGAACAAAAGAAATTAAATCCAGAACCAAGCCCATCTTATCCCAACTCTCATAAAGAAAGAGAATCGAATGAAGAGAGCATAGAGGAAAGAAAGAGAACACCAAGCAGGATTAGGCAGCCAATCAGAAAAGGATAGAAAGAAAGGATATGCGGATGAGAAAGAATCCTATAACCAAGGAAAAAAGTTCAAAGACCTATATTGTAACAACCTGTATTTAATGTATCAGAGGATTATAAAATATATTATATTCAACTCATGAGAGGTCATATGACTTTATAGTTTTGGGATTGGAGTGCTAAAATTGACTTCAGAGATCAGCTCGGTAGGGTTTAGTTTGGCAAGGAAGACTGGACAGGGATTTTTATCCTGTAGAGGCTTGGTTCGGTAATAATCAATTTGTCAGTCACGATTCAAGGGGGTGGTTCAGAGCTTCTGGGAGGATACTTGGGGTTTTTCATATAAATAGGTGAGCCTTCTTCCCTATATCATTTTTTCTTTCCATTCAAGCCTTAACCTTCATTATTCCACTCTACACCCAAACACCTCTCTCATCCAAATCTTGTCCAAACCTATCTTAGAGGAAGAAAAATCAGATCTTGACTGAGATTTTTGGATTTGCCTCGATTTTCCATTTTGGGTGTTTAGTGAGTGATTTATCATCTCTCACCTTATTATTTTTTATATGCTTTAAACTCATATTTAAAGTCAAATTAATGTTTTGTAACTGTTTTCTATGTCAAACCTGAAGTAAAACAAAATTTTAAATTCTTAAAGTGCCTTAATCATGTTACTTTGGAGTATAGTTGCTTATGCATGTGATAGACTATATCATGGATGTATTTGCATGATGAATCGATATTGTTTGATGTGTGTTTGGATGTTGGATGCGATTTGTGTATGCGTTGTGTTTGTGTGAATGCCTACACCATATGATTTTGGTTCGACGTTGATTGGTTTGGGATAAACCTTGGTTCGATGGAGGAGTTTGATCGGTGATCGATGAGGAAACTCTATCCGGTGGAGAAGTTGGGTCGACGGCCAAACGTGGAGTTTGGTTCAGTAGGTTGCGGTTCGATAACCGGATGTGGGTGGTGGTTTGGTGACCGACAAGAACGGCGGTTCAGTGGTTGGCGTGTGGTATGGTTGGGTCAGGGTCTTTGGGAGAATGGCTTTGGCTTGGCTATGGAGTGGACCCGAACTGAGGCTAGAGGTGATCAATTTTATTCGTAGTGAGGTGAAACTTCGAAATTTCTTCGAGACTTGTTTTAGGGGTCTAGCGGGTTACTTAGGGAGCGTGTCAGTGGGGTTTATTAGTTATTCAACGTTTGAATAGGGCATGATAAGGAGATGATCTTCAAAGTAGGAGGTGGGGTGATGCTTCGATAAAGTGACTTTAGAAATTTAACAAGATAAAACTATGGGTGAAGTTAGATATCGAGAGATGTTCAAAACTTTGATAGATCGATGGGTGAATCATTTTAGTTGAATACTTCGGGTGAGAAGTATACATGGACTTAGTGATGTTCAAAGAGGCATATTCGACATAGTGAAGTGGTGCGGGGTGAGGAAGTGTGTTCCAGTACCAAGTCATATGAAGAAGAAAGAACGGATAACCCTAGGTGGGATAGGTGTTTCGTAGGGCAAGGTTATGTGAGGACGCTCGTCTGTGTACCCTAGACCTTGGTGATGAGCTAGCCTGCCTTGGTGATGGGCTTAAGAGTTGTTAGGTATCTGAAGGCATCTTGATGATGATGCGAGACCTTGGTGATGGCATGATGGAGTAGCATCTTGGTGATGGTCAGGATGAAGCGACATCTTTAGGCTTTGGTGAGGTTGCAGTTTTATGTAATTATCGATCTTAGTGATGGTCGAGTTATACGAGACCTTAGTGATGGTCAGGTAACGCGAGGCCTGGGTGAGGGCAGGTGCAAAGTGAGACCTTGGCGACAACCGTTATTGGGTGTGCTTGCTATGGATTGCTCTGATTACTATTGTTGTTAGTTGGATTGTTTTGTGTCTATTATGGATGCCTTGTGTTGTAGGTACTTTGTGTTAGGTACCCTGACACCTATGTTATACTTAGTGTAGTATATCCCTATGATGATGGTGATGATAGTGTAGCATATATGGTGTTATGTGCTAACTTGTTGGATGCAGGGACATGTCAGGTATGGTTCTTCATACCCTATGTCCATATTTACTATATATGGTTTTTATAGTATTTTGAGATGATGTGTTGCTCATACCAGACTGTTGTCTGACCCGAGGTTTTATTCTTTGCTTCTTATTATCTCAGGTAGTCTTAAATGAGTAGATTTGGGATAACAGGTCTAGATAGCACATGGAGCTATACGAAGTACCAATAGGAGGCTATGCTTTCACATATTTATACTTAGAGCTTATTATCGCTTATATTCCACTGTGTAGTACTGTAAAGCTATGCCAATACTTGTCTTGTAAGAGACAGACATATAATTTATTTTGGAGATTAAGGATGTATAAATTCTTTGTTCTAGTTTTTGTACAGTCTGTAAACTGTTTGCACTCTAACGTTCTTAATTATGGTTCATTTGATTATGTCACTATCTCATCTGTTTTACATCTATGTTGTTATATTATATTTTGTCTATGAGCTATGAGATGTTCTACAAGTTATGTGCTTGGATTTTTCTATACTCTTCATTCTTGCTATCGTCCTGCATCGTCGGGTACCTCCATAGCGCATCATTCAAGCATATTGGGTACTAGAGGTGCATGGCGGTTGTCACATTTGGTATCAGAGCTTAGGTTGCATAGATGACCTAAGTTGATATTTGGATCCATTAGAGATAAGGAAGGAGCTGTCGCCTTAGAATGAATCAAGCGATATATGAGAGAGCGTACTTGTTATATTTTGGTTCGTAAAACTATATAGTAATATATATAGTATATAAGTTGTACGCACATGAGTACCATAGATGCAGTTTTCTTTATGAGAGATTGATCATTCTTGTTACAGATCAAGAATGAGCCGGCATACAAGAAATACTGTAAGGAACCCCGCCTCTGGAGTTGAAGGAGGAGTGGGTTCAAGGGCTGCTAAGCTTGACTTGCAGAACATGTTCGCTAAGATGGTACCAAAAATGGTTCAAAATGCCCAAGTTGCTCCAGCTGTGGCTATTGGTGGTAGTGCTCCTGTGTAAGCGCCAAGAGCTGATTTTGCTAAGTTAAACCTGTGTAGTTAAAGCCATGCAAAATCCCTACTATAGTGCATAGCGCTCTTTGGCCGCTACGCTATTTCGGTTTAGTGCTGCTAAATAGTAGATCTTCTTTAAGTCTCGCTATTTTATGCTACTCCCGCTAAATCAAGGCGTTTTAGCACAAACTTTAGCAACATTAATATTCAAAGGTTGATTTGATGAGTTCCACTACAACAAAACAGGCTTTTTACAACGGGCAATGCCCGTTGTAATATGTGTTCCACAACGCGCAGCGGACTGTTGTAATAGGCGATGTTGTAATAGGTCACCCATATTTTACAACGGGCAGTTAATGTTGTAAAGACCGTTGTAGTAATCTTTTTTACAACAGTCATCGACCATTGTAATAGACTGTAATACAAGCTTCTTTGCCCGTTGCAAAATACTATCATACAAGATGGATAACATGTTTCACAACATTCCCTGACTGTTGTAAAAAACATTTTGACAATGGTTTCGACCGTTGTAGAAAAAATGCAAATTAAAAAAAAATTATAGCAACGTATAGGTAGCACATTGATACAAATAATGAATAATTTAACAGTAATAAATATTACGCACAAACAACCAAAATCACATTCAAAAAGACTAAAAGATAGTCATAAAATTCCAACACTCCAAAAAGTCAGATAAGTTTACCTCCCAAATTCATAAAGCATTAATACATAACAGTCGGCTATAAATATCAAGTTATAAGTACAATCATACTAGACTAAGGATATAAAGTCTTTGTGCCACGCGACGGTTGATCCAACGGCCTCTTTAATAGTGGACATCTCTGAATTTGGCCTAAATAAAAAAGCTTCTGGTTCCACCGCTACATCCACCCATACTTTCCAAGCTTCTACTCCAAGCTTTACAAAATGTACCGACGCATCAGGATCAGTTCTTGCTATCAAATAATTTTGCTTTATCTACTAAAAATTGCAAAATAAAGGTTTTTGATAACAGTGCTTGCATCAATGTAATGAGAAATATTCTAGTCTTGGCTGTACAAGGTATAAATCAGTAGTTATGGATGGGAGACTAAGCGTGTATATCAAACATTTCAAAAATTCAAATCCGGAAGTTGTAAAATCAAACAAAAATTGTTTTACATAGTGTTATTATAACATGATAACCTATTCAATAAATTATCATCCTATGATGCTTCCGAATGTATAATAAAAAGGATGATAAGACAATTTAACTTTTCAGATATATCACATTGTAAGTTAACTCCAAAATGCCACTCATATTACCTGTATGTATGCTTCATTTTGCTTCATTTAAGGAAAGTAGTAAAAGCATTACTCTTATGCTAAAAAAAATTGGTATTATCATCAATTAGATATATCTCTGAAAATACTATGAGTTTACCTGAAGTCCAACTTCACAAGTATCAAGAAGACTTCCAAATATAAAATCCCACATACGTACCTGTAAAATAACAAAGTTCCCACAATGTTAACAAAAATATTAAATATAAAATGAAAGATGTATATTGTACCCACAGTTCCATCCCCGCTTCCAAACAAGAGGAACCCACTAGGATGATTGGATGAAGATACAAAGGAAAGAGCTAAAACAAAGCTGTAATATAAAATATCATATTAGTTTATACACATTCTAACTGATACAAATCGCTACATATAACAGAAATGACATTGCATATGTAATAATGATAAAAAGAAATCTGACATTAGAAATATTGAATCAGATTAAGGTTGACGAATTTGGATGATTAGTATACATCGGTTTTCTCTAACACGGAACTAGTATGAAGACAACACCAAGACTGAAGGTAATATTTACTTGTAAATATCTCTGTCACTGTGGGACCATCTAATTGCTCGTTTAGCACATACTAAGACTGTCTCCAACAACGTTGTTCCCACTTGGACCTGTCAAGGGGTGCTTTTAGATGCGGATAGTGTCATATCCGCATCCACATCCGAAATCATTTTCAAATATCGGATATCCGTATTCGCAGATATGAACCGATATCCGATATTTATCCGCTTTGTTCATAATAAATAAAATCAAAAAATTAAATGAATTTTTTTTATTCATATATTATTTTCAATAATAATGCTAACATAAATAAAAAAATAAAATATATGATGATAATAATTAATTTTTGATAGCAAATATTCATTTACACATGCATGATATAGATTACTACCATGATAAAACAATATATATCAATCATTTTATGTGGTAAAATATGCATAATCTTAACTACTATCTTGATAAAAGTCAGATGGATAATTTTCAAATGCGGATACTATCCATATCTGTATCCGTCCTCCGGAATTCAGATATTTTTACATTTTCCGAACATGGATATTCGAACGGATTTTTAATTTTTTCGGTACTCATTAACAGACCTATTCCCACTAGTAAACTTAAGAACTCGTAGTTTTTGAGTGGATCTTTGTACATCAATCTTACATAGACTACAGAATATGTGGGAAAACCTCACACTCACATCAGAATTCCCCACTAGCAAATAAGCAGCATTTATTAACCAACCGCATTTTCCCCCGGTTTTCAAGAACCGTTGCATTGTTTGGAAGTAATGTGTCGGTTATGCTTCTTTTGTATTATATAATAAATCATAAATGTTTATCAACCTGCTCCTTTTGTTATTCAATAGTTCGTCTGAGCATTATGGACGAAAACCGCTTACAGATTATTGCATACTCTATGCATGGATTTTCCCAATAATAAACTACTCTATGCAATGATTGGTTCCAATCATTTATAGCAAGAACTACACAGTGTTGTAAGTGTAATGCATTCATTATTCTGCTGGATCAAAATTTAGAAGGAACAAACTAGTCGCACTTTCAGCCCAGTATGTTGACTTTCAACAATATAAACTTTAGAAAGCATATGTTTTAGTTTGCCATGGCTTTTAAAATTCCGGTGCAACATTATGATTCACAAACTGCTACATTTTCCTTTCATAGTTCACACTTAAATTATACGCAAACTCCCCGTTTTGTAGAAAACTGCTAGAGATCTTTGAATCTTTGCAATGTAGAGAAAATATGACAAGGCCTTGTCGGAGGATCTTTGAATGCTCCTCACAGCTTAGTGGCTTGTAATCAAAATATTGTTTGAAAATATGTGGAGGAGCCCACACATTTAGCTAGAAAGCCATACCTAAGTTAAGATTGTTATACTTAATTTTCATTCAGTTATTAAGTTGACTGCTGACCTATTTTTAGTTTCCAGAAAAACTCATAAGTCGCCAAACAATATGAAATGTTTTATATTTGGATAATTGCAACTTTAATTTAAAGATAGCGACAAATGTAGCTAAGAAGTTAAATCCAAAAGATCCAGGACGTGGCAAATTCTTCAGAAGCATATCAAATTATAGAAGGGAAAATTCTCACTCGGTATGACCTAGACAGAAACTTTGAATTTCATGTGCTCCCTTTAAGGGTTGCCTTGGGAATTTTGTAATCTGTAAATAAGAAGTCAACATGATGATTTAACTCAAACATAGAAGAAACATACGACTTTTGCCAGATGAAATCACTATTACCAAAATACCCGAATTTTGAAGTCTCGATCTGCAGTAGCAATAAACCCTCCATCAGGTGAGAACTCCTGCAATTTGATAACTAAACCATCAGTACATTTATCAGCCTTTATTTATATTTATTTTTAAAAATATGTTTCCAAATATACTAGCAAAAAAAGCTACAGCAAAACAAAAGGTTGCGTACCAAAACAGAAAAATTAAGCGAAAGTAGTGCTTCCTGAAGTTGGAAGACCAACAACTTTTCCAACAGCAATTGTTTTTCCTGAGAGAAAAAAGGAAGATTAGAACAATTTTTACACCAAAAAGTACTCTATGTCATGTGATTCAAATTACTGATAATACCTTCTGTACGAAGAGTAAACCTCCCAAGTTGTGGATAAGCAACCTCCATCAGCTTTACAACCATCCTCCTAATCACTATCGCCTCACCACATCAAATCGCAAAACCCTATTGCTTGTTGGAATTCGAACAACCCAAGTCGAACCCAAATCGCCTGCAGCCTAATTCCTCAAAACCACCACATCGTGAACCAACCACAACATCAAATGCAGATGAAATTGGAAATTTTAATTTCGGTTTTGAGAAAGCGATTTTGATTTTGAGGAGATTATGGAAATTGACTTTAGTTCTTAGCGATTGATTTCGTTTGATTTAAAAAAAATTAACAAGAAAACGGCCAACATTTTTACAGAGCAATGGAAAACGAAGTAAAAGAAAAATTGGCCGGCCTTGTTTTCTAATTGAAAATCAGGGTTTTGATTGTCACCTATTACAACGGACGTTTTTAGCTCATTGTAAAATTGGCACTTATTACAATGGGCCTGAATAGACCATTGTAATAGCCTTCTATTACAACGGGCAACCGATGCTCGTTGTAAAAAGGGGGGTTGTGTATGACATCTTTTACAACGGGCCTGAATGGACCGTTGTAATAGCCTTCTATTACAACGGGCAACCAATGCCCGTTGTAAAAATGGCATTGTAATAGGGTATTTTTGTTGTAGTGTTCTTTTGTAAATAAAATTAATAAAGTTAGGGTAAAGGCCAAATTTTATGCATAAGTGCTCAATGTAAGTCTGAAATCTATTGTAGTCGCAAAATCTAGTCTGCATAAATTAGTATATTCTTCAGTTTTGTTATATAAGGTTAAATAATATTTCTGTTTTTCAACATAAATGATATTAGAATGAGAATAAATTAACTTTAAATATTTAGTTTTTTTCCCATAAATCTTTTTGCACCTCTGCTATTTTTCGCTATATCATGCATTATCCTCATTATAACTTTTTGCACCTCCACTGTTATGCAAATGCTAAGAGCTTTAACCGCACAGAGCTGAACAAGGATTATTCTACCTTGGGAGGCAAATCATTTCTTGGAACGGAATCAGCTATTAAGGTGCAGAATTGGTTGGATACTTGCAAGCGCATCTTGAGGATATGGAATTGGAGGATGCGATGAAGAGGAGTTTGGCCTCTAAGCAACTTAAGGGTTAGGCTATAGGATAGTGGAATGCTGTGAAGATTGCTACTCCTGAGGACCAGTTTACTTAGGAGCAATTTAAATCCCAATTCAAGGAGAATTTCGTATTGGTCGCCCTGAAGTCGGTATTGTTAAAGAGATTTGGAGAGCTGAAACAATGTGCAAGGACTATTTCAGAATATGTAGCCAAATTTGACATGTTGTCAAAGTATGGTTTTTCATTCATTGACACTCCATTAAGGAAGAATGTGAAGTTTATAGTTGGCTTGAATGAGTATTTGGGGGATCGAATGATCAATCATGTTGATGGGACCTTTGAAAGGGTCATGGAGAATGCTTTGAGGTATGAGAGCATATACCCAAAACCAAGAGTTAAAGTTGTTGTTTCTAAGAAAGAGCCAAAGTCGCAGGTGAGCAGGGAAGGTAGGAGAAAGTGGAACAACGATGACAAGGAAAAGAAGCAACCATAGGAAGGAGAGTACTAGAAGAAGGCTAAGTGGGAGCCGGTGTGCTTTAATTGCAATGAGAGGGTTTACCTTAGCAAGCACTGTCGGGTCCTAAAGAGTGGGGAGAAGAAGTGCTTTAACTGTGATAGGACCAGGCACATGAAGAGAGATTGTTCAGAACCACTGAGGAATAAGTAGGTTGTGTCTGATTACGCTTTGAATACTGTTCCAACTTCGTCAAGTGCTCCATCGGTGAAGGAGAAGGGCATCATTATCTCGGGTATGCTTTACGTTTATGCTATACCTATACATGTTTTATTTGATATCGATATGTTAGACCTTTTCATCCAGTGACTTAGTGAGTAGGTTAGGGTTCTGTCCTTACCGAGTAGGCGGCCTATAATTGTTTCAAACTTGGTGATAGTTCGATCGACTTAGGTGTTGTTCACTTAGACTTCGAGTATTGAGTCATGGATGATTGTTTGTTTGTGATCTCTATGTTTAGGTTCGTTGAGTTTGATATCATTTGAGATGGAGTGGTCAAATGGATATTGAGATATGTTAAATGAACAGGAGCTGAAGGTGATGATTAGGATAAGAGGAGAGTGGAGGCTAAAGCTGGACTATGCACTGAGAGGGTAAAATTAGGTTAGCTTAGTGTGTTCTCTCACCTACGTGACGAATCGTCATCGTTTCCTATAGTGAGAGAAACATCCGGAGGTGGTCTGACTACTGATGTGTAAAGGGATTGAGTTTCGTATAGACCTAGGACTAGTGTTATATCTTTGAGGAGGGTGGTACTTGAAATGCAAGGAGGATTAGAGAATAAAGTGGAAGACCCATGGAGAAAGAGGGTCCTTTGTAGGAGTATATCTGGGTGAGGAGTGCTTACAGTATCCATATAGTGAGCAGATAACTTTTGGAGGCAAAGTGGAGTATCGGGAGCCTGGTGGACTTGTGTTGGTATTTATGGATGATATTCTTATCTTCTAGCAGGAGGGAAGTCCATGATGCACTTTGGAGTTGAGTATGTGGTATTAAGGAAATGTACCAGACTAGGAGCAGTGTTGCTATGGAAGACAGGACTTGAGTATATTACTGGTTATGATTTTCGACTAGTATGAGAGCTAGAACCGAAGGTGCGGCAGAATAGATTATTTTGTACCACTAAATATTTCTCAATAGGGGAGGTGGATATGGAGGCATTCGATAGCTGACATATTGATGAGAAGTGTCGAGGCTATACCCACACAGTCGAGTGCAATGTCGGTGAATCAATTAGAATGGTGTGTGAAGTGAGTTATGTGATCTCAGAGCATGCCAAGGGGCATTGTAAGTAATAGGTATCCATTGTCCACGAGTGGATTTTAATAGAACTTACAAAAGGCATTATGGAGAGTGGCACCAGATTAATTGAATGATATCAAGATTGACTAGGTCCTTTGAGAACTCGTAGGCTAGTTCGTATTGTCATACGTGATATGAAACCGCTAAAGGAGAAGTTGATAGATCTAGTGAGGGTCCAATTGGGTGGGAGAGAAGGCGATTGTACTTGGAAAATCGAGGAAAGCATGAGGGCCTCACACCTGAAGCTCTTTACTTGGCTTGTAGGGTAGCTATGTTCGACTTTACCTTGTTTGTGTTAGTATTTTGAGGGTGAAATTCCTAAAGGGAGGAGAGTGTAATGACCTGTGTTTTACGTATCGGAGGACCATAAAGTGTTTTGCATATCGGAGAACCATAAAGTATATTATTATTCAACTCATGAGAGGTCGTATGACTCTATAGTTTTGGGATTGGAGTGTTGAAATTGACTTCAGACATCAGCTCAACGGGTTCGGTTCGGCAAAGAAGACCGGACTAGGATTTCTATCTAATAGGTGCTTAGTTCGAAAATAGTTGGTTCAGCAGTGTCGGGTCAGGGGGTCCGGAGCTTCTGGTGGGTGGTTGGTGTTTTGCCTATAAATAGGTGAGCCATCTTCCCCAAATCATTTTTTCTACCACTTCCCATTTAAGCCTTAACCTCCATTATTCCACTCTTCACCTAAACTCCTTTCTCATCCACATCTTTTCCAATCCATAGAAGGGGATTCATTAGAGAACTTTAAATCTACGTCTTTGGGAAAAAAAATCAGATCTTGGCTGGGATTTATGGATTTGCGTGAAAATCTCCATTTTTGGGTGTTTGGTGAGTGATTTATCATCTCTCACCTTACTATATATGTATTTATAGGTTTTGATACGTTTTAAACTCATTTTTAAAGCCAAATTAATGTTTTGGAACTGTTTTCTAAGTTGAACATGAAGTAAAACGAATTTTGAAATGTTTAAAGTACCTTAATCATGTTATTTTGGAGTATAGTTGCCTTTGCATGTGATAGACTATATTATGGATGTATTTGCATGATGAATCACTATGGTTTGATTTGTGTTTGGATATTGGATGTGACTATGTTTATTGTGTTTATGTTAATGCTTACGCTACAAGATTTTGGTTCGGTGTGCTTGGTTCGGCATTGATTGGTTTGGGCTAAACCTTGGTTCGGTGGAGGAGTTTGATGAGTGATCGGTCAGGAAACTCTGTTCGGTGGAGGAGTTAGGTCGACGGCCGAACGTGGAGTTATGTTCTATAGGTGGCGATTCGATAGTCGAATGTGGACGGTGGTTCGGCGATTGGGCAAGAACGGCGGCTCAATGGTTGGTGCATTACGTGGTTGGCTCGGGTCTTTGGGAGAATGGCTTTGGTTCAGTCATGGGGTGGACCCGACCGAGGCTAGAGGTGATGAACTTTTGTCATGGTAAGGTGAAACTTCAGAACTTTTTCGGGACTTGTTCCGAGGATCTAGTGGGTGCCTTAGGGAGTGTACCATTGGGATTCATTCGTTATTGGATGTTCGAGCATAACATTTTGGCACGATGAGGAGATGATCTTCAAAATAGGAGGTAGGGTGACGCTTAGATAAAGTGACTTCAGAACTTTAACAAGATAATACTATGGGTGAAGTTAGATGTCGAGAGATGTTCTGAACTTTGATGGATCGCTAGGTGAATCGTTTTAGTTGACTACTTAGGGTGAGAGGTTTACATGGACTTGGTGATGTCCGAGGATGCATGTTCAACAAGGTAAAATGGTATTGCAAGATGTAGTGTGTTCCAATATCGAGTAGTGTACAGAAGAAAGAACAGATAACTCTAGGTGGAATAGATGTTTTTGTGGCAAGGGTATATAAGCATTCTCACTTGTGTACCCTAGAGTTGATGATGGTCTATCCTGCCTTGGTGATGGCAATACCTTGGTGATGGTACGTGATCGAGCACCGAATCTAATTGCACTATGGTGTATCATGTACCTCGGTAATGGTCGTAAGATTTTTCAAGTATCCGAAGGCATCTTGGTGATGATGCGAGACCTCAGTGATGGTTAGGATGGGGTGACATCTTGGTAATGATGCGAGACCTTGGTGAAGCTCATGATGGAGTGGTATCTTGGTGATGATGTGAGACCATGGTGATGGTTGGGATGGAGTGGCATCTTGGTGATGATGCGAGACCTTGGTGATGAACAGAAAAAAGTTGCATCTTTAGGCTTTGGTGAGGCTGTAGTGTAAAGTGGTCATCAATCTTAGTGATAGTCGAGTGATACGAGACCTTGGTGATGGTCAGGTAACATGAGACTTGGGTGAGGGCAGGTGCAAAGTGAGACCTTGGTGATGGTCGTTATTGGGTATGCTTGCTATGGATTGCTCTGATTGCTATTATTGTTGGTTGGATTGTTTTACGTCTATTATGGACGTCTTGTGATGTAGGTATTTTGTGTTAGGTACCCCGACAGCCATGTTATATTTAGTCTAGTATATCCTTATGATGATGATGATAGTGTAGCATATATGGTGTTATGTGCTAACTTGTTTGATATAGGGACAGGTCAGGTATGGTTCTTCATACCCTATGTCCATATTTACTATATAAGATTTTTATAGTATTTTGAGATGATGTATTGCTCACATTAGACTATTTTCTAACCTGAGGTTTTATTTTTTTCTCCTTATTTGTTAGAACCCCAGTTTGATGCTTTAATGATGACAATTATATCTCTGTGTAAATCTATTATATGCAAGTATAGTCGGAGAATCAAGGACAAGAACAAGAAGGGTCATCTACTATTCAAGAGCAACAAAAATATAGATTGTCAAGTCAAAAGTACGTATGTGGTCCTACATTTGCTTGTAAAATCTCCTTGGTAGTTTATATGCACGCACGCATACACCTGCATACAAATAGTTTAAAACTATCAAAGAGTTTTAAAAGGTTTTGAGAAGCAAAGTATATAAAAAACCAGAATTTTCACTGCTCATTCGGCTGAATAGTTTTCTCAATCTACTGAGGGCAGTCAACTGGGAACATACCACTCGAATGAACTTCAGTGTTTTATTATGTTTTATTATACCTGTTTATTTTTACAATTCCCACGTGATCCAAGTTCTTATTCAGTAGACTAACTTTCTATGCTCAGTCGACCGATCAATTCTATAACGGCTGTTTTTGGAAAGATATTTTCAAATGTTGTGATTGTTCGAAGCACCTTTGCGAATAGAAAAGGCTATGATTGAATGATTTCAACATTTTAATAAATCTCTTTGATATCTATATACGGAGGTCACTATCAGAATTCATTTCAAACTTTTCTAATTCTATCTTTCTTGGTCTCTTTTCTCTTGAGCACTAATATATTCTAAAAGCATTCAAATACAATTCTATACTCAAGAATGATTTGATTTACTTCCATAATCACCAATCACGCATCATGAATTATCAAGGAGATTATAGGAAGATTTGTACCAGCTGTCAAAATTTGTGTTTAGAGAACACAAGCTTGTCTACTCAGAAAACTCTAGTATATTGCCTGTTCCTCCGAGCGAAGTGAGGGTAGTTGGTTAAAGGAAATTCCAAAGAGGAGCTTGGGAACTGGATGTAGGACGGGAGGCCCGAACCAGTAAAAAATCCTGGTGTTATTGCTTTTATTTTCTTTACTTCATTATACTCTGCTTATTAATATTGCTTAGTTCAAACTGCATTACTGAATATACGTATATAAGCCATATTACATATGATCCATGTGCACTTTCGTTATTATCTCGGGTACTCTTAAATGAACAGATTAGGGATAATAAGTCTGGATAGCACATGGTGTTGTACGGAGTACAAGCAGGAGGCTACGCTTTCATATATCTATACTTGGAGCTTATTATCGCTTTTCTGCTATGCAGTATTGTGGAGCTATGTCAGTACTTGTATTATTAATGATAGACATAGGGTTTATTTTGGAGATTTGGGATGTGTAAACTTTGTATTTTAGTTTTTGTACAGTCTGTGAACCTGTTGCACTCTGATGTTCTTATTTATGGTTCATTTGATTTTATCACTGGCTCGACTGTTTTACATATACGTTGTTATATTATATTTTTGTCTCTGCACTGTGAGATGTTCTAAAGATTCTTCTTGGATTTTTCTCTGCTCTTCATTCTTGGCTATTGTCCTGCATCAGTCGGGTACCTCCATAGTGCATCATTCAAGCATATTGGGTACTGCAGGTGTAGGGCGGACATCACACACATGACCATCGTGGTCCTTCCACGGCTTTTTCCATCTTCAATGTCAACTACAGCTTCGTTTGTAGCAACTTCCAGCGTCGCTCTCTCTGGCCACCACTGTTTCCATACCGCATCAATCCAAGGAGGATTCCATTCGTCCAACTCCACCTCTACCCTTGCCAAACAAAGTGCAAGTGCCTTCCCAAACCTTTGTCTGACTAGGGTCAAATTACACCATGGCCTTAAAGATATTCCTAAGGAAGAGGCCAACCGTAAGATCGGAGGTATCCAAGAGCTAGTAGACCAAGGGTACAAGTGGAAGAAACTTTCCTTTGCCCTTTCGGATGTCAGTAGAATCCACTAGACTGACATCCGATCATTTGAGTCAGAGAGGAGGAGCTATGATAAAATAATAGAGGAATACTGGTGGGAATTTGCAGTAGCTACGAAAGAAAGAGATGCAGCTTAAAAATTAGTGAAGAACTCTAAAGAATTGGTCGAAGAGATGATATAAACTCACAATCGGGCCACGATTGTGATGAAAGACCAAGTAAAGACCACTTATGAATAAAACGCCATCTCATGGCGCAGATCAAGACCAAGGACCAAGCCCTCTAAGAAAAAGACAAGGCACTTTAGTCCAAGGAATCTGATATCCATAAACTTCGAGCCGAGATTTAGAAGTTTGAGTCCAACTTACTTACAAAAAAGTGAAAAAACTAGAGGCTCAAGGTTATCATGCTGGGGCAATGAATGAGTTAAATGAGTTAAAAGAGCGGGTGGCTAGGGAAAACAAATATGAATTCCACCCTTTGGCAGTTCCTCGCCAATATTATCAAATTTAAGAACTT
Source organism: Allium fistulosum (assembly GCA_030737815.1). Lineage (NCBI taxonomy): Eukaryota > Viridiplantae > Streptophyta > Magnoliopsida > Asparagales > Amaryllidaceae > Allium > Allium fistulosum. Next base: position 855,978,137 of record CM060908.1, on the reverse strand, counting down.
GAAGAGGTTAGGAAATACTTACTCTGTCACTCTAGTTGATGCCTGGAAAGAGATAATGCATCGAGTGGCTGCATCCAGTGAAGGCCTCATCGAGGACCAATTGAAAGCCAAGTACCTTGACGCCGACGACATTGAAAAGCTATAAGAAGGAAAAGTGATTCTTGTTGTATAGGATGCTACTGTGGCTAAAGCTTCCATTGAGGTTCCTGTTGGTCCAAGTGCATCAAACAAAGCAGAATCATCAACTTCGAAAATCCAAGAACAAGTAATGGATATTCCAATTTCCATGGAGCCAACTCCGATGCCATCCTTACCATAACTCCGGGTTCCATCACCATGGCCACTGACAAGCCATATGTTCCTGTATTTATTTCTCAACCCATTCAGTTAGCAATATAAGAGGGTGGAGTTATTGTATTTCATTCTAAGGAAACTCCCAACAATGAAGGTATTTCTCTCATCTGTCCAAAGTTCGAGAAGCTTCAGTTCTCGCTCGAGATCATCACTAACCTTTACTTCACTATTTGTGAACTTACGGGTCATTTGTCTCTTCCTTCTCCTCCACCGCCAATCACATAAGGCTTTGGTCCCATCACAATCTCTACCGAGTCAAGATCTGTTACCATGGGACCGATCACTTTAATCCTTCCCTCCGGCTACATCACTGAACCCGATTTAGAGAAGATCATGACTTTGCAGGGATTGGATGACACTTTGCAGTCTCTAGGGGAGGACAACACCATCACTAGTGCTATGGGCCTAACTTAGTTTATTTCCATGGCGAAGAGGTAGAATATTGACATGTCTAAGGTGAAATTAAGGTTGAGTCTGGACTAGAAAATCCAGCTGGCGTCGAAAGCCAAAGTCTACTCCAAAAATTCCTCCCATTACTATTAAGCCTCTTAAGGGCAGCAATGTCGGCGCCTCCACAAAGACATCAGATGCCCTTGTTGACAAGACCGAAGATCCAATTATTAACATTACCGAAGGAGAAACCACTCCCTTAGAAGGCAGCTGTAACAATCCAGTTTTTAAGTAATAATTAATTTAAATTAATAATAATAATTTAATTAATTAAATTTGGAATTTTGGGAGATTTATTTGGAAATTGGGTTTTGAAATTATTTAGTAAAAGAATTTAAATTGTGAGAATGTTATATTTAAAAATCAAATAACTTAAAAGTATGCAAAATAAAATTTTATAAAAGTAATATAAATGAAATACAACATTGGTTTGGGAAAGAAGTGATTAATATAATTTATATTTATTCAAATCAAATAGAGTTTAGCTTGCTAATTAAAAGAAAATAAATTTGTATATTTGTTTATTTTATTGCTAAGCCCAAGCCCAAGTTTATAACTCAAATTCATTTTCCAGAAATCTTTATCTTCATAATTTTCTTTCCTTCTCCCCTTTACTAGATATTTACGTATGTTCACTTCATCATTCGAGAGAGCTTCCTATACAAGATTTTCATAGCCTCCTCCCTTCAAAAATAAAAATCAAATCAAATAAATTAGCTAAAATCTCCAAATTCGAACACGTGAATCCTCATACTTATAATCATCTTTGGCAAAGAGGGCTTTGAGTTTCATTACAAAGAGGGAGTGTTGTGTGCGTGTGTTCGAAGGAGAGAGGAAGAGCAAGATAGCAACATACAGGTGAGTGTTTTCACTCACGCAATCTATGTCTAACTCCATAATCTCACACCTATATGCATGAATTAAATGATGTTTGGATATGTATTGTTATGTGCTTTGAACTTGGGTGACATCGACAATGAAGTAGAGGAGAATCGACGGCCAGAATTACTCGATACGGCCTACACGACCTGGAACACCTCTGTTCCAGGCCATGATTGGTCGACTGGTCCATAAGGACTGGTGGACACCGATAGGTAGCCTGGAAGAGAGATGTTCTGGGCTATGTGCATTTGTTTTTATGTGTGTATTTTGTTTTGTGTGTGTGTGTGTTTCGGTATGGGTGTATGGCTATGTTTCCCAGTGTTGGCATGAGCTAGTGCATGTGTATACCCGACCATGTGTGCGTTTATGATATTGTAAGTTGTGAGCGTTGAGCATTTGCTGTTTTGTCTTGTATTGCACATCTTCTTGCTGAATTGATTTTAGTTTGCCGCATTTGATTTACTTTTGGTTTCACTTGCTCATTTGTATATTTGTTTCCGTGCTTTGCTTCACTTATATACTTGACTTTGAACAGCAAGTTTGTGTATTGAGTACCTTAAGCTTTTATTTACCTTTCTTATTGTCTTGATAATTCAATTACTTTATTATTGCAAACTACTATTCTTATATATATTTTACAGTGATTCTCAGTGTTCCACATTTTTCGAATGAGTATATGTGTAACTTTATATTTGTGCAAACTTAAGCAATTTATGACTGAAATATATTTATAAATTATATTTGAAATAAAGTAAACTTATTTGTATTATTTAAATGATCATTTATTATTTTGTAGAAATGTGAAATTTAACATATATATTATAATTTATGCTTTGAAAATGTTTTATTGATAAATAAATTAAACTAATTTAGATGTTATAATTATTTAAGAATTTAGATTCAAATATTATTGATAAATGTTAACTATTGATTAATTTTAATAAAATATTAAGAAGTTTATTGTTTATCATATAGGATATTATATTTGATTTTAATTATTTATTTATGTAATAGAGTATATATATAAACATTATTCATCTTTAAGTATCTACATTCTTATATAAGATAAGATGATGTCAATGATTTATTCAATAGCGAATTAGATGATTTATAATTACAATTATTTGAATAATCTATTTTTTATATTAGTTTCTAATTTCTGATTCTTATCTTCTTTATATTGATTTTTGATGATATAGGTGATTCACCGTTGATATTGATTTAGTTGAGGATTTTAATATGATATGGTGATGACATCTTTCTATGTGCTTTTATTCTATTTTATTCTGTGTGATGAGAAATTAGAATAAACGATTTAGTGATACCGGGTATGGGATTTTCGGTAACACTTTTTTGGTTTTTCTTTGGACTCATTATATAGAATATCGAAGGGCGAGTGTTGTATGTGAGCACTGAATATACGGATTAGTAACATGCGGTGGTATGGGACACCGTTGTGATATTTATTTGGTTATTCTTTTGCTCGTGGATGACACTCAATACGGGGATACGAAGTATGATGTTCGCTGTAGTGAATATATTATAGTCATGTGTTGACTTAGGTGGAGCCATGTGTCGGTGATTACATCGAGCCATGTGTTGGCAATATATAAAGCCATGTGTCGGCATATGTATTTAGTTGTGTGTCAGCATATGTATGGTGTCGTGTATCGGTATGTGAATATAGCTGCGACAGTATTGGTATATGAATATAGCTGTGTGTCAGCTATTTATATATTTGCAGTATTTTTCTATCACTATCCAACTCCCTTTATGTTTCGGGAGTGAACCAAATTGGCCAGTATCCATCCTAATGGCCTGATTGGAGTGGTCGTGCCCCAGATCTGTAACATCTTAGTGTCGTATGTCGGCATCGTTCTAGCTATGTGTCGACAATATTCTAGCCGTGTGTCGGTAATAGTTCTAGCCGTGCGTTGGAAATATTTTAGTTATGTGTTCGCAACAGTTATAGTCGTGTATCGACGATTGTAGAGCCATTTGTCGGCAACGTATAGCCCCACGTGTCACCTAAACTAGCAGTTTGTTAACATTTAGGGGGCACGTGTAGGGTCATGACCAATGTAGAGCATAGTCTTACAACGTGTTTATGACATGCGATGGATAAGGAGTCACGATGTCCATTGAGGTAACCAAGACTGTAGGAGCCATGCGGGATGGGCGTGTGTGTCTTGTTCGCCAATTACATGTGTAGTGTCCTAGAGTATGTGTGTCCATCAGTCCCCCATCTGGGTCTGATGCGTTATGATGTAGACAAGTACTTATTCTTCTACCGAAGATGATAAATTATGATTATACCAGAGACCGCGTCTTGAGTATCATCAATCCTTGTATCCTTCTCAGGCGTGTGTCATCGAATATCTTCCTCATTGGCGTATATCACCAACTACTATTCATTGGCATGTGTTACCAATTATCTTTTCTAGACGTGTGTCATCGATTATACTTCATAGGCGCCAACTATATATTCATAGGCATGTATTGCCAATTATATCTTTCTTTGGCATGTGGCTTGTAGTTGTCTATTTATATTGATATAGTGAATGTTTTATTATTTGAGATTGAGTGATATATTTGGGCATAACTGCATATTACCCTGATTATACATTGTGATATCTCTTTTTAGATGTTTTCGGGATTTGAAAGTTGATTCTAGATATGAATGATTCACCCATTAGTATTGATTCTATGATTTTTGTTTTGATGTGTTTCTATATGGGTGATTACACCTTTTGATATCAATTCTAATTGTTTCCTATGGATATGAGATATTTGGGTAGTGATATGAGATACTTGGGTGGTGTGATGCGTTAATGTTTACTTATATATTTGTAGACGTCCATTGACGTTGCCTGACGATTTGATTATTTATGTTAGAGTATTCCATGTTTACTCTACGTACTCTTATTTTATATTAGATTAGACATAGTCTAACCCGTGTATTATTTTATAATACTCGGTTCAATCGACATTTCAGATATAGGGACGACATGACCAACATTTATTTTATTAGGCTTAGGGAGGTACTATATTCGATTTATTACTTGATACTTGTATGACATTGAATCATTTTATATATATGATATTGAGTTGTATATTGTTGGCTTATTACATTGCAGTGAGACATACATCATTTGAGATATTTTTGTATTTATACAAACCATTATGTTATATATATATATAATATGTTATCGCTGCAACTAACCCTACGTTATTTGTTGTTTATTGTATATTGTGTATTGTTCTATCCTGGAGGCACACATATTTATTGCTTTGTACTGATACTATGTAGGTATAAGTGAGTTATCCATTTGATGTTTTAATATGTACCCGTGTTATCCAAGGGAATATTCACGTGTATACCACATAGAGCCTCTAACAGTATTACTCTATAGTACTCTTGGATAGTATGGATATAGAGGTGGGGTGCTACAAAATGGTATTAAAGCAGGTTTAGAACAATACATCATAAATTAGAGACACGAGTCATGACCTTAGATCAGAATTAGAGTCCTAGACCTTTTGGGTCTGTTAGATAAATTTTTATAATAAGAAATAAGTTTATTATAAGGGTTATCATCAAGGGGCATATTTGTGATCATATAAATAAATGTTTTTAAGTATATAATTGATTTCTTTTCTTTCCAGTATGAAATAAAATGGTTGGAGTATCAAGGACGAAAGGAGTTAGTCCAACCCGTAGTATTTGCATTTTTAATTTTGGACGGTTTGATATTGCATTGTAATGTTTGGTTCGAGATATTGTAGTCGAGTTTTGATTTTTTGTTATCAAAGCTATGAATTGAATTTAATTATTTTGTTTATACTTATTGTAAATAAATATAAATAGTGTTTATTTTTCATTATAAGTTGCTTTTTGAATTGGTTTGTTGAGTGATATACATGTAAATATGTGTGTTTTAAAGACTGGTTGGAAATGTTTTAAAAAATTAATAAACGTTTTGTGGAAGCAAAGGTTTATTATATAGATATATTGGTTATTATTATTATCAAATGATTATAGTAGTAAAGTGAACATTTTAATAGAAATCATTTGAAAAGTATATACTATAAGTAAAGTATTAAATGGAGATTTGGAAACTAGTATATTTGATAATTTGGGAGAGTGATACTTATAGATATTATAGAAATGATAATTGTGTTTACTTATCCGTTGAGTGTGTTAAGGATTTTAGTCGATGGAGGTGCACATATATTTGATAAAAAAAATTCTTAAACGCTTGAACGAGACATTCAGGCACGATGATTTAGAAAGATATAAATAATTTATGGAAGATTAAAGTATTCTAAAATAGAGTTGAATGTTTTAAAGGGGAAATTAAGCAAAGTAAGTTAGTTTGGTAAAGTGGTATTTGAGATTTATATTTATTATTTTGGCAGATGGTTTGTAAAGGATATTTTATGATGTATTTTGGTGATAGTTGCAGTCATTGGATATTAGAGCACTGCTGTGATCGCTGGCGAGGCCATATTGATTATGTGGTCAATATTGCAACCAACTGATTTTAGTAATCACTATACTAGATGACGATGCAATATCACTTTATTTTATAGTATTTGATAATTTTAAATACAAATATATATATATATATATTCGACAATGTTTTTATAGACATGATTTGTAAATGTTATAGTGTTTTGGAAATTTAAGATATGAATGTATATATATAATTTGAAAATCTACTATTAGTGAAGGGAAAAGAAGTGTTTGATTTTGCAATTTGAAAGATTATGGGTTTTGTTATTTTACTTTTGTATGGATGGAAAATTTCCTAGTAATAAAGTATCTTAGAAAAAAATTAGCGAATCTATCTAATTGAAAATTATTTTTATAGGAGTATAGATTTAGTTTAAAGTGTTAAATTTTAAGAATAAATTTAAAATTTCCTCCATACAACAGCTTAAAAGAAAGTGAAATATTTGTTCAATTTGTGAAAAGAGTTTGCAAAATAGAAGTTGAACAAGATTTTTAGGATGTGAAATGTTCGAAATTAAGAAATACATTTAAAGACTTTTTATTAAAACAGAGAAGATAACGTTAGTTGAAAAATTTATAAATAAGGTTATGGTTGGTTGAAATATTTTAAGGATTATTTGAATAGGAATTTAATTTGAATTGTGTTTGTATCAAAATAAAATAGAATTTTGGGAAAAATATATGTAAAGTATATAATAGATGAAAAGAAATTTATTAAATGAAGGATTTCGAGACTTTATAAAGCACTTTTCTTTTGAAAATGTTTTAGTATATAAAATAATGTGAAAATAATATAATTGAATTGGTATAATTGGTTTGTTATAGATTCTTCATTATGATAAATTTCGAGAATGCAATTTTGTTAAGGGAGGACTCTGAGCAACCTGGTTTTTAAGCAATAATTAATTTAAGTTAATAATAGTAATTTAATTAATTAAATTTGGAATTTTGGGAGATTTATTTGGAAAATGGGTTTTGAAATTATTTAATAAAAGAATTTATTTTGTGAGAAGGTGATATTTATATCAAATAAGTTAAAAATATGTAAAATAATATTTTATAGAAGTAATATAAATGAAATATAACATTGGTTTGGAAAAGAAGTGATTTTGAAATATAACTTTTATTTACCCAGATCAAATAGAATTTATTTTTGCTTATTAAAAGAAAATAAATGTATACTTTTTTTTATTTTTTTGCTAAGCCCAAGCCTAAGTTTATAACCTAAACTCATTTTCCAAAAATCTCTATCTCTAGAATTTTCTTTCCTTCTCTCCTTCACTAGATATCTAGGTATATTCACTTTATCATTCGAGAGAGCTTCCTATACAAGGTTTTCAAAACCTCCACTCTTCAAAAATAAAAATCAAAACAAATAAATTAGCTAAAACCTTCAAATTCGAACATGTGAATCCTCATACTTGTATTTATCTTTGGCTAAGAGGCTTCGAGTTGCGTCGTGGAGAGGAAGTGTTGTGTGCGTGTGCTCGAACGAGAGAGGAAGAGGAAGATAGCAATGTACAGGTGAGTGTTTCACTCATGCAACCTATGTCTAACTCTATAATCTCACACTTTTATGCATAAAATAAATGATGTTTGGATATATATTGTTATGTGCTTTGAACTTGGGTGACATCGACAATGACTATAGATGAGAATCAGTGGCCAGAATTACCTGATACGGCCTACACGACCTGGAACACCTCTGTTTTAGGCTGTGACTGGTCGACCGGTCCATAAGGACTGGTGGATCGGTCGGTAGCCTGGACAGAGATGTTCCAGGCTATGTGCTTTCGTTTTTGCGTGTGTATTTTGTTTTGTGTGTGCATGTGTTTCAATATGGGTGCATGGTTGTGTTTCCCGATGTAGGCATAAGCTAGTGCGTGTGTATACTTGACCATGTGTCTGTGAGTGGTATTGTAAGTTATGAGTGTTGAGCTTTGCTATTTATCTTGTTTTGCGCATCTTCTTGCTGAATTCATTTTAGTTTGCTGCATTTGGTTTACCTTTGGTTTCACTTGCTCATTTGTATATTTGTCTCTGTGCTTTGCTTCACTTATATACTTGACTTTGAACAGCAAGTTTGTGTGTTAGAGTATCTTAAGCTTTTATTTACCTTGCTTATAGTCTTGCTAATTCAGTTACTTTATTATTGCAAATTGTTGTTCTTTTATATTTTTTAAGAGATTCTCAGTGTTCCACTTCTTGCGAATGAGTATGTGTATAACTTTATATTTGTGCAAACTTACGTAATTTATGATTTAAATATATTTATAAATTACATTTGAAATAAAGTAAATTTAACTGTATTATTCAAATGATCTTTTACTGTTATTTTGTAGAAATGTGAAATTTATCACACAGATATATATATATATATATATTATAATTTATGCTTTGAAAATGTTTAGTTGAATTATGAATAAATTAAACTAATTTAGGTGTTTATAATTATTTAAGAATTGAGATTTAAATATTATTAATAAATGTTAACTATTTATTAATTATATAAAAGATTAAGAAATTTGTTATTTATCATATAGGATATTAAATTTGAATTTATTTATTTATTTAATAAAGTATATATATAAACATTATTCATCTTTAATTATGTATTTTCCTATATAAGAAAAGATGATGTCGATGATTTATTCAATATCGAATTAAATGATTTATAATTATAATTATTTGAATAATATATTTTTATATTAGTTTTTGAATTTTGATTTCTTATCTTCTTTATATTGATTTCGTGATATGGGTGGTTCACTGTTGATATTGATTTAGTTGATGATTTTAATATGATACAGCGATGACATCTTTCTATGTAATTTTGTGATGTTTTATTTTGTGTGAAGAAAAATTAGAATAAACGGTTTAGTGGTACAATCTGGTATGGGACTTTCAGTAACACTTTTCCAGTTATTCTTTGGACTTGCTATATAGAATATCATAGGGCAAGTGTTGTATGTGAGCACTGAATAAAGTGATTAGTAACACGCAGTGGTATGGGATGCTGTTGTGATATTTATTTGGTGGTTCTTTTGCTTGTGGATAACACTCGATATGGGGATACGAAGTATGATATTCGCTGTAGTGAATATATTATAGTCATATGTTGAATTAGGTGGAGCCTTGTGTCTGCGATTATATCGAGCCGTGTGTCGACAATATAGGAAGCTGTGTGTCGGCATATGTATATGTCTATGTGTCAGCGTATTTATAGTGTAGTGTATCGGTATGCGAATATAGTTGTGTGACAGCTATTATATATACTTACGGAATTGGTCTACACTTGTACAACTCCCTTTATATTTTAGGAGTGAACCAGATTAGTATCCACCCTAGCAACCTGATCATGGCAGCCGTGCCCAGGATCTGTCACACCCCAGTGACGTGTGTTGGCATCGTTCTAGTCGTGTGTCGGCAATATTCTAGTCGTGTGTTGGCAACAATTATAGCAGTATATCGGCAATATTCTTGTCGTGTGTCGGTAATATTCTAGTCGTGTGTCGGCAATAGTTGTAGCCGTGTGTCACTAACCAATCAACGGGCCTACCATGGGCGATTGACCGCTAGCAGTCGATCGACCCAGTACAAGTGGTCAACTGGCCTCCTACTGTTTGCCTAATATAATCACTTGCCATTATACTTTTATTTGTTACCTACTTTTACAAATAACATTAATGTTTGTTTAAACGTTAAGTCTCCCTTAATGTTAAAATATTTATTACCATTTTAATTTTAAACGTTAATGTTAATTAAAATTTTAATTTAAATTCGTTTGAATTATTTTAAATTCAAAAACTTTAAATGTCAATAACTTCTTCATTTGAACTCCGATCGCAAAACTTTATATATGAAATTTGATCAGAAAATCGTAGTGAACACAATGATATATCTTTCATAGCCAAATTCTATCATTTGCAGAATTTATATTTTAACCTTATTTTTATAAATTAATTTATTATTAATTTTTACGGGCCGTTACATTCTCCCCATTTAAAAAGGATTTCGTCCTCGAAATCCCTAAGGTACAGATGGTGTAACACACACTCTACAACTGCGTTATATAACAAGTTATCTATACAACCACCTACTCAATCAAAAATACAGTGTGATTATGCATGTAACATACTACAGGTGAGCTTAATCCTGACATGAATGCAAGATCGTGACATATAGGCTTGTATGCAAGCATCCTCAATATGCATGAGATTATATATGAGTGCACAAATAATAGAAAAAAATTATGGCAACCATCCCCTAACATCCAATCTAGGAACCACAATGCAACCAAAACCTATACAATATTAATTTTTTGAGAGAGATAGTTTAATAGAGAAAAGCTCAAGATGAGAAGCCTTTATCTACTCTTTGGTTTCTCATATGCTTTCTGCTAGATTATTTCCCCATTGCACTCAGACTAGCCTAATTTCTTTATTACAGAGCTTCTTAATTTCATTGTCTACTATATGTGCAGTGGCATGGGATGCTATCAGCTCTGTCTCTATATCTTCTAACTGATCAGGCTCTACCGCGGTAGTTATGCTATGCAAACATTTCCTTAAGTGGGAAACATGAAAGACGTCATGGACCTCACTAACTTGTCCAGAAGCTTCACTTGATACGCAAGTTTTCCTATCCTTTCCAAACTCAGGAAAAGCCAACAAACTTTGGCTCCAACTTCCCGATGTAGCGAACCTCATAACCTTCCTAAGAAGGGAAACCTTAACCAATACCATGTCTTCGATCGAAAACTCCAATTCCTTCCTTCGTCTATTGCATAGGACTTCTAATGGTCCTGAGAGGTGTTTATTCGTTGTCTAAACATCTCTACCTTATCCGAGGTCTCGTGGGTCAAATCTGGTCCAAGTATAATTTTGTCGGTAGTTTTCCATCAATAATTAGGTGACTTGCATGGCCTCCCATATAAGGCTTCAAAGGGTGCCATGCCAATCGTCGCTTGGTAACTATTATTATACACGAATTTTACTAATGGTAAATGCTGCTCATAAGGTCCTCTAAAATCCATTATGCAAGCTCTCAACAAATCTTCCAAAATCATATTCGCCCTTTCTGCCTAACAGTTGGTCTACAGATAGTAAGTGATGCTAAGATTCATTGTCATTCCTAAGGCTGATTGCAAGCTCATCCATAATTCACTAGTCGATAAGAGGTTTCTATCACTAACAATGTTAACTGAAATCCCATGTAGTCATACTGCTTCTTTGATAAAAATCCATGTCATAGATTCTGCAATCCTATTACTCCTTACGGGAATAGAGTGAGCACTTTTAGTGAACCTATCCACTATAACACAAATTGCTCATTACCTCTTTGACCCTTATGCAACCCATCTATAAAGTCCATCGATATATGCTTCCACTTCCAAGTTCGCACCTCTAACGGCAATAATAGTCCTCTAGGCTTCCTTTGTTCTGCCTTTATCTTTTGGCACGTCAAACACCTAGAGGCATACTTCACTACCTTTTTCTTCATCCCCAGCCAACTGGAAATTTGCTTCATATCATTATACATTTTATCTTCTCCAGGGTGAATAGTCATCCTAGAATGGTGACACACCGCTAACACTTCCTCCAAAACTTCCTTCACCATTGGAACATATAAGGGTCCATTTCCCTTTATCCATCCCATTTTGTCTATTGCATATCCACAAGCATGGGGGAAATGTTATCCTCTACTTAGCTTGTCTAAAACATCTATTATTGTCGTGTCTTTCTTTTTTTCTTCCTTGATGCGGTCCATAAATGCTGGCCTTACTTCCATTGCTACTAGATAACCTAGAGTGGTTTCTAATGGCAGTTGGAAACTAAAATTCAAGATGAACTCCAACTGCCTCCACTCATGCATAGCACCAAGAGTAGCATGCTTCCAGCTAAGGGCATCAGCAACAACATTCCCTTTTCCTAGGGTATACCGTATCTCAAAGTCATATAATGTTATAAACATCATATACCTCTGCTGTCTAAGATTCAAATCTTTTTGAAAAAAATGGGTATTTAAGGAATTTGTGATCGGTGAATAATTCAAACTTTTCTCCCAAAAGATAGTGCCTCCACATTTTCAAACTGAAAATGATAGGTGCTAACTCTAAGTCATGAGTGGGGTACCTTTTCTCATGGTCCTTCAACTGCCTACTTGCATAGGTTATCACCTTACCTTCTTGAAAAAGAACAACTCCTAAATCCATACCATATGCATAGGTGTAAACAATGAAAGGCTTCATCCCGTATGGAATAGTAAGTACTAGTGCGCTAGTCAACAGCTCCTTCAGCTTCTCGAATGCTTCCATGCATTTCTTATTCCATGCAAAAGCTAAATTTATCTTAGTTAAGCAAATCAGTAGGACTGTTATCTTTGTAAAGTCCTTGATGAATTTATTATAGTAACCCGCCAACCCAAGAAAACTCCAAACTTCCATATGCCTCTTCCATTCTTTAATAGCTTCCATCTTTGCAGGATCAACTGACAATCCCCTCCCGAAGACAATGTGACCAAGAAATCTCACCTCCTTCTTCCAAAAGTGGCACTTTGAGAATTTAGCTTTTAGGTGATGTCTTCTCAAAGTCCCTAACACCTCCCTTAAGTGATTTTCATGCTCAACTTCACTTTTAGAGAATACTAGAATATCATCCACAAATACTACAACGAACTTATTTAGCTGCCCCTAAAGACTCAACTCATAAAATCTACAAAGTATGCATGGGCATTCATCAACCCAAAATGAATTACCTCCCATTCATGAAGTCCGTCTGGAGTGCAAAAAGTGGTCATCTGCTTGCTACCTTCAGTTATTCTCAATTGGCGGGATCCTGTGGCTAAGTCTAACTGGGAAAAGATTTTGGCTCCAACAAGCTAGTCAAATAAATCACCTATTCTAGGTAAGGGATACCTATTTTTCTTGGTCAGCTTGTTAAGCTCTCTATAGTCAATGCATAGCCTTAAAGAGCCACCCACCTTAGTGGCAAAGACAAATGGTGCTCCCCATTCTAAAGTACAATAGCGAATAAATTCTTTCTGCAATAGCTCCAAAGTCTGCTTATCCAACTCTTGCCTTTCTTTGGGGGTTGTATGTCTTAATGGTGTGGGTTGTGGAATTATGGATCTTAAGGCTAATTTAACACAAGAGGGGATGAATGGTGTTTTCTAACTTATGTAAATCTTTTTAATTTACTTTCAAGATTAATATTGATTCACAGATTAATAACATAGAATTATACTAACAAATAGTCACAGATGCAATCACAGATAAAAATAAAAGCAGTAAAGTAAAGTAAAAAGTTAGAGAGATGACACCGGTGATTTTATACTGGTTTGGATTTCTCCTACATCCAGTCTCATACAATTGCTTGTATAGATCTCTTTTCAAATGCCAATATTTAACCGAATAGAAGGCAAACCGAAGTACAATCTCGATTTTAAGGCTACGGGACACACCCTCCTATATTCAGAGTCTGGGGTAAACTCAATTGATTTGATCAGGCTACAAGCATACCCACTATATTTGAAAGGGCTACTAAGCACACTCACTTGATTTGAATGGTCTACAAGCACACCCACTTGATTTGAACGGGCAACAAGCACATCCAAACAAACACGAGTAGAGTTGATAGTCTTTCCAAAGACAAATCCTTGTACTTTGGATACAATGGATCATATAGCCTCTTGGATATCACGTTGATCTTTGAAATGAGATAGATATGCTTCCAAAGCAGTAAGAAAATAATATTGAATCAATACAATGAAGTATGTTTTGAAGAGAATGGAGTATATTTTTCAAGAGAGTAAGGAGTGGGAAGAAAGTAAGTAATTAGTTATTTAAAAATTAATTTGCACTCCTCTTTATGTAGTAAATTAACATATGTGTCCATTCGTGAAGAGTTGTATCGAATAGACACTTCCATTCAAAATTTGAGAAACCATTTGGTAGTATGCATATCGATATACCATGGATATGTATGTCGACATATGCTGGTGAAAAATAAAAAACTATTTTCTTTAAAACGATTTGAAAATTCTATACTTTTGTAAAAGTAATTTGAACATAGTTTTTAAATATTTTTGGACTTCAAAATATTTTGTAAAATATTTCAAAAATATATTTTGCAATTAAAATAATTTATTTTTGTTTAAAATATCAAAGATCAGAAATTGGAGTTGAGATCGGAAATTGTTATCAAGGACTTTGACAATATTTACTAATGACACTATACACTAAATTATAACCTTGAGATCTTCATTTCATTGTCTTTTAACTTATGAGTCTTCGTATCTTTATCTTGAGTCTTTATACTATACAATCTTCGATTCAGCATCTATGTAATATTCTGCACTATATATTATATAACTTGGCAAAACATTAGATCTGTATTGTATATGGTTGTTTATGGTTATTGTCATCAAAATAAATAATTGAGGTATTAACAAATAGAAGCGCGATGGGTCTAGCATCCTTCTCAAAATCAATCCTAAACTCGATCTCCTTTTGGGGTGGAAGACCAGAGACTTCTTCAAAAACATCTGGAAAGTCTTGGACTATGGGTCTAGATGAGAGCTCATCTTGTGATAAGTTAATAGAATATAAATGACTAACTCGACTAAGTTTTGGGGGTGTATAACGAACATAAATATCTCGCATCTTACAATTCGTTAACCAAACGATTTCCTATCACAACATAAGACATCCCCATGGTAAGATAACCAATCCATCCCTAGGATAAATCCATACCCTTCAAAACCCAGAACATACATATTACATGTAAAATCAGCGTTACACATATACCCACTACTAGGTCTTTACAAAATAAAGGAAAGGTGCGTTGACCCCCCAATAGGACTACATATGACTATCAGGTTGGTGACAATTTGGATTTTTAGACTCAAGAAGTTAACTACATTTCTAGCTATGAATGAATGTGATGATCTTAAGTCAAATAAGTTACAAATAGTATTTCCGGAGATAATAGTTTTACCTTCCAATGCAACTTTTCCCTTCTAGGAGGAAGTCTACTTGAGACTGGTACAGATTCAATAGCATAAGCTTGCCCACCTTGCCCCATCTTTGCTAGCATTGGGCATTGATTCCTGTAGTGCTCTTCCTTATAATAGTGATAACATCACCCCTTGAATTCTTCCCTCACCAAACTCACTTTGCAGCCCTTAGCAACATTGTAACAACCCACAAATTTTAATTTGATAAATTATATTTATTTTTAAATATTCATATATAAGGTTTTTAAAATATAGATTATGATGTTTTGAACAAGAATGATGGTAATCTTATTTTGAATAAATATTTACGAAAATATAAACTTTGAAGGAATATTGATAAAATGGTGGAAAATCATTTTATCAATAAACAACTCTATAATTATCAGAATTCGCATGCGGAACTGTATACATATGCTTATTTATCCGTTTGAACAAGAATATAAAATAAAATTAGTTATTTTATTTATGGGAAATAAAATGTATTTATGACGTCATCAATAATGACGTCATATTATTTATGAATACAATTTAAGATTTAATGATTTAATGATTATTATAATTATTCAAACAACTATTTTTAAATGATAATAATTCATTTTAATTAGTTATGAAGTGATAATATATCATTTATAATAGTTTTATAAAGATGCATCCTTGATTTGAAATTATAAGGATTGATGTAACGACCCAGTATTTTAGTTATTTTAAATTGGAATATTTAATTTATTTTAAATATTGAAAAGTTAATTTTATAGGTTAAATAACTTAAATTTCAAATATAGTGATTTATTTGATAATTTAATTGTTGAATTTAATAATTAAAAATTGTTTAAATCATTGAATCATGGGTTTTAAGCTGGATAAAAATGATTTAAAGGCTTATTTAGTTTCTATTAACAAGAATGAAGGTAATTAAACTTTTAAATTGGATTTAAAAGTGATTTACTCGATTTTTAAATTAACTCGTTTTAATTAACATATAAAAATAGCCTTCCGGGGCACTATCTCGGATTTCGACGAAACCAGTGTCATTGGGTTTGTAATAATGAATTATAGCGATCAGATACATCGTTTGGTTGTGGGAGATCGAAACCCGTTGAAATTTATATCGAAAATTTAATATAATAATTGGGTTCAAAAAGCTATATTCTGCATACAATCGAATTAGGGCTCGAGACTAGTGCCATTGCGTTCAGAATAAGGGTATAACATTAGAAACGCCAGGCGGCACGCCTCGATCGGGGTTCAGAATTAAATATCTAGATATTTTGATTTTAAATAATATATTTTCGTTGATTTAACCATACACAGCCGTTGTTCTTTCATTTCAGCCGCCCCTACCTGTACAAACCTACCCCCTCCCCCCCCCCCCGCGCTCTCTTCCCATTTAAATATTACCTACTGCAAACATTTTCATTTCAAAAATTGAAATCAAACCCAATACTTCATGGAAAAATCTAAAAAATAAAATAAAATTCCTCTTATGATGAGAGCTTCGCGCTGGTATGTGGAAGGTGGTGTTCGATCGAGTAGTGAGAGGAGGCCGTTCGTATCAGTAGAACTAGGGTTTTGATTTTCTTCTTATGGGAGTGGAGTTTGGCGAGGCCGACCTTGGGTTCGAGTTTATGGTGGCCTGCAGCATCTATGGAGGGGATTAGGTGGCTCGCGGTGGAGTTTAGGGGTTGCGAGGTTGGTGTACGGCCATGGAGTTAGGGATGTCGCGATTTAAGGAAGGGATGCGTGCTCGATGTCTTTGGCATGGTGGTGGAGTACTCAAGAAGAGGAGTTAATGGTGGTGTCGTTGGTGGTTTTCATCAATGGAGGAGGGAGCATTCGATGGTCAAAGGGGGCTGCAACGGTGGGTTACTATAGGGAGGGAGAGCAGGTTTGAATGGGGAAGACGGTAATTTGATGTCATTAGATTAATAAAAATATAATTAGTTATAAATTGTTGATTTAAAATCGTTTAAATTAAAAATTACATAACTCTCTCATACGAGGTCCAATCGAGGAGCGGATTTTTGCGTTGCGCTCGTATCGACGGAAGCTTTGCAATGGAACTAGTTTGGACGAATTCAGAGACTGTTGAAATTTGGGCTAAAATCGGACGTCGTCTGGTTTTAGTTCCAAACCGGAACACTTCGGTGACGGCAGTAATTTCGGTGAGTAAATCTCACTAATTTTGGATAATTGGTTTTATTTTAAAATGTTAAAATTATTTATTGGTTGATTGGATGGATTGGTAAATTATTATCAGTTGGATGTTATATTATATATATTAGTATTTGGGTATATTTCCCGTCGATTGGAGTGGATGAGACACTATGCGCCCCGCATAATAGCGGATGACCTTTTTTATTGTGATATCCCGCTCGAAGCGGTGATTATATTTTTATGATTATATAACTTCTGTGGTTGCAAGGAAACAGGTTGGAGGGATCCAATTGGATTCCTCAAAATTGTTGATTTTGATTTCGATTTCATATATAATGATATATGATGTGTTTTGAATAATCTGTTATAGATTATGATGTGATTTGATTTATTGGATGTTATAGTAGCACTAACCCTAATTTTGATATTATAAATACCATAAATAATATTTTTGAATTTGTAAAGGAAATTCAAAGGCGATTTTGGAAATGAAAATATCTATATTGAATTTTGAGATTATTTAAAAAGGAATTGATTTGGGTAAAATAAATGATTGGATTTTGGATATTTATTTAGCTATTTCGTAAAATGGTTTAATAAAATTTTCAAATTGAGGATTTTTAAACAACGGATTTTTTAATGAGATTCTTAAAATACAAAATGGAAGTCGAAATCAAGATTTGAATGGTGTTGGAATATAGTTTGGATTATTTAAGAAAAAGCTTTATAAATGGAATTTTAATTAGAAATCGATTTATAAATGAATTTTAGTAATATAAACCTGTTATGAACTGGAAATGAGTTTATAAAATTTATAAACAATGAAGTAAAATGATTATCATTTGATAAATTGGAAATATAAATTCAAAGTGAGAATTTATAATGAGATATGGAAATCGGTTTAGAAGAAATAGTGGATTCTATTTTGGAATTTGGAAAAGGTTATGAATTGGAAACGTAAATCGATTTGTGATAAATCGAAAGAGATTTATAAAATAAAATTGGTTATATTGGAATTTTAATTTTTATCGAGAAGTTAAGTTTGTTTTAAAAAGGGATTTATATTTATTAAACTACGTAGTTTAAAAACTATTATCTGTATTAAAATATTTTGAAAAATTGATTTTTTTTCTAAATATTTAATATTAGTGGAAACGAATTTTTATTCTATAATAAGCTTTTTAAATCGATTAGTTTTTATAAAAATGAATTGGAAATTAGTTATCGTTGATTATTTATAAAGGATTTTGATATTTTAAATAATTACTTAAACGTGTTTTGAAAATAAATCATTATTCTTTAAAAATACTCATTATTTACAAAGAATTTAAAAGTAAGTAATTGGAATTTATTTATAAATACTCTCGAGATTTGTAAACCGGATTATATTGAACAGACGTGATTTTATAAGAAAAATCTTATAATGGTATTTTTGGAAACTTAAGAAATTTCCAAAATAATTAGATACAGAAACTTCAGGAATGACCTTGGATTCATAAAAGAAGTTATAAATCGTTAGATGGGATTATGAATAAGTATAATCGATTTTGTTTTGGAAATTGTAAAAAGGTTTGGAAATGGATTCCGGAAATTTATAAAATGAGCTATAATGGGTTGGGAATTTGCAAATGAATTTGCAAATGTTTTATTAAGTGGGAAAAGAGAAAATCCTCTTTTGTTTTGTAATTACACTCATACAATTGAGATAAGCTATGAAAATTTCCCAAGTGTTGGAGTAAAAGGTTTTGGGGAAAAATTTTTTTTACTACGAAAGGATTTATATAGAAATATTTTCCTAAGTAATGGATTATAAATTGAACTTGGAAATATTTCTAAGTACTGATATGGTTTGAAAATATCCTGTTATGGATATAAGTATTCGAATTTTTTTTTCAAATATTGAAATATTGAATGAGTTTTGAATATATATCTTTGTAAAGATATTTTGAAATAATTATTTTGAAGATTTATAATATGGGCCTAGTGATTGGTTATGTATGTAATTTGAAAGTTAAATAACCGACTATCAAATCTGGCCAAATTCGTTGATTGTTTCGAAGAGACCGGGATCAGATTTAATTATCCGAAAAACACTTCGATCTGATTTGAGCATTACGAATTGTGAAATCTTGAGGATAATGAAGACGGTGATCTTTGAAGAGATTGGTTTGTTCAAACCCAGAACAACTTGTATGGATGAATGCTATCATTGCATTATTGCCTAGAAGGCAGTGTTAGCATTTAAAGTGGGATTGCTGTTCAAAAGGTAAAACGTAGCCTCGAACCTCATCAACCGGGAAATGACAAAAATCGGGCATGCAGCAGGGCCAAGTGGGTCGCTCCCTAGTAGGGTATGGTCATTCCAAATCTAGATCGGTTATTATCTATTATAGGTATGCTTGGGGATTATTAATGGAGGGATGATCATATTCGATACTACTAGTCAAGTGGTAGGCCAGTCCTGTGTGGCAGGGGTACAAGATATTCTTTTCAGACCCCAGTGCATTTATCTAGAGATGTACCTTTTGATGGTAGTTCATGACCTTTTCATAGTATGGAATCCAATCTCCAATACGTGCCTTACGATTTTGATTGTAGAGCCTAGTATGCCGGAATTTAATTATTGTAACTATTTCGGTAAGATTCATAAGTATTTGTATCTAGACACTATTATAATATCAGGGGATTTCATATAAAATGTTTTGGTTATCGTAAGGTAAAAACCCATCCGTGTTTATGTGCGGCGTGGTCTTACGAGATACCTTTTGATTTCAAAGAGTTTTATATAACTTTAAAAATCCAGTTGGGTGTGTTTCTCATACTGATTTTCCAGACTGACTCGGGTGTTATTTTATTATAATGCTCGGGTCAAATCTAGTATATTACAGATTAGTTTGGATGCTTGGAGTTTCAAGAGACGAGTTGGAGGCCCAGAGCCGTATTCACGTAGATGGTTATTTTCCCGTTCTATTCATTATTGTGTTATCAACCACAGTGAGGACAGGCTATTATAACTGTCCAGGTTGAAATAGGTTAGTATAATATGATTGATGTTTGTATATACACATATTGTGTAAAGATTTGTGGTATATTATAGATTATTCGTTCCGCTGTGAGATTCTATGTTGTTTAGTTTTCTTCATATCTTCTTCCTTCTTTCTTTTTCCCTAACAATCGGGTCTTCCGGCATTCGATTACTCAGCATGTGATACAATAGACGTATTAATGTCGATTTTCGAGGGTTGAAAAATCCGGTTCGTTACATTTGGTATCAGAGCTGAAGGTTAAACGAGAACCTTGGCTTTGGTGGGGTACTCATTAGAGATAGGGCCAGTAGCACCCTAGAATTAGTTTGGGTTTATATATATATATGAGCGCGTATTTGTTAGTGATATAAAAATTGTTTTATATTGTGTTGGTTGATCTATTAAGTGGCTTATGGATTCTGGTCAATACGAGTAATTAACGTTATTGATAGGGATCTCTAAACACTTGAGTAGAGCAATTCAACATGGTATTGTTTGAAATTGGGTAAATGAAATACTTTAACCTTGATTATATTTTATATATAAAAGAATAATTTTTAGAAATTATTATGGTATATATGGTGTGCTTGGTTGTTAGAGAATGATAATGTTGATTATTATCATTTGTTGTTTGTATTGTGCTCTAATAAAAGTTGTTATTATTGTAATGCAAAAAAGATAAACAATTGAAAATTGATTTTATATAATCAAGTGGGATTATATAAATATGATGTATAATAGTGGTTTATAATTAAAAGGGATTTAGAAGTTGGAAATTTGGGAATTTAAAACCCGTTAATTTTGGAAATGGTTTTTCAAAAGTTTTGGGAAATAATAATAGTGTTATTTGGAAAAAAAATTTGAACAGAAATATTTTTAAAAGGATTTTAAGGAGATATAAAGCACTGAACTCACTTCGTTCCTTGAAAATAATTTCGGTGATGATTGCAGCATCGTCGATATTCATTTTCGAGTTTCCAACAGAGGGATTGCTACCATTGGAGATTTGTTTTGGTAAAACTGGTTTTGATTTCAAAAAATTCAAAAGAATGATTTGATATACCAATGGAATTTGGTGTGTGTGTATGATTTCAAAAATGATTTTGGAATATGGTTGAAATATTGAAATTGAAACAAATGGATTGAGTCGAATGGAATTGAAATTGGATTTGAGTTAAAATGGATATAGACTTAAGTTATGAAGTGGTAATAAGCGTAAGAACTTTTGTGTAAAATGTTTATAATATACTTAAGAAAATTTGATGGAATAATTTTTAAGAGATAATTAATATTGAAAGGAATATACTAAGTAAATAATTGAACGTAAATGAAATGCATGTGAATTAAAGAATTTGGGATAGCTATGAAATCAATGGAAATAAATACGTAAGTTGTACGTATATTATTTTATTCATATAATGGTTTGATCCAGATTCGAGCACAGAATTTTGAGATAATTTATATCGATTCGAGATGGAATTTTTCACTCGATTCTCGACGGCGAACACAGGATATGGATTTTTGATTGGTTCCAAAATTCTTTATCATAGTATATGGCTATGCAAGGAGAATGACAGTTTCTAATCAAGGAACCGGATTTGAGTCCGCACTAGAGTGGTCGTGTGAACGATACTAGTTCGGAAGTAAAATCGTGTGATCGATCGAGCGATCGGATTGATATTGCGTACGGATGATATATGTACATCGTACGGGCTTAAATAAAGCAGATATTGGAAATTGAAAATGCAAAATAATATGATTTTGAATTATATGATTGGATATCACTGGTAAATAAGATGCAGGTAAATAAAAGCAAGAGTTAATTTGATGCCCTTGATTTCATAAGTAAAATTGGTTGCCCAACAAAAAGGTACATGTTTATATTGTTGTTTGATTTGATGGTTTTATGGTTGAGCCACTTGGCTTTTGTTTCTTTTGTTGGTTTGGGCCCGTTGTGGCAAATTGTAATTGTTCTGATCTAGCCGGACAAAGGAGACGTTGGTGAAATTTTTCGAAAATTTAATGAGTTAGAAATTTTGAAGAAATTTGTGATAACTAAAATTTGGTTTTGAATTATAACTTGAAATGATGGAATGGATAATTTTAGTTGGAGTCTATGGATGAATTTGAAAACTTAGTAAAAGTAATAACAACGTTTCAACAAATTGATTTTGGGAAGTTAAAGGTTTAAAAGGATTTGGAAAGTTATTTCAACTAATTTGTTTTAGAAAAGAAATTGGTTTGGGCATTTTTCCTAACTTGGCAATTTCGAGGACGAAATTCTTTTCAGGGGGAAGAATGTAACGACCAGAATTTTAGTTATTTGACATTGGAATATTTAATTTATTTTAAATATTGAAAAGTTAATTTTATAGGTTAAATAACTTAAATTTCAAATACAGCGATTTATTTGATAATTTAATTATTGAATTTAATAATTAAAAATTGTTTAAAATATTGAATCATGGGTTTTAAGCTGGATAAAAATGATTTAAAGGCTCATTTAATTTCTATTAACAATAATGAAGGTAATTAAACTTTTAAATTGGATTTAAAAGTGATTTACTTGATTTTGAAAATAACTCATTTTAATTAACATATAAAAATAGCCTTTCGGACACTGTCTCGGAGTTCGACGAAACCAGTGTCATTGGGTCCGTAATAATGAATTATAATATGCCGTCAAATTTCGTAGCGATTAGATATATCGTTTGGTCTTAGGAGATCGAAACGCGTTGAAATATATATATCGGAAATTTAATATAATAATTGGGTTCAAAAGGCTATCTTCTACATATGATCGAATTAGGGCTCGAGACTAGTTCCATTGCATTCGGAATAGAAGTATAACATTAGGAATGCCAGGCGGCACGCCTCGATCAGGGTTTGGCATTAAATATCTAGATATTTTGATTTTAAATAACATATTTTTGTTGATTTAACCATACACAGCCGTTGTTCTTTCATTTCAGCCGCCCCTACCTGTACAAACCTATCCCTCCCATGCGCTCTCTTCCTATTTAAATATTACCTGCTGCAAACATATCATTTCAAAAATTGAAATCAAACACAATACTTCATGGAAAAAACTAAAATAAATTTTAAAATTCTTCTTATGATGAGAGCTTCGCGCTGGTATATGGGAGATGGTGTTCGATCGAGTAGTGGGAGGAGGTCGTTCGTATCAGTAGAACTAGGGTTTTGATTTTCTTCTTATGGAAGCGGAGTTTGGCGAGGCCGACCTTGGATTCGAGTTTACGGTGGCCTGCAGCATCTATGGAGGGGATTGGGTCGCTCGCGGTGGAGTTTGGGGGTTGCGAGGTCGGTGTACGGCCGTGGAGTTAGAAATGTTGCGATTTAAGGAAGGGATGCTTGCTCAATGTCTTTGGCATTGTGGTGGAGTACTCGAGTAAAGGAGCTAAATGGTGGTGACGTTGGTGGTGTTCATCAACGGAGGAGGGAGCATTCGATGGTCAAAGGGTGCTGCAACGGTGGGTTACTATAGGGAGGGAGAGCAGGTTTGAATGGGGAAGAAGGTAATTTGATGTCATTAGATTAATAAAAATATATATAGTTATAAATTGTTGATTTAAAATCGTTTAAATTAAAAATTACATAACTCTCTCATACGAGGTCCAATCGAGGAACGGATTTTTGCGTTGCACTCGTATCGATGGATGCTTTGGATGAATTCAAAGATTGTTGAAATTTGGGCTAAAATCAGATGTCGTCCGGTTTTAGTTCCAAACCAGAACGCTTCGGCAACGACAGAAATTTCGGTGAGTAAATCTCACTCATTTTGGATAATTGGTTTTATTTTAAAATGCTAAAATTATTTATTGGTTGATTGGATGGATTGATAAATTATTATCAGTTGGATGTTACATTATATATATTAGTATTTGGGTATATTTCCCGCCGATTGGAGAGGATGAGACAATATGCTCCCCGCATAATAGCGAATGACCCTTTTTATTGCGATAACCCGCCTCGAAGTGGTGGTTATATTTTTGTGATTATATAACATCTATGGTTGAAGGGAAATAAGTTGGAGGGATCCAACTTGATTCCTCAAAATTATTGATTTTGATTTCATATATAGTGATATATGATGTGTTTTGAAAAATCTGTTATAGATTATGATGTGATTTGATTTATTAGATGCTTTAGTAGCACTGGCCTTAATTTTGATATTATAAATACCATAAATAATATTTTTGAATCTAAAAAGGAAATTCAAAGGCGATTTTGGAAATGGAAATATCTATATTGAATTTTGGGATTATTTAAAAAGTAATTGATTTGGATAAAATAAATGATTGGATTTTGGATATTTATTTAGCTATTTCGTAAAATGGTTTCAAATAGAGAATTTTAAATTGAGGATTTTTAAACAATGGATTTTTTAATGAGATTCTTAAAATACAAAATGGAAGTCAAAATCGAGATTTGAATGGTGTTGGAATATAGTTTGGGTTATTTAAGAATAAGCTTTATAAATGGAATTTTAACTAGAAATCGATTTATAAATGAATTTTAGTAATATAAACCTGTTATGAACTGGGAATGAGTTTATAAATTTATAAACAATGAAGTGAAATGATTATCATTTGATAAATTGGAAATATAAATTCACAGTGAGAATTTATAATGAGATATGGAAATCGGTTTAGAAGAAATAGTGGATTCTATTTTGAAATTTGGAAAAGGTTATGAATTGGAAACGTAAATCGATTTGTGATAAATCGAGAGAGATTTATAAGAATAAATTTGGTTATATTGGAATTTTAAAATATAATTTTTATCAAGAAGTTAAGTTTGTTTTAAAAAGGGATTTTTATTTATCAAACTATGTAGTTTAAAACTATTATATGTATTAAAATATTTTGGAAAATTGGTTTTTTCAAATATATAATATTAGTGAAAATGAATTTTTATTTTATAATAAGCTTTGTAAATCGATTAGTTTTTATAAAAATGAATTGGAAATGAGTTATCATTGATTGTTTAAAAAGGGTTTTGATATTTTAAATAATTACTTAAACGTGTTTTGAAAATAACTTATTATTCATTAAAAATACTCATTATTTACATAAAATTTAAAAGTAAGTAATTGGAATTTATTTATAAATACTCTCGAGATTTGTAAACCGAATTTTATTGAACGGGTGTAATTTTATAAGAAAAATCTTATAATGGTATTTCTGGAACTTAAGAAATTTCCAAAATAGTTAGATACAGAAACTTCAGGAATGACCTTGGATTCATAAAAGAAGTTATAAATTGTTAGATGGGATTATGAATAAGTATAATCGTTTTTTTTGGAAATTGTCGAAAGATTGGAAATGGACTTCGAAAATTTATAAAATGAGCTATAACGGGTTGAGAATTTGCAAATGAATTTGTAAATGTTTTATTAAATGGGAAAACGTGGAAATCCTCTTTTGTTCTGTAATTATGCACATACAATCGAGATAAGCTATGAAAAATTACTAAGTGTTGGAGTAGAAGGTTTTGGAAAAAACAAATTTACTACGAAAGGATTTATATAGAAATATTTTCCTAAGCAATGGATTATAAATTGAACTTGGAAATATTTCTAAGTATTGATATGGTTTGAAAATATATTGTTATAGATATTAGATTCAAATTTTTTTTCAAATATTGAAATATTGAAAGAGATTTGAATATATATCTTGTAAAGATATTTTGAAATAATTGTTTTGAAGATTTATAATATGGGCCTAGTGACTGTTTATGTGTGTAATTTGATAGTTAAATAACCGACTATCAAATCTGGCCAAATTCGTCGATCGTTTCGAAGAGACCGAGATCAGATTTAATTATCCGAAAACCACTTCGATCCGATTTGAGTGTTAGGAATTGTGAAATCTTGAGGATAATGAAGATGGTGATATTTGAAGAGATTGGTTTGTTCAGACCAAGAACAACTTGTATGGATGAATGCTATCATTGCATCGTTGCCTAGAAGGCAGTGTTAGCATTCCAAGTGGAATTGCTATTCAAAAGGTAAAACGTAACCTCGAACCTCATCAACCAGTAAATGAAAAAAAATCGGGTTTGTAGCAGGGCCAAGTGGGTCGCTCCCAAGTAAGGTATGGTCATTCCAAACCTAGATCGGCTGTTATCTCTCATTGGTACGCTTCGGGGCCAATTAATGAAGGAATGATCATATTCGGTACTACTAGTCAAGTGGTAGGCCAGTCCAGTGTGGCAGGGGTACAAGATGTTCTTTTCAGACCCTGGTGCATTTATCTAGAGATGTACCTTTAGTAGGTAGTTCCTTACCTTATCATAGTATGGAATCCAATCTCCAATACGTGCCTTACGATTTTGATTGTTGAGCCTAGCATGCCGGAATTTAATTAATGTAACAATTTCGGCTAAGATTAATAAGTATTTGTATCTAGACACTATTATAATATCATAGGATTTCATATAAAATGTTTTGGTTATCGTAAGGTAAAAACTCGTCCATGTTTATGTCTAGTGTGGTCTTACGGAATACCTTTTGATTTCAAAGAGTTTTTTATAACTTTAAAAATCTAGTTGGGTGTGTTTCACACGTTGGTTTTCCAGACTGACTCGGGTGTTATTTTATTATAATGCTCAGGTCAAATCGAGTATATTACAGATTAGTTTGGATGCTTGGAGTTTCGAGAGACGAGTTGGAGGCCCAGAGACGTATTCACGTAGATGCTTATTTTCCCGCTGTATTCATTATTGTGTTATCAGCCATTGTGAGGATAGGCTGTTATAACTGTCTAGGATGAAATAGGTTAGTATACTCTGATTGATGTTTTTATATACACATACTACATTTTTGCTTTTGTGTACAGATTTGTGGTATATTATAGATTATTCGTTCTGCTGTGAGATTCTATGTTGTTTAGTTTTCTTCTTATCTTCTTCCTTCTTACTTTTTCCTGAACAATCGGGTCTTCCGGCATTTGATTGCTAGGCATGTGATACAATGGACGTATTAGTGTCGATTTTCAAGGGTCGGAAAATTCGGTTCGTTACAATTGATATCGCTTTATCAATATAACAACACTTTTTATAAACAAATAATTAATATTAATTAATATGGCTTTATAATACAAATGAGATTGTTTTAATTAATTAATAATAATGGGAATCAGTTGTCAAATTTTGTTTATATTTATATGTAAATTAATGTATAAGTGAAAATGTGATTGAAAATCGGCTTTTCGATTTTCAATGATTTAACGAACGAAAATGTTCAAAGTTTTGCAACCTTGTTTATACGTCTTGTGCACATATATAAAATATACATGCATACCTTAACATATACATGAACACATATATACATACAAATATACATATACACTTATATATATATATATATATTATAAAAGAACTAAGATATTTTTCATGTAGTTCAACCTTAAGAAAACCAAAGTCAAACTCATACACACATCAACTCACACACATGGAGGCACAAGGGGGTGGCATAGTCGTGCGCCTTAAGGTGATGGGGAGGGTGTGGGTAAGGGCATTTTGGTCCATGCACTTTTAGATATTTATTTAAAAAATTCTGTAAATACTCATCCATTCTTTCATAATTTTAAACTATTATTCATCTCCTCCTTCCTCTTTATCAAGCTATTTCAATGGCTTTCTACCTTAGAAAAAATATGAATAAAAATTTGCAAAAAAGAAAATAAATCTATATAAGTATATATTCATTAGCAATACACTTCAAAACAAGCTCAAACCACTCCTTCCTCCACTCTAAATCCTTGGCCACACCTCCTACCACCAAGGCCAAGCCCATCTCCACTTGCAAACTTAGGCTGAGCCTATGCAAAGGTCCAAGGCTCAATTCCATAGGCTTTGATTCGATCGTAGCGAGGCTATGGCAAATTTTGTAAAGTTAAAAACCAATGAAGGTGATAAACTCTATTTATATTATGATATATTAGATGATATATATGTTTGGTTATGCTTGGTTGTGATGATTGTGAACCATGTTTGGATATGATAATATGTTTGTTTGGATATGTAAAGAATTCACATTTAATACACGTCGAATATCACAAAGGAAATCACCTTCCTTTAATAAATGAAATGGTATATATGAGATTGTTAAACCTCTTTAAAATGGTTTATAAATGTTTTATAAACGCTAAAACCCAATTTGGTGAAGTTTTGACAAGTTATGAAAATTGCGTCAAAAATAGGCGCGTCGCGTAACGGTATTTCGAGATTTCACGCCGTAAAGGTTTAAATCTATTTATACAATGGAACCGGAGTCAGAATTCCATGGAATAAGAATTTTCTGAAATTTTATAATCATAGTTTTCAAACAAAATAAAAAGATTAAGATTTCGTTTAGTTGATTTTGAAATATGAGCAAATCAAGTTTTCAAAATAGTTGCGGTTTGGCAGTTTAGAAACGAAATGATAAATTCTTTAAAATTGATATTTTTAATTCTTTAAAAATATGGAATAAATTATATAAATGTTTTAAAATGTTTTTAAAGAGATTTGAGTTATAAAAATGAATTTCTAAATGATCGAAAAGTTGTTTTGATCAAACAAGCCTTAAAAATACCATTCGTAGCACTTTTTGCAGCATTTTTTAATAACTTTTGATATATGGCTTTAAACTTAAGTATTCTTTCTCAAATTTTTTATAAATGTTTTTAAACAAATAGTTGGTATTTTAAAGATAATGTGGAGGTTTTATAATTTATTTTGAAGAGTTTAAATAAATGGTTTAAAGAAAAGTTGTTTTAATTAAGCGATTTAATCTTGGCTCTAAAAGCAGATGAGTAGACGGGATTTTTCTATTCATAAGGTCTGGATGTGAGTTACTTAAACTAAAGAGATGTTTAGGAGCAACCAATGTCTTGAATCACTTGGTCTCTTTCCTGGATGAGGAACAGATAAGGTCGAACTATTGGAAACGAGGCGAATATAAAGATTTAATTTTTTTTTCTAATTTAATACAACTTGGATTGCATAGAAATAATCTACTTATACTTGGTATTAAATTCCAAGGAGAGAACCTGTACTATCCGCGTGAATTTAAAAGGTGATTTCACCGTTATTCGATGGATAGTGAAAGTTGAATACGTAAATTAATGTTAAATAGAAATAGTATAATTTATATCGACCCTTTTACTCATTAAGGTTTTGCAATGTGATTTATGAAAAATGATTTTGATTTGGTATTTCCAAAGTTAAAGAGAGGTTTAATCATTCCATATATATCGAAAAGAAATGTTTAAAAGGTATATATCTCTAGAAGATATTTTATTGATAAAGATAAAGTAATTAATCAAATGATAAGCATTATTAATCTAACATCTTTTTATTGATGATTGGTTCAAAGGAACCGGGATCGGATTTTGGTGATTCATATCTGAAAACCACTTCGAATCATTTGATGCATTCGAAGTGAAGACATGGAATGATAATAAATTAAAAGATGGAATGTAGGGCTGCTTGTCACTGACCCTCAGAGGAAATTTCCCATATGATATATGGCAGTGGCATCTTCATTTAATCTTCGATGCAAGGACTGCTTGCTACTAATCCTAGGGGTGATGCCCGATAGGATGTAGTAGGAGAGTTACTTAGGTTTGTCCTGTTCCTGGACAACTTGTATGGACGAATGTCTGACATTACATTTCTAAAATACATGTACATTGATTTTTACAAACGTACATCTGTTTGGTGGTGTAGGAAGTAACTCTCCTATACTTAACACCCTTCTCTGAGACGTACGAGCTCAGAAGTTGTACATTTGTGGAAATCAATTGTGTCTGAAGGAATTGGCAATGTGGCATTCAAAGTGGAATGTTCTATGTGAAAGGTAACCGTTACCCTGGACCTCATCATCCGGAAATGGCTTAACCAAGGCATGACATAAGGCTATGTGGTTTGCCACCATTATGGTATGGTCATCGCCTTTTAAAATTACCCTCTATATATCGGGAATATTTATGAGAGCTCTCAGATTGGTCGGGAATGACCCAGGTGATGTCATATTTGGTTCTATCTGCCACCAGATGGGTTTGCGGGTAGGCCGGTCTTGCCAAGTGCAGAGGTTTCAAAGGTGTTGATCCTCGGTACATCCCTTTAGAGATGTACTGTATGGAAGGTAGTTCCTTACCAGCCATTGTATGAAAATCCATTCTTTAATAACTGCCTTCGGACTTGATTGTAGAGCATAGTATGTTGGAAATTAATAATATGACAATTTCGGTTAAGATTATGTATATTTACTTGAAAAGTGTTTTCAAAAGAATGTCATTAAAAATAATATTCCTAGATATTGCGTAGAAAATGTTTTGGTTATCAAAAGGTAAAAAACCTGTTCCATATTTATGTGCGGTGTGGTCTTATGAGATACCCTTTGTTTCAAATATCTGTATTTTGAGTTTCCCACACCAGTCCCATGACTGACCCAGAGTTTATTTTCTTTTCCCTTAAACTCTGGGTGCCCTATTTTTTTCGGACAATTAAGTAGTAGGTTTAACTTGGAGCATTGTGATGGAGCTTAAAGTTTGGAGCTGAAGATGTTCCTATAGATAGTTCTCCATTTCCATTTCAGCTGCATTAGTTTACTGATTGTATTCAACATTTATAAGGACATAGATTTATAACTGTCTAGGCTGATTTGTAGGATAGACTAATAAATGTATTTAAATTTTCTACCGTAAAGATATATATATTGAAATAATATATGTTATTCCATTCATGTGAGATTTTGTTCTGCCTTTATTTTCTTTTACCTCATGATAATCCATCCATCCAGCACTTGGATTTATGGCACATGAATACCGATGATGTATTTGTGTCAATTTCTGAGGGTCGAAAGGGTGGATCGTCACATTTGGTATCAGAGATTAGGTTGAGAAAACACCTAAGCCTAATAGGGGTAAAGTCTCATCAGAGATAGGGTTAGTAATACCCTAGGATGGGTAACTCATTAGAGATAGGGTTAGTAACACCTTAGAATGAGTTGGGAGTATTATATAAGAGCACGTATTTGTTAATGATATGTAAAAAATGATTTGTTTTTTAAAATTGGTAAATTAGATAATTTTACCTAAGGTCTTATTTTAAATATAAAGAATATATTTTGGAAAATATTGTTAGTTATAATATTAAGGTCATAAATTGGATAATCGTTTTAAAAACAAGTTAGTTAAATCAAGAATAAACATCTGTGATTAGAATTTCACAGTTTGACTATAAGATGTTTAATAATGGTATTGAAAGGATTTAGAAAGGATCTTGAAAGTCGATGATAATAATGTTGGGAAAATATTTTTTTATAAAAAAAAGAGAATCAAAAGGCTTTTTGGTAAGAGATAAAGCATTTTGATAAAGATCTTGATTTGTTTCCTAAGTATATGTCGAACCTTGGTTTGAAAAGCTGTATACTTGTTAAGTTAGGATAAATACTTAGTGTCTGCTTCTAAGTATTTGTAGAACCCAAAGAGGAGGAATATGATCTGTATACTCGTAGAGACAAAGATGGTTACCCAATAGCGGGAATGCTTATACCTCGCCTAACTCCAGAACTGGTCATAATATCTCGTGATGCTGAGGCCACCCCACCATCGAAAGGAAGGGGGATCACAGACCCCGCCAGTCCAGAAGTCGAACCTGAAGAAGAACCCATAGAGGAAGAGTCTAAACCAGGGGAGGACCCGAATGATATGATATCAAATGAATCGAACCACTGCAGTGAGGGCAGCATCGTATGGGAGATGGAGGGGGATCATGTTATTTGGCACGAGGAGTCATCAAGTTCATATATTCGGTGGGATAATATGGAAGATGGTAAAGTGGAAGCTAAGGAAGAAGCTGAAAAGGAATTCGAGAATCCCGAAGAGATGGGAATATAAGGATTGGAGGTATTAGAGGAAGGAGAAATGTTGCAGGAAGTACCAATTGGATTTGGACATGTTCCATGGAATCAGCCTTGGCTACCGTATGGGGAGAATGAGGATGGGAACGAAGCTGACAACGAACAAGAGAGTGAGGATGAGGATGTTAGGGAAGTTTCATTGAAGTTTGTATATTGGAGTGAACCATCGGCAACAGATTTGGAATGATGATTGAGAGTGTGATTGAAGACTAGTTATATTTACAAGTATGGCTTGTGATGAGGTGATATTATAGTTGGGCATATATTTGTATTTGTATTATGAACTTCCAGTATGTACCCAAGTAGGATTGGGATAACTTAAGAACGACCAAGTGTGGTGGAAATGATGGTTGCGAGATACAAGATGTATAATAATACTATGCTCTTTCATTTTGACCTCATTCATTTACAGTTATACAAGTCACTTTAGAAAATTTACAAGAATTCTTGAAACAGGAAACAAAGCTTAAAAGGAGAATTCTCTTTGTAAGATAAAAAGTTATGAAACAAATTTTGGAAATTCAAATGGGATTTATTGACAAAGAAATTTAAAAAGAAGTTTGAAATAAAATTATAATAGTATTTTTCAAACTAAAGGATAACTGATTTCTTTTGAAAAGGAGATAGAAATATTTTGGGGAAAATATTTTGAAATGATTATCAAAGTGTTAAAATAAAAGAAGGAAGTTTTATAGAACGTTTTCATAAAGATTTTTGAATATTATTAAGTATGTACGTTGTAAGTAGATAATTTCATCCCATGATTCTGATCTAAGATTCGAGTGCGGAATTTTGAGGTGTTTATACCAGTTCGAAAAAGAATTTATTACTCGATTCTTGATGATGAACATTGATGATGGTTTGTGGTTGGATACTTGAGTTTTCTATCATAATTGAGAGTTATGCAAGAAAAAACTAAAATTCTGATCGAAAAGCCTGATCAGAGTCGCACTAGAGGATCGGGGGATCAATACTAGTTCAGAAGTAAAGTTGAGGATTCGAATAAGTAGATCGAATCAGATATTGCATACGAATGATCTATATATATCGTACGGTTGAAAGTTTAAAAATAAATACTTTGGGCAAACTCCTTTGGGTTTTGCGTTGTAATTTTGAGGACGAAATTCTTTTAAGGGGGGAGGTATGTAATGACCCGCAAATTTATCAATTTGATCAATTATATTTAATTTTAAATATTCAAATATAAGCTTTTTAAAACATAGATTATGATGTTTTGAACAAGAATGATGGTAAACTTATTTTGAATAAGTATTTACGAGAATATAAACTTTGAAGGAATGTCGATACAATGGTCGAAAATCGTTTTATCAATGAACAACTCTATAATCATCAAAAGTCGTGCAGGGAACTAGATACATACACTTATTTATCCATTTGAATAAGAATATGAAATAAAATTATTAATTTTATTTTTGGAAAATAAAATGTATTTATGGCATCATATTTAATAATTCATTTATGAAACTAAATTGAGATTTAATGATTTAATAATTATTATAATTATTTAAATAATTTTTTTAAGTCGATAATAATTCATTTTAATTAGTTATGAAGTGATAATAAATCATTTGAAATAGTTTTATAAAGATGTATGCTTGATTTGAAATTATAAGGAAAATTGATATCGCTTTATCGATATAACATCACCTTCTGTAAACAAATAAGTAATATTAATTTATATGGCTTTATAATTCAAATGAGATCATTTTAATCAATTAATAATGAAGGGAAATTAGTTTTCTAATTTTGTTTAGATTTATATGTAAATTAATTTATAAGTGAAAATATGACCGGGGATCGGCTTTTCGATTTTCAACGGTTTAACGAACTGAAGTTGTTCAAAATTGTTGCAACCTTGTTTATATGTCCTATGCATATATATATAACATACACATGCACACCCTAACTTATACGCGAACACTTATATACATACAAATATACATATACACTTATATATATATATATACATTACAAAAGAACTAAGATATTTTTCATAAACTTCATCCTTAAGAAAACCAAAGTCAAACTCTTACACACATCAACTCATACACATGGAGGCACAAGGGGGTGGCATAGCCATGCGCCATGAGGTGATGGGGAGGGTGTAGGAAAGGGCATTTTGGTCCATGCACTTTTGGATATTTATTTCCAAAAAATTTCCTATAAATACCCATCCATTCTTTCAAAATTTTAACACTATTACTCATCCTTCTTCCTCTTTCCCAAGATATTTCAACGGCTTCCTACCTTAGGAAAATTATGAAGAAAAATTAGCAAAAAGAAAATAAATTTATATAATATATATACATTAGAAATCCACTTCAAAACAAGTTCAAACCACTCCTTCCTCGACTCTAAATCCACGGTCGCACCTCCTACCACCAAGGCTAAGCCCATCTCCACTTGCAAGCTTAGCTCGAGTCCATCTAAAGGTCCAAGGCTCAATTCCATAGGCTTTAATTTGATCGTAGCAAAGCTATAGCAAATTTTCGTAAAGTTAGAAAACAATGAAGATGAGAAACTCTATTTATATTATGATATATTTGATTATATATATGTTTGGTTATGCTTGGTTGTGATGATTGTGAACCATGTTTGGATATGATAATATGTTTGTTTGGATGTGTAAACAGTTCACGTTTAATATACGTCGAATATCACAAAGAAAATCACTTTCCTTTAATAAATGAAATGGTATATATGAGATTGTTAAACCTCTTTAAAATGATTTAAAATGGTTTATAAATGCTTTATAGACACTAAAACCCAATTTGGTGAAGTTTTGACAAGTTATGAAAATTGAGTCAAAAATAGGCGTGTCCCATAACGGCAGTTCGCGATTTCGCGCCGTAAAAGTTTAAATCCATTTATACGATGGAATCGGAGTCGGAATTCTTTGGAATAAGAATTTTTCAAACTCTTATAATCATAGTTTTCAAACAAAAGAAAAGGATCGGGATTTTGTTTAGTACATTTTGAAATATGAGCAAACCAAGTTTTCAAAATAGTCGTGGTTTGGCAATTCGAAAACCAAAGCGATAAATTCTTTAAAATTGATATTTTTGATTCTTAAAAATATGGAATAAATTATATAAATGTTTTAAAAGAGATTTTAGTTATAAAAATGAATTTCTAAATGACCAAAAAGTTGTTTTGATCAAACAAGCCTTTAAAACACCATTCGCGGCACTATTCGCAGCATTTTTTGCAGCACTTTTAATAACTTTTGATATATGGCTTTAAACTTAAGTATTCTTTCCCAAAAAATTTATAAATGTTTTAAACAAATAATCGAGTATTTTGAAGATAATGTGGAGGTTTTATAATTTATTTTGAAGAGTTTAAATAAATGGTTTAAAGAAAAGCTATTATAATTAAGTGATTTAATCTTGGCTCTAAAAGCCGAGGAGTAGACTGGATTTTTCTATTCGTAAGATCCGGATGTGAGGTACTTAAACTAAGGAGATGTTCAGGAGCAACCAGAGCCCTGGCTCACTTGGTCTCTTTCCTGGGCGAGGAATAGGTAAGGTCGAAATGTTGGAAACGAGGCAAGTATAAAAGATTTTTTTTTTCAAATTTAATACAACTAGGATTGTATAGAAATAGTCATCTTATACTTGGTATTAAATTCTAAGGAGGGAACTCATACTATCCTTATGAATTTGAAAGGTGATTTCAACGTTATTCGACGAATAGTAAAGATTGAATACAGAAATTGACGTTGAGTAGAATTAGTAAAATTTCCATCAACATTTTTTTACTCAATAAGGTTTTGCAATGTGATTTATGAGAGATGATTTTGATTTGGTATTTCCAAAGTTAAAGAGAGGTTTAACGATTCCATATATATTGGAAAGAAATATTTAAAAGATATATATCTCTAGAAGATATTTTTTTATAAAGAGAAAGTAATTAATCAAATGATAAACACCTATTAACTTAACATCTATTTGTCGATGATTGGTTCCAAGGAACTAGGATCGGATTTCGATGATTCCTATTAGAAAACCACTTCGAACCAATTTACGCATTCGAAGTGAAGGCGTGGAATGATAATAAATTAGAAGATGGAATGTAGGGCTGCTTGTCATTGACCCTGGGAGGAAATTTCTCATATCATTTATATGTGGCGGTAGTATCTTCATTTGATCTTCGATGTAAGGGCTGCTCACTACTAATCCTAAGGGTGATGCCCGATAGTATGTAGTAGGAGAGTTCCTTCGGTTTGTCATGTTCCTGGAAAACTTTTATCGATGATTGTCTGACATTGCATTTTTAAAATACAAGTACATTGATTTTTATAAACGTACATCTGTTTGGTGGTGTAGGAAGTAACTCTCCTATACTTAACACCATTCTCCGAGACATATGACCTAAGAGATTGTACATTTGTGGAAATCAATAATGTGTGATGGAATTGGCAAAGTGGCATTCAATGTGGAATGTGTTATGTAATAGGTAATCGTTACCTCAGACCTCATTACGTGGAAATGGCTTAAGCTGGGCATGTCGTAAGGCTATGTGGTTCGCAACCATTAGGGTATGGTCATCACCTTTCTAGATTACCCTCTTTATATTGGGTATGTTTTGTGTGCTATAAGAGCTCTCGGATAGGTCGGAAACGACCAGGGTGATGTCATATTTGGTTCTATCCGCTACCAGATGGCTCTTCTGGTAGACCAGTCTTACCAAGTGCAGAGGTTTCAAAGATGTTAATCCTCGATACATCCCTCTAGAGATGTACTATACGGAAGGTAGTTCCTTACCTACCATTGTATGGAAATCCATTCTCCAATAAGTGTCTTCAGACTTGATTATAGAGCTTAGTATGATGGAATTTAATAATGTAACAATTTCAGCTAAGATTGTGTATATTTACTTGAAAACTATTTTCAAAAGAATGTCATTAAAAATAATATTCCTAGATATTGCATAGCAAACATTTTGGTTATCACAAGATAAAAACTCATTCCGTGTTTGTATGCGACATGGTTTTATGAGATACCCTTTGTTTTAAATATCTGTATTTTGAGTTTATCACACCAGTCTCATGACTGGCCCGGAGTTTATTTTCTTTTCCCTTAAACTCTGAGTGCCCTATGTTTTCCAGGCAGCCAAGTAGTCAGGTTTAACCTGGGGCATTGTGATGGAGCTTGAAGTATGGATCTGAAGATGTTCCTGTAGATAGTTCTCCATTTTCATTTCAGCTGCATTAATTTACTAATTGTATTCAGCATTTATAAGGACAGAGGTTTATAACTGTCCAGGCTGATTTATTGGACAGACTCTGATAAATGTATTAAATTTTCTACAGTAAAGATATATATATATATATTGAAATAATATATGTTATTTCATTCGTGTAAGATTCTGTTCTGCCTTTATTTTATTTTACTTCATGATAATCCGTCCCTCCGACACTTGGATTTACGGCACGTGAATACCGAGGATGTATTAGTGTCGATTTCTGAGGTTCGAAAGGGCGGGTCGTCACAAACATGCCCCTTCTTCTGACATATAGGATATGTCACACCTCCTTTCTCAATCTTTCCTTTGGCTTTCTTGTCAGCCCAGAATCCCACTTTCTTTGCTCCACCTTGATTTTGTGCATGTACTACCTTCTTTTCCTCAATACCAGTAGTTTGAAGCAGGGCCATTTCAACTATCATCTCATAAGCAGCGACCTCGAGAACTTAGGTCAAAAGCAGCTCCTTAAGTGGAGAATTTAGGCCTTTAACAAACTTCATAGCCTTCTTCGTAGGAGTGTCAATAAGACTCAATCCAAACTTAGATAATTTCATGAACTTATTGATATACTCCTTCAATGGGGAGTCTTCTTGCCTCAACCGTATAAACTTCTCCAATTGCAAACTTACTTCAGCTTCGAACAAGAATCACGACTCAAAGTGAGCCCAGAATTCAACCCAAGTAATTCCTTCATCGGCATTCTTTTCAACTACTATGGTCCACCAATCCAATGCCTCCCCATTAAAATATGCCGCCATCCTCCTCTTGATTTGGTCTTCTTATCCTAGCATCCGAAATATACGTTCACAATCATTAATCCAAGCCTTCGTTTCAAAAAAATCTTCAGCTCCCATATATGCATGTCCTTTCGTATTCTGGAAGTCTTTACACATTTTGGGGAAGTCTAGTGGACAGGGTGCTACTTCAACAGGCGGAGCAGTCGGTGCTGTTGGTGCAGCTTATTCAGTAATGGAAACTTTCCCATATGCCTTAGGTATTGCTTGAACCATTTTAGTATACCTCATATGGTGGGTATTTCTTGGATGGAGGGGTTCCCAGTCTCTAAGCAATTGTTTTCAGCCATAATCAACTATCTGTAGGTTTGAGCTTTAGTTACAACTTCCTATGATAGTATTATTTGTTAAAATAAAATTTTCCTAGTGAGTTTGCGTATGTCCATAAAAGAGTGTGTGTGTGTAGTAGGGTTTTGAAAAATACTTTCAAAAATAACAAACACACACTCTTATGTATACTATTCCTGCTGATCGGGTAACATATGGCCTGATACCAAATGTAACAATCCTCTCCAGAACGGGCCTAATTTTTGACCGAATAAAAGTCATGAACCTTAGGTCCATTCCAAAGCTGGATGTTGGTTGGTAAAATTGATATAATGAACAATATACATAGCTATCTATCTATGCCTTCAGAATCTCACAGCGGAAGGGATCAAATATAATAACAAATATAAGTACCCACTTCAAAAAAATCAAATCTCAAAAATACAATATTCCAAGATACCAATAATAATATCTCAAAATAAAACATCATCATGTCTAAAATATGGGTACATCTGAATACATTAGAAACATAGATAGATATTTAAACGACCACAAATCTTCACCACCGTCTCTGTCTTCTCCATAAGCATTATTCCCTCTAACTTGTGGATTGTAATGAGGAGGGAGTCAGAACAACAATGTCCGGTGAATGAAAATATCAGGTCTTACCATAATAGTATTTGGGCAGTATCATTTAGATAAGTAATATGTCTTATGCGTCCTATACTTCATCCTACTAAGTATACCTCCACTGTAAGCCAAAGAATTTTCCAGTCCAACTCCATAACGTACCCTTAACTATAGGCCAAGGGCCCTTTCCAGTCCATCTTCGTGACTATCGCAAATCATGCCCTAACGATGTAAAAGAAAGCACTCGAGCCACTAAATACCTCTTTATTGGAATTATGCAGTCTTTGACTATTTAATATCTATACCTTAGGTAGATCCCCATCATTTAATACCTAAAACCAAGGTGGACCTCTATCTGGTACTTTCTAACTGACATCGTAAGAAATCACATCAAGCCACTTAATACTTCTTTTATAGGAAGAGACGGACCCTACAATAACCATTTAATACCTTAACCCCAAAGCGGACCCTTTCCACAGATTTCCCACTACCGCACCTAAAAGATAATCCCGACCATTTAATACTTCTTGAATGGGAAGGTGGTGGACCCTATAACATCCACTTAATATCCCCATCTCAAAAGCACGCCCGTACTAGGATATCTGTCTTATGACCAGTAACCCAAACTGTGACGTCTCATGTCATTCCGACTATTTGTAGGTGTTGGTAGCCGAAGTAACCGGGTTGGCTTACCCTATATAATTGGGACTAACCTCGTGTCCACAATGGGTACTTATTATAGACGATGTTTAACATCAGTCCCAAAGTCATATTGTTGGCTGCCAGATTAGCTAGGCAGACTTATGTGCGCTTTTGACTAACCTTCCATCTCTATAACTTAGTCATATTTCTGATACTACCATATAATATATATATATATAATTTCTCACCGTATTTACATATAAGGAAAACTCCTTATTCCGCCTTTAATTATGGATTAATTTCCATATTATCTTTAACTCCTTCCTAAAGGGTATAATGATATTTATTCACCTATTTATTCTATACGGTACGATTTATATGTTACTATTTACATGCTATTAATATATTTATACACGTGTATATTTTAGGCTAACTAATATTCCTAAGCGTGCGTGGAAATATTCCTACTCTAAGACTTTCTCTTCCTGTACTAATTATTAAAATGTTAAAACTTCCATATTCATACAAGCCTAAGTTCCATATAATAGTTTACAAAATAGCCAATATCCTTAACCGATAAAATAGACTTGTATTAAAAAATGGAATCAAATACCAACTTATTTTACGTTAATATAATAGAATCAATGCCTCTATTTCAAGGAAACAAAACTTTACAATTAAACCCTTTATATTATATTCAACTTTTACATATAAAAACTTGAAGTGGAAATGGAGATTCATATTTGTCTAAACTACGGAAATAGGCAAGGTAAACTACAAATAGAAAAATTCATACTATGCACATCATTTTCTAAATTTTTCCTTTCTGAACCATTTTATCGCAACAACAGAAATTAGAAAGGGAAGTTGAATAGAACATAAATTATTCAAATTGTAACCAACAAATTAAATTCTACTATATTGACGTAAGATAATTAGAATTCTAATTAATCCAAGAATTGACATTTTGTTTGGGGGAATTTTTGGGGTTTTGTGGTTTAGAGTTTTTTTATACAAAATTCCACAAGACATAAAAAAATCCAAACTTTTACTACAAAAATTACTAAAATGTGGAAAAACAAAGATTTCCACTCACAAAAAGTTTTTCTGCTTTCCTTTAGATTTGATTCACGCCTTTGCCTAACTATCCTTCAACTATCTTCTTTTGAAATATACAACAATTCAATTATATATAAATTAGATTCGAAATCAGAGATTATGGAATAATAGAAATAGAAAAACGTGTACATATATATAACATATTACATTTAAGTCTGATTGATTCTAAATCGAAGAATTGAAGAAGAAGAAGAAGACTGACGAAGATTCGCTATCGTGCTAAATATTTTATGAATAAAGTGAGGGGGCTATCCTCTTATTTATAGTGGTTAGAAGGCGTTTGGACTGTAGGATTTTAGTCGGTTTAAAATAACGGAATCCAGGCCATTTGTGGCCTAACTAAACCCTAGCCGTCTTCAACTAACCGGTCGAGCATGGGCGGTCGACTGGCGTAGTATAGGTGGTCGATTGACCTCCTACTGTTTGTCCCATATAATTACTTATCGTTATATTTTTATTTTTTTTATGCTTTTACAAATAATGTGAACGCTTGTTTAAATATTAAGTCTCCCTTGACATTAAAATATTTATTACCATTTTAATTTTAAACGTTAATGTTAATTAATTTTTAAATTTAAATTCGATTAAACTATTTTAAATTCGAAAACTTCAAACGTCGATAACTTTTCTGTTTGAGCTCCGATCACAAAACTTTATATATGGAAGTTGATTAGAAAATTGCCACAAACACAATGGTGTTACGTTTTTGGTCAAATTATTACATTTGCAAAATTCCATTCGGAGCCTTATTTGAATAAAATAATTTCTTATTAATTTTTACGGGGTGTTACATGTGAAGGGCGAGAAGAACAAGAAGATACAGAAGAAATAGGCTTTCCACTTAGCTTTTGATGATGATGATGAGATAATGCCTTTTTGTCCCTTTTTTATGCACCTTTTGTTTCCTTGTTGTGCACAGGCCGCCTTTGTGCGGTAGCAGCCCATGCAACTGATGTATATAAAAATTGATGTAATTAAAGATTGTATTTCTTTTATAATCTCTATTTCATTTACATTTCTGCATTTTTATATTATACCAGCCAATATATAATTTCTTGCATATGTAATATAACTGCTTGTACTGCAATTTATCCATATTGTACAAGCTTGTGTATGTGCAATGCTTATAGTTACTATAACTCTGTGCATATAAGTAAACTCCTACAGTTGATTTAGTTATATCTTTTTACTTAGTTTTGTTTTTGTGTTGCTAAAATGTTTCTGTTCAGCTAAATAAAACTAATATTTAACCAACTCTGTGGCTATTCTTGTTTACCCTTGATCAAGTTTCTCTTAACCATTAATAAGTTATATATAAACCAAGTTCGGTATTGCTTCCTATCTTCGAGAAATAATGGTTCGCACGCCTATATCCGGACATCCTTGACCTTCCCCATAACCAACGTGATCAACATCATCCTCGCTTATCCTTGGTCAAGCATGTCCTGCTAGACCACAAGCGCGGTCGTGAAAATACTAGTCGTACACTAGTTCCAATCTCCGGGAATCAGTGCTTCAGACGCTTATCGCTGGACATCCACTCTTCATCTCACATATCTTCGGGTGTTGACTAAGAGTATCCTTTGATCGTCCTCTCTTATCCTCGGCCTAGCACACCCTATCGGGCTGCAAGCGTGGACATTAAAACTTCGACCGTGCACTAGTTTCTATCTATAGAAACCAACGCTTTAGTGGCCTATCCTGGGCATCTCTCGTTGAATTTTCCTATCATTGGGCATTAGCCAATAATTGAGGGATAAGTGCGAATTATCCAATCGCCCTTCTGATTATACTCCTCTGTCCTGATTCTAGATAAAAGGTGTTGGTACCTATCTCTGGGTACCTGA
This sequence comes from Allium fistulosum, assembly GCA_030737815.1. Classification (NCBI taxonomy): domain Eukaryota; kingdom Viridiplantae; phylum Streptophyta; class Magnoliopsida; order Asparagales; family Amaryllidaceae; genus Allium; species Allium fistulosum. Next base: position 855,935,241 of record CM060908.1, on the reverse strand, counting down.
TTGTACTGCTAATCATACAACATAAGATTTTGCTTATAAGAACACAATTCCATTGGTTCAAGAAGCTAACTTTATTTATAAACAAAAGAAGTGGCAAGTCATACCTTATCACGTTACCCCCAATTCACTAAGGTGACTTATTTGCTAAAAATAAACTAAATAAATCTAAGTGAAACAGCGTCACAACAGGTTATTATTCCATATCCGTGGAATCGGGACTCCATCGATAGAGGCCAACCTGAAAGTTCCATCTCCAAGCTTTTGTTCAACCGCATAAGGACCTTCCCAATTCGGGCCAAGTGCCCCTATACCTGGGAGAACTCATTTCAAAATAAGATCCATCACCTCAAGGTACGACTCTGGACCTTGGTACTGAAACGTCATGCTACTCTTTTCTAGTGAGCAACTACCCTTAATTCAGCCTCTTCTTGCATTTTAGCAATCAAATTGAGGGACTCAAGTAGAAGTTTCTCATTGACCTTGGGATCATAGTGTACTTTCCGATGAGAAGGGATTTCTAATTCAATTGGAATCATGGTCTATGATCCGTAGGCTAAAGCGAATGAAGTATGCCTAGTCGCAGACTTGTGGGCAGTCCTATAAGCCCAAAATGCAAGTGAAAACTCATCGACATGGCTGCCCTTGGCATTAGCTAACCATTTCTTCAAAATGAATTTAATGATTTTATTCACCACCTTCACCTGTCCATTCACCTATGGGTGTGCTACTACCAAAAAGCTTTTCTCTATTTTGTACCTATTACAGAAATCCTTGAACTCGATACTTTTGAATCGAGTTTCAATTTCAGTTATAATTTTCTGGGGAACTTCAAATCTATAGATAATATTCTTCATCACAAAGCTGGTCACTTTCCTTATTGTGATCATGACAAGCAGTTTTGCTTTAGCCCATTTTGTGAAATAAACCACTGCAACAATAGCTTACTTAGCACCTCCTTTCGACATCAGTAGCACACCAATTATATCAATTCCCTAAACCGCAAATGGTCATGGGCTAACCAATTGCATAAGTTCTATGAATGGGGCTCTAGGAATTTTTGCAATCCTCTAGCATCGGTTGCACCATCTGGTTTAATCAGTGGTATCACAGTTTATCTTTGGTCATAAGTATCTTCTTCGCTAAAGTTTGCCTCCCGGTGTGATTACCACAGCTATTCTCATGGATTTCCATGAGGATTTTCTTAGCCTCATCATTGGATACACACTGAAATAGAGGGGTAGGGAAGCCTCTCATGTAAAACACTACTTCTTGCATTATGAATCGCGGCACTTTACGAAGGAATTTTTTGTTCGTTCTTTCCTTTTTGGAGAGTTCACTTAAGCAGATAGTCCTTGATTAGAGTCATCCACGACTCCTTCTCATCTTCGGCCTTCAAGATCCAATCGACATCCATCTAGTCGATGCTTGGAGCCAATAAATCCTCCACTGGAACCAATCTCATTAATTGTGCATCTCCAAAGTTAGCCAGCTTGGCTAGTGTTAGCCTTAGTATTTTTGTCTCTGGGATATGCATAATAATGTAATGCTCTATATCGTTCAATATTCTAGTGTCTTCATTAGGTAAGGGGCAAGTCTCATACCCTTAGCTTGGAGTTCCTTCTTTACCTAAAAGATCACCAATTGGGAGTCATTGAATATATGTAGCGTCCATACCCCCAATTCCTTCGCTATACCGAATCCCGCTATCAACGCTTCATACTCAGTCTTGTTGTTTGTCGCGGGGAACTGTACCTTCAATATCTAGCAAATTGGTTATCCTCCCAGAGTCATGAGTACCACTCCTATCCTAGAACTATGTTCATTAGAAGCTCTGTCTACAAATAATTTCCATTGAGAAAGTATGACCATATCATCTTCCTTTTCTCCACCCCGAGACCATCTCAGACGGTAAATTCGACGATGAAATCCACCAATGCTGCTCCTCTTATCGACATCCTTCAATGGTAAGTGATCTCATACTAGCTTAGTTTTATGTTCTGTTTCAATAACCATCCCGAAGTCTTGGGTCAGTGTAATACTTGCTTTAGGGGATGATCGGTCAGCACCTTTTTCGGGTGAGCTTGGAAGTGTGGTCGCAACTTTCTTAATGCAATCAACAAGCAATAAGCATGCTTTACTAGCTTGATGATGTAATAAACTAGTATCTGAATCCTTGCCTCCTCAAATACCAATGCTACACTTAATGCGTGAGCAGACACCGCCAAATAGATGAACAAATCTTTTCCATCCAAAGGTTTGGATATGACGATTGGTGTTTCCATATGTCTCAACAATTCCTCGAAGGAGTTTTGGCATTCTTGAAAGTGAAAAGGATCCCTAATATGGCTAATTTATGTAAATGTGTATATAATTATAATCAAGCTAAATAATAATAAAATAAAGTGAAGTAAAAAATGATCATATCTAGATTTTTATACTGGCTTGGACCTTTCGTCCTACATCCAGTTCCTAAGCTCCCCTTCGAATTTCCACTAATCAATCACCCTCACTTAGCTTGGAGGAATAGGCATTACAAGAGTTTGTTGACTTTACAATGTTATGTTCTATCAACACTATTTTCACTTCTGTTACAACCTTCCTATAATCTCCTTTGATGATTCAATTATGCACACAATGTGATTAAGGAAGTGCAAAGAATACTTTGAGCGAATGACTAATATAAGCTTTTAGAGAGCCATAATCACAAGAAGGTTTTGAAAACAAGATAGTAAGTTAATTGCAAAACTTCTAGTAATAGGCTTACTTATAATAATCATTAGTTATTTTGAAAAGCTATTTTGATTCCAGAAAGTCACACTCCTTCGAAGAAGAACTATTGAAGAGATATATCTCTTCAAAGTTTTGTTTTAGAAAATTCAGTTAATGTAGTTGTTACTATTCATTCAATCGATTGGAAATGATGACAAGTTGACTAACTATTCATAGAAAACATTCTAGATAAGAAGACCCAAATTAGAAGACTGAATGACTTGTTTAGTTGGCTAGCTCTATCGACTAGATTAGAATTCAATCGACATCCTTAGTCGAGTGTATCTAAATTCAGTCGACTACTACTTTATATTTTGTTTTTTTGATTTAAAACTTTGTAAAATTTTAATCGTAATTGCTTTTGTTATTGGTTTTGGAAATCTTGTATACTAGCGATATGTGTATATGCATATAAATCATCAAGAAGATTTTACAAATAGTTCCCAAAGATAAGAGACATACTTTTTGATTTGTAGATGACAACTTCTTCTTTCTCCCTCTTCTTTGTCTCTCGAACCATCGATGTCTTCAAAGTCCTATACAAAAGATGCTACAAGTGATTTATATATATATATATAGTTGCCATCATTAAAACAATCACATAAACATGGTTATAATAATTCCTTCATCCAGACAAACTTTCCTCTCTCCTTTTTGAGGGCATCAAAGAATGGTATACATTTATTAGTTGCCTTTAAGATGAACCTATTTAGTGCAGCAACTTTCCCGCTCAAGCTTTGCATCTCCCTCCTTGTGGTTGGTTATTCACATTCTTTAAGGCATCAATCTGCTCCGGATTAGCCTCGATCCCTCGAATTCACAATAAATTCCAGAAATTTGCCCGATGAAACTCCAAAAGAGCACTTCAAATGATTTAACATAATCCTGTATCTCTACAATACACCAAACATCTTCAAAAGATTATCCACGTGGTTCCATTAATTTAGAGCATATCATCCACATACACTTTCATCATCTAGCCAATTTGGTCCTTGAACATGGAATTCACAAATCTTTGGTAAGTAGCTCTAGTGTTCTTCAAATCGAATGACATTACTTGGTAATAGTACAATCCTAGACCCGTCATAAAACTTATGTGCTCCTGATCTGGAATGTGCATTGGTATTTCATTATAGTTAGAGTAAGCATCCATAAAAGGCAACAACTTGTGTCGACGGTCATGTCTACCAGTTGGTCAATGCTTTATTCAAGTTCGAGTAATCAATACATGTCTACCACTTCTGTTTGCTTTCTTGACCAACACGGGGTTCGATATTCATTTGGGGTACAAAGAATCGCAGATAAAGCCATTTGCCTTCGGCTTATCCACTTCCTCCTTTAACGCGGTGGATCGATCTGGACCCGGGCCACGTCTTTTCTGTTTCATAGATGGACGTCTAATTGGCTCTGTAGTTGTTGTTTGAACACCAACTTCCTACAGTCTTACATTCTGTCCATCCTCAATGCCAGTATCCTTCAAATCGTCCTCGGAATCAGACAAATTGACGACTTCTGGTCGAAGTCCCTCAGAACTCCTCAAATTCATGTCAGTACCAATATGATTCTTGCCGATACTGATGTGAATTCCTTTAGCCGGGGCTCAGCTACTTGCTCCAGCGTTCTTCCTTACTCTCCAATAGTCTGCTACTTCATCTTCTACTTTCCATGTATTCTGTTCTGACCAGAAGTAGATGAATTTTCCTCCTTGAAACCATAAGATGATGCTTCTCTCCTATCCCTTCTGGGCTTGAGACTGATGGGTCGGCAAGGCAATGCTAGCATCCATCTTATCAAGGAGAGCCTCGACTACCTATCATCCTTTGATTCAACTCCACCATCATCATGTTAAACTCCACCTTTGTCACCATCTCCTGAGGAGCAGATGGAAATGTGGCTGCTAGTTGGTTAGTCAACTTATCATGGTGGGAAGTTCCATCTTCTCCACCAATAATTACTCTAGATCTCCCTGGTGTCATTGCTTCTAATATAAAATTCCTTCAAACTTTAGATAGAAACCTCCTGGGTCTGACTCCTAGATGCTCTAATCCATAGTCGATAACTAGATCTATGCCTAAGAAGCTTTGTTCTCGGCGAAAGCACCAAAAATGTTGGGCCAAAAAGTGTGACAACACTGGAAGATAGATCTAACTATAAACAACAAGTAAAAATAGAAGACATGCGAATTTTATAATGGGTCGGCTAAACTAAACTTACGTCCACTTTAATCTTATTATGAAATGTTGTTGTCACAAGTACTAGGGATTTACAGTTAAAAACAACCTAAACAGTAAAAAAAATAGCCTCCTTAGTGACAAACTCGGGTAGAGGAAGAAGATGAATGTGACGACCCAGATTTTTGAACCAGTTAAAATTGCCGAAAAATCCGTCCGTTCTAAAACTACTAATGAAAACTACCAACTTAATATGCCATATTTGATAAATATTCAATATTACTAAATGTATAGGATACAATTTCAATTATACAACTTATCAGAGTAATTAATTAATTTATTAATTCTACAAAGTGTGCTTTAATACATATCAAATACAATGACTATAAATCTACCACCGCACAACTCTGATGAGAGAGATAACACTATCCTTACCTACGAACTCAATAAACAATGTAAATGCGGAATAAAATAGTAAGCAGGAAAGATATAATAACACAAGATAAACAACAACCCATAACAGATAAACATGAAAGAGTTATATTATTTTAGAGGCTGCATCACTAACATAACATCCATTCAACCAATCACATAACATATGATTTCAAATCTAACATTCACTATAAATATCATAACGGGACATATTATCACAATTAAATTAATTAACTAACTGTCAAATCATCCATATTAACAATCAAATAAACATTCATATGTCATAAGTGTGTAAATGTGATTGTTTTATCATAACTAAAATATACATCCAAAAGCGATGAGAACATTTTCAAAGTGTTAAAATTACGGATCGTTACAATGAAGAATAAAATGGCCAAAAGTCTCTTTCTAATTGCTCTAATCTTCTATTTTTAGAGAAATCGCCTTCAACAAAGTCGTTAGATATCACGAAATACCCCTTCAAAGTTCAAATCCGAGATAATAGAAGACAAGATGATGCCTCTAGAGTAATAAAATCAGTTCGGAACTGACCTAATCAGGTCGGCATTGATCTGATACTGACTATAATCCATTCAGTCATCTCCCTTATTGCCTTCTTGCTTCCCTCCACTCAGTTCCGAGCTCATTCGCCTTAGAAATTAAGTCGTTGCCGAGAGGTTCTGACACCTTCAGTACTTGTCCTTTTCTTCGGAGTTTTTTGGAGTTATTCACCCACTACTTTAGAAATAGGTGCAAGAACGATCACTTTAGCTAGCTACCTATTAACCTTTACTCCATAATTATCCATAGTACCAGAAATGAGGTCGGTACCGACCTGAAAAGTGATTGGTACCGATCTGTTACTTAGCATATTCTTGCACTCTAAACTCTTGAAGCCTACTTCATTATCCTTCCAAATGTTCCCCCGATTCCTTTAAACCACTTCGTTTTTATCCGAACGTTCATTTTCATTTGGACGCCGTCTGGTCTAAAATTAGATAACAATGTGTTTAATTAAATTAGTGATATGTTACAATAAATTATTTTTTAATCATACAACCGGACGGCCGGTTTTACCATCGTTGTACGATTGTACTAGTACTTAATGATAATTTATAATTTATAAATGATAACTTCCGGTTCCATATTTAATAATCTATGATTTATTATAATAATTATAAATTCAAATGATTCATATTTTAGGAACACCGAGGGAAATGAAATAGAAAAATGTGAGAAATCCCATGCGCATGAGTAGCAGGACGTGTCGAGATTTAGATGGTCATGGAAATGACAAATGTATCCTTTGTATTTGATACTGGTCCAATTGGAAATTAGGTAATTTCAAAAACATGAACAAAGGTATTAAAAATACAGGAAATTATTGTCAAGAACAAAATTTCTCAGCATTTTACCCTCAAGGACAGATCTTCAGTATTTTAGCCTAAAGGACAACTTTCTTTAGGTATTAGTTTTTTGTTATCGGTAGCAATTTTTAGGTATCAGTTTGTAGTTATCCGTAGCAATTTTTAAATATCAGCTTTTAGTTCTGTAGCAGTTTTGGAAGAATGTTTGTCCTTATGAATAATTTTGGAAGAATGTATGTACTTATGAATAATTTTTAGAAGAATATTTGTCCATGTGGTTAAAATATTGAGGTCGTGTCCTTGAGACTAAAAATATACAAGTTTTTGTCCTTTAAATTAATCACCCCTTAAATATAAATCCCAAATCGCTAATTTTCACCACCGTCATGAGAATTGGCTACGTGCTTGCTCCCAAAAAAGAAATAATCGTTCGTTCAACCAATTCCAGATTGGAAATGATTCTTCTTCTTTAAAATTGTGCTTTTTTCCGCTATAAAAAAGGCTCCTCCTCGATAGTCAAAGACGTTGTTTCCCTGGTGTCGATGGTTTTGTTTTCACTTAGCAAACTGCATAAGGAGACGGGGTCGCAATAGGTTAAAGGTTCTTTGCGGCTTGTGGGAAATGGAGAATAGTGGATCTGGGGGAGGAGGCAGGTGTTTGCAGATTCAGGTTTGGATCAACCCAGAGGTATTATGCGGTTTTGGGTGTTGCGCGAGTTGTTGTGGATGCGGTTGGTGATGAGGGATTGATTGTAGGATCGGGTTAGCAGTAGAAGGCTGAGAAGGGACGATGGAGGCCAGGTCAGGTTTTTGTGGAGTCTGATGAGCTGATTTGAAGTGGTATGCATTGGGATAAATGTGACTCGCATTGTATTAGAGTGAGTGCATAGGTTAGATTATGATTAGTTATACTTCACAATATATTCTAAAAGAGATGAGCATACATATATGAGATTGGTAGCATGGAACAACAAGGTATTTCTTTTGTTATAATAAATTTTTGCTATGAAAATATATGTGCTGCAAGGGGATGTAGTGATATCTAATCACGACGTTGGCATCAAAAGAGCTTCTTTTCAGCATATTGTATCATTTTTCTTCAACTCAAGAATTGTACATATTCCTTTATGATGTTAATTTTTTTTTTCTAGTAAGCTTTTTAATGGACACCATTTTACTCTTGTTTAACCGTTGGATATCGGATGTTGTTTTTTTACTACTGCCATTTTCAAGTAGAGTGGGTTCTTTTATTTTGTTAAGGAGCAACAAAATTTAAATCCAGTTTAGGCAACTTGAGATCCTGAACCTTTAAACTATGCTTGTTATTCAGAATTAACTCAAAAAAAACTCATTAGGTACTGAGGCTTTTACTTTAATCGATTGGAGACTTTCAAAACCATAAATATAGGCTATGTTTGGTTTACCGGTTTTAGTTTTGAGTTTTCGTCCATACAAAAATACCCACAACGCATGTATATTGTGAAAAACGATCATTTTAGAAAACGAATTTAACACACAAAGTAGAAAACAACTTTTTTTCATTTTTCATGTTTTGAGAAATAACGAAAGCATGGGCAACAATTCATCCTTCCGTCGTTCCTCCATCCCTTTCGTGGTCCCCTCCAATCTTCCGTTCATCCCTTCCGACCTCTTTTCATTCTTCTAATATTTTGTAATTAATGTTGAAAACTCAAAACATAAAATACAAAATAAACCAAACGGCCCCGTAGATTTTGTGTATGCAGTAAACCTCTAATTCGATTCTATTCTAGTTTGGCATCACTTTTTGTGTTCGTGTTAATTACAAGTAATACCAGATTGTAGCAATTTTGTTATACTAGGTTATCAACAACTATATCCATATTCCATTATGCTCTGCGTATCCTATGTATTCCCATCGTTTTTATAACTAGTTTTTATATTTGTAGTTATCATTTTACAGCATAGTTTTCAAAAATGCTGATATCTTAGGATATGAATCCTTTTAAGTTGACTCTTGCCAATTCCGATTCAAAACTCAAATTAGATACAATTGAGAAAAAAAACATTCGCATATTGAAATATCAAATATTAAAATCTTTTTGAAGATATATTTCAATTTGTATTGTTTTTGAAAAAGCTGTGAAACAAATTTTTTATTCTATCTATCTGTACTTAGAGGTGATCTGATAACTAGCAAAGTTTCTCTGTAATTTGCATGTATATAAAAATGTTAAAATTTTAAGGTAGAACCTTATCATTTTATCTAGTAATCTTAACCTAATATGTAAGGTCAAGGAAACCTTAGAATTGTGGTGTTGGTCATTATAAAAACTATGTTCTGGCATAGTAAATATCCATGTGGCTGGTTAGAACTAAAGTCATACTACAAAAATACATTGATATAGAGACCGACAAATTCAGTCTTTTACTAAGCAATTCAGTCTTTAACTAAAGTTTAAAGACTGATTATATACTGAAGTGTTCAGTCTCTGATTTTCAAGTTCCAAAAACAACTTGCGACCGAAGTTTCAGTCTTAAAATTTAAAGATAGAAATTCGGTCTTATATAGTTTTAAAGACCAAGTTTTAAAGACTGCAATGTGGTGTCTAATCAGTCTCAAATTACACACATATATATAATATTGGAATCATGTTTACAGTTATGATGTAAATAATTTCATGTCACCGATGGAACATCAAACAAAGCAGTCAATTTTTTCCTTTATATTGAACTTGACTTTAAACATATTATAAAAAAAGTATAGATAGTCACAAATTTTGGGAACTTCCAAATGGATCACAAACCAACATTTACATAAATAACCGCAACTTACAAATGTATTTCATACAAAATCGCTGGACTTTTCAATTAGATATTGCATGGATCACAAATCTACCTTACTAATTTCATATATATATATATATATATATATACACACACACACACACCCATCAGAGTACGCACAAAGATTACAACCATTATTTTACAATGAAACTTTGAACATAAATTCTTAAACTATCAAACTACCAAAGTAGTAGAATATGCTAAGTTAGTGAAACCAATAATGCACAGCAGGAGAGGACCTTCAGCTCACCTTGTTAACCCAGGCGTGATAATTCAAAAATGTTCAAATAATCATCTCCTTAATGGCCCTGCTCAGTAGGAATAGCCCTTTCATAATTAACACCTCTTGCAATAATCATAGGTACTGCAAAATAAAATATATAGAACATATAAGAGTTAGGCGTAATCTAAGAATCGGGTTTTCATTCCTCAACACATTTACAACAATTCTGTACAGAAAAGGGGTAATTTTCTTATAGTCAACCTATTTGGTAGGCGTTCGTACTATCTGCATTTCAAATGGTACATAGAACAAGTTTGGAAACCAGTTGAGCATTTCTGAATATATAGCAAACATAATAGTCTATTTTTGGTTAGATTTGAAAATAAAGAGGTATAATTCTACACGGGGGACCTTATAAAGTTTGATTCTTGAATTATGATCATCAAAAAGTGCCAGGTTAGGATGAAATTTATGCAAGGATATCTAACTTTTGTGTCTATCTGAATTTATTTGTGATAAAGGGGCTATTGCTCATCTAGCAACGTATAACATATGCTAAAGCGGTGGTTGAAATTGATATGGATATTGAATTCTTGGACGAATTTAAAGCATAAATATATAATGACGAAGTTGTTAAAGTTGTTGCCAAATTTGATTATAAACCACCAAAATGAGTGCAGTATTGCATTTTCGGTCATGCAACTAGTATTACCATAACATGACAAGTTGGAGACCAAAATCAAAACAAAACAGTCCAGATTAAGAACATAGTAACAGTCCTACTTATAAAGCAGCTCATGAACAGTCTAAAACCAACAAGCATGTACACTCAGATTCAACAAATGATAAATTCAACAAGCATGCACATGATTTGATGCATTACATTTATATCAAAATAAATACTTAATATATTAGTAATCTCCCGAATAGTACCTCTGTATGTGTGTCCGGTTGAGTAGCTTTTTTGGAAGTTGTCAAAGCTTCATTCACTTCAACCATGATATTAACTAGGGTAGACAGATAATAATTTTTAGTGATTCCTCTCTTCTTTTTATGGTCCATGTGTGTGGGTAGGGAAGGAAAAGGGATGTAGATGGTTTCTATTTCAATTTGGGGAGGCGGTTGTAGGGTAGTAGTTTGATCATAAAGAAGTAGTTACATGAAGCATGACCATAATTAAAGGAGGTAATGGAGCATTTAAGTGTATTTAATAAATAAAAAGTTGCTTTAATTTTGGCCATTTAAAGTTAATCAATCCCAAACACTATCACATGGATCGGTATATTTAACCATTGGATTCAGAAAGGTACTAAATCTAAATCGCTGAAACTTTAGTTACTGATGCAGCGCGAGATAGAAGTACCTCAAGTCGCTTCCATAAGTCGTGCCGCCGCTCCAGCCTAGGTCGCTCCTGCTCCACCTCCTTAAGTCGCGAACGACATAACCAAGTCGCTGAAGTGAATCGCGATACCCTAAGTCGCGAGCAAACAGATCCATATGTCGCCTTCCCTAGGTCGCGAAGCCTAGATCGCGAACGACATAAACCCTATGTCGTAGGTCGCGAGTCGCGAACTTCCAAATACTTAGGTCGCGAACAAGCTACTGGAATCATTAAGTCGCGCGAAGCTTAAGTCGCTTCTTCCTTAGGTCGCAAAGTCTTATGTCGCCATTTCTTAAGTCGTTCCAGTATGCCGCTTTCCATAAGTCACTCGTGTTATGTCGCTCCAGTGTTAAGTCGCGTGATGTTTGTTGGTATTTTCTTAAGTTGTTTGCTGTATTTTGTTAAGTCGTTTGTATTTTGTTATGTCGTACTTGCTTAAGTCGTGTGTCTTGGTAAGTCGTTTGTACTGTTGTGATGTATTTTTCTTAAGTCGTTTGAAATATTGTAACGTGTGTTGAGTTGTAAACTCCTATAAATAGGAGTGTGATGTCATTGTAAAAGGGAGTTGAATTTTAAATAAAATTTGGTTTGTGCTTCTTGCCTCCATTAAAATTGGTAGTTGAGTGTTATCTCCTATCTCCACCTTCGACATTCGAGTGCACTCGAATCTACGATTGTTGAAGCCAATTCACGGAATCAAGTGCGCTTGATCAACGTTCGAAGAATTGTAGATCTTCTCTCACGGCATCGTGCGCGATCAACGTGTCGAAGATTGCTAGAATCCGGTATCTTCGTGATCAACGGATTTGGGCATTTGGGTATTCTTAAATTCACCAATTTATCATCGATTCACCGGTTATTTCCGCTAATCGTGTGAGATCCTGGACGGATTCGAATTACATCGTCGAATTCGCTTCCTTGGCTGCATTATTTGGTATCAGAGCTAGATCGCAAGAAGTTTGCATCATTTGGAGAATTGGGTTTCGAGAATTTGAATTTTGGAGATCGGATTTGCATTGTTGAGAAGTTTGGTGTTAATCGTTTTCATCGTGAAGTTGCAACAACTTGGGAGTTTCGATCCATATCATTTTGGATCAAAGTTCGAAAAGTGTTTGAATTTAGCTCGTTGGGATTTTTGCGCGCCGAAGTGAAGTTTGAATTTCTGAAGATTTGTTTGAAGTTCAATCATGCCACCGAGACGAGCTCAACGTCATCGCAATGTTGATGCTTTGTATGGAAGAGAAGAGGCCGAACAAATGGAGCAACGATTAGTGATAAATTCAATGAGAAGTTTGATGAGTGAATTGGTCGATTAGAGAGAATGATGCTTGAAATGAATCAAAGTAGAAGAAGGGTTTCACCTGAATCGAGCCATGGGGGAAATAGAGTTTCACCATATTCAGATCGGGAGAGAAGAGAAGATCATGATCATAGAAATGTTGACGAACGTGATAGGAATGTTGATGATCGAAATCGGAGAGATGTGGGTGATCGTGATCGGAGGAATGTAGATCGAAGGGATGTTGGTGGTAGAAATGGTGGTGGTAGAGATGTTGGTGGTCATGATCGACATCGATATGCATCAGATTTTGATGAGGAGTTTGATGGTGGTAGTGTTCATGGTCGAAATCGAAGCCAAGGAAGAAACCATTCAGAGTATGATCACAAATGGGAGTCCGGAATGAAAATTGAAATTCCAGAGTTTAAGGGTGGTATGCAGGCTGAAGAATTTATAGATTGGTTATCTAATGTTGAAGAGATCTTTGATTTCAAGGAGGTTTCGGAAGATCGTCGAGTGAAGTTGGTTGCTACTAGGTTGAGAGGGAGAGCTATGGCGTGGTGGCAGCAAACCAAACTTACACGAGAACGGATGGGGAAGTCGAAGATTGTTGATTGGGAGAAACTGAAGAAGATGATGAAGGCTACATTCTTGCCTTACAATTATCAATCACTCATATATCAGAGATTGCAGAATCTGAGGCAAGGGACGAAGACTGTTAATGATTATGCTGATGAGTTTTATCAACTGATTGCTCCAAATGACATTATGGAGATGGAGGAACAATTGACTGCTAGGTTTATTAGGGGGTTGAGGATCCAGATCCAGGATATGGTAAATATGTTTGACCCTAGATCTATGGCTGAAGCGCACTAGAAGGCGTTGGCTTGGGAGAAGCATGGAAGACGAGGAGGTGGTGTGTTTCCAAGTTCCAATACTCAAAGCAAGGGTGCTAGTGGGAGTTCCAATGTTTCTAAAGCTATTAGTATACCAGTTGTGAATGAAGTTGCGAAGGTGAAAGTCAACAACAGTTTCAAGTGTTATAATTGCCAGGAAGTGGGTCACAAGAGTAATGAATGCCCAAAACCGAAGAGGCGAGCTATGATTGCTGAAGTGGAAGGTGAGGATGTTGACGAAGGTTATTCTAGTCCAGTTGAGGAGGATGAATAGGATATTGCATCGGGAGATGAAGGATGTAATCTAATGTTGAGGAGATCATGTTTGACACCGAAGCAGGAAGAAGAGGCTAGTTGGTTGAGGAGTAATATCTTTCAGTCGACATGCACTATACTGGGGAAGGTGTGTAAATTTGTGATTGACGTGGGAAGTTGTGACAATATCATTTCTACCGAAGCTGTGAGAAAGTTGAAGTTGAAGACGGAGAAGCATCCAAATCCTTACAAGTTAGCGTGGTTAAGGAAAGGAGGAGAGGTGAAGGTGGACCGGCGAGTTCATGTTCCATTTTCTATTGGGAAGAAGTATAAAGATGAGATCTGGTGTGATGTGGTGGAGATGGATGTTTGTCACTTGCTTTTGGGAAGATCATGGCAGTATGACCGAGCAGTGCAACATGATGGTCGAACCAATAGCTACAGCTTTATGTTTGAGGGTACTAAGATCATTTTAGTTCCGAAGAAGAGACAGCAAGGAGAGAGCAAGTTAGAAGAGATTGAGGAGCTGAAGACTTTGTTGACTTTGAAGGAGTTTGTTGAAGAAGTAGAGGAGAGTCCAGAGGTGTTCTTGTTGATTGGACATGAAGCTACTGAATCTGTTGAAGTTCCAGAGGAAGTAAAGCCAGTGTTGGAAGAATTCAGAGATGTGTTTCCTGAAGAGTTGCCAAAGGAGTTACCACCGTTGAGAGATATTCAGCATCAGATTGATCTTGTGCCAGGGGCGGCATTACCTCACAGGCCACATTACAGGATGAGTCCTAAGGAGCATGAGGAACTAAGAAGGCAGGTGGAGGAGTTGTTAGAACAAGGGCGTGTTCAGGAGAGCTTGAGTCCTTGTGCAGTTCCAGCTTTATTGGTACCGAAGAAGGATGGGACTTGGCGGATGTGTACGGACAGTCGGACTCTAAACAAGATCACTGTGAGATACAGGTTTCCTATGTCGAGGTTCGATGATTTGATTGATCAGTTGAGTGGGGCTGTTGTGTTCTCAAAGATTGACTTGAAGAGTGGATACCATCAGATTCGTATTAGACTAGGTGATGAGTGGAAGACTGCTTTTAAAACTAGGGAAGGACTATACGAATGACTGGTTATGCCGTTTGGCTTGTCAAATGCTCCTAGTACTTTTATGAGAGTGATGAACCAGATTTTCAGACCATTTATTGGGAAGTTCGTAGTAGTTTACTTTGACGATATTTTGATCTATAGTGGGAGTATGGAAGAGCATATCCAGCATTTGCGAGAAGTGTTGTTGATTCTACGACAGGAGCAATTTTATGCAGCAACGAAGAAGTGCGTGTTCATGACGCACAGTGTTTTGTTTCTGGGATATGTTCTGTCGAAGGAGGGTATTCAAGTGGATGAAAGCAAAGTGGAAGCTGTAAGGAGTTGGCCACAACCTAAGACAATTACTGAAGTGAGGAGTTTTCATGGGTTGGTATCTTTTTATCGAAGATTCATTCCACATTTTAGCAGTGTGATGGCACCTGTAACCGATTGCATGAAAGGAAAGAAGTTCGTGTGGACAGAGGAAGCAGAGTTAGCTTTTGAGAAGATCAAGACACTTTTGACGACAGCACCCATTCTGGTACTGCCGGATTTTCAGATATTGTTCGAGTTACACACTGATGCTTCGAAGGTTGGGATTGGTGGAGTATTGAGTCAGAATGGAAGACCAGTTGCTTATTTCAGTGAGAAGTTGTCTGGAGCCAAGTTAAGATATAGCACTTATGACGTGGAGTTTTACGCAATTGTTCAAGCTGTGAAGCACTAGAGGCATTATCTATTTCAGAAGGAGTTTGTTCTTTATACGGATCATGAAGCTTTGAAACATTTGCAAGGGCAGGACAAAATTTCAGCTAGACACGCTTCATGGGTCGCGTATCTGCAGCAGTTTACTTTTGTTGTAAAGCACAAACCAGGGGTAACTAATCGTGTTGCTGATGCATTGAGTCGGAGGAATCATTTACTCACTGCCATGCGAGTAGAGTGATGGGTTTTGACTTACTTCCAGAATTGCTTAAGTCAGATTCATATTTTTCGGGAATCCTAGACAAAATTAAGCAGGGAAACATGGATGGATATATGCTGGTTGATGGTTTTCTGTTCAAAGGAAATCAGTTGTGTATTCCAGATTGCAGTTTACGAATGAAGATTGTCAAAGAATTGCATGAGGAAGGACACGTGGGCCTTGATCGTACTTTACAGTTGATTGCAAAATCTTATTTTTGGCCGTCAATGAGGAAGGAAGTTGAAAAATTTGTTCAGAGGTGTCATATTTGTCAGGTTTCAAAGGGGACAGCGACAAATGCAGGGTTGTATATGCCGTTGCCTGTGCCGACTAAACCATGAGTGGATGTTAGCATGGATTTTGTGTTGGGACTGCCGAGAACACAACGCGGCAATGATTCTATATATGTGGTGGTTGATCGATTTTCAAAGATGGTACATTTTATTGCCTGCAAGAAGACAGCAGATGCAGTTAATGTAGCACAGTTATATTTTAGAGAAATATATCGTCTTCATGGGTTGCCTGAATCTATTGTTTCGGATAGAGATACTCGCTTTCTAAGTCATTTTTGGATGAGCCTATGGAGAATGGTTGGGACGAAGCTGAAATTCAGTAGCGCTTATCATCCACAGACGGATGGACAGACTGAAGTTGTGAACAGATCCCTGGGTAATCTATTGCGATGCCTTGTGAATAATAATTTGAAGAGTTGGGATTCAAAGCTATGCCAAGCGGAGTTTGCACACAACCATGCAGTTAATCGTAGCACTGGGTTCAGTCCATTCCAGGTTGTGTACTCAACAATTCATAAAGGACCGTTGGATTTATGTGTAGTTCCACAACGGAAAGGAGTGATCAAACGGGCTAGTGGTTTTGTGAATGAATTGCAAGAGTGTCACAAGGTTGTGCAGGAACGATTGCTTAAGGCGAATGAGAAATATAAGCAATCCGCATATATTAAACGACGACATGTAGACTTCAAAGAAGGAGATTTAGTATATGCAGTATTGACCAAGGATCGATTTTCTGTTGGTACTTACAACAAACTAGCTGCTAGAAAGATTGGTCCTATGGAAATCGTAAAGAAGATTAATGAGAATGCTTATCAGTTGAGATTGCCGAATCCATACTGCTGATGTTTTCAACGTCAAACACTTGATTCCATATCATGAGGATAAGCATGTTGAAGATGAGGAAGGTGTGAATTCGGGGACGAATTCTTTTCAACCACGGGAGGATGATGCAGCGCGAGATAGAAGTACCTCAAGTCGCTTCCATAAGTCGTGTCGCCGCTCCAGCCTAGGTCGCTCCTCCTCCACCTCCTTAAGTCGCGAACGACATAACCAAGTCGCTGAAGTGAATCGCGATACCCTAAGTCGCGAGCAAATAGATCCATATGTCGCCTTCCCTAGGTCGCGGAGCCTAGATCGCGAACGACAGAAACCCTATGTCGTAGGTCGCGAGTCGCGAACTTCCAAATACTTAGGTCGCGAACAAGCTACTGGAATCATTAAGTCGCGCGAAGCTTAAGTCGCTTCTTCCTTAGGTCGCAAAATCTTATGTCGCCATTTCTTAAGTCGTTCCAGTATGCCGCTTTCCATAAGTCGCTCGTGTTATGTCGCTCCAGTGTTAAGTCACGTGATGTTTGTTGGTATTTTCTTAAGTCGTTTGTTGTATTTTGCTAAGTCGTTTGTATTTTGTTATGTCGTACTTTCTTAAGTCGTGTGTCTTGGTAAGTCGTTTGTACTGTTGTGATGTATTTTTCTTAAGTCGTTTGAAATATTGTAACGTGTGTTGAGTTGTAAACTCCTATAAATAGGAGTGTGATGTCATTGTAAAAGGGAGTTGAATTTTAAATAAAATTTGGTTTGTGCTTCTTGCCTCCATTAAAATTGGTAGTTGAGTGTTATCTCTTATCTCCATCTTCGGCATTCGAGTGCGCTCGAATCAACGATTGTTGAAGCCAATTCATGGAATCAAGTGCGCTTGATCAATGTTCGAAGAATTGTAGATCTTCTCTCACGGCATCGTACGTGATTAACGTGTCGAAGATTGCTAGAATCCGGTATCTTCGTGATCAACGGATTTGGGCATTTGGGTATTCTTAAATTCACCAATTTATCATCGATAGTAAAAGATAATAGAAAGTGTGCTTTCTCCTGGCTTATACTATATTGCAATCCGCATCCCTCTGCTTGAATCATCTCAGCCATTCAATCAATCCAAGGGCTGCAACTATTTTATTTTTTAGTTTCGGATCATGGGCCTTTATATTAAGCCCGGAATGTTTTATATAAATAAGTCTTCTGTATTACATTTGTATTGTATTGAGTATTCAGAAATAAATACAAAGACGGTTTCTTTTATATTTGTTACAATTCTCAGGATTTCTAACTTGGTATCAGAGCATTATTATGTGCTAACTGCACCAGACAATCAGAGATCATCATCCATCAGATTAAGCATCATCACTTGGACTCCTCTCATCAAAGATTCAGCATCTTCTCATTTAAGAGTTGCTGCAATCACCAGAGATCAGTGCCTCGCCAGTTCATTACTCTGGCTGCATCTGAACTCCACTGAAAGCTTGGTGGTATAAAGATTTCAAACAAATCCTTTGAAAACCGATCAAGAAATTCAAGAAAAAGTTTCAGTTGAATACAAGCGCATCAAGAAAACTCATCAGAAAAGTTCTTAAAAGAAAGATCATCATTTAAGTTCTCAAGACAACATCAAGATTCAACTACATAACTTTCTCTTTTATTCCTAATTCAAGATTCTCAGGTTTGAATCATTATACCTGTTTTTTTGACATCTATCATCTATCATCATGAGTCAAGATGAAGCCACAAGCCCTCAAATGTCCAGCACAAGAGTCTCTCCCAATCGAACTCAATCAGATCCAGTAGATAATCTGATGAAGACCACCATCAAACCTCAGAGTCAACTACTCTCCATCCAACTTGATGAAACCAACTTCTTGATCTAGAAATTACAAGTAGAGACATCTATTAGAGGTTATGGATTAGAGGATTATATTCTTGGTACCAAAATTACACCACCAAAATTTGTCAAAGACAATGAAGACAAATTGTTGGTAAATCAAGAATATACAGCACATCAGAGACAAGACAGTCTTGTCTGTGCCTGGATGATGTCATCTGTAAGTGCATCTATTTTACCACAGCTTATAGGCTGCAAAACTGCTCAGAAAGTATGGGTAACAATTGAAAGAAATTTCACATCTCAGTCATTTGCAAGAATCATGCACCATAGAAGGCAATTACAAAGCATTAGGAAGAATGAAATGACCATGAATGAATATCTACTCAAAGTCAAAAATTTATGTGATCAACTAGCCTCTGCAGGACACAGAATTTCTGATTCAGAGCATGTTTTATACATAATCAGTGGTCTAGATAGTGAATATGAAGCTGTTGTGGCAATTATATCTACCATGGAACCTACTCCCTCACTACAGTTCGTCTATTCTACTCTCTTATCACATGAAGGAAGAATAGAACATGGAAAAACAGTAAGTTCAGACATATTTGTCAACTATACTTACAACAAAGGCAAACAAGGCCAAGGAAGAGGTCAGTTCAATAGCCATCAGAGAGGAGGACCATCCAACAGAGGAAGAAGAGGTGGCAGGAGCAACAACAACAACAAAATAAGGTGTCAAATTTGTGAAAGATATGGTCATGGAGCAAATAAATGCTATTTTAGATTCAACAAGAACTTTACTCCATCACAACAAAATAGCAATACTAACATCAATACAGTAAATATGCCCAAAGACAACAACAATGGTCAAGCAGAGATACTTAATACCGAGACTGCTACAGCAGATGATGTCAGTGATGAATGCTGGTACCCAGACTCTGGAGCAACTAATCATGTGACCAACAATCTCAGCAACTTAAACTTGGGAAACAAAGAATATAAAGGTACACAAAATCTTCTTGTTGGCAATGGTAAAACTGTTCACATTACACACACTGGAAATGCAAGTATAAATGGACCCAAGAAATTATTTCTAAATTTTTTTTAAGGGTTCCTTCAATTAAGAAAAATTTAATGAGTGTTTCCCAATTCGCAAAAGATAACAATGTCTTTTTTGAATTCTATCCAAATAATTGCATAGTTAAAGATATACTAACTCAAGAAATCATTTTGCAGGGTAAAGAAAACAATGGGTTGTACAAATTTGATTTTTGTAACTCAAATGTTTCTGAAAACAAAGGGAACTATTGTATAATGAATGTCATGAACAATAGTATTTTCGATTTATGGCACTATAAACTGGGACACCCCAGTGCTAAGATTGTAAAACATGTCATGACTAGTAATAACATTCCCTTTAGTAATATTTCTGATTCATATATATGTGCTTCTTTCCAATTGGGAAAAAGTCATAAACTTGCATTTCAAGATTCACACACTAGCTACACAAAACCTCTTGAATTAATTGCTAGTGATCTATGGGGTCCATCTCCTATTAGTTCTGACTATGGTTACAAATATTATATATCTTTCATAGATGCTTACTCAAGATTTGTATGGATTTACATGCTAAAAACAAAGTCAGAAGCTAGTAATATAGTTATGCAATTTATTAACAAGATTGAAAACATGACTGGAAATCATGTCTGTACTTTTCAATCTGATGGTGGAAAGGAATTTCTACCACTAAAAATCTTCTTTGAAAAAAAGGGATTAATCATAGGACTACATGTCCATATACTTCAGAACAAAATGGAATCATTGAAAGGAAACACAGACATATTGTCGAAACTGGTCTGACCTTACTAGCACAAGCTTCTATGCCTTTAAAATTCTGGCCAGAAGCATTTAATACTGCTGTGCATTTGATAAATTTGCTGCCAGCAAAAAATCTCAAATTTAAATGTCCACAAGAAGTGCTAACTAAGGCCAAACCAGACTATAAACATCTAAAGGTGTTTGGTTGCCAATGTTTTCCATGCTTAAGACCTTACAACACTCACAAATTAGATTTCAGATCTAAATCTTGTACCTTCTTAGGTTACTGTAACAACCAAAAAGGATATAGGTGTCTTGACAATAAAGAGAAGATATATATTTCCAGACATGTAAGATTTAATGAGCATGTATATCCATATAGCAACACTGGTATTAAAACCACTGAAAAAGTAAGAAATGCAAGGCTTACTATACCTGATCTATCTGATGAGATCAAAGTTGCACCCTCAACTCAGCCTACAAATAAAGGCACAACCATCAGCCCTCAACTCACCATGCCCACTAGGGAACCAGGTCAAGAGCAAGATAATTGGGGAGATGATAACAACAATCAAAGTACTCAAGGTCAGGAGATCAGCAGCAAGGTTGATAATCAAGAGATTAGCAACCAAAGTGATAGTCAAGATGTCAGCAATGACTCTGTGACTCGCAATAATTCTGAAAACAATTCAGACAACACTATCAGAAATAATGATAATATTCATCCAATGCTAACTAGAGCAAAGTGTGGTGTACATAAACCAAAAATCATCAACGCCACTATAAATCAAGATGAACCATCCTCTTACATAGAAGCTGCTCAAAATAATAAATGGAGAGCTGCTATGCAAGAGGAATATAATGCTCTAGTTAACAAGGGAACCTGGGTTCTTGTTAAAAGACCAGAAAACAAAAATATTGTTGGATGTAGATGGACATTCAAATTAAAGAAAAATGCTGATGGTTCAATTTCTAAACATAAAGCAAGGTTAGTTGCAAAGGGGTATTCACAACAGCACGGGTTTGATTTTTTTGAAACATTCTCCCCTGTTGTGAAGCCATCATCTATCAGGATTATACTAACCATTGCTTTAAATAGAAATTGGAGCATCAGGCAATTAGATGTGAATAATGCATTTCTAAATGGTGTCTTACAGGAAGAAGTATTTATGGAGCAACCAGAAGGATATACTCACAATTCAAGCAAAGAAATGGTGTGCAAACTCAACAAGGCCATCTATGGCTTAAAGCAAGCACCAAGAGTCTGGTTTGACAAACTCAAGTCAACTCTTGTGAAATTTGGCTACAGATCTCTGAAAGCTGACAACTCTATATTTACTAAAATTAATTATATTGCTACCACTTATATTCTAATCTATGTTGATGATTTTATCATTACAGGAAGTAGTGAATTAGAAATTAAGAAAGTTACTGCAATGCTCAATTCAGAATTTTCTGTTAAGGATCTTGGAGATCTGCACTATTTTTTGGGAATTGAAGTTCAAAAATATGGAACATCAGAGATGCATCTCAATCAAAGGAAATACATTGCAGATATATTATCAAGAGCAAAAATGGACAAAGCTAACACACTACCAACTCCTATGATCACAAATCATCAACTATCAAAATATAAGGGGGAAGCAATTCAAAATATAAAGCAGTATAGGAGTATAGTTGGTGCACTCCAATATGTGACTATCACTAGACCTGACATTTCATTTAGTGTCAACAAAGTCAGTCGGTATATGCAAAATCCCTTAGACAATCACTGGAAAGCTGTAAAAAGGATACTCAGATACCTCAAAGGCACTATCAATCATGGACTCATCCTAAAATCAAGTCAATCATTCAACATCAATGCATATGCTGATGCAGATTGGGGTACAGACACTGATGATCGCAAATCCACTTCAGGCTATTGCATCTACTTAGGGAAAAATCCTATATCTTGGAGTGCAAAGAAGCAAAGCACCGTATCGAGATCCAGCACTGAGGCTGAATTTCGCAGTGTGGCAAGTGCAACAGCGGAAGTGATGTGGGTAGAGTCACTTCTAAGTGAATTAAACATTATTCCTAACAAAAAAGCAACAATCTGGTGTGATAACGTGAGCACTATATCCTTATCATCCAACCCAGTCCTTCACTCTAAGACAAAACACATAGAACTGGATCTTTACTTCATAAGAGAGCAAGTGATTAAAGAGAAGCTAAAAGTCGGATACATACCGTCTACTCACCAAAAGGTAGATATACTTACTAAGCCCTTGACGAAACTTAACTTCACGAGACTTAGAGACGAACTCAACGTCGACGCTGCCGATCCACACCAGAGATCTCAAAGAGTTGTTTTCATACCAGAATAATGTCAGAGCTGCTGAATTGTTGAATCGCTCTTTCTCAAAGGAGGCGCCGCCATGTTTTTCTCTTTTCTCACAAACCCTAAACCTAATCGGGTTTGAGGGGGGGGGTAAAAGATAATAGAAAGTGTGCTTTCTCCTGGCTTATACTATATTGCAATCCGCATCCCTCTGCTTGAATCATCTCAGCCATTCAATAAATCCAAGGGCTGCAACTATTTTATTTTTTAGTTTCGGATCATGGGCCTTTATATTAAGCCCAGAATGTTTTATATAAATAAGTCTTCTGTATTACATTTGTATTGTATTGAGTATTCAGAAATAAATACAAAGACAGTTTCTTTTATATTTGTTACAATTCTCAGGATTTCTAACTTCGATTCACCGATTATTTCCGCTAATCGTGTGAGATCCTGGACGAATTCGATTTACATCGTCGAATTCGCTTCCTTGGCTGCATCAGTTACTTGTTGAAAGACTAAATTAAAAATTGAATTTTTGTTTTTAATTAATCTTAAAGTTTAAGGACAGATTAAAAACTGGTTTTCAGTCTCTTGTATCCAGAATTAAAGACAGAATGTCTCTGTCTTGTATCGGTTTTTAATTAAGGACTGCAGAATTTCTATCTTTAGTTTTAGTCTTTAACTAAACATTTTTTAGTAGTATATTTGTTTTTTCTTGTTACCCACACAATAATGTAGTGAGAAAAAAGATCATTATAATTGTCTTTAGTGATAATAAATTAATAAATGAGTTCATTAACTTTCGTAGGCTGGGAATGTAGAATCAAAAGCTGGGCTAAGAGGACAAAAGACAGCCCTAGGGTTATTCTTTCAGCATGTTGGACACAGGTTAATTTTCCACTTCTACATATGCAATCTATCCATCTGCTAATTCCTATACATTTCTGTGGCTATTTGCACTAATGATGGTCTTCTTGTCATTGAATATAAAGAGATAAAGTAGTAAATTCAATTGGAACTCAGAAGATCCTTGGACTATAGTTAGTGTATTTGATGACTGCGAGGGTACTGGTGGCGGTGTGGGACATTGCAGGTGCCCATGCTTTACAGCTAACTGCATAACTGATTCAGTCTAAGGTGAGTTCTAGGGGTTGATAGGGTTGTTGCGCAGTTTGTTACGGTTCTGGGTTTGTTTGGTTGCATGAACCTGGCAGTTGCAGCAATGGAGTTATGGTTGGTTTGTGATTGCCTAGACAATTTGGGTTTTTTTATTGTTTGCTAATATAATCCACACACGTAAGTGCATATAATAGGTATAAATATTTGCAACTGATTTAA
The DNA here is from genome assembly GCA_030737815.1 of Allium fistulosum. Taxonomy (NCBI): domain Eukaryota; kingdom Viridiplantae; phylum Streptophyta; class Magnoliopsida; order Asparagales; family Amaryllidaceae; genus Allium; species Allium fistulosum. Next base: position 855,911,186 of record CM060908.1, on the reverse strand, counting down.
TATAAAAACTGACCGGATGGATGTGTGTTGTAAGTGTAAAAGTTTTGATAGTAATAACACTTTTATTTCAAGTTATTTTGTTGGTAGTATTGATGATAAATCGATAGTAAAATTTCGTTAATAGATGGTCGGAAATGAGATGATGGTGGAGGTGTAAATCGGTGGTGAGATTCTGTTGTTGGATGAGATTATTTTTGAAATTTCAAAAGAACACCGTGGAAGTCATATTTATTAAATTCTCTTTATTAGTAATAGAGATTACAAATTACCGATGCCTTGATCTATTTTTGTACTCAAGATTACTTTTTTTTTTACACACATTTGGCTTTTGGTAATTGCCACGAGAATCCAATGTTGGATGCAATGAGAATATACCCACACATTGGACGTCCCATGGCTGGAGTTGGTAAAGCTAAACACATGTTATGGCTCTGCCATTTATCTCACTTGGACATCTCCTACATGAAATATGAATCCAGTATTCTAATAAAGATGTGATTTCTTTTTCCAATACTACTGTTAGTTTACCGTATATTTGTTGCATTTAATTTTCTTGCATCTCAATGACATAATACTACATTATTGTATTATCTACGTGATTTTTCCTTACCAACGTTTCGCCCCACTACCAAGTCCTGTTTACTTAAATAGTTTTTCTGTTGAAAAGTTGTGGTATATCATATATGGATCAAATGTTAAAAGCATTATATGAGGTAAGTGAAAATAATTGTTATCACTTTATGCATATCAATGTTTTAAAAAACGCACGTGAGGCGAGGGGTAGCACTACAAGGGAGACAGCTCTTTCCAACGGCTTCAAGCCGTTGGCGGCCGTTGGTAAGCCGTTGGAAGCCGTTGGAAAGGCCGTTGGAATACATTTCAACGCCTTCCAATGGTTTCCAACGCCTCCAACGGCGTTATACCAACGTTTACCAACGGCTCATCTGGCCACGTGGCAAACTTCGTTGACCAACTTGCCGTTGGTTCGCCGTTGGAAAACGTTGGTTATGGCCGTTGGTAGCCGTTGGAAGCCGTTGCCTATAAATGACCAAATGGCCGTTAGTGTCCGTTGGAAGCCGTTGGAAATCTGAAACTTTTTTTTTCCCCAGCAGCTCCTACTCACCTCCGGCCACACACAATATCATAAATATCAAAACTGCTTCATTCTGAGCGTATATCCAATAACAATCACATATATATAACCAAACACAATATAATAATCAAATCATACACATAAACAACCAAACCATCAAAACAAACTAAATTCTACATCCATCAAATTAGTTTCTACATCAAAACCAAACGTCATCCAAACCAACCGTCATCATATATACAAACAAAACACATAAAAAGCCATCACCAATCGTCATCCAAACCATCACCAAATGTTTAAGACATCCAAACACATCACCAAATGCCTAACACATCCAAACCATCACCAAATGTCTAACACCATACAACAATATATACAAACCATCACCACTCCACACATAAGAGAACATCTCAAACATACCTCAACTCACTCGCCAGCAGAACCACCGGAGGAAGGAAACCGCCCGTATTGCTCCATGAACTCCGCCACTTTATTGTTTAGCTGCTCCATTTGTTCTTCACGGCGGCGATCGCGGTCTTGAAGCGTGGCGATCTGGGCTCGTAGCTGTGCGATCTCCTCCTTATCTTGAGCCCTCTGGTAGTTCTTCTGCACTACGTCAACCTGTAAATATTAGTAAATATGTGTAAATATATGTGTAAATACGTTTAAATATTTACTCTAGCTAAGCTCACATCTAAAGTGTTTATATATATGATATCGAAATGAACATGCTTCATAAAAATTATTTTAAATTTAAATTAAATTACCGATTGGCTTCCAAATCCAAAGCGCCTTCCGTGGGTCGCTGGATCCATAACAGACTCAAATATTGCGTTCTCCTCATCAATGATCAACTCTGCTCTTCCGGTGTCCTGGAGCATCAATGTCCGTGCGTCCTGAAACTTTTCCTAGTATGCAAAATACAATTGAATTTAGATAATGCTATTTTAATAGACTTAAAACTTTTAGTTCATTATCTTATACTTACATATGCGGTCCTTGCTTTGTCATTACTTTCCCAGGTGTACGAATATGAGCCTGAATCGTCAATCTGAGTCACCGCATGCGTATGCGCAAATACATCCCAACGACTGACAGGACCACCGCGCTGTCTTTCCTGAAATATGCACATATAAATATATATATTAAATATTTTTATATAAATGTTTATCTTAATTAATAAATATACCAAGTCCTCGCGGTGATGCTGGAATGACTTAGAACCACCGCGATGTGTGACGGGGTTCTTGCTCCTGTTAGCAGAATTCCTAGTTGACTCTTTCTGCAAATTTAAGTTGAAAAAAAAATTGTTTTATAGTTTTAATTTAAATATTATTTGCGTAGAACAATTTAAATTAAATATATGCTAAATTTACCTGAAATTCCTCATTGGCCCACCAGCGGATAAGCTGTTCCCACACAACAGCGCTCATCCAATTTGGCTTGCTTCCACTTGATTTCAAAGCATTTAAAGTCTCCCTGTAGTTCTTTGCAATTTTACTCTGCCAATGACGCTGTACAACGGAAAGATCTGCATCCTGGATGTCCACATGGCCCTGCACGTTTGATTACATAAGAGTTATATAGTTTTTATGCGTAGTGTAAACATGATTAGATATTTAAACCTAACAAGTAATATCACTCATACCAAAAAGTCCTGCCAAATAGCTTCCTTCACGTTCTTTGGAATCAAGGACCATTTGGGCCAACATTCATTCATCCGACTCTGGTATGCACGCTTAGATAATGAAAGAACTATATTTGATGGCTCTAACGTAAAACCACTGTGTTTAACAGGAAAAAAAAGCATTTACTATTTTATGACTACTATACTTATAATAGACTGTACGAGAATAAAATTTAATTTTGAAATTTAATACTTACCCAGATCCGTCGGCTTTTGGCTTTAGCCAAATTGCAGTGCGTGGCATCTCCTCTGATGGACCAGCGCGATCACGATCTGCAGGACGAATAGTCCCTCTCTGTGAAGAGGAGAGAGATCCAGAATGTGTAGACCCAGATCGTCTACGTGAAGACATATCTATAGAACATGTTACAGACAAACATTATATGAGAACATATCATACATTAGCATAACATTTTTAATGAAAACATTATAATGTTAAATATAATTACCTTCAAAATGTAGATTATTGATCAGTCCTCGTCAGTTTCGGTTTCAGACTCTGTTTCGTACTCTATATTTTATTCCTCTGTACTCTCAAATGCTTCAATTAATGCATTTGAATCATCGTTTAGAGGTCCAAAATCTGTTTGATCATCTGTTATTATTATTCCTCTACTTTCCTCGATATCTGCTTGGTAAGCTTGTTCATCGGGAATGTTCCGTCCATCAAATGTAAATCTTGCCTTTGTTTTAAAAACAGCCGACCAATTTACTTTATCTCTTCTTAGAGATGGGTAAGAAGCATAATAAACTTGAAGAGCTTGTTTGGCAAGTACAAAAGGATCGTAGTTATGATAATGCGAAGTATGTTTTATTTCTATAAGATTATATTTTGGATGCACGTTTATTCCAGAACCTGAAACGTTGCTGAACCAGTTGCATTTAAACAAAAATACTTCTTCTGCAGGTCGTGTGAAATACGACAATTGCAAAACTTGGGTTAGCACGCCATAAAAATCATGTATATGATCATTTGGATCATCACTACCTTTAACAAATACACCAGTATTGTTAGTTAATTTTTCAGCACCGTATTCTTTGGTATTAAATTTATATCCATTCACAAAGAATATTGGATAGGTCTTGACTATCCTTTTTGGTCCCAAAGCTAAATGTTTCAATCCTTCGTCTACAACACCATTTGTCGTATCAAAAACGTACTTAGAAAACCATTTAGAGAATTCTTTGCTGATATCTCCGTTCGGATGTTGTGATTCGTAAATACTGCAATTATACAAGAAATGTTATATTTTGATTAAGATACATGTGTGCATATTTGTATATTTATTAATTAAGATACAAGAAATGTTACATATATAAGTATATTACCTAACAAATGGTGCAACTTCAGCACAGTTGAGAAGAATATATGTGTGTGCTACGTGATAATCTCTGTCATCCAACCATACTTCCACACATTTACCAGAAGGCCGACCATGCTTTTTAAAAATAGATATAGTCGATTGACAATCATCTTGATCAATGCCTTCATCATTACGCGGAGCACTTTCAAATGATATGTTCACATGGTCACTAAAATAATGAGAGAAAAAAAATGAAGCTTCTTCTTCAATGTATGATTTGCAAATCGAGCCTTCAACTAGAGCTTTCTGCCTCACTTTTTTCTTTAGATGATTTAAATATCTATTTCAAAGTATTTTAAATCAATTTTTTTATACATATAATTAAACCAATATTTAATGAACTAAATTTGAATATACCTTTCAAATGGATACATCCATCCATTTTGCACAGGCCCTCGAAGACGTGCTTCAAATGGAAGATGAATAGGTAAATGCTCCATAACATTGAAAAAACCAGGAGGAAATATTTTTTCCAATTTGCATAGCAATATCGGGATTTCTTCCTCAAGTTTACGTAGACGATCAACTTTTAATGTAGTAGAACAAATCTCTTTATAAAACAGACTAAGTTCTGTTAGAACAGTCCAAACTTTTACGGGCAATAGTTCTTTAAAAGCGACGGGTAATAAATTTTCCATCATAACATGACAATCATGACTTTTCATCCCGCTAAGTTTATTGTTCTTATAGTCCACACATTTACGAAGATTAGAAGATATACCATCCGGGAATCTTAATCCTTCCACCCATTTTAAAAATATTTTAACTTGATTATTGTCTAGCTCATAGCACGCTTTTGGCTTTTTTGTTTCATTTGGTTTCATATGAAGCTCAGGACGATTACATAATACTTCGATATCACGTCTTGATTTCAAATCATCTTTCGTCTTTCCCTTGACATTCAAAACTGTATTAAACACATTATCAAACACGTTTTTCTCATTGTGCATCACGTCAATATTATGACGAATCAGGAGATTTTTCCAATAAGGCAACTCCCAAAATATGCTTTGTTTGCACCAGTTATGAATCGATGATTTACCTTGAATTTCAATTTGCTTTCCGGTTTCATGTATTTTTGGATAATCCTTTACAAGTTCATAAATATCTTCGCTTGACCAAACCGTAGGTGCGCTTAAAGTTTCAACTCTATTAGCTGTAAAGTTTTTCTTATCTCTTCTAAATGGATGATTAACATGAAGAAAACATCGATGACAGTCAAACCACGAAATTTTTTTTCCATGAGGTAAAGGAAATGCTCTTGTTTCTTCCATGCAGTAAGGACAAGCTAGGCGACCAGCCGTACTCCAACCTGAAAGCATTGCATACGCAGGAAAATCGCTGATTATCCATAACAAAGAAGCATACATGCAAAAGTTTTTTTTTTAGAAATATCATATGTTTCTACTCCTTCGTACCACAATGTTTTTAATTCTTCAATCAAAGGTTGTAAATAAACATTGATTCCTTGTGTCGGATCATCAGGACCAGGAACAACAACTGTAAGAAACATGTATGGAGTTTTCATACACATCCAAGGAGGTAAATTATAAGGTGTGACAATTATAGGCCAGGACAAATATTTAGAACCAAATTGAGAAAATGGTGAAAATCCATCCGTACATAAACCAAGTCTAACATTACGACTCTCGGATGCAAAATCAGGATACTTTTGGTCAAAATGCTTCCATGCTTCCCCATCAGCTGGGTGTGTTAACGTACATTCCTCTCGTATTCTCATACTGTGCCATCTCATATGTTGCGCAGTTACAGAAGATGCATATAACCTTTGAAGTCTAGGAGTAATTGGTAAATAATGCATACGCTTATACGAGACTTCCTTTCTCTTTTTCTTTCTTGGTTTGTACCTTTCTTGATTGCATATTTTACAATGTCTAAGATTGATATCTTCCTTCCAAAACAGCATGCAACCGTTTAGACATGTATCTATTTTTTGATATGGTAAACCAAAAGCCGACATTAGTTTTTTTACTTCATAATGATTTTCGCACATTAAATTATTGGAAAGCATATGTCGTTTCGCAGCTTGTACAACAGCTGTAAATCCAGATTCTGTGAGGTTGTATTTAGATTTCATCGCAACGTACTCAGCAGTCACTGACAATTGGGTTCCGCTTGTGCAACCTTCCCAAATGGGTTTCTTCGCCGCTTCTAACAAATCATATATTTTTTTTGCACCAATATTTGTTTCGTCTTCAGTATTACCATCGTCATCGGTTAATTGAGAAACAGGGAACATTGAACGTGCAGCATCTTCAACCATATGTTCTACGAGATTTGTCGTATCAATTTCATTACTCAATACCTCCTCAGCTTCAACACGATTAGATGCTAACGGTTCTCCATGACGATCCCAAACCAAATAGTTCGACACGAAACCGAACTGACGCAAATGAACTCTTACCATTTCTGGTACCAAATGCTTTAACAATTTGCATTTAGTACATGGACAACGGATTTCTTTGTCGTTTCCGTTATTACTTAAAGCGAAATCAATAAATACGCGAACACCATTATTAAAATGTTCAATAATTGACGTTTCACTTTCAACTCTTCGTTTTTTGTACATCCAGCTCCGATCAGTAAAATAATTGTCCATTAACCTACGTATATAGTTAAAAAGTACGATATTAATTTGCATTGACATATTATTAAAACAGTTTACAGGTGAATTTTATAATAACTGATCATTGACTCTATGGTGATGGGTCGTCCTACCTCCCATTACAAATACAATAACGTAATTAAATCGCATAAATTATTTCAATTTAAATGATTCAACAAAATTTCGGCAGCGCTTCGCTTTAGTTCCCTGAACAGTACAATTTTGCGTGTACACAGGGAACATAAACGAAGCGCTGTCGAAATTTTGTGAACCATTTAAAATGAAATAATTTACGCGATTTAATTACGTTATTGTATTCGTAACTTGTCCAATACAGGGACAAATCCAACAAATACTGTATAAGATGAATACAGATGTCCGTTCTGTTAAAAAAACGAATATCCACATAACGATCATATACAATACTTATCAGACGGGGCCGAAAAACATTCTAAGGGTTTTCGAATATATTACATATTCTGCAACATATTATATTTATAAAAAAAAATTGACGTTCGATACTATACTTACTGTCATTTTCGATATTTTTTAACCGTACATTATAAAATTACTACACTATATTACTTATTTAAAAAAATCAAAGTAACCGTATATTATAAAATTAAATATCATTTTCGATATTTTATAATCTAATGTCATCATTCAACTTATCGCACTATATTTTCATACAAGCAGCATTCTACACTACGCTATACACACAATACACTATACACCATACATACAACATACTATAATATACAATTAACTTACAATACATAGGTTAATAATAAAAATTAAGCATCAATAAACTAAACTACACATACAATAGTCAATACAAACATATAAATTGCAAATCTAACACTAAATTACCTAATTTAATAAAAAAGGGAATTAGGGTTTATACCTTGGTTGGAGAAGATTAGGGGTTGGAGATGGCTTCTAGATGCTATCGAGTGACGTTGGAGGCTGGAATGGAAGTGGATGGCGAATTGGGGAGGAGGATGGAGGGTTTTGGGAAAAAATTTGGTGAAAAACGAAATGGGTGAGAAGAAGCTGCTGCCGTTTATTTTAGTTCGGGTTTCCAACGGCTACCAACGGCCGCAAACGGCATTTTCCAACGGCGTCCAACGGCTATCTTTATAATCTCTTGGTCATAATCCGGAAAATACTTGCCGTTGAAAGCCGTTGGTCAATGCCGTTGGCGGCCGTTGCCCCCCGCGTTGGAATAAACAATAACCCTCGTAGTGTAGGCAATAACGATGCACTTCAAAAACGTTTTGCTCCAAAAGCGTACGTTCCAGCTGGTTGAGGTGCAAAAAACGTAAAAAAACGCACGTGTCAACCAAAAAAGTACTAAGGCTTAAGCTTTTGAAGTAAAAATTTTGGACTGCTCTAATTCAAAACCCGCACTATTCATTCTAATTTTTTCATTCGACCTTCACTTGTTTCTTTCAGCAAAAAGAGAAAAGGTAATTTTTTTTTATATAATTGATTCCCTAACTGGAATCGAACTGCAATCGACTGTGTAGCAGTAGCAGTAGTGCATCGTGAAGAGAAGAGATTTATAAATGATTGTATTTTGTTTGTGGATGATTGTATATTGTTTGAATTGCTTTGAATGTTTTTTGAATACTTTATGTTTCTTGTTTAATATTTGACATTTAATGTAAATATTATTTCAAATTTCATTATATGTTTTGCGTTTTCCTTTTAACCGAAAAGCTTACGTCTCAACGTTTCGAGGCTCACGTCTCATCTCACGGACCCGAAAACGTCTTGCATACACTTTCGCTTTTTAAAACCTTAATACACATCATGAAGTTATGTTTATCGTTTAGTTTTTGTGATTTGGTGGGATCACTGCCTAGGCTTTCAACTTTTTGGTAAAAAAAGCTTGGGTTTTCGTGGTTATTGTTATTTGATATATATAAGCTTAACCCAGACTTTCTCCTTGGTATTCAACTGGTTCAGGTGGAGTACTATCAAACAGATATGGTATTTGGTCAATATCCTATGGGCATCTTGCTTAGAAAAAATACTAATATAGGGGCTGCACTCAAATTTACATTTTGCCTGATGTTAAAAATATTAAAAAATAGAAGTTACTAGGAATTGCTTCGGTAATGAATGAACAATAACTGTTTAAATCCTTTATCCAGTGTTTTTTAAAAGCGTTGTTGCAATTCACATGCAATAAAAGCTCAACATTCATGATGGAGTTGTTCCTTTAGCTCGTTTAATTGTCACTTTATTAGGGGTAAATTGCTATACCTTTTTTTGTACACAAGTGCACGTGAAAACTGATTGAACTGTTTAGTGTTAAGAGTGGTTGTGCTGGAATATCTATTGTACTTTGTTGTATTGGAAAAATATTAACTTATTTTGAATGGTAACCAATTTAGAAAAATGTTGCTTATTGTTTGAGTCGATGAAATTTATGTATTTGAATTTCTACAACTGTACTATTGTAATAATGGTATTGAGAGTACATCTGCACGTTGAAAACAGTTGAAACGTCCATGCAACCTTTTTTAAAAAGTTGTAAATATTTCGCACCATTGAAAAATTTTGTAAAACATATTCTATAGCATCTAAAAAAGTTGTAAAACATATTTCACAACATTTCAAAAGGTTGTGAGAAATTTTACAACTTTTAATTACAATAGTCATTGAAAGATGCCGACCTTATTCAACTTGGCCTAAAATGATGTTTACAAAAATGTTGTAAAACACCTATTACAGCGCCTTTTGGTGTTGTAAAAGTCGTTTTGTCTTGTTGTTGTGTAACTAAAATAAACTTTTTGCATATAAACAATCTTACAGTTGAACTAAAATACAAATATATATAAACAGTGCAATTTAGCTGAACAAGCTATTATAAAACATAGAATCTTTTCCACTAAATACGCATAAAACATTATATGTTAATGTAGTAGAATTATCTTGTATGCACAAATTAAAATAGGATTAACTGTAGTGCATACATAATAAGTACAACATAAATAAAAGAAGCTCGAGTCTGCCTCATCACAGGCTCACAGCTAATCAAGTACATGAAATCTCGGTATAGAATTCATATACTAATACAAATACATGGAAATGATGATAATATAAAAGGGTTGCATCACTACCTGCACTGTGACTGCTTCTGTGCCCTTGATATCAATCGTAGGGTCAAACTCATCTAGTTCTTCCATAGGAATATAACTTGACTTGCTCTTTATGTCATAGTGAGGGTGAGTCAGTGTAAATGCACTTATCTTATCATCTCATCTGCCACCTCCATCCACATTTGTGAGAGTGGGAGTTTTTAAAGTTCAAATTACTATCGCATTCAAAGAAGAACATGAAAGCCTCAAATGCAAAATTAGAAAAAGGCATGTGTAGCAACAGCTGATAAAGCTGGATGCCAAAGAGCAAAAGGCCGAGCTTGGGAAATTGAAAAGGATAGCAATGTTGTAATCATGCTCTCACATCCCTCCGCGGGCAACATATGGTTTGGTAATTTTACTAAAAGCAATCTTTTGTTGCTACCATGGTTTTAAATCTCATGTATATCGCCCGAGATCTCTTCCGAGATTTCATTTTCACACTTAAACGAGATGAGACATCAAATCTCCTCCATCCCTCGACACTCATCTCGTTCGAGATATTCAAATCTCACCCGAAATATGAATCAAAATCTTAATCCGAGATCTCACCCGAAATTATACATTTTTCTTATTTTGCATAATATTTTTTATTTTCATATTGATTCAAAAGAAATTACTCAATCCAATTAAAAATTACCAATTTTTTGAACATATTCTTTACTTTTTATCTTAATGAGTCATAGCGAAAGGTTTTACTTTTTTATTATGTTCAAATAAAATGATATTATTCAATCATTACCAAATCAATTAAGCTCAAGCTACTACTCTTCTAAAAATATTCTTTTTTTCATGTAAATCAAGTATGTTACCATTTTTATTTTTACTAGAAAAGTTATAACCGTTAAATAAATTTTTGACACATCAATTTTAGACGCATAAGTACATCCGAGATAATCCCGAGATGCATTGTAAGACCTAAGATGTACACCTGATATGTAATTATCTCGTCCGAGATCTCCCCCGATACGAGATAACTTGTGTAAAAATTCCGAGACGAAACGTGATCGAAATCCGATATTTAGAACCTTGGTTGCTACATACAACCAAACTCATATATATATCACTCCACATTCATTATTTTTTTGCGATGTGGAACTATTGTTCTTTTCAATATGCGCTCATTACCTCACACAATGCGAGGCGCCCCAACGGACTATTTACCCCATGATTGTAAAATATCAATACATGTGAATTTTAGAGCTTGAAAAAAATTAAAATCTCCAACGAACGAAGGTAAAATGAAGCAAAAACTTGATTTGTGTTCGAGTAGGAAGGAGGTAGGATCTTTAAGCACCATGGGAAGTGAAAGCTTCACCATTGGCGAGGTCCGAGTTGAAATGTGAGTTGAGAAAAAATTAAATTAGTGTTTGGTTTAAAAACGAATTTTGTATTTTCGGTTTTCAATATGTATGTCAAGTATGAGAAAAATGAAGGGACAACGGAGGAGATGAAAGAAAGACGGATGAGAGAACGAGGAGGATAGAAGAATGTTGGAAGAATAGATTGTTTCACGTGCTTGTGTTATTTCTCAAAACACGGAAAATAAAAAAAAGTTATTTTTTATTTTGTACGTTAACTTCGTTTTCTAAATTGGTTATTTTCGACAATATACATGCGTCATGTGCATTTTTATATGAACGAAAACTCAAAACTAAAAACAACAAACCAAACACAACCTAAGGTTTCATTTGATTTGTTATTTTTAGTTTTGAATTTTCGTTCAAAGAAAAATGTGTCTTGTGCATGTATTTTTAGAAAACATTCAATATTGTAGTTAACATATAAAATAAAACACTAAATTTTGTTTTTTCGTATTTTGGAAAATAACAAAAACATAAAACATTCTGTCTTTTCCGCCGTCCCTTCATTCCCTCTATCGTCCATCCATCGTTGGAATGTTTAGAATTTTAAATCATCTCACTTCCTCTTTTCATGCTTTTCATGTTTTGTAATGAACGTTGAAAACGCAAAACACAAAAATCAAAATAAAGTCAAACGGATCCTAAGATTTTGAATATTTGTAACCTAGAAAGGGTTGAAACTTATAAAGTATTAATTTACCATCGATGATATCTTTTATCATGCGCAGAGGCTAGCATCAAAGGAGACTATATTTCTTAGGCGAGAAAGTGGAGAAATTCATTACCGATTTCAAATGTTAGTTGGAAAGAAGAGAGTGCTTTTTGATCAAGCATCTAATAAGGACTTGTGAATACGTGGTTGACTCATAAGCACTAGCTCGAAGCATATATATGGAACTACTATGAAATCTACGATCGAGGTAGAACTAACTAGAGGGAAGGAAAAAATGAGCAGTTTAAGAATTAGACCCCATTTATTTTTGTTAAGTTTCATCACTGTATTTGTATAAATATTCATTATTAACATCATGGTAATTGGTAAGGCAGTGCATCCATAACTTTCTTCAATAAGGATTCGATTTGGTACTTTGAAATTTATTATTATAAAATCTGTTTTGCTCAAACTTTATTTGCCCGAGTTGTACGCCTTGCATGAAAATGGATCTTATTTAAGCACTTTGTTGACCTTGTGAGTTATTTTTGAATCTTGTTGTCATGCTTAAAGGAAAAGGTTGATTTTTTTTTCTCTGAAGTTGTTCGTTTGTTTTGGATTTATTATCTAGGTTAGCTTAGCGTTTTGTTTAATGTTAATTTTCTTGAACTTGCTATATTTACGTGTTTTCAAACTTGGTTTTAGGTTTAAAATGGTTCTTTGACCATGCATAGAAGCACTTATGTGTTTCTCTTTCTATTTAACCAGTATACCGCTTTGAAAGGTTGGAAGTGTTCAATCAGTCAGTGTGGCGTTGTGTTGGAAAGATGTAAGCTTATTTAAGTGTTTAATTATTATCTATTTGTTTGTGACCCTCATGCATGCTTGTGAAGTATGAGTTTATAATCGCAACATATAGCTACCCTCAGTAACTATGCGTTACATTCCTTCAGATATCAAGGAGCATTGTTTATGCCTTGCATGACCAGACGAGTTTGATTAGTTGGAATTTGCTTGGATTCATCTACGGGATGATGTTTTGAGATGTTGAAGTTTGCACAACTATTTTGCTCCAAGCCTCTAAGTGATGGAGGAATATTATATTTTCTATACCAAAGTGTGTGTTTCAAGCAGTTAGAAATTATGCTCTACTTATAGATTTTGTACAAGGAATGTGTTGGTGTGTTAAGCATTAAAGTGAATAACACTAGGCTTGTCCGGAAACAATTACAACAGTGTTACTACTTTTAGAATTAGGAGAATTGTTGTGAAAGTAATCTTTCAGTGCAGAATCCAAACAGTTGTGGTGTGGGCCACTTACCTAACTCAAAATTTTTGCGATTGCAATTAAAGCAATCTCTTAACCTACAATTTAAGCAGTCACTTAAAAGAGAAACTTTGATACATAACTCAGAATTCGAGTGTTTGATGTTACAGAAATATTCATACTTAAAAGTAGAGAAATGGATATGACATAAACTTTGATCCATAACTCAGAATTTGAGTAATTGACGTTGAAGAAATTCCTATCTCATAGTTCATGTGGTTGTCATAAGAGCAACTTGGATAAATTCCTATCTCATGGTTATGAAGAGAGTTTGATGTTTGTCAACCAACTAGAAACTTTTTGTGGGCAATGATGATTGCCACGAACCATGTCATAGTCTTTTCCAAGAGAACTTTTTTTTTAAACATAGTTCATTCATAACAACAAATGTAGAGTATTAAACTCGTAATCTTTAATCTCGTAGTCTAAACTACTAACCAACTCAGTCAATCTCATAATATCTTTTCAAGAGACCTCGGCTAGCTTAATTTGATTTTCTAGCAAAAAAACTTAATACTTTAAATAGTGGAAATCTGCAATTACATTTAGGAAATCAACAATAAGATAAAGTAACAATTTTATCGTAAGTTGACGAAGAAGTTGCATTTATAGCATTATTACAAGACACAAAACATTCAGAGTTCGAGTGATAATTTTGAATATGATCTTTGTTCCAAAGAGAATTTTATTGATCAAACTTCGTATTTGCACCTAAAAACTTTGACTCCTCTTTCTCATGAATGCATCTATATATATCATTCTTGTCAGTGGAGAATTTTTTTTTACATTTTTAAGGAATGCATGTAGCATTTACATCCCTCCTCGTAACCTCCCTGCAAAAAGGTATCGTAGTGCTACTTTAAAATTTCATGCCCTGACGAAATATCAAAATTACTACAAGTAAGTCAAAAGGAATTCGCATTTCAAACACAGCACTTAACTTACCAGACAATCAACAAAATGAAAGTTTATACGGCTGAAATGGGAGGAGCCTCAACAATAGTTAGGTACATGTAGCAACCCGTAATTGTCGCTTAATTGAAACTAATAGCTTAATTGAGGATTCAAGCAAATTAATGAATTAAAAGAATGATATTTAAATATGAGTGAATTAGGACTCAAGATTTATTCCGTTGAATTAATGATATCGTTTGTGAATGAAATACATATAAAGTTTGTTAAAATCGAATGAATTGTGTAACATGGCAAGAAAAAAGGCGTTATAAGTAAAATAGTCTTTTGATCAAAATTGTATTATACAATTCTAAAGTGAACATCCTTCCTCTTCATCTTCGTTCTATCTTCACTCCACCTTTAGCAAAATAAATTTACGTAATCTTTTGTGACGACCTGTATTTTACGTATCGGATTATTGTAAAATATTTTTATTTAATTTATATAAGATTGTATGACTGATATTTTGAAAAATGACTCTCAGCGATATTGCACATTTATGATTTTTTCCAAATTTTTATGTGACCATTTTGACTATGAAAATCTTGTATGGACTATAACTTCTTATATGAGCCGCATTAGGTTCTAAAACCACTTCCATTACTTCAGGATGATAGTTTCCCGTTCTGTAGAGTGGTTATAATAGAAAAACAGAATTACCGTTTGAAAGTTAAGGCTGTTTTATATTTTAGCTATTGTTGGCTTGCATTATAGGATAATTAAATTAACCCACACACTTAGGCCCACTAACCCATTTCGGGATTGAAGCCTAAAGGGGACCAATGGGACTTTCCCAAATCATTTCTATCTTTCTCAAAATAGTTTTAAACCTCCATTAAGCCTAATTTTATCAAAAAACTTAACTATTTCCTTACTAATTAATCTTAGCCAAATCATCATTATAAGGATAATTAGTAAAGGGATTAGTAGATCTATCATTTTGATGCTTGCAAATTCGGAATCTGGCTTGTTCATCTTGGATTTAAGGATCAAAGTGGTAATTTGGGTAGTTGGTGAGTGGTTCTTGACCTCTCACCATCCTATACATGTTAATATAGTTAAATTTACTGTTTTTAACCTGATTTTGATGATAATATATTTTCTAACTTTAAT
Organism: Allium fistulosum; assembly: GCA_030737815.1. Classification (NCBI taxonomy): domain Eukaryota; kingdom Viridiplantae; phylum Streptophyta; class Magnoliopsida; order Asparagales; family Amaryllidaceae; genus Allium; species Allium fistulosum. Next base: position 855,895,857 of record CM060908.1, on the reverse strand, counting down.
CACACTTTTGTATGTATTTATGATCGAAATTAAAATGATTTAAACCGGTTTTTAAATAGTTTTGCAACCCTTTTTAATCATATCTGCATGTTAGTGTAAGAGTTAGATCTAGGGTAGAACTAGTATGATTATCATGTTTTGATGAATTAGATGTGTGTATGGATGCATAAGGATGATATTTCAGATTTGTGTGTTGCGCTTTGATAAGGTTTGCTAGTGCTTTTAGGTAGTTAGGAAAAAGGTGGTCGAATTGGGCAAATCGAAGGCAAAAGTGGTCGGAATTGGATGAAACTTGGAGGAGGGTCTCTGCAGCATGGGAGAACTTAAGGTTCAACTCATGTCTATTAATTGGTTTTTTGACCAAGCCGATTTCAATCGGAAGTTAGAACATTAAAACAAAAGTCAAAATGATTCAAGGATTTTGGAAACATCATAAAAAGGCAAGAGGAATGAAATATCAAAAAATGAGTGGAAAATGATGGCTTAAGTTTTTCAACTTGGCGGTTGGGGACCCGAGTCGTACCTGAGCTAAACCTAGGAAAAATGAAGGAAAACCCGAGTTGAGAAATAGCAAGGCAAGACAACATGACCTGAAGACAGATCCGAGTAAAACTCGAGACATACTCGGGCCAGACCTGAGTCAACTCGGTACCGACTTATCTTGGAGTCAGACCCGAGTTAAACTCGAGACAAACTCGGGTCAACTCGGATCGAGTTATCTTGGGCTCGAACCTAGGATAAACTCGAGAAAAACTCAGGTTAGACCCAAGTCAACTCGGTACTAAGTTATCTTGGAGTCATACCCAAGTTAAACTCGAGGAAAACCTAGGTCAGACTCCAAGCAACACAACTCGATGCCTAATTATGATTTTACTTGGGTCCAACTCACAAAACTCTTAGGTCGGACTCCAAGCAATCGTTACTGAGTAGAACTCGGGTCGGACACACAAAACTCTCAGGTCGGACTCCAAGTTAGGTCAACCCTGACCCAAAGCTCATGATTTTCACTGACGTTGAGACGAAGATGAAAACGGAGACGAAATGACTTGGAAACTGACTGGCATGCTTAGAAGAGGGAGAGAAGAGATCCTGGAAAATATCACTCAAAAATCGGCCAAGGAAATGACTCGGTACCGAGTCATTTGACTCGTCAAAAACAACTCGTCAACTCAGTGCTAAGTCATTTTCTTGCCCCGAAACCACTTATCAACTTTATACTACCACTTCCCTACTCCTCTAGCTCGTGCTCAAGTGTTTTCATAAGGGAATGACGACCAATCACCAAGTTCGAAGAGAAGACAACTCAAATAGTAAAGTAATCCAAGTAATGAAGGAATCATCACCAAAGTCAATTAAACGACTAAAGGAAAGGTATGAAACACATCAACTCAGAGATAAGATGAAAGAACAAAAGAAAATGAGCCATTTCCAGCTAAGGAAATGACTCGATACCAAGTCATTTGACTTGGTACCGAGTTGTTTTTACAACTCGTATGGCCTTCGTTTCTTCTGTGCAACTATGGGCCAACTACTAGACTTTGTTGATAGCAAGATTATGACCCAACACCTTCTCTACCTTTATAAATACAAGCCTAGGGGCAACTAAAACAGGTTCTAGTTTCTGCCATTACTATGCGGAAGCTTTGCCTCTTCTCACTACAACAAAGAAGATCTTTCCAGCATTTTAAAAATGTTGCCACAAACATTAGCAGCGTTTCGAAGAATGCTGCCTAATGTCTTTTTTTTTTTTTTTTTTTCAAAATAAAAGTATATAATCAAAATGAGAATAATAGCCATTCTCCGGGGCTTACAGAAAAGGCTAGCATCAAGCGACACCACCCAATGACCAAAATTTTAGAAAATACAAGAAAAACCAGAAATACAAAGCTCAGCGGCAGCTATTCCGCCCTGCACATAGAAAGGAACAGAGAAAAAGAGACCACCAGCAAACCACCAACCCGTCTTTACCATATGGAAAGACCAGTCCTCCAATCAGAACCACAGAAGCGATTGCAACGCAATCAACCAACACTGGGAAACCAACGCAGACAACCTCCAGGAGAGGAGACTATTGCTGGCCAGCCGGATCGACCAGAGCAGATAACCCTGGCCAGTGTAGAAGGAGACGGAACCACGGGCTGAGCACTGCACAGAGTAAGCAAGACAAAACCAAACCACAGAAACCAACACGAAAAGGCCAGGCGAGGAGCAGCAGAAAAGACCCTCTCGACCTATCTTGAAGAAACCAACCAAAACCCACCAGGCAAGCACAAGAGAAAGCCAACCAATGAAAAACCGCTCAAACCTGAACAGATGCTAGCAAACACATTAAATTAAAATGAGGGGGGGGAGAGGGAAAAAGGCGGTGTGTGAAAGGCACCACCTTTCTGAAAAGACTCAACCAACACCAAGTCTGGCGGCCAACTGCACGCAAGTGATCGAAAGTAGTCCTACTAACCGCCGGGATCTATGGCTCAGAGAACCCTTGAAAGGTCTACTCCGAAATGCCAAGAACACATCCTTCCTCACGCGATGGATGATGGAAAGCGGATCCATAGGAACGTTGTCGAAAATGGCCTTATTTCTTGCGCACCAGACATGCCAGCAAACAAGACACGGGATTAGTCTGAACACGATAGCCCGAAGGGATTTCCCTGAATTCCCGACCCACCAGGAAGAAAGAAAATCAGAGGACATGCCAGTATTACTCCGAGCCCCAACCAGGTTACCGAAGTAATTCCAGCATGCTTTGGCAGTGAAGCCTTCGAAAAACAAATGGCTCAAAGATTCCCTTTCCCCGTTGCCGCAGCAATGACAGCGGGACATCAAAGGAATGCCGATATGTTGGATATTAACGTCTAGTGGCAAACCATCGTGAAGAAGGCGCCACATAAGCAAAGAAACTTTCGGTGGAGTCCGAGTGTCCCAAATGAAAGAGAATTCAGGACGGATAGGTGAAGGAACTCTGATGGAAGACCAGGCTGACAGAATGGAGAAGGATTCGCCATCCCAGCCCGTCATACCGTCGTGAGCGTCTGAGAGAGCTTTAACCGACTGCATATGCTTCCAGGTTTCACTAGCATAAGAAGGAGAGCCGGAGAAGTTAGCTCCCTCAAGAAGACGATATTTAGCACGGAGGAAAGAGGCCCAAAGGGAGTTGTTAGCCCCAAACCGATGCCACAGTTTACACGCAAATGCCTTACAAAGGTCGGTCGGGTTACGCAGCCCTAAACCGCCTTCAGATTTGGGGCGACAAACCATGTTCCACGACACCCAATGATGCCGTCGATCACTTTCCTTGTTACCCCAGAGGAAGGAAGAGGCCAAGGACCGGTAAGAACGAAAGAAGGATGCAGTAGGGGTCATAGTCGCGAAGATATGAGTTCCCATGGAATCCAACACTGATTTGATGAGAACAAGCCTACCGGCCTGAGATAGGAGAGACGCATTCCAGCGTAAAATCTTTCCCCTCACTTTGTCAAGCAGGGGATCGAAAATAGCATTTAGTTTCCTGCCCCGGTAAAGAACAATACCAAGGTAAGGAAGCGGAAGGGAAGATTCCTTGAAACCAGAGGTAGACTCGATCCAAGCAGCTCTAGCAGGAGACAACTCCTTAGAATGAACGAAGCAGCATTTGGAGGGGTTAACAAGCTGACCCGAGGATCTCTCGTATTGATGGATAAAACTAAGGAGCCTCCTAACAGAGGAACGGCTGCCGTTAGAGAAGATAACAATGTCATCAGCGAATGATAACGAAGAGATAAGGGGACAACCCCTCGGGATACCGAACCGTTGGATTTGACCATAAACGGTTAAGGACTAAAGACCCCGAACAAACGCCTCAGCCGCAATCACAAATAATGAAGGCGAGAGAGGATCCCCCTGGCGCAGGCCCCTCCCTGCTTTGAAGTACCCATGGGCGGAGCCATTGATGAGGACAGAGAACCAGGCGTTGGAAATAAGACGCCAGACCATGTCAATCAACCCCTCCGGAAATCCAAAGGTCCGAAGGACCTTGATGACGAAATACCAAGAAGAAGGATACCTAATGTCATGCTGCAATAGAGTCAGGAAATACTGCAGCATTTTAAAAATGTTTCCAAAAAGAAGGCTACCGAAGCTTTTATAAAACGCTGCCGCGAATTAATTTTGCAACGTTTATTAAACGATGCAAACTCATTTGAAACGCTGCGGTATATAACTTTTTTTACATGTTACACCTATTGCAGCCCTTTTGAAATGCTGCGGTATATCAACTTTTTTGCAATATTTTATACATATGGTAGCAGTTTTAAAACAGTTATAAAAACCATGAATAATATATTCAAAAGGAAACTATAAATTTATAAAATACTAATCGATATACTCTGGTATTATAAACAGTCATGAAGATTAAGCATAATTAATGCTACATCACTTTCATACACCATAAAATTTAGTCATATACAATATTTCATGAACGATGTTTTAAGCAAAAATGTTAGCAACATAAAATCATACAACAAGAGTTTGCTAAAAAAGAAAAATATAAATCGTGGAAGTCCAAGCTCATGTCCTTAAAATGTCCAATATTCCTATAAGGAAAAAAGCAATTAAAGATTAGTAGTAGAATGGTACAAATATGAATTTATTTAGCATCAAATATAACAAGTTCAAGTTAATTTGACTAGCTCAAATAGTAGAAAATCCCGTGTCTAATTATTGGCCAAACAACCTAAGTGAAACACAACCTAAACCAATACGATTCTTTCAGTTGAAGCGACACTATCATCCAACAAACGAGGAATGTCATTTTCCATAGAATAATAGCACTCATATGTACATAAAAGGAGGTGTGCATCAAATTACCACATTACTCGCATAAGTACACTATTGCTTATTCGGTGGTGAATCTGAAATTAAATATATAGTTAGTAAGATGCAACCCTACGTAACAAAATTTCCAACATATAAACATATGCATATATGAATGGATCTGCCTCATCAATTGTATCCATGGGACTGACATCCTCACCATCCACTCCGTACGATGCTAGTAGCATTCTCTGCCAAATTGAAATATGATAGCCCGTTGTTAAAATAATAATTACAACATATTGTTTAATGTGAAACTAAATGCTCAATAAACTCCATACATAAATAGTAGAGAGCAACTGCAATATGACACAAGTCACACGACACTGTTTGTAAGGGCTAAAGTGGGCTAGTGAGGTGAAATTTTTAGATTCATAAATGCACTTAAAATATAAAATTGTATCGTTGAATGGGAAAGAAAACAAGAAAAAGAATCGAAGCAAAATTTATGTGATAGAGATATGTACAATGGTTCGCATAATTCATGATGGCTTTCTAAATATACCCCAAGTATAGAACATGACTAAAGGCAATTTTCCAATATTAATTTGAACATTTTATAAGCAGTGATGATGTGACGAAAAAGTTGCTTGAATGACTGAACTAATTGCTGAAATCAAGCTAACGAACTTACTCCATTTATCTTACATACAACAGAAAAAAAATGAAACATACTAAGACACAAAATATATTGTGCTAAATGCATGTACATTTAGAATTAACTTACATGGCCCTCAAAATCAAGGTTTGTCAAGTCCATGGATAGATTTCTCATCCGTAACTAAACCTAAACAGAAGTTATAGAAGTCAGAATATGAACCGATTTCTTTTACATGTATTAATTGCATAATAATTGTATCACATCATGATATATGATCATAAATAAAACTGAAAATGATGTAAAGTAGAAGATATATTTTAATAAGTTAACTAATGTGTAGTCATATATCTTAGCTCATTTATCAATCCAAAAATCTCCAACATATCTACCATTTCTACTATTTTTGATAATGGATTAACATCTAATAGCTGCATAAATCATCATGCAACAACTTAAATTTTTACAGATACCCTACATGTTCAACTTTATACTCTTCAAGCTTTTATCAGCTAGCTTTTATATATACCCTATTTACCGTGCCACTATAAGCAGATTTTATACGGTATATGAACTTTTTAGGAGAGCGGCAGCTAAAACTTCTGAGTTTTTATCTTCCATTGGAATCACAAAAATAAAAATCAAACAAACTAAACCAAGTATAAAGATTTCTAATACATATTTTTAACTTACTATCCATGTGAAAGAAAATAAGCTTCGATAGAAAGAAGTGTTATTACCTTCCATTTGTCGCATCTAATTCTGGTAATATAAATAATATTACTAACCGAGAATAATATATATAACCGTGGAAAAATGGCACGAGACAACAATCTTGCTATTTACCAAGCATAAAAAACATAGTTCAGGTTTGAATAAAGCATATTATCTTGGCATCAATTGGATTCATGCCATTTAGTGTCTCCAACTGATCACTTCTGCAATGCTTCCAATAAAACCATATACTTCAGAAAAATCTAGCATACCTTAAAGTCACAACAATAAAGAAGACAGATAATCTCAAAGACCAAATTCTGAAGCAACAAAAATTTTGTGAAAAAAAATCAGGGAATAGTGTATAATTATAATCATCAACTGTGCAACTATTCTAACAAACTAACCCACACCCACCGAAAATATAATTTTGGAAATAAACAACATAGAGACTGTCTGTCTGTATTATTATTTTTAGTTATATAAATTAAGGGGGAAATGTCTTTGGCTTTATAAAGTAAAGGATTTACCTCGAGTTGATGCTGCTTGGTTTCTTTGACCATTTGTCTCACCAACTGGATGCGTATTAGGACTAAGAGCGCTTTCAGTTCCACTGCAATTGCTGGTCATATTTTTTGCAAATATTTAGCATTGAAATTAATCAAACATGCATTGTAAGGGTAAAAGTTTGGCATGCAAAGTTATAATTGATTCGAGATCACATGTATATAAATTCCTTTACCATTCATCATATTTAAACTACCAAGATCGTTCGAAGTATGAGTCTAAGAGGAGACTATTCCAGGAATACTTGATAATGGAGCAAAACCTTGTTCAAGAAAAGAGGCATGAAATGGAATTGCGGGCTGAGACAGCAGGGGAACTGCAATGTTTTGTAGTATTATCATAAATATCAACAAGTAGTGTCTGTATAATACAACTTTAAAAAATACCATCAGACAGTTTCTTACCATTTTTAGATGCTTTTTGAGGATAAGGATGAGCTACTTTATGCTTTGGATGAGGAGGAGGAAGATGTTCGCTTGTTCCATTTTTCTGAACCTTCAAAAAATATATTTGTACATGACTTCTAATATGTGATAAAAATGAACAGAAATGTGAAGGAGTGGTATGAAGTCTCAATACAATCCATAATAAACAAATGGTACAAAGAATGCTTTTATGTATCATTTCAATTCCAAAGTTGATGTATGCTAACAATGAATTTTGACGAATGAGATTCATGGCTGATACTACATGAAGTTTTTGATCTTACTTCACATAGTTTGAGCTATGTCGACAGACACAAATAAATAAAGAAGCAACAAAATTTTGGTTTAGAAGTGCAAAAAGAATTATACTTTCAAGATTTATAGATGTCAACATATTTTTGGCAATCAGCAATATTAGCTCAAGGAATTTAAATTTACAGTCTGATTTATAAATTGTATCCTAGTTTGTGAGGAAGATGTTAATGAGCAAAAAAACAAAAAAAAACAAAAAATTTGAATAAATGTTGAGATTACAGAAAACACCTTGTTCCAAAACCTAATAAACATGTCAGAATTCGTGTACTTTTGATTGACCGATATTGTACGACACAAAGTGGTGCTTAAACACACTCAAAATTAAAATTTCATTTATTTTATCCAATTAAAAAGAACCGGAGAAGAAAAAGAAAAAAAGGAGGGGGTGGTTGTTGGGGGAGAGAAAGGGGAAAATGGAAGCAATTCGCAGTCCATAACCCAACAAAAATATATTGCAAAACATAGTGGGATACACAACATATTAGCAAATGAAAAAAGATACTCTAATTGCTTAGATAACATGACCCGATTATACGACATATTTGGCATATGCATATAGGAAAAAATCTGAATAATGATATAATATGATTTCAAATCATAAATTTCTAATTGTATATTGTTTCAATAATCACATATTAAAAATGTAAAGAAAAATAAGATAAATATTTCTGCTGGAACTAAGATTTGAACTCGTGCTCTCATTTATATATTCGAAATTTCAAATCAAAACGTTAACTTTAAGCGCAAGTAGAATTCAAATTTGTGACATTAGGTAAATATATAATAAAGGAGTTTTAGCATGTGGTCGTACAAAAAGTTGTGAACTTATCACAACTATTAGTAAATAAGATTTGGTATATGGTGTAAGAGAGTATTTGCCAACACCTAGTAACAAAAGTAGCTAATAAGTTAATTTGTGATTTGAAGAATCTGACAACTAAATTATTTTACTTGAAATTAACAAATATGTTGAAAAATCATAAGCAATAAATATTGCTTAATGATTTATTTCAAAGTTTATATCTAAATTTTACAGTTTAACTTTTTAATATTCATCAAAAGGTTCAAAACTATTTAAAGGTTAAAAGGTACATTAATAAACAACTAGCATAAAATGAGCTTTAAGTGACATAGTATACAAGTTGCATAGTAAAGCAGGTAAAATGGTGATGAGTTTAAATGAGTATCACATTATGGTAGCAAATTTCTTCGAATACAACAAAGCTTTCCTCATCTTTTTGCACATGTTTTTTGAACATTATTTTCTTAATGGGATTTTGTTATTATGTCATGTATTATTTATCACACTACACATTAATATATGTGTGTATTAGTTTGATAATACTTAGTTAATTTTTATAAACATACTGAATTTTTATAAAACTTAGTTAATTATTATTATTATTATTATTACTACTACTACAGACTCATTTAATTATTATTATTATTACTATTACTATTATTATTATTATAAATCTTAGTTAATTTTTATAAAACTGTTTATTATTATTATTATTCTACTTAGTTAATTTTCATAAAATTTATTATTATTATTATTATTTAGTTATATTTTTATAGCACTTGGTTAACTTTTATAAACTTATTGAATTTTTATAAAAATTAATTAATTTTTATAAATTAGTTAATTTATTATTACAATTAATATTATTATTATATTATTATTATCATAGACTCATTTAAATTTTCTTATTATTATTATAAATCTTAATTAACTTATTATTATTATTAATTTTAGTTAATTTTTATAAAATTATTTATTAATATTATTGTTATTAGATTTAGTTAATTTTTCAAAAAATTATTATTATTATTATTTAGTTATATTTTTATAATATTTAGTTAATTTTTATAAACTCATCGGATTTTTATAACCTTATTGAATTTTTATAAAACTTAGTTGATTTTTATAAATTATTTAATTTATTATTATTATTATTATTATTATAGACTCGTTTAATTATTCTTATTATTATAAATCTTAATTAACTTATTGTTATTATAAATCTTAGTAAATTTTTATAAAATTATTTATTATTATTATACTCAGTTAATTTTTCATAAAATTTATTACCATTATAGACTCCTGCGGTCGCATTATCAAGCACGTTAGCCAATGCTTTTCACAATCACATCGTTGGTAAAACAACTCTTCTTAACGATTTAATTTGTAAAGAATCATGCAATTGTAGAAAACAGACCTGAGCCTCTCTCTAGCTCTCATCTCAGAAGGTTTCTTTCTGTTCTCTTCAGCGAATACAATAGTCAATTCTCTGCCAAGGAAAACCCTTCTATCCATTTCATGCTTGGTATCTGTTGCATCTTCTGGACCAATATACTGAACAAAACCAAATCCTCATTGTTCTCTGAAACAGACATGTGTACTTCATTACAAAACGATTATTTATGATTAGCAGTTACAAAACGATTAGCAGCAGACTAACATCCCATGGGGTTGGAAGAGCAAGCTACATCTGATTCTCTACAGGAGGAAAAAAATTGTCAATAGTAAAGAAATATTATTTACTTGCTACCAGATTGCTGACCTCACATTCTCATATATTGTTAACTTCAATTTCTTCGATACTTAACTTCAAGAGACATACACAAGTTCAATTCTTCAATTCTTGAATAACTTCGAGAGACACATACAAGTTCAATTCTTCACCTCCCCCTCAGTCAATTTCAGTGATCTTTTACAATAGATACATCTTCAGAATTTATTTCACTGTTAAACCCAAACAACGATGGTGAAAGACATTCATTCAATAAGAAGTACAAAATTATTCTACGAAGAGAGGAACACGGTGTAGCACACATTTAATAGCATAAAAATAAATGACAAAAGCACACATTTAATAGTCAATTCACATGCACCCTTTTACCTCGATAGTTACATGATGTTATTAAAGGGAAGCATCAGTACATATCGCAATTCTGCTGCAATTTCAAGTTCACCTTATTCGCAGTTGTACAATCACATTTTATAATAAGGTACTTATTTCCCAAAAATTTAAGAAAAATAGTGCTGCACATTAGCACATTATATCTTATCATCAATTGAGAAAGTGCATTCTCATAACTATATAATTATATATATCCATCTATTTTTAGGTGTATCCACATACATATTTGTACATACATACACACACAAACACGCCATACACATGAGTAAGAGTGTGTGTGATCTTGACAAAATAAAGGGAATATGTTACTCCCACTATGCCCTGAATTTCGAATTCGCCTAAGGTGATCCTTCTAAAAGCGTTTGGAGTAAAAAAAAAAGGCAAAGAAAACAGTGTCAAGGTACTCCTTGTATAATTAAACCTCATCATCATCTATTTCATATTCAAATGGAGATTTTCGTTTAGTTCTTTCTGTGCTATAACAGTACCAACTCATTTAATGTGGTACAATTCAAAACTAAATTCATAATGAAAGAGAATTAATATTTAAAGTAAATTCTACAATCTTCACCCAAATGCCAATGATAAGTTCCAAAACATGCATTTTCCATTAACATAACCATTTATTCAAAAAATCATGTTCCGATTTTCTAAGTTCAAACCTCAAGCAACCACGTGTTATTAAAACAAAATGGTCTATGCATTTGAAAAATGAAGATATTTCAATTAAAGCTATACATGCCAATCTTTCTAGGTTTGTATGTTTATTTAAATATTGGACGTGCAAAACAAGTAAAGCTTGCATCTGTGTAGGAATGTGGCATGTATGGTTCCATGTGCGCATTGAAAAATAGTGCCAGAAATTAAGCAGCATTTGGAATAATAAATTACCCTGTGTAGTAATCACATGGTATGTAAACATTCTTTAAAGGAAGCAGGTCATCAGTCCTGCAACCAAAAATAATGACTTGTTAGAATTGCATCTACCGATAGGTGATAAGAAATTTCAAGAAAATTGAAATGAGAATTGTGTGTTACACAACAAAAACCAGAATCACCTAGTACTTCTAAGGATGCAAGTCAAAAGGCCCATCAATTTCTTAAATACTGGCAGCATCTACCATACTTAAATATATAATTAGAAGCGCACAGTTGATAACAGTTGATCGATAATTAAAACTATGCCAACAGAAACAAATGTGATAACATGTCAACAATCTATTGCACTGGACCAAGGTGGCAGCCCACATTATTTAGAAGAGATTTTATTCATTAGGTCTGTATGTCATAAAAATAGTCTATGCAATAATGAATACGTAAACCAGATCCCTATATTTTTAAATCAGAAAACGCAAACCAACTTGCACTTTCCAAATTAGCTTATGCTTTTCAAAAATTGAAAAATTGAATTCCTTTGCCAATAAATAGTAATACCTTTTATCTAAGCATGATTTTAGCAAATAACTAAAGTTTCTCATCACTATTGAATTTTATAAATTTCTTGTTTTCTTTTTCGGAAACGGCAAGTCAACTTGTATTCAGAAAAGTACAAACTACCTCGCGTTTTCTAATTTTTTTAAGGACTTAACTTAAATATTCATTCCTACAGAGACTTTTCTTATAACAACGTCAAAAATAAGAACATGTAGTTTTTTTTTACTATATTTAGAAAATATGGCCGTTGAGGTGAAGCCTTCATGCAATGGTTTAGTCACTATGATATAATACATGAAGATACTATGACTTGTATGCCACCTCTCATGAATCCACCTAAAGTTTGCACCTAAGCCCTCAGATCTACTTTTACTATGTTAAAACTACCCCAAACCTAGCTCCTAACAAAAATCTAAACCACTTACCCTCTTTACCCACTTCAACCACATGGCCAGTCCGCACTAATCAAATGCATTAACTCAAACATGCTCTGACTTAACAGAAGAAGTTGTCAAAAGCTTTACTACAGTTATCTCAAGAGCTGCTCTAACTCTATCATTCCAAAGGACCTAACTTTTCATGAAGGAGAGGCCTCAATTGAATTTAATAGTGAAGAAATCAAAAATTTTATGCAACTTCTTAAATTTGGTCCTATTAGTAAATTTACAAAAAATAGACCAACAATTGAAGTAACACAGAAGATTTTTGACAAATTAAAACTAAAGGTCGAAACCCACATTGGTCTGATAGATGAAAAGCATTTTCTATTGATGTTATATTGTGAAGAATATTTTATGAGACTCTGGCTAAGAGAAAATTGGACAGTTCTGTGTCACCTAATAAATTTTTTAAGTTGAACTCCAAAAATTGACCCTGAAGTAGATTGTACCATTATTCCAATATGGGTCTCCCTACTAGTATTTCCAGTGCATTTCTGACACAAATAATTTCTAAGGCACTTCACTCACAGACTAGGTAAACCTCTCAAATGGATGTACCTACTATTAAATCATTTCATCATAGTCTAGCTTGTTTTTGTGATGAAACTGATATCTCTAACCACCGATTTCAAAAAAAATTCTAAACATAGAATGGGAAATGGGTTAATATAACCTATTAAAAATACCCCTAACAATTGCGAAAAGTATTTAAGATTAGGACATAAAGCCATTGATTGTTGTATTTCAAATCTTCAAACACAACATGGATTGTAGGGCACAGTTCGCTAGATCAGGGACCTGGAAGTGGAGGGGAATTGAAGAGGAGGGCTCTGGAAGCAGCAAAAGGATTGGAGGATAGAGCAATGCATGATATGAACACGCAAGCCATTCTTGTTACCAGGAGCCTTGTGAGGTTGGGAATGATGGGTGATGAGGATCTGATTGAACCCAAGTTTGATAGTGTGTACAGTCAACCTGCTATTGATTCTGCAGATTCCACCATGGCAACGGCATGATATAATTATTATTTTTAAGCTTAAGAACATTTTATATTGCAGTACATGTTTAAGAATAATCGGTTCAACTAGTACTACCCAACAAAATGCTTCTTCTCAAAATGCACCCATCTCATTGTTTGAATCTCCATATTAAACAAACCATTATATTACTCTTATCGGCACCAAAAACACTACCTCCAGTCAATTTTAAGTTCTTTAACATTAACAAACCACTTACTACAACTTCTTCAACACTATAAATTTCAGTATTATAGATAGAAATAAGGTTGCCTAAGTGACAGAATACATGAAAATGGTGAAATTCAAGTGACAATTTGATAAGAGAATCTACTAGCATTTTAAAGCGAAGTATAAGGGATTGGATTTTATTTAAATGGAAGATCCATTTACTAGTATATTATATAGAACTCTCTATTCTTTGTTTCATATTCAAAAAAGCTTAATAGCAGAATCACTACAACGTCACAAGATTGTTAACCAGTTTATCCATCTAGCAGAATATAAATATTTCGCACGTGATAATTAACCGTATAACATAAGAATGTCATACATGTCCAAAAAATAGAGTTGAGAAACATCTAAGGCACTTAATTGTCATAATCACAAACAATACTCGATATTATGACCACCAGAGTACTACTGGTTTACTGTCACTATGGAATGGCTCAATCTAGGTATGGGTTAACTATTTTTCATGCGATTTTCAGGTTTACTACATGAGACTTCACGTTAGCCAACAATATTTATCTCAAACTTTATGATCTCATGTCATAATGGTTACAAGGAAATTATGCGTAAGACACTCGATTGTGGGTCGTTTGGAAACTTTAAAAAGAATGCTTTGCAAGAGTAAAAAGGAAAAAGTCAAATTTCAAATTCCAACCGCTTCTTCTCTTTTTTTTTTTTTTTTTTTTTTTTTTTTGACTGGTACTTTATATACAACAAATCATGGGGACAACATATCCCATGTCAAATAAACATTCGAAAGCAAGTTTCGAACTTGTGACATCCTGCACCAAAGCCGAATCAATTAACCACTTGGACAAAGTTGCTTGTCCCAACAGCTTCTTTTACTTTATTCAAAAAGAAAATATGTAATATATCTAACTAAAAGCTACATCTAGTGCAATTTCTCTTTGCTGACATGTCAAACTATAAAGGAATACAATCTATTTTTTCTATAACTCTCCATTTCTTTACTTTTCTAGAGTTTATAATAATTTATCTAATTTATAATTTCCTGTTTTGAAGAAGTAATCATCTAATCTTCACATTATTACACATCATTGTGATGGAGTCTCTCTCGCCACTAGAAAACTATTTCTTCAATTTCAATTTATCCACTTCCATCCAGACTCTTCCTCTCCATGAGTAAATCTATTTTAATTTTTCCACGTTAGCATTAAACATTTGATTGTATTTGACTCCAAAGTTGAAAGCCCTAAACATTTATCTTATTTACACTTAACTCTCCTCCTCCTCCCTTTAGCTAATCAATTAATAAAATTAGTATTCCATCTTTAGCTACATGTCGGTAGTGAATAACAGATTTCATGTTCATGCACAGCTCCTACTCTTTCCATCTTCCCCAAAATTATTTGGAAATTGAACTTCTATTAGTTTTCTCACTTTTTAATTCATCCACTTTGACTTTGACAATTATAGTCTTTCTTACTTCATTGAACTTTTTGCACGCATAAAGAAAGCTGGACGTTTTTAGGGAGTAGAACAAAACCAACAGTGATATAATACATATATATGTTTATTACAAAATGAGGAACCTGTAGTCATACTAATATTACTTGGTAGGTTTGTTACATTCCAAATTTGATGTTTGAAAGCTTCCATTATTCGAGTTTCAGACTGACCAGATGCTTCTGTTTATTTAGTCATATCGCAACAAATATGAAATTGATAAATTTGATATTGTTCACACCAAATTTATTGTTATGAACATGGAACTAATCTATGGAAGTTACTTAAAAGATAAGCCTGAAAAATACTTTATATGTCTAAAACAAAGAAAAGTATTGTAATTAGCACAAGTATTAAGATTCGAGTAAAGCAATGAAAGGGCTCCTTCTTTCCTTTTTCATAACACACTAATAGTGTTTGGTATATCTACATTTTAATAAACAGTTATTAGGATAATAAAAATATACAGTCTGAGATAAACTTTTCTACTGATTGCTAACCAATCAATAATCAAGTTAATTAGTGACATAAGCAGGGAAAACATATTGTGCCCTGTCTGCGGGTGCGGCGCAGTGGAAAGGAGGCTTGGGTTCTGGTAAAAAGACCTAGGTTCGATTCCTACCATGCGCTTCCCTACCCTATATAAATTTACCCGAGGGTATGGGGGCTTGGATCAGCGGACGGCTTTACTATACCCTCCTCAGGAGTTTACCGGTCCGCCGGGTTCTCCTGGGTTTTCAAAAAAAAAATATTGTGCCATATTTTTCCCTTTAAAATTTGAACTTTGTTGCAAACTGTGAACTAATAAATCCAAGTGGCCATTGTTTAAAGAACCTCAATCAATTTTATAAATTATCAAAGGAACATCAAGTTTTTCTTAATATGTATATATATAGTATTGTTATCACAATAGGATGAGATGGGAACTTTTTCGATCAACATATTTTTATTGCAATTTATAATCTCATTCTCCACCTAATCACCAAATTCAACCTTTTCTTCTTATCTTATTTTTATTTGTCATGTCTTAATTTTAGTTAAATTTATAGTCAAATTTTGACCTATCTATATCCAAATGAATTTTTAGTAAGTGTAAAATTCAACATAAATGTGCAAGACTTATTTTCATTGCAAATTGTCATGTTGGTGCAATAGATAAAATATCAGCTAAAATGACAAAAGTTGTTGAGTAAAATTTGATAGATTAATTGTCATAAAAGTTGAACTTCAGAATGGGACGACTATCAAGTTCGTGGAGTAGTGGCCTATCTTAGACAAATGGAGGACCTTATAAGAAATATACATCTTGAATAGACACGACCTAGATATAGTTGGACACATACAAATTATACCAAAATGGAGATGAGCATCTTGAAAAGTTGGGCGTTTTAGAACACTATATGAACTTGAACGCCAAGGAAACCTGAACGCCTTTAAAAGCTAGAAGTCTGAAGCGGCAGGGCGACTTTGAGCTTCTTGGATAACTGAAAGACTGTTGAAATTTTGAAGGCTTCTAGGGTCAAGGAGACTTCTGAAAGCTGGAAAGCTCTTGAGCACGAAAAACTCCTTAAAGCTCCTACAACAAAAAACTCTTCAAGTGGTATAGTAAATAAAAAAGTGAAGTTGAGAGGATGCGGTGTTCATATGTAGAGGAAAAGAGGAGAAGCGATGAGAAAAGAAAAAGGGATTGCCATCGCTGGTTTTGGGGAAAGTAATAGGGTATTTGAGAGGGAAAAGAAATTGGGGAAAAAGTGGAAGTAAGAGGGAAAAGAAATTCGGGAGGGAAAAAGAAAAGGGGGAAGTGAAAGAGAGCATGGGCGTAAAAAAGCATGCAGGCGATGTATTTTTGGAAGAAGCAGCGTTTTAGTTAAATTTAATATAATTTGATATATCATAAACAACATTTTGTATAAAACGCTGCCATTTAATGCTACTAGAAATGAATTTTCTTATAGTGTCTTCATCTTGTATCTCAACACAATAGTCACTAAGGCAACTGCCCTAGGTACTTCTAGGACTTAGAATATGTCTAACCACTATACCTGTGACTTATTCTCTTTCAAATCCCTTATAATCTCGAACAAACTACATCAAATCTATAAGAAACAAAGCTATAGAGTGGACATAGGTCAGAGATTATTGAACCACTATAAAAAAATCTTATGTCTCTCTACTTTATTTCTACTACTTTTCTTTTATTTCTATTATTATTTGCTAGATCTAGGACTCACAAGTTCCCTACAATATATTTTTGGGTGTTGATCTATTTTTAGCATTGACATTTTGGTGCTTTCACTGAGAAAACTGAATCCTGACTTAGATCTAACTCGTTATTGTGGATTTGGAGAGATCCAGTGGTTAGGTCTAGAAAATTTGCTCAAATAAGTTTGAAGGCTTGCTGTGGAAGATCAATGACACCTAAAAAGGAAAATCTGCTTTTGGAAAATCTGTAGGCATAGTGTCTAATGGTGATGAAGGGAACACTCACCAAACGAAAGTAAACAATGGAAATCCACTAATTGGATCTTCTACTCAATAGGAAGTTGTCACTAGGGGAGAGCTTAATCAGATTATTAGTAAACTTAACCAGAAATTTATGGATGGTCAAAAAGTTCTCATGGATAAGATGGATGCGTTACTAACCTTACAGCCACCAATAACAAGGAGAGTTAAAAGAGAAATTTCTCCTGCAATAGAACAAGAGAAGTACTCAATTTCTGGCTTAAACAAGAGAAATGGAAAGCGAAAGCAGAAGGAAGTAACTATCGAAGTTGAAGGAAATGTTGCAAGAGGAGGTAGGAGTGCTCCCCTCACAAGAAAACAGCTCGGTACCGAGTCAAGATAACTCGGTACCGACCCAAATCTTAGGGTAAACACTCCTCGGGAGGATGGAGCAGTGCTTGTTTCTGACTCTGAAGATGACATGCAACTTGATGATGATGACTTGGAGTTAAACAAGGGCGTTAATGAACAAAACACTAGAGCTGGAGTCCAAACTGCCACGGTAAGACTAATCGAGCGCCAACGGGACTCTGCAGGAGTGGTTCTCCCAGAGAATGAAGAACCTAGACTTTAGTCGGCAAACCGAGATCATTTACGAAGTCAAACGCTCGGTGCGGCCCCTGAAAGTCAACCTAAGATTACCATGTCAACAAGGAGTACGTCACTGACATGGTTAAATGGTTGGTGGAGGAGAGCAGGGATAGGAACAATGAGGACTGGGGTTCCGCACCAAGCCAAAATCAATTCATTGAAAATATCTTAAGAGAAGAATACCCTAGAAAGTTCATTATGCCGACGATGCCATCCTATAATGGAACTACAGATCCCAGGCAAACTTGCTCAGTTATGAATGGCATATGGATGGAGCTAGAGCTACAGATGTTGTTTGCTGTGGGTGTTTCTCTATTTTCTTAGAAGGAGTCGCTTCAATGTGGTTTACTAGGCTCGTGCCTAAATCCATATCAACTTTTGACGAATTGGCTAAGAATTTCCTAGAGCAGTTCGGGCTCCATGCTGACCAAAGGACATGATGTCCTTATCTAGCTTGTCTCAAGGACCTAAGGAGTCTCTTAAAGCTTTCTTGAACCGATTCATCATCGCTGTTACGGAGGTTAGCAATCTAAAAGAGGACCTTGTATTTATGGCCTTGGTCCGGGGTATTCACCGAATGCGAATTTAGGTAGATGGTTAAAGATAAAGCAACCCACTACTATGGAAGAATGTCACCAAAAGGCGAATCAATTTCTGCGATTGGAAGTAGCAAGACTAGCCAAAAGAAAGGTTGGTGACGAACAATCGATGGAAGTAATCTAGAGCAACATCGTAGTAAATGTTGGAAACTCCGGTAATCAGAAGAGAAGAAGTCAAAACTCTGGTAATCAGAAGAGAAGAAGTCAAAAATCTGGTAATGGGCATGATGCAAGTGCGAAACGTTCGAAGAACTTCGGATTATAAGATTACACGCCATTGAATGACACACCGGAGAATATATATCTTGCCACATAAGGAACTGAGCAGTATAAGAAGCCGCCAAGGAGGGAAGCGACAAAGCAAGATAAACGTTCTGGAAAGTACTGCCACTTCCACGAAACCAATGGCATAACACTAATGAATGTCGACACTTGAGGAATCTGGTTGACGAGCTCATAAGGAATAGAAAGCTCTAGCAATATGTTAGGGAACCGCAGAATGGTGGAAAAACTGCACGACCTTAGGGTATACCTGCTCAATGAAAACTTCCTGGACCCACCAAATAGGAGCCCAGGTAAGCTGATGAAAGACTAGTTATCAAATAACCTTCAAGCTAGCCGATCACTAAGGAATGAAACAACAATCTAAGATAATACTATTTCATTCATCTTATCCTATTTCCTTTCGCAAATAAGCCTCCCAGGGACACTGAGAGCATTGTAAATAGGCAGGACTTGCCATTTCTTCCACTCATAAATAAAGTCAGCTTCTTGAACCAAACCGTGTTCTTGCAAGAAAAACTCCTATGACACACAACCGGCAGCACAACTGAGAAAACACTCATCTGTCCTTTAATGAAGGACGGGGAGTGTTGACACATAACCGCCGGATCGACGGGTCGTATCGATCCCCAACCTTCTAAGAACGAGTGTTGTTCCAGGATAGGTAATGTCAGGAAGGTCATAGCCGTTGGATCGATGGGTCATATTGATCCCCAACCTTCTGAGAATGGGCATTGTCCTAAGGCTAGCAACGTCGAAAAGGTCATAACCGTTGGATCGACGGATCGTTTGGATCCTAAACCTTCTAAGAACTAGCATTGTCTTAAGACTGGCAACATCGAGATGGTCAAAACTACCGATTTGATGTGGAAAATCGACTTAAACCACCGGATCGACAAGGAAAATCAAACCCAACCTTTTGAGAACCGGCGTTGCTCCAGCAATGTTAGGAAAGTCAAAACTGACGGGTCGACGGTCACATTGACCCCTTACCCACTGAGAACCAACGTTGCTCCGGTAATGTCGGGAAGGTCCAAACCGACGAATCAATGGGTCGTATTGATCCCATGCCTTTTGAGAATCGACGCTGCTCCGACAACGTCGGGAAGGCCTAAAACTGATGGGTCGATGGTTACATCGACCCCTTACCTTCTGAGAACCGGCATTGCTCTAGCAACGTCAGGAAGGTCCAAACCTATAGATCTACGGTCACATCGAACCCCTACTTTTTCAGAAATGGTGTTGCCACGGCAATGTTAGAAAGAGAAACCAGTTTCTTGGAAATCATTGCTGTCTGGAGACTAGCAAGAGCACACCACCGCCCAGAGATAGGCGACGATGGAAGGCATATCTAAAATCGAATCGTCGATGCACCAGTTTTCGAAGATCGAAGTAGTTGCTCTACGGAGTTCTCAAACTCTAACTTGCAAGAATTCAGCGTAGCTCGCAGACCAGTAATGTTTGGAGGGAATAACTTGTCTTTCAGAAATCTAGTGCTACCTGAAGATAGGCAACGCCAAGAAGGACAAATGCAACATTCAAGAATCCAACATAGCCTAAAGGTAGGCAGTGCCTTGAGGAAATAACTTGTCTTTTAAGAATCTGATCGGAGACTAGTGACATTAGGAAGGATAACCCCCTACTGCCATACATCCACCGTGGACTGAACTTTAGCCGCATTTGGAATAATCAACCTCGCAGAGATTGATTAGGTACTTTGATTCCTGCTTGTGGAAACTAGCTGTTGTCCAAAGATAGACAATGGAAAGGAGAGAATGCTCGGAATTAAGCAACTAAACCATTGATTTCTGAAGAATAAAATCGATGAATAACGTGGATATCCATAACAACGACAACGGCCTAGTAGAAGACATATGGCTCAGAGCAAGCAAGGTTATTTGTCATAGATTCAAGACAAGCGCTACTGAGCTCTACGGGTCCATGATCAGGATGCGAAGAGCGCGGTCGTATTGGGGGCAATGTAACAACTTGCCTCATAGTGTTTAATTTTCTATATGTGGCCCAATTCTGGCACTTGGAAATAACGGGCTCCGCAAATGGAAGTCAAGTTGCAACAAAATCGGTCAAAGGAAATTCGACCGTACACAAATAAAATAACAATGGGATTGGTTAAGCAACGGCCCTGCATCTCTAAAGGGAGCACTTAACGGTTATAAAGAAAAGCTAAGTGATAGAAATGCCTTAGACTCTCATCCTTTTGGAATATGGCATGGCTCGGAGTTAGGCAACGTCAAGAAAGCAGCCGTGCTGAGTCAAAATGAATCTACCCAACTCTACAACATCGGATGAACGATTCGATCCAAACTTATAGGACTTTAACGCTGCTCGAAGATAGGCAGTACTAAGAAAGGACTATTATGATCCAGTCATCAAAGTGCTAGTTTCCAAAGATTGAAACTAGTACCTAACGAAAATACAACACCGCCGAGCCGACGGGGAAAATCAACTCAAACTATCGAATCGGCAAGAAAATTGATCCATGGCTTTTGAGAACAAGAATTGCTCCGGCAACGTCGGAAAGGCCCAAAACTGCCAAATCGATAGGGAAAATCGATTCCAACCTCCTAAGCATCGGTGTTGCCCCGGCAACACCGAGAAACTCTCATATTTCCTAAGTACCGGTGTTGCCCCGACAATGCTGGGAAACTTTCTATTTCCTAAGTACCGGTGTTGCCCCGAAAACGCCGAGAAACTTTCTGTTTTTTAAGTACCAGTGTTGCACCAGTAACGCTAGGAAACTGTCCAACTTTCTAAGTACCTGTGTTGCCCTGACAATGCCAGGAGAACTTTAAACTACAGTGTCAACGAGAAACACTCATTGTTGTAAACCATCGATGCACTAGCTTCAGAAGATAAAAGTCGATGCTCAACTGAGTTTCTACCCTTGTCTTTAAAAAGCCTCTATAGCCCAAAATATGCGACAATAGGAAGACGTAACTTTTTATAGGTCAATTGAATGGTTTGGCCCTTCATTGTAGGAATCAGCCACTGCTTGGAATTAAGACTGCGCTGAAGAGAAACACTTAGAATGAGACTATCGATACATCGGGAACAGAAGCAGGAGCTCGATCGAATATTCAACTCTACCTTTTGGAATCTGACACTGTTCGAAGGTTGGCAACATCAAGGAGAAGGTTGTTGTGTAGACTGGACTTTGAAAACCGCAAAGGAAGGGGAGTCAACATTATCGATGTGCACCCAGTGGTAGGAAAAAGAGCAAAATATGTTATCCTTGCAATCTACTACCGGTGGCTAAGCAGAATCGCTTGCCATGACCACCATGAAAAATGACAAACAAACAAGTGGAAGCAGTGAGCCAAAAGTTCTTGATACCGAGAGGAACCTCTCGATACTCAAAGGCTCGAAATGGAATCATTGATGTGCCAGTTTTCGAAGATAGAAGCTGGTGCACAACTGGAATTTTAGCCACAACCTACGGGAATTTGCCGTTCCTCTAACCTTAGATGAATCTCACTCAATGGCAGGAGCCAAAAGCTCTCGGGGAAATAGAAAAGAAAAAAAGAAAACAATGTGCAGAAAAGTGAAAGCATGCTTGTCTAAGGCGTGGAACGATCTCTAGAGCATAGATCTTGTTCTTTAGCATGAAGAATGAAGAATGGAATTCTAACTATTCAAAACAGTTGAAGAAATGTCTACCAAACAAAGCAATGCTTCGAAGCAGTTTTTGAAACGACTACCCAGAATCAAGGGATAGCTAATCAGAGTTTGTCTTTATCCATAGCATGCTTTGTTTTCAACGAAAGCATACTCTGAGGAAGTGTTAATCGGGTTTTTAACCAAGCCAATTTCAACCATAGTTAGAACGCCAAAACAAAGACAAAATGATTCAAGGACTTTGGAAACATCATAAAAAGGCAAGAAGAAGGAAATATCAAAAAAATGAGCGGAAAATGTTGACTTGAGTTTTTCAACTTGGTGCTTGGGGTCGGACTCGAGTCGTACCTGAGCTGAACTTAGGAAAAATGAAAGAAAACCTGAGTTGAGAAATAGCAAGATAGGACAATATGACTTGGAGACAGACCAGAGGAAAACTCAAGACAAACTCGGGCCAGACCCGAGTCAACTTGGTACTGAGTTATCTTAGAGTCAGACCTGAGTTAAACTCGAGACAAACTCGGGTCATACCCAGTCAACTCGGTAACTGTTAGAACCTCTATTCTATGGTTTCAATAACACCAACTATACAATCATATATATTATACATCTTATCAAGATTACAGGTATATACTACGAGAGATCAGCATGCTCAAAGATATTGGGACTCGAAGACAAATAAAGACCTATGGACCATGCTATGATCAAGTAAGGTTATTCTAGTACGTTAAGAGTCTTAGATAAAACATGGTACGGTCTCCTTGAGTATATATGAACACACTATTTCATATACACCAAAATGCATTGAAAAACTGAACTCACAATCCACAGACGTCTGAGCCAAAACAACAGACGTCTGTGACAATACTCGGAAATTATGTCCTGAAGTCACAGACGTCTGAGGTTTCCTCACAGATGTCTGTCATCTGAACAACTGCAAAAATATAAATAGACACCTCTGTTAACTGAATAGAAATCAACACTTCATTGAAAGTTTGGAGCCATTAAAATGAATAGACCTTATTTAACAGTAACAACTCCTCATTTGCATCTCCTTAAATCTATAAATAATACAATGATTGAGATTGACAAAGAAAATGGAATTGAATTAATTGAATCTATTCTCTCTTGATTTCTTATTACTCTCTTGTGCATACATTGCTTACATACTCTCAATCTATCATAACCAAAATATAATTTTGGTTAAACCACTTCATACAATTCAAAGCTTTCACATTCACTTACTCAAAGGATATCATAGGAAGATATGTACTATCAATCAAAATCCGTGTTAATTGAACACAAGTTTTTCAGAGATACTTTTGTATTAGCCTATTCCTTCGGGCGAAGTGAGGGTTAGTAGGTTAAAGGAAATATCGAAGGGGAGCTTCAAGACTGGACGTAGGACGGGAGGTCCGAACCAGTATAAAAGTTCTGGTGTGCTCGCTTTTATTATTTATTTATATCCAATTATTATTGTTTGCTTAATATAGTTAGTAATATACACTCTCATACATATATATTTATATATATAAGTTGCATTACTTAAAAATATCCTATAGACTTTTAGTAACGAGTTATCCTGGAGTCAGACCCGAGTTAAACTTGAGACAAATCCAGGCCAGACTCCAAGCAACACAACTCGACACCTAATTATGATTTCACTCGGGTCCAACTCATATCATTGTCAGGTCAGACTCCGATTAATCGTTACTAAGCAGAACTTTGGTCAGATATAGAAAACTCTCAGGTGGACTCCAAGTCAGGTCAACCCCGAACCAAACTCATGATTTTCACTGATGTCAAGTCGAAGATGAAAACAAAGACGAAACGACTTGGAAATTGACAGGCATGCTTAGAAGAGGGAGAGAAGAGATCCTAGAAAATATCACCCCGAAATTAGCTAAGGAAATGACTTTGTACCGAGTCATTTGACTCATCGGAAACAACTCATCGAATAAAACTCATCAACTCGGTGCCAAGTCATTTTCTAGCCTCGAAACCACTCGTCAACTTTATACTACCACTTCCCTACTCCTCTAGCTCATGCTCAAGTGTTTTCATAAGAGATTGACGACCAATCACCAAGTTTGAAGAGAAGATAACCAAAATAGTAGAGGAATCCAAGTAAAGAAGGAAATATCACCAAAATTAATTAAACTACTAAAGGAAAGGCATTAAACAAATCAACTCCGAGATAGGATGATGGAACAAAAGAAGATGAGCCATTTCCAACTAAGGAAATGACTTGGTACTGAGTTTTTTTACAAATGAAGGTAAATTTGAATTTATTTGATTTAAGCATAGAAAATTAGAGAGATGGGAAGGGGAAGTTCGGCCACTTGGGAATGGGGGCTTCAAAAGGATCAATATCAAATGAAGGTAGAGATGCTTAAATAAAGGAAGAAAATGAGAGAATTTGGGATCTCATCTTTTATACAATCTCCTTCCATCTCAACCATCCAAAATCAAGCCACTCTCTCTCATATTTGATCCGCCTATAGCCCCATGATGCAGCTGAAATAACCAGCCCTTTTATTGGGCTTTAAACTCTCTTAAAGCCAGAACAAACATTTTGCAATTAAATCACATTTAACGCTTAACGATAACATAAATCGATAGATATATTTATAACTATTATAAATATATTTAATATTATTTATTTATCAAACCAAAATCAAACTTCAAAACTAATATTTCATGAATATTTATTAATTTAAACAATTACAAATTAATTAATTCATTTGGTCAAAGGAGAATTCATCGTTTCGGTTGTATGATTCGTCAGGTGTAAATTTGGTCAACGATTAACATCGAACTATTAGAATATTAATGTTCACATGTCACTTAGCAGGTGTTGTGATATTTTGGGCAAATTTATCGCTTACTTGGTTTCATTGTAATCCAATTTTACTTTGTTAAACTTTACCCGATTGTAACTATTATTTACACCAATTCTTTTCGTCAAAACTATATCACTTTGGACTTATGGAATTTGATAATGGTCAATATTCTAAGGTCGTCCATATTCAACTCTATAGTCCAAATACAAAGTCCTTGGTTCAATAATAACAATTATTATTAACCAAACTACTACGGCCATAGATTTTGACTTTGAGTTGACCGTGGCACTAACCCCATATAACTAAGGAGATGAATCCTCTCTTGAATAATGTTTTACTTCCAACACTTCCCCTGGACCCATCTGTAGTCACTCGATGGACGTCGTACCATGATTTTACTATAATCAAATTGGAGATTTCATATTGAAGATCAACGGTATTCTTAAATCGAGAGAACTATGTAAATTAGTCATATCGATGTTTTCTATTTAACCATCGTTATATTAACCAACATAAAACCATCGAGTGAGTCGTTCCATAGTTATTCAATAACTATCAGTACATAACTCTTATTGCCCTCAGCAATCATGAATAATTCGCTGCCTAACATTTGTGGAGCGTTACGTACTCTAGTCTCAACGGATACATCGATATCTAGTCTCGATGCATCTTGACTAGGAACATTAAAAATAATGTGTTTTTTAATATTGTGATACAATACTCATGATTACAACTATTTGTAATTACTATCACAAACACACCAATTATGGATTTTCTATTAAATATATTTTAATTAAATATTTAATCATTTATAACACATTATAATTAATTTATAACAAAAAGAAAAACACCTTTATTATGAATGAGAATTGATTATAGAGTCAATTAATTTTCAATAAATTACAGAATTGCCTCTAGAGCATTACCCTTAACTTTATTAGTTTGATGGTTGCATGTGATTTTTAGGCATGCGGGGTAACTATGGTTTGACTATTCTTTGATTTATTTAGGGATTTCGGGGGCCAAATTCCTAGGGGGGAACTATAATGATCCGTATTTTAGGTATCAAATGATTGGAAAATATTTTTAGTTAATTCATATAAGGTCGTATAACTCTGATATTTTGAGAACTGACTGTTAGGGACATTTTCCTCATATATGATTTTTTCAAATTTCTTTGTGACCATTTTGACCCTGAAAAACTTGTATGGACTATATCTTTTGATTGGAGCCGAATTAGGGTTTGAAACCACTTCCATTACTTCAGGATAATGTTTTTCCGTTCTGTACAATGGCCATAATGGAAAAACAGACGTACCGTTTGAAAATATGACTATTTTAAGTTTTCACTTTTATTGGCCTGTATTATTAGATAATTAGATTAACCCACACTTTGGTCCACTAACTCATTTCAGGATTGGAGCCTAAGGAGGATTGATGGGACTATCCCTAATCATTTCCATCTTCCTTAAAATAGTTTTAAACCTCCACAAAGCCTAATTCTATCAAAAAGCTTTTCTTTTTCCTTATTAATGTTAGACAAATCATCATTAGAAACATAATTAGTGAAGGGATTAGACCTATCATTATTATGCTTGAAAATTCGGGTTCTTGGCTGTTAATCTCAGCTTCAAGGATCATAGTGGTAATTTGTGTAGTTTTTGAGTGGTTCTTCACCTCTCATTATCCTATACATGTTAATATAATTAAATTTGGTGTTTTTAACATGATTTTAATGAAAATATGTTTTCTAACTTTAATCACACTTTTGTATGTATTTATGGCTGAAATTAAAATGATTTGAAATGGTTTTTAAATGGTTTTGCAACCCCTTTTTGATCATACCTGCATGCTAGTCTAAAAGTTAGATCTATGATAGAACTTGTATGATTATCATGTTTTGATGAATTAGATGTGTGTATGGATGTATATGGATGATATTTCAGATTTGTGTGTTGTGCTTTGATATATTTTGCTAGTGCTTTTAGGTAGTTAGTAAAGAGGTGGTCGAATTGGGCAAATTGAAGGCAAAAGTAGTCAAAATTGGATGAAACTTGGAGGAGGAGTTTTGGAGCATGCGGGACGAGAAGAATAGTAGTCAGCAGGAATCAACTCAGTAGACTTAAGCTTTGAGTCAAGCCTTGGGTTGGAAAGGGAGAGAAATTCCAGTAGTTGGAAGCCAAAATTTGGCTAAGGAAAGGGGTCAGTGCCAATTGATTTTCAAGAGGATGGAAGAGGTCAAGTGACTTGGCATTTGAAGCATAAGAGGAAAGAAGCTTCATAGAAGAAGATTGACCCAAATATAGTGAAGCAATTAACTCGTCACCGAGTATATTATGTCGGCACCGACTAGAATCTTTTGATCAGGTCGGTGTGAAATATCTAAGAGGTGAAGTGCATGGTCTCTGGGTCGTGCTAGAGGTGTTCATTCATTAGTTCATTCATCATTCGATGGTGACGTGATAGCGCGATGAATATAGATGGTTAAGAAATGAAGCGATATTTGAGTGCTTCGATGCGATAGCTTTGGAACCGCGATGATAGTAACTCGATAGTGGATGGAGTTAGGTTCTGATGATAGTAGCTTAATGACAGGAGCCGAAGTGATGATCCAAAGAGCAAATTCAATATGGAGAACTCATGAGTAGAGTTATGATTGTATTCTACTACGGATATGCGTAGAGTGGAATTATGATTGTGTTCCACTAAGTATATGGGTAAAATGGAATTATGATTGTATTCCATTATAAAGGCATATGCGAAGGGTCATAGACACTCGGGTGTTTCCTGTGTGCTCGTGTAAAGGGGTTACGTAGGGATGCCACCTAAATTATGACCATGTCTAGATTTTATGACCGTAGATTACTCTGGACCTTATGGCTGTGGGTGATAGAGTTAGGGGTATGTCCTAAGGGTAATTATGTTATTTGTTACATAAATCTACCTTAATAACCAATCTTGTTTGAAATAAAAGGTGTTTTCTTTCTATTTTATACTTGATATAATGAGTTATGTTAATTAATTAATTAAACTAAAAGTATATTTAATAGAAAATCCATAAATGGTATGTTTTTATGATAGTAGCTACAAAGTGTTGTAACTATGAGTAATTTATCACAATGAAAATAAATATACCATTTTAAATATTCCTAGACAAGATGTATCGAGACTGGATATCGATACATCCGTTGAGACTAGAGTACGTAACGCTCTTCAAATGTTGGATAGTGTATTACTCATAGCTACTGAAGGCACCAAGGGTTATGTAATGATAGTTATTGGATAACTATGGAATGACTCACTCGATATTTTTCTATTAGTTAATAAAACTAAGTTCAAACAAAAAATACTGATGTGACAAAATTACACGGTTCTCTTGACTTGAGAATACTATTAGTCTTCAATGTGGAAGCTTCAATTTGATTATAGTTAAATCGTGGCATGGCGTCCATCGAACGCCTACAGTTAGGTCGAGTGGAAGCATTAAAAGTGAAACACTATTCAAAAGAGGATCGTCTTCTCGGTTATATGAGGTTACTAGAGCATTTCGGTTAATAATAATTGTTATTATTGAACCAAGACTTTGTGTTTGGAATATAGAGTTGAATATGGATGATATTAGAATTTTAACCATTACCAAATTCCACAAGTCAAAAGTGATATAGTTTTGACGAAGAGAATTAGTGTAAATAATTGTCACAATCGGGTAACGCTTAATAAAGTAAAATTGGATTTTACTGAAACCATGTAAGCGATAACTTTGACCATAATGTCACACCCCCTGCTAAGTAATGTGTAAACATTAATATTCAAATAGTTCGATTTTAATCGCTGACCAAATTTACACCTAATGATTCACACAACCAAAATGATGAATACTCCTTTGACTAAATGATTTATTTGTAATTGTTATAAATTGATTAAATTAATTAATATTATGAAATATTAATTATAAAATTTGATTTTGATTTGATGAACAAATATTATAAAATGTATTTATGAAAGTTATAAATATATTAATCGATATACAATATCGATAAGCATTTAAATTGGATTTAAATGTAAAATATTTTCTTCAGGCTTTAAATGAGGGCTTGGTGCGGCCATGAGATGGTGCAATAGATTTGGAGACTAGCAATTCTAGTTCAAATTAAGTCAAACCAAACATTATTCGATAGTTGGTGGTCAACGATTTGGAGGCTAGCAAATTGCTGGATTGGAAATCAGTTGAAGGAGCAAATTCCATCATTTCATGGTGTACTTTCAGGCTTTGGGAGTAAGGTACATTTCTAACTAATATATTATTATTATTATTATTTAGATATAATGTCTACATTATATATATATATATCTGTGTGTGTGTTATATCGCTAGTTAGGTGACGATCCGATATACCTATATATTATCACAAGTGGATTGGTTGTATGTTTACATATAATTTTATATTATATATATATGCTTCTATGCAGCACGACTAATAAAAAACCAATTTTTTTAAATAACTTAAATATATAATATTTAAATATGTATACGCAGTGTATAATTTAATACTACATCATACTTATATAAAATATAGTTATATAATTTTATATATAAAGTTTTAAAGGTATATCACTTCTGACAGTAATAAAAAATAATTATATATATTATTAAATATTTTTTAAATCAATATATATATACATGAATCAGTTATATATATATATATATATATTTACCATAAAATTATGTTTTATATTTTATAAAATTAAATTATTACCTAATTTAATCTTGGAAAAAATTAAAGAAGATGATTTTTTATATTTTAAAATTATTTACATATAGGTCAAAATTTAAAAAGCTGCATTTTAAAATTATTTTAAATTATAAAATTACACATTAATATTTAAAATAACAAAATATATTTTAGAATTTTAATATAATTTTAAAATTCAAAGTTAATTTCTAAAAAACAATTTTTATTCATTTTTAATAAATATCTATACAGATATTTACCTAAAAATATTTTAAGTTTAAAAAAAATGTTATGCGCATGACCTGGTATTATGTATATTTAAAAAAAATATTTTGTACAAATTTAAAATGTTAATATATATGTATATATATAATTTATTATAATATTATTTATGCATAAACATATAAGTCCTGACACACACGCACGCATACCTACATATATACTTTAATTTTATGTATGTATATATTCATACATTGTTTTTTACTTTAATATATATATATATATATGTATATATTAAATTATATTTTATGTAATTTATAAATGATTTAAATTTTATACATATGTTTATAAATCTACACACACACACAAATATATATATATATATATATATATATTTATATTTATATAAAATTATTTAAAAAAATATAATATACATACATACATACATATATATATATATATGCATAATATTTGGTAAATATATAGAAATCAAAATATATATAAATACACATGTGGACAATATATTGGTATTTAGGATAAGCTAACATTCCTTTTGCGGTGTAAATCCCAACACCTATATACGTGTACGTGATACACGCATATATATAAAATAACATTAATCAAATAATGTAAAATCATGTTAGGTACCCAACTGCCCATTAATCAAATAATATAAAACCAACCAGACAATATAACAAAAAAATGGCGACCGAATCTGGAATTCCCGAAACCCTAGGAACGGAAGAAGAGGATGACGGCGGCGGATGGAAGGAGGTTAATCATAAGGGAAAGGCTAAGATCTCGTTCGCTGAGGCACTTAAATCTAATAAGGGGACTCTAAAAGTAAAATCGTGGATTGAGGCTGTTGGTTCCAGGATTGAACTCAAAGCTAACGCAATTTACTTTGAACTACAATCTAATGGAGAGGAGATATATCAAATAATTGATGAAGAGGACTATGCTGAATCAAAACGTCTTTGGCAACACTCGATTTACGCTTATATGGCAAGTAAACGCCCATATTTTATGCACTTTAATGCTTATATTAAAAGAGTTTGGAATCCGAAAGGAGCTTGGGATATTTTTCCTCGAGAAAATGGATTTTACCTAATCAAATTCGAACTGGAGGAAGACTACCGACGAATCATAAATGGCGGCCCGTGGTTCATGGACAGCAAACTAATTATAATGCGTAAATGGGAGGCTGATTTCAATTTTGAACGTGTTATGCTAACAACATATCCTATTTGGGTTAAATTTAATGACCTGGATCTTGCTCTATGGAGTATGAGATGCATTAGTAAACTTGCAAGTTTAATAGGTAAGCCGATTGACATTGATGAAAGTACAAGAAAAGTTAAACGTATTAAATATGTTAGGGTTTTGGTTGAGATCTCAGCCAAAACTGTATTGTCAAAAACAGTTAAAGCCATAGACAAAAAAGGCAATGTGTATGAGCAGGAGGTGGAGTACGAATTTGTACCACCTAAGTATGGTGAATGTATGTGTTTTGGTTATATAAATCAGCAGTGCCTACTTAGCAAGGCAAACAGGCAGCAGAAAATATGGGTAAGGAAAATTATTACAAACCACACAGCAGAATTACCTGAGACTGGAAGCCCAAAAAATGGAGAGGAGATTACAAAAAATATACAAAATATCTCCCCTATTACAGAACAACCGAAACAACAAGAGTGCCCTACGGTGTTGGAGTGTGGATCAGAGCAAGCATGTCATCTAGTTCCTGTTCAGTCAGGGAAGACACCTTGTAGAGAGGATCACTTGGGTAGCCCTGATCCAGTGATTCCACCTGCACAGACTGAAAATCTTCAAGAGGCCTTGCAGACATTGGATCCATTGACTGATGTTCACAAGGAGGTGGGGGAGGAACTGCCGGGCTCCCTAGAGGACATCCACAAGCTGGGCATTGAACTGGATTCGTCTGATGAAGAAGAAGGAGAAGATTTGTCAAAGGATATTAGTAAGTATACTGAATGCAATTTAGAATATGAAAATCAATTCACCACTGCTGGAAAAGGGAAAACTGCTAGATCAGTTATGGTAGGAACTGCCCCAGTTACTCGGAGCAAATCTACCAAAAAATCATAAATGTCTATCATATGTTGGAATGTGAGAGGTCTAAACAATGGCATACGTATGTTAGACCTCCACACTATTAAGGCTAAATATAAGCCTACTATCTTAGCACTTTTGGAAAATAAGTTGAATAATAAAAGTATAGAGATGATTAGAAACAACTTTGGAAATCAGTGGACTTTCTCAACAACACAAACTAAAGGCAGAATTATAGTTGGTTGGGAAAGTAATTACTGGAATGGCAACATTATTAACACGAGCGACCAACAAATGACCATAAAATTTCACAACTTTGGAGGGTTGGAGATTGTAGTAACATTTGTGTATGCGAAAAACTTAGCTTCTGAAAGAACAGAGTTATGGAAACAAATAATTAATAACTCAAAAAATATTAATAGTCCTTGGATAGTAACTGGAGACTTTAATGTTGTTCTTAAAATTAACGAGAAAAGAGGGGGACTTACATTAAGGGTAGCACAGGTAGTAGAATTCAATAACTGTGTTCTATCCAGCGGACTAGCTGAAGCGAAACACTCTAGGCTGAAATTTACCTGGAGAAGTGGTGAGTGAAAAAAAATTGCATCTAAACTAGACAGAGTTCTCGGAAATGCAGAATTATTTAACAAAATTCCAAATTTTAGAGTAACTGTTCTACCTTGTTCCACAAGCGATCACTGTCCCCTCTTGTTACAATTCAATGAAGATGATGAAATGCATAAAGGAAAACCTTTCCGATATGCAAATCACTGGCCTTTGATAGAAGGTTTTGATGATGCAGTGAACTTTAACACAGTAAGTATTCCTCCAGGCAATCATATGTTTCGACTTGTAGTGCTCATCAAAATCATGAAAAACTGAATAAAAGACTGGAACAAGTGCAGACCAAAGACCACTGACAAAATCACAGAAATCCAACAACATTTAGAAAGCATACAACATAGACTGGATGATGACCCTCTACATGAAGGTCTAAATGCAGAATTTTACTTACTTCAAAAGCAACTAAAAGAAGAACTTCACAAGCAGGCAGTAGAGTTGAAACAAAAAGCTAAAGAGAAATGGCTACAACAAGGAGATGAATGCAATAAGTTTTTTTTATACTAAAATGTCCTTAAGACAACATCATAATAATCTATATAATGTTTTAAATGAGCAGGGAAATGCTTCCAGGCATATCAAGGACATAGAAGATCAAGCCATTTCATATTTTTCAAATCTGTACAATGGTGAGTATAACAATCAATTACCTTGAATCAATTGTAGAAGGAAAGTCTCTGCTGAGGGGGCCAACATGTTGACTGCTCCAATTATGGAAGAGGAATTGAGGAATGCTGTCTTCTCCATCCACAGTGATTCCTCCCCTGGGCCTGATGGCATGGGGGCAGCCTTCTTCAAAATGTATTGGATATACCTGAAAGAGTTCATGTTAAAAGCTTACAATGAGGCACTTGAAACTGGAGAATTCATACAAGAAATCAATCACACTTTTGTTTCCCTCATCCCAAAAACAAAGAATCCAGAAAGAGTTGAAGATTACAGACCAATTGCTTGCTGCAATGTTAGTTATAAAATTCTGAGTAAAATTATTTGTGAACGATTGAATAAATTCCTCCCAGATCTAATCTCGCAGTGTCAAAGTGCGTTTATTAAAGGTAGGCTCATATCAGAAAATTCTCTGATGGCTCATGAATTAACCAGAAATTTTAATAAACAGGGAGCTGATAAGTTGTGCATTAAAGTGGATTTGCAAAAAGCTTATGACAGGGTGAACAGAGGATTTATAATTCATATGCTTGCATCTATGGGGGTTCCAATGAAGCTTTTAAAACTGATAAAATATTCCCTAGACATCCCTACTTACTCAATCATGATTAATGGAATTCCTAAAGGGTATATTCGGAGTAATCGGGGGATTAGACAAGGTGACCCCC
Source organism: Allium fistulosum (assembly GCA_030737815.1). Classification (NCBI taxonomy): domain Eukaryota; kingdom Viridiplantae; phylum Streptophyta; class Magnoliopsida; order Asparagales; family Amaryllidaceae; genus Allium; species Allium fistulosum. Next base: position 855,861,440 of record CM060908.1, on the reverse strand, counting down.
TATCTCCATACCTATTTGTTGTAGCTATGGAGTGGTTCACTCTGCAAATGGAATTGGCTTGTCTACATGAATATATACACCCAATTTACAATAACCTCCCGAGAATCACACATTTATTATATGCAGATGATCTGCTAGTGGTGGTGAAAGGAAATATGAAAGCAATTGATAAAATCAAGGATATATTCACAAAACTAGAGCATCTTGCTGGGCTTAGACTTAATGAATCCAAAACTAAATGCTATTTCAATAAGTTCTGCCAAAATAAACAAGTTATGTTAGAAAGATTGGGATTCTCGGAGGGACAACTTCCAGTTAAATATTTAGGAGTTCCTCTTTCAAATAACACTATTACTGATGCAGAGTGTGGTAAGTTGGTGGACGACATAAGAGACAAATTACAAGGATGGAGATCAAAGCTGCTATCTTTTGCAGGGAGAGTCGAATTGGTGCATACAGTTATCACCTCTAAAGTCAGGTTTTGGTTACAATCTTTTCAAATTCCAGATTGCTCGATCACAAAGATTAATTCAGTATGTGCAGATTTCATATGGAAAGGAGGAATGCATAAAGTTAAATACTTTGACTTATGTAGGAAAAAGGAGGAAGGAGGAGTAGGTCTGAAGAATCTTTTTGAACTAAAAAAAGTGTATGGACTGAAACTAGCTTGGAATGTTCTAACTTCAACAAATTTATGGGCTTCATGGATGAGAACTAGATATCTTGAAGACAATTTTTGGACTATAAAAATTGACAACAATGCCTCTGTGACTTGGAAAAATATTTTACAGCTAAGGGATGAATTGCAGAAGCACCTAGACAGGGATATTGCAAATGGTATAAACACTGACCTTTGGAGAGACCCACGGTTAAATTCGAAAAGCTTTATTGACAGATTAGGATGGGATACTTTCTCAGATTATGGAGCTCCTAATTATAAAGTGGCTGACATAATGGACAATGGAGAATGGCAATATAACAACTTACTAATTTCAAATTATAAAGAAGAGATTCGAGATAAAATCATACACAGAGACAAACTGGAGGATGCTTGGTCTTGGAAAAAGAACTCTAATAGTAATTTTAGCTTCAGAGAAGTATGGGAAGATTCAAGGAACAAGCATCCTGTAGTCAATTGGTCTAAGGTAGTGTGGAGCAGATCGAATAGCCCTAAAATGGCGCATACTCTTTATAAGGCTATTCTCAGAAAACTACCAACAAAGGATAGATTACATAAATGGGGGATTTTAAACAACACGGCTTGTAATCTCTGTCATACTGAAGATGAAACACATGAACACTTATTTTTTGAGTGTGAATATTCTAAAAGAATTTGGAGCATTCAAAAACTGAGATGCCTACGTGTAAACAATGTTCAAAAATTAACAGAGGAAGTTGATTACCTACACGGAGGGAGTAATCTCTCGAAGCTGATGAAGGAGATTGGCAAAATTGGACTCACAGCTTCCTTGTGGCACATCTGGAGGGAGAGGAACTGTCGGGCTTTTGATAATAAACAACAAGATGTTCAATCTCTCACGAATTTGATAAATAGAGACATAAGTATAATAATTGGGAGGATACCAAGGAAAGTTCTTACCATGGCAACGGAACAAGAAGAACGACTAGTGGAGATGTTGATGATGAAGGTATCGAACGGACGAGGTCAATTAGAGAATTGGGAGCCGCCATAACCCTAAAAATGGAAGTTTTTTACTTGTGTGTGTTTTGTTTGTCTGAACTTGTTTGTCGGAGGAGCATATTGTATTGTATTTTTTCGTTCGAGTCTGTACTATGCTGATTTGGGCCGCAAAGCCCAACATAATTAATTTACCCATTTTCAAAAAAAAAATATAAAATCATTTTATAAATAAAATAAAGATTTTATTTAAAAGAAATTTAGAAATGTTCTAAATAAATTAGACTTCATAGGCCCAATTAAGGTCCAATATGGATTTTTTTTTTGAAATTCACCCATAACTTCCATTGCGGGTTGGCCTAGTTCCAAAAATGGTATCAGAGCCAAATAACATATGCGGTCTAAATTAGTCATGTTAGAGTTAACCAATTAACTTCACAGCGCAGATGGGATGGTGTCTAGAAAGGTAGTGTCGAAAGATTGGGTTTGGGTAATTAAGTACTCTGCCCTACTTGGCTCAAATAGATATATGAGCCCGAAGGTTGTCCCCTGATAGCATAGGCCCAATTTGAATTGGGCCTTGGACTAATTTCAAAATTGTCTGAAAAAGTAGGATTTTAAATTTTAAAGTTAAATTTAAAATTATATATACATATATTATAAAAGTTATAAAATAATAAAAAATTTCAAACTGTTTGAGAAAAAACATAAATTAAATTTGTAAAATTTGAATTTATTAACAAGATTAATAAAATATATAAAGTAATTAAATAAGTTAATTAATGAAAAATATATACATGTATTATATATTTTTTATATATGTTATTATGTTTTAAAATGGTTAAGATATCATAATTATACATGTATATATAATATGAATTTTTGGAAATTAATATAATTTAATTAAAAAAATTAATTAAAAAAATAAATTAAAGGTTAATTGATTAAAAATAATAATTAAAAGTCAATTAATTAAATAAAATACACATATATGAGATATTTATGTTATACTACAAAGGTTACAAGATATAAATATTCAACATAAATGTGATATTGGAATAATATAAAATTAATTAAAGAATTAATTAATCAAAATTAACTAAATAATATTAAATCAATATAATGTTATACATAAGACTAGTATATAAGTAATATGAAATATAAAAATTATATAATAATAAAACTTATATAATATGAATGTGTAAACTGAAGGTGGAATATCAAAGAAACCTAAACAGACTTAAGGAATAAATACATACATAAATGTACGTATACCGTGATTGTCAATGTGTATGACACTTGAATCATAATGGTATTTCATAAAAAATACATTATTAAATGAGTCAATATCACTTAATGTAATGTATTGAAGATTATGAATCATTAATATAATGTTCTCCTCTACCATATATACATATCAATAAATTACTTGCATACTCCGTAGTCATTGAGCAAACTCAAGCTAGGGATATAATGTGTAGTATTATTAATATATTTAATAGATGAGGTAAGATAACTATATATCTTTATCTTTACTACAAATAAAGAGAATTCATTGAATAGATTTACTCGGTGTCTTTTGAAATTTCAAATATACCCTTTTATATCTCATAGAGAAATAGTATTCAAATATGGGGATATAGCCTGTTATTTTATAAGTACAACTATTAGTCACCATGGAGAACTATAGTGTGCATTCACAATATGAAGTATCCGAGTGTACCATATTGTCCGTAATTTAGGTGGGAGTTCATCGGTCGAAGTTTTGCCTGATTCCGAGTTAGTATGAAGAAGTTAATGCGGTCTGAACAAAAAAAATAGTGACTTCTGCACTAGGCGGAGTTCAAATATAGGGATGTGGTAGCCTGTTATTTTCTATGTACAATTGTCAGTCCCCATGGAGAACTACAGTGTGCGTTCACAAGATGAAGTATCCGAGTGTTCCATATTGTCTGTAATTTAGGTAGGAGTTAATCGGTCGAAGTCTCGCCGGATTCCGAATTGGAATGAAGAAGTTATTGCAGTATGAACAAAAAAATAGCGGCTTCTGCCTAGGTGGAGTTCAAATACGGGGATGTAGCCTATTATTTTCTAAGTACAACTGTTAGTCACCATGGAGAACTACGGTATACCTTCACTAGATGAAGTATCCGAGTGTACCATATTATCTGTAATTTAGATGGGAGTTCATCGGTCGAAGTTTTGCCTGATTCCGAGTTAGTATGAAGAAGTTATTGCAGTCTGAAGAAAAGAATAGTGGCTTCTGCCTAGGCGGAGTTCAAATATGAAGATGTAGCCTGTTATTGTATAAGTACAACTATTAGTCACCATGGAGAACTACAGTGAGCGTTGAAGTGGGGATATAGCCTATTACTTTCCAAGTAAAACTGTTAATCACCATGGAGAACTACGGTATACATTCATAAGCTGAAATTTCCGAGTGTTCTATATTGTCCGTAATTTAGGTGGGAGTTCATTGGTCGTAGTTTCGCCCATTTCCGAGTTAGTATGAAGATTTTCAATATGAACAAAAAAAAATAGCGGCTTCTGCCTAGGCGGAGATCAAATACGGGGATGTAGCCTGTTATTTTCTAAGTACAACTGTTAGTCACCATGGAGAACTATGGTATACATTCACTAGATGAAGTATCCGAGTGTTCCTTATTGTCTGTAATTTAGATGAGAGTTCATCGGTCGAAGTTATTGCAGTCTGAAGAAGAAAAATAGCGGCTTCTGCTTAGGCGGAGTTCAAATATGGGAATGCTACTATCAAATCTACTTCCACAGATACAACTAAAAATACGTGCATATTATGATTATATGCAGGCCCACCTGGGCGTGCATATGTACTCGTATTTGTTAAGCAAACCCAAGGTACATATACTATATGTACGCCGTCGCGATATGGTAGATACGAGCGAATAATTTCATTTTGATTTGTTTAGCAAACTCAAGGCGAAAGTGAAATTAGGACAAAGAACCAAGGTTAGGAGTTGTATGCAATACAACCGATAAGGAGTTATCAATCATCTGTGGAGCTATGACTTGCTGAGCAAACTCAAGGTCAGAATTCCATGGCGAACGAGTCCTAACACCCACTAGTGAAGTCAAAGGATTTCTATGTTTCAACTTAGGATTTGGTAAAACGTAAAAGACTAGTGAGAGCCTTATTAGAAAAATGAAATGATAACATTTAACCTTTCTGATATTGTAAGAACATATGCTGTATAATATTATAATAATCTACATTGATAAATTTGTGCATTTAATACGATTGATAAAACATTTATCAATTAAAATATACAAATAAACTGAATTAATATTAACAAATAGAAATATAATATGTACCTACCAATAAATTCTTGCATGTTAGTGTTTTCTAAAGCCATGCAAGTACCTAATTTTACTACTTAGTACGTCTGTAATTTTGTCGCTTACATGTTTATTTGGTCAAGACCATGTATTGCATTCTATGAGTTTCGAACTCAAAACAATAAGTGACTATGGATATTTGATCCATATACTACCACATATAATTGTTATATGGTGAACGGTTAAAGTTCGTAATGTATGATACTTTGATGAAATTACTTCATTCAAAACAAACAAATAAACTGTACTGTAATATCGAGTATTCAATTAGATTGATTACAATAAAGATCGAAATGAGTTAAATGTAACACTAGACCAAAACTACAAGATAAATCTAAGAACTCGATCGTTGAAAAGTCAGTCTGATCATTTTATGCAAAGTGCAACATATTTGATGTCCTCAAATGTTAAGGATGATCAAGTGCACTTTTGTAAAGAGTCCTTTATGATGTTGTAGTAAGAGATTTCTTTTGAATAGTTCGACTATTTAGAAAAGAAAACAAATGTACAAGAGCAGCTATCATTTAAGGTACAATTGTGATGAAGGGAGTGAGTAGTAACTTCTGCTTCATAAAGAAACATCAGAAAATAGAAATGTAATAATAATAACCGATGCTTAACATTGGAATAAGAAATACAATTTCTATTCTAAAATGTATTTTTATATAGAAATTATTTTCTATGAGATTTATCTCTACGGGTTCAAGATATTTGATCAAAGAACTCTCCATTACAAACTAGTTGTAGTATATGAAATAAATAATCCATATTGAGTGAATGATGGACCTTCGAATTTGGTACGCTATTATAGTAATGGCAGAAATAGTGGAAGCATGCGATATAGCACTTGTTGATTGCATCAAATTATGGAAATTATTTTCGTAAAACATACCGAACATTATTTATGAAATAATGAATATTTTTCAATGTCGACTGAAAAATAAACATAGTTATATTTCAGTCTAGATATTATGAATATTTATGATGAAACAAAACTATAATGTGGTATTTGTTTTCACAACAAAAGTGATGCATTGGAAAATATCTAAAATTATTTACAATTATTTTGGAATTATAGACAAAGCCATAGTTTGAGAAATAATTTTTATTATATAATTATGAATCATATGGTACCGGTTAATTATGTCTTAAACAATTAAGGGAAAATGCACTCATTTAGTGGCAGTGTCATAAGAGTTGATGAGCTATTTGGATCGATACATATAGATGTATGCAATCGTAAGTCTATTAATACCAAATCTGTTCCACGTACTTTGTCATGGTCACCGATGAGTTACCACAGACATGGAAATATGTGTTTGATACTTATGTATAAGTCTATGATCTGCTCATAGTATATAAAACAGAAGTAAATAATACAACATGCGACAAAAATTATTTGATTTAATCGAATGGGTGAGTATATTGGAAAGAGTTTTGCATGTACCTAATATGAATAAAGACGCGGTCTTAAAGGTCGCTCCTCCCTATAATAAATAATGATGTATTAATAAGGAGTAATCAAACTTTGTTGGACAGAGCACGATTAAAGATAAGTGAAGTTGAGTTAAATTATTTTTATAAGATATGTACTTAAGAGTAGTACACAATGTTAAAATTAATATCATCCAAAGAATAGTTTACAAAACCATACAAGATAAAAATTTATAAGAAACCTCTACATAGCCTAGGCCAAGGAGTTGGTATGTTGTGAGAGTTGAAAGACTGCATATAACAATTGTACGAAAGATCTCTTTATAAACCGTTTCAAAAGAAATTTGGGAACGATAGTTATTAGATAACTAATTTATGTTGTGAACATAAATATATTATAAACTAATGCAAAATCAGTTTTATATAAGGCAATTCATAGGATGTTTATGAAAGCCCATTCCATAGCACTAAGAAATAACTTTTGTTTCAATTTCATAGCGAAGGAATTTAATTAAGAAATTATTGGTATAAAATGGATTCAGATATGATCCAAGCGTAAAACTAATTACAAGGGATGAAGTGAAACTGACCGAACCTGAGTGAACACAATATATTAGACTGTCTAATGAGTATGCTTGTACATTCAAAAGAAGCTGTGAGTTTTTGTCGATGTTAAGAATCCTTGGTTGTTTAATTAAACCATTAAGAGTATTGACTCTATGATATGGTACGATGCATAGATCCGAAATAGATTTCAAGTACATTATCAAAATATTATTTTGAAAGATGTACCAAAGGGATATGACTGATTGGCCGCAATGTGTCTTTATGAGAAAGACAAATGCAGTTGAAATATAATGAACAATATCGATAAGTATAAAATTATAAATTTCAATTGTTGAAATTAACTTAACAGATTTACCATTCGATGTGCTCAAGTTGGTTCGGATTTTACTCATTAAATTATCGCATGGTATGACTTTATGTTTTGGTACGAATGTGTTGAAATGGAAAATTCTAGATAATGATTTAGAGCAAACTGTTTACACATAATAACCAAAGTATCTCGAAGTTAGTGGAAGTGATATTGAGTTCATAAGCTTTTGGATATGATCAAAGAACAAATACGAAAGTATTCTTCGACAAGCATCAAAATTGAACAAGTGTTTTGATAGATTGTCAGTCAAAATGCAGAGGAAGCATGTGTTTATAAGAAAGAACGTTAAAAGGTACATAGATATTTCTAAAGCATAAGTAAACAATGCACCACTGATTGTTAATGATGTACTTGTGTTATAGTTAGCTTTAGTTGTTTTAATACTCGATGTTGGATTTGTAAATGATATCTTTTTATAGTAAGTATCAAAGATATTAGGAATGTCCCAAACTATATGCAAGGACACCTTATTAAAATGTTTAATACGCAACATGTAAGATGGATTCCTTATGTGTTGGCAATAGAAATCACCATACATGTTATGTTGTCTATGATATTGTGATTTGTTCATGTATTTGATACGTAAAGCAAATATCAAATCCAGATTGATGCCACTAAATAGTTATTTGTGGCGTTCTTGTATATTTATGAAATACTAGATAATTATTTATAGGAATAACAAACACCTTACGAAGGAGTGTTCAGACTCAAACTTCATAAGTGATATTGAGTATAATTTGTCAATAATAAATTCAAGTTAAGAATCTTTAAGTTGGAAATGTTCCAAATGAAAGACTGTGGCTGAGGTAACGAGAAGACTAAGCACATTGACTTGAATAGCGCCATAATAAAAGCAATGTATATATAATAAAGGCACAAATTTATGACCGAGCCGAGGGTGATTCCAAATGTTGAGAATCTCAAAACATTATTATATGATAACTATATCAGGATATAATTCATAACAGAACTTAGAGCTCGCTAGAAGTCAAGAGACATACTTTGAATTGTTCCACATGATAAAGGTAGTTTATCTATGTCGAAGAGAGTTGATTAATAGAACAGATAATTAGAACATTATAGCATACCTTTTCACTGAGGGATCGACCCAATTGGTTTCAAGGAAACTGATTGGAAAGGTTAGAATAAGATACCATAATTGACCCCAGTGAAAGTGGGAAATTAATAGAGTTAGGGGTATGCCTTAGGGGAAAATAAGGAATTTGTTACATAAATCAAACTCAACAACCAATCTTGTTCCAAATAAATGGTGTTTTCTTTATATTATATACTTGATATAAGGTGTTATATTATTTAATTAAAAGTATATTTAACAGAAAATCCATAGATGATATATTTTTATGATAGTAGTTAAAAAGTGTTGTGACCATGAGTAATTTATCATAATGAAAATAAATGTCATTTTAAATATTCCTAGTCAAGATGTATCGAGACTAGATATCGATACATTCATTGAGACTAGAGTATGTAACGCTCTCCAAATGTTGGACAGTGTATTACTCATGGCTGCTGGGGGCACCAAGGGTTACGTACTGATAGTTATTGGATAACTATGGAATAACTCACTTGATAGTTTTCTGTTGGTTAATATAACTAAGGTCAAACAAAAAAATATCAACGTGACAAAATTATATGGTTCTCTTGACCTAAGAATACTGTTGATCTTCAATATGGACGCTCCGCTTTGATTATAGTTAAATCATGGCACGACATCTACCGAACGACTATACTTGGGTTGAGTGGAAGCATTGGAAGTGAAACACTATTCAATAGAGGATTCGTCTCCTCCGTTATATGAGGCTAGTATCATGCTCAAATGAAACCAACTCAAAGTCAAAGTCTATGGCTAGAGCATTTCAATTAATAATAATTATTATTATTGAACCAAGAACTTTGTGTTTGGACTATAGAGTTGAATATGGATGATATTGGAATTTTGACCATTACCAAATTTCATAAGTCCAAAGTGATATAGTTTTGACGAAGAGAATTGGTGTAAATAATTGTCACATTCCTGTAACGCTTAATAAAGTAAAATTGGATTTTACCGAAACCAAGTAAGCGATAAATTTGGCCAAAATATCACACCACCTGCTAAGTGATATATGAACGTTAATGTTCGAATAGTTCGATATTAATCACTGACCAAATATACACCTAACGAGTCACACAAAGAAAACGATGAATACTCCTTTGACCAAACGATTTAATTTTGTAATTTTTATAAATTAATTAAATTAATTAAAAATTATGAAATATTAATAATTAAATTTGATTTGATTAACAAATATTATTAAATGTATTTATAAAAGTTATAAATATATTAATCAATAGAAATATCATAAGTGTTAAATTGGATTTAAATGTAAAATATTTTGTCTCGTGGGCCTTCAACTATCGACTAGCATAACTCAGTACTCTCCCTTGCTGCATTAAGACCACATGCAACCCTGTACTACCAGCATCGGTATATATTATGAGCATCTTCATGCTATTGGGTAACACTAGAACATGTGCATGAGTCAACCCCTACTTCAGCTTAATAAAACCATCCTTACACTTCGCGTTCCATGAGAAAACTAAATTCTTCTTGGTAAGGCGAGTCAGAGGGGTAGAGATCTTCGTGAAGTCTTTAATGAAATTCCTATATTAACCACATAACCAAGGAAACTCCTCAATTCTGTGGCATTTTTCGGCATAGCCAATCCTGAACTGCAGCAACTTTACTAGAATCGACTGCATCCCACTTTCTATGACAATGTATCCCAAAAAGCGTACCTCCTCGCACCAAAAGTGACACTTAGAAAAGTTTGCATTCAACTTATGCTCACGTGGTGTATTGATCAGAACTTCTTCCAAATGCATCATGTTCTCCTCCTTGCTCCTCAAATAGATCAAAATATCATCCACAAATACCATAATGAAATTATTAAGCAACCATCTGAAAACTCGGCTCATCAGATCAACAAAGTAGGCGGGTGCATTGGTCAGTCCGATGGGCATGACTAACTACTCATAAAGTTCATCGGGTGTAAGAAAAGCATTATCTGAATACTGTCCTTGGTTACACGCAACTGATGGAATTCGGTAGCCAAGTCAAGCTGAAAGAACACCTTCACTCCAACCAACTGATCAAAGTGATCATCTATGCGGGGCAATGGCTAACGTTTCTTCATTGTTAGTTTATTTAACTCCCTATAATCGATGCAAAGCCGCAGAAAACCATCCGCATAGGTGGCAAAGATGATTGGTGCTCCCCACTCTGAAATACTCCTTCTAATGAAACCCTTCTCCGACAGCTCGTTCACTTGCTTATTCAGCTCACGTCTCTCCTTAGGAGCCATATGCCTCAAGGGTAAGGAAATTGGTATGGCGTTCTCTACAAGGTAAATTTGAAATTCGAACTCTCTTTGGTGTGGGAGACTGGTAACCTTGAAAAAGACATCTGGGTAATTTCTAACTGGAGGCACTGAATCTAAATCGTCATATGACAGGTAACTCAATATAATTGAACCTTTGGGATTACAATAAACCTCTAAACTACGTACACTACAAGTACCTAACCTAACAACCCTCCTATTACAATCTAGAATTGACCTATACATCGCTATCTAGTCCATGCCTAAAATCAATCAAAACCCAGAAAATCCCAAGACAAAAGCATCACAATCGAACTCAACCCCCAAAATAAACAATTTCAAACCTCTTTATATCATAGATAAATAAGTCGATCCTCCAACGAGTTTTGGTAATACCACAAGGTATGTAACTATGTTAGTATCTAAGTGTAACTCATCTACAACTCGACTAGAAATAAAAGAGTGTGATACCCCAGTATCAAAAAAGGTACAAATAGATAAACCAGATAGAGTTAACACACTTTCAATCATGACCTTCTTCTCCTTGTCCGCTACTGGAGATGCACTCGAGTTAGGAACTGTGTTCAATGCGTAAGTTGGAACCACCTAGGTAGAGGTCTTCAATGGTGTTGGACACTCTTGCTTCATGTGCGTGAATTGACTGCAGTTGTAACACTTAATCCTTTGACTGTCAGCTTTGCACTCCTTGGCAAAGCGCCCCTTCTTATCTCATCCCCTGCACTGAATATCCTGCTTCTTAACCTTTCCATTTGGTCTCCTTTCTCCCTTGCACTGATTCTGCAGTGGTGCCTTCCCTCCAGACTTCTTGGGTTCTTCCTTCACTTTCTCATTAGAGATGGTATTTAGTAGGGCCATCTCCGCCATACCCTCATACGTCGCTCCTATAGGAATATGACTAAGTGCTAAAGCTTGAAGAGGTTGGTTCAGTCCCTTCGCAAACTTTAGAGCCTTCTTGATAGGGGTATTAATCAGCTCCATCCCAAACCTAGTCAACTAATTGAATGATTGACATACTCTTTCACTAACATGTCTTCTTGCTTCAAATGAATAAATTTCTCTAACTACACCCCTTCTTCAGCTCTAGAAAGAAACTTCATCTCAAAGTGTCTCCTAAACTCTCCCCAAGTGATACCTCCCTCATCGGTCTCTGCCACTACTACCTCCTACCAATTCAACGCCTCTCCCTATAAATGCCAAGTAGCAAGCTGCCTCCTTACCTCGTCAATAAGACACATCAATACAAAAATCCTCTCACAAGTATGAATCAATGTCCTCAAATCTGCATATGACTCAGTCGCCACATACGGCTTCCCTCTTAGGCTCTCAAATTCCTTACATATCTTAGCAAAATCGACAATGACTAGGTGAGCAGGAACTGCACCTAACGCTCGCTTCGTAGGTCCTCTATTAGGGTTAAGATTTGATTGTCCCCTTGCTTGAAGATACCAATGGACCAAATCGAAACACTCAAGCTTGGAATCTCAATCGCTTCGCCTGAATCTGAATCGCTCAACTTTTATATGTGATTTAGGAATTTATTAGCGACTTTTCACATATAGCAATGAAATAATAAGGGAAAGAATTATTCTCGTTATTCTTATATAAAATCTTTAGAAACGACTTTATCTACACACACACACACACACTTTGGAAACTCATTTGAAAACTTTTTTTGAAAACCTTTTGAAAACATTACGAAATCTTTTCTTTTTGAAAAACCTTTCAAGTAAGTTCTCTCAATATGCCCCCATCCCTAAGGAATTTTAAAACTATGCTCTGATACCAAGTGTGACAACTTGCACCTCCCGACACATCGATCCAAAGCCTAGGGTGAATTTTAGACTTGCATCAGTGCCGAGAAGCATGAGCTATCGGGATTTTCAAAACATTATGGAAACTAAAGATATAAAAATATGATCTAAGATACACTATACTTTTAGAACTCACAACAGAAGGCAATAAAATATAAATATAGTAAATAACCATCTCAGACAATACCTCAAAACACAGTCTCAGAGAACAATATATATTCAAATCCAAAGTACACAGAAATACGATAGATATCTGATAAAATCCTAAGTAATGAACAAGATAGATAGTTATATGGAGGGTAATATAAAATGACAAGCGAATCCAACGCTGAGCTCGCATATCCAAGCACTAATCATGGGCTTATTACATGCTGCCATGTCCTCCTGTGGTGGGGATAAAGAAAGGAAAATGGGTGGATCAGACAAAAGTCTGGTGAATGGGTACATAACTAATATATGGTGATCACATGCAGTTGACTTCAATAATACTCTAGGTGACCTAGGGTTCTACAAGTATCTTTGATTTCCTAGATTTCTTTACTTAAGGGGTTTAGCTAAATATACATCTACACTAACTACTTGTGTAGGCTCATACTTAGGATCGAACAACCGATCAAACCTGTAGACATCTATTGATCGTCTAATAGCTATTTGAACAATTCCTCATATTTGAACTAAGTTTTCCACAACTATGGCTACCCGTACCCTCATTAGGCATTGATGGGGAGCCCGCAATGCTAACCTGCCGCAGCATATCATCGTCTGCATCTGTGTCCAACTCTGAATAGTAACATAATTACCTCTTATTGCACATGTTGGGATTTAACAACAACACAACATCACATCGCGTCAGAATCCATGAATACTATGGAACTCCCATTGTGTTGGGCCCACATGCTTCATCAGGTATTAGGCAGTGTTGCGCGTCCATTGTAGAGCCTTCTATGAGTGACATTTGCGATAAAATTGCCCACAGCCTAATATCAACCCCTACTAGATAAATAACATTTAACCAACTTCGCAACGTTCTAGTGTCGCCTCATAGGGAACTAGCTTCCCTACTCCTAACACACACACACACACACTAATTCCTTTATTTAAAATAAATATACCCAGGCCTTAGGCCGAGGTTCAGGTTACAAATCTGGAACGCCTATCGGTCGATCGCTCCAGATAGTGCAGTCGACCGGTCATGGTGAAAATTTAGGGTTTCCGTGTTTGTTTGACTTCGATGAAATTATTGTTTAATTTATGTCATTCTCTAATTTTAACACCAGCTTACTCTAACTTACATATTCTAGGTTTGTGTGAAATCAAGGTGTTTTTAATCCAAATTCCTAATCAATTTGTGTTTACAGTGCTCTAATTTAGTCCAGGGTTCGAGTTATATTAACAGATTATAAGAATTTTCATTTGATTACCAAGAGATTTAACTAAGATTAATCCCTATATTAACCGGTTTATACCAACACAATTTATAATTCAATTTCAGATTTAAACAATATAGTTTTACAATTTAATTTCTATCAACCTAAACCAAATAGTGTGTATTAAAACTAACTACAAATAATCATCTTATTAAGAATGTGCCTGCTCACCTCAAATCTAAGCTTTCCTTCGAATTTCCATCCAGAACCTTCCCCCGTTCATTAGTAGTTTGTCTGATTTAATCTTCTTGGATTCCCCTAATTTATTCACATTTATTTTGAAGAATTTTATAAGTGGAGGAGAAGAGAATTCGGTAGAGTTTTGCTATACCGATAAATTTCTAATGAATTAGGGTTTATGTTAGCTTTGTATTTAAAGAGGTTTTAGATTACTCATGATCATTGATTAACCCTAAGAGAATCTTTAGCTTCATCTTGAATGTTAAACACTTACTTTTTGACCAAGTAAAGATATTCTGTTCAATCCGGGCCGTTGGCCGCTCAATTTACCGATTTGGAGCATCAACCGGTCGACCACTAGGTGGAGACCGGTCAACCGCTACCTGTCGAACGGCGGCCCCCCAAGGTGCCGATCGGTGGAGCTATGTATTTATATATAGTTTTATTTCTTTATTAGTTTATTTAATTAATTTCATTTTCATTTTTTAAGACGTTTGTAGCTTGTCCATACTAGCTCTGATTTCAAAGTATTATACATGAAAATTGCCCAGAAAATCACTACGAAAACAATGGTGTAAGTTTTATAGCCAAATTCGAACATTTGTGGAATTTCATTTTTTCCCTTGTTATATTTCAAATTCAATCTTTTTTAATTAAATTATTTCTTAAATTCTCGGTATGTTACATTTATCACTCACACCAAACTGTTGTCAAACTTGCGGTTTTATTTTTTGCTTTTTATTATTTTAGGTACTCTTAAATGAGAAGATTAGATAGCAGGTCTAGGTTAGACGTAGTGGTAGTGCAAAGGACCAGCAGGATGGAGCTTTCTCGTATTATATATGGATATCATGCTTATTCCGCTGTGCAACACTGTGGATCCTAAACAGTGTTTGCTTTACTATTATGAGACAATTTATTTGAGTTTATTTCCACTTTGTATAAACTCTATTTCTATGTTGCATAACTCTGTGGACTTGTTCTCTAATATTTGGTTCACTTAGTTATTACCGTCTCTCCTGTTTTATATCTATGATGATATTATATTTTATTCAATGCACTATGAGATATATACAAGAGGTTCCATGATGTTTTATTTCTTTTACCCTTGACAATCATCCTACATCGGCCGAGTACGTCAGAAGCGCACTATTTGGTTATATTGGGTGCCAGTGATGCAGGGCGGTCATCACTTCTATTCTATGTACTCTACGATCATTAAATATGTTAAAAATTATGTTTCGATGCTAATGTTGGTTAGGATTTAAGTAATGAACTTTATTTGGGAAATTAGAGATGAGAATCCTATTGAAAGAATGTTTTAAAGTATAAATTATATGAATTGATGTGTTAAGGATTGAATGTTGTTTGATATGGATGTGTAGTTAATTATCGATCGAATGATTGGTAGAAATGATAGGATTTGTATTAAATAGTAGTTGAAGTTGTAATTAAATGATGAAGTATGGAGTTGTTAAATGGTTTGTAGAGTGTTCAAGTTCCGAAATTCCTCGAATTACCATATAGTTGTGTTTTTCTCATGAAATATCATCATAGAATTGAACTTGAGTGCAGGGAATAGTGGGCAATGTAAGGCCGCAAGCGGTGAGACTCGACTTCAAGGCAAAGGAAGCCAAGATTATAGTCGTGTGGAGTTTAAATTATGGGATTAATTTCCTTATGGAAATTTACCCTATTTAGGTTAAATCTTACACCCCCTAAAGGCGATCAATTGGCTGGTATGGTGACCATCAGTTGAATTATCAAAGGGGAAATGGTAGGGTTCAAACCAAAAATAGAAACAGGCCATTTTGGGCCTAAAACAGTCGGTTGGTCATACCCAACCAGTCAAATGATGTGAAGGGGAGTCGACTGGTTGGAGTTGGTCAGTCAACTGTTTATTTATAGCTAATTTTGGTTACAATTAGTCGGTTGATTGACAAAATATGATCAGTCAATCGATGAGCTACTAGGGGATTTTAGGGTTTTCTCCAAGGCGATTCGATGAAATTCGAGATGCAACAAGGTCGGATCGAGATACAGTTTAAATCAATGTTCATTGTTTTTAGACAAAAACCAACCATGAAGCTTTGGTAGCTTTTGAAGTAATCTGATTTTGGGGCCTACGCATGACCCATTCCGCCACATATTCCAAAACCTTAGGGGATAGACTATAAGAGTGCATCAGAGATGATGAATTATATGAAGGTTACATGTTATGTTGGAGATGTGTTTTGATTTGTATGGTAACTTTTATATGAAGGTTACTTGTGATGTTGGAGATGTGTTTTGATTTGTGTGGTACTTTATAGAGTCGTCCAACAGTTTTGAGATGTGACAACTAAGGTATTATGATATGTGATTCCATACCATGCTATGTATACGGAGTAAGTCCATCCCTTTTGATTTCAACCATAGGGTTGGGTATTGATTGGCGATGGGTATTAGTCTTATATTGGTCAAATACTTAATATAGGTCTTATGTTAGTGACCATATATAGTATTGATCTTATATTGGTAACTATACGTAGTATTGGTCTTATATTAGTGGCATACCCAATATTGGTCTTATATTAGTAACATACCCAGTATTGGTCTTACATTAGTGACCATACATAGTATTGGTATTACATTAGTGACCATAAACATCATTGTTTTTATAATAGTGACCACACATGTTAGGGCGTGGTAGCTTTGGTCTTATACTAGTGACCACATTTGTCAAGGTTTGGCCTTACTGGGAGACCCAGAGTTCTTTAGCCGTGTGTGTGGCACTTAGTTTATGATTGATGTCGTAATGTTTTTTATATAACACTTTTATCGTATAATGTAGCATAGTAGTAGAAATGTGCTAACTTGTTTGATGCATGTGAAGGTGTAGGTTGAGGTGTGGTTCCACTACCTTAAGCAGTACCACTTGGTATTATTCATGATGTATTAGAATATTGGTAATCATGCAGATTAGTGATATTTCCTTTTCACCAGACTCTATGTCTTACCCTCTCTTAGTTGTTTCTTTGTTACCAATTCTTTAAATAGTTTGACATAAAGATGGGGATCTCTGCTAGCTAGGGGCGATCTATAGGGCGATAACAACATTAGTGCTATGATTATATCTATTCAGTTTTTTACTATATTGACATGTAGACTTATGTATTATTTTGAGACATGTATTCATGTAAGGTTCAATGTATCACTTACTATTTGTATGACAATGTTGGATCTTATATCTCTTTTATGATATGCATTTAATCATCCACATGTATGTATCGATATTATATTTTATATCCTTTCGGTGTGAGAATTAGTTAGTTGTGATAGTTATGATCCATGATATTTATTTTTAGTTGTATATCTTTCCCTTAACGGAACATCATCCGTAGCACTGTTGAGGAATCTGGTTACTTGTACGCATGGATTCTTGGCATTACGTGAGGCGAGTCGTTAGATTGGTTTGGAGTTTATGTTATCCAATCATCATAATTTGGGATGAGTTGAGAGAGCATATTTATATTTTTGTATACTTATGCATATAGCACTTAGGCACTCACACTTTTGTTTCTAGTATTGTAACGTCTCCGGGCGTTTTTCGACTTCCGAAAATCGACATTAATACGTCCACTGTATCAACTAGCGAGCAATCGAATGATGGAAAACCGAATTGTTATGGTTAAAAGAAGAGGTAGAAGAAGACAGAAAGAAAGAAAGAAAGAAGAAACAACAGAAACAATATCAGAATATCACATATCGCAGCGGAACAACATATAATAGATAGATGAATAATCTTTAAATCAAGAACTATATCAGTTTATACATTACATCATCATCAGAGTTTACAACAACAATATAAAACACAATACATCAATGGACAATTATACAACTTGTCCTCATACAGAATACACAGCGGAATAATAATATCATATACAAATGCTACGTCTCGGCATCCAGCTCGCCACTGAGCTCCACAGCATCTCCTGTATCCAGAATTACCTGATAACCTGACTCTAGGCTGCCCGTGTGGAAAATTATGGGCACCCAGAGTTTAGGAAAGGAACAATAAACTCCAGGTCAGTCATGGTGACTGGTGTGAGAACTTAAAACAGTTATTATCTTTAAAACAACAACAAAGGAAGTAAAAGACATCCGCAATGCTTTTTGGAAAATGAAACTACCATAAGACCTCCCGCCACACACACAATGCAAACGCAGAATTGGAGGAGATTTCTTCTTATGATAGTCAAACATGCTTACTACGCAAACAAAACTCTTTTGATATTATTACTAGTGCATAGTGTAGGAAACATTTCGAAAGTATAATATTAATCTTAGCCAGCATAGGCATTCCGCACTTATGCCTACTATAGCTACTATGTTCAATAGCAGGTTACCGCCACATTCCATAGTAGGTAATACAACTAAAACCGTACAAGGCTCGTATTGTTTGATTGGATTTCCAACAAATGGTCAGGCTAAGGAACTTCCTACTGCCAATGGGATCGCCTCTGGCGGGAAGTCCCGAGAACTAACTAGCTCTCTGCCAACACAAGGCCGGGTTACCTCTTACACTAGGTAACTACTACACGAATATGCCACTCCCCGGTCCTTTGGGACCGTTATCCGAGGCGCCTCAACAAAACAACAATCACACAGTAAATGAGATTGGAGTAACCACATAGGTTAAATACCAGGGCTCCATACCTGATACCACCCTTTTCCAGAAGGAAATGACATACCCTAAAGGGAGCGACCCTCATAACCTTGCCGCATCATTCCTGTTTCGACCATTTCCGGGTTGTGAGGTCCGAAGAGGTCTCGTCCACAAAGCTACGCTTTTTCACAAAGCTACGCTTTTTCACAAAGCCATGCTTTGATCAACAAATGATCAATAAATAATCATCACACAGCAACACTCAGCATGCCACACTACCAAATAGGGAGTATATCACTAATAACCTTCAACTACATAACCTCTGAGCTCGTACGTCTCAGAGAAGGGTGTTAAGCTAAGAGAATAAATTCTCCGCCACCAACAGAAATGTATTTGAAAGAAATCAGCTTTATATCTCAAAGTGTAATGTCAGACATGTAACCATACAAGTTTGTTCCGGGTTCGAACAGAACCGAAGGCACTTCCGAAGAAGCCCTTGCAATCTGGGTATTCACAATCCTGATCAAACTTCCCATCACAAAGGAAATCTCTACATCGTAGCTAACGGTGCAGAGACAATCGATAGGTCATCCTATCGTTTTCACAAATACCCGGTCTTCACCATCGGTCTTCAAATGTTATCCATATCGTCATATCACTTATTCGGAATGGGTTATATGACACAAAGGTCCTTTCCCGGCTAAACCGAATAGTGAGCACAATATTTAAAACATATGGATATAGGGATTTCAATTAAGTCACAACTTATTACCCAAACCCTTTCTTTAAAATGGTTTAAACAAATTACCATTTTAAATCTTTAAACAAAGAGATTTACTTCACAAAGTTTACCCAGTTTCACAAAGATTCATTCACAGATTCCCAAATCAATTCCCATTCTAATTGGATTAACCCATTAAATCTTTAAATCAAGATTTAACTTATAGCTTTCAAAACTATTCACAATTCAAGTCTTTTATAATATAAAAGAAACACCTTTTAAAATCTTCTTTGATTTCAAAATAAAGCTTAATCATCTTCACAAAGGTTAATTCATAGTTTTTCCAAACTATTTACAATTTCATTTCAACTTGAAATGTTTCGGTACAAATTGGAAATCTTTTCACTTAATGAAAGCTATTATTATTTGAAAACAGATAGTTTTCGTTTTGGGAAAAACTGGTTACAATTACTCAGGTTAAAGCCATCCAAGTACAAGTCTTGGATTTAAATTTAAATTTCCAAAACCATATTTTAAATGGTAAAAAAAACCCATATAAACACCTTTTACACTTGTACAATCTTTTAGACCATAGTTCCAAAATCATTGAATTCAATTTCAAAATATTGAATTCAAATTTTAAATCAAAATTTTCAAATTTCAATTTTATTAATTTATTTAAAATAACTCTTATTTTTGAAACTTATTTTCAAAAACTTTCAATTCCAATTCCAAAACTATTTTGGATTCAAAAATTCAATCTTTAGGATTGTCAAAAATCTATGACTTAACCGATTTCCACGTGAAATCCACATTTGTGTGTGTATTGTGTAGTCCAAGGGTTTAACACAATAGTGCAACAACATTCAACCATCACATATCAAAATACAACAATATAATTGATAAGCGGTATAAACTATAACGCTTATCTTTCATTCATAGATCACAGATATTCATATCATAGATAAACAAATTACAGATCACAACACAAATCAGGATATATCACAAAGCATCACATATAAGAGATATCAAACAATTCAACATCCAATATAATCCAAACATCCATAGATAGGATTAATTTAATTATCTGATTAATTTAAATCAGATAAATTTCTATAAATCAATTTTCCAAAGTTATTTCCTTTTTAAAATAAATTTCTTTATCTCTTCAAATCTATTTAAAAATCCTAATTTTAAATAAATTCTTCAACTTATAAATAATATTTTCAAAATCCATTTATAAAGCCTTTTTTCCCAAAATTTGGAATTTAATTCAATATGGTCCAAAAATAAACTCTATCTTTTAAAACTCCTTTTTAATTTATCCAATTCTCAAAAATAAATTTTTCGATAAATTTTCAACTTGAATTTCGAAAATCTAATTTTATTTATTTCTGGTATCCAACGATACTAAAAATATATTCGGCTAAATTATAGCCTTCAACAATTCCAATTCACAAAGATAATCATACATAGATTATAAATAATCAATACACAATATTGAAACAAATTCAATTATTTGAGGAATCCAGTTGGATCCCTCCAACATATTTCCCTGCATCCATAGATGTTAGCACAATACCAATTCCACTTCGAGGTGGAATATCGCGGTATATGGGATTTATAAAATACTATCCACTATTATGCGGCGCAATAGGGTCTCATCCGCTATATAATGCGGGAAATCAACTCCAAATACATATATAATACCAATTCCACTTCACGGTGGAATTATCGCGGTATATGTGTTTAATAAATAACCTCCGCTTAATATGCAGCGAATAAGGTCTATTTCAACACAATAGATAACAACCATCATTCAATTCACACAATCAAGTAATTTTAAATCTAACTATTTAAAATTTAAATCGAAACACAATTCGATTGAGTGAGGAGTTCTCACCTTGAGTTTCCGATATAGTTGCAGTGTTTTATTTCGAATAAAATTAAACACGCGTTTAATTTTACCCGAAATTATCACTAGCTCCAATCAACTCCAATCCAGCTCCATTGCGTAGTGCTCGACAAAACAAACCCAACGCAAGTCGTTTCGTCAAATTCCGACGTCATATCAAAAAGATATGATTTTTCAAAGTTTGAACGAATTTAAATATAATTATTTACAATTTTTTTTTTAATTTTAACCTAGAATTCATCTCGGCCCTTCATTCAACCATCATCAGATCTGGGCCGTGATTTTTGCTTCTTCCTCCATCAGGTTACATGTGCGTACAACAACCCATAGCTGCCAATATTTCGTGAATTAACGCGCCCTCCACGAGATGCTAGAAGATGATCGAGAAGCGCCATTCGATCGACCACCTCCACCTCTACCTCCGGCTACGAGCACGTGAAGCTCGGTCCCATCTTGGCCGTAAAAATTGCGTGCAAACATTGGTCGAACGCGACCTAATTTCTCCCTCTACGTTGCGTTTTACGACAACCCATCCGTATGGATCTGAAGATCTCGTGAAACTCCATCATCTTATAGTTGGAAGTTTTACTTGATTGTCGATGGATCGATCAGAATTTGAGGAAGAAGATGGCAACATTTCGGCCATTGAATATAAAACTGGCGACTGTGACCTATCTCTTTTAGGGTTTTGCAATTGTGAAGAAGGAAAGTCCTTTTATAGAAAATGGCAAAACACTATTCATCCGGAAAATTTTCGAACTCGAAATCAAACGTGCCGGTTGGCATTTCTAAGGTTTAACCCGCATTCTGGACACAATGGAACGTGTTTCGGGAGCTAATTCGGTTATATGTGCGAGTTACGGAAATAAACGATCAAATTTAAAATTTAATCGTTTAGCACGATTTCTATGCGTTTTGGCTTGCCCCGGACACACTGTACGTCTGATTGTCTCGAAATTTGAAATCTTAAAATAATTTAACATTACAGATCCGATGAAACTAGTTTCGTCGAAATCCGTGACTGTTTGAAAAATAGCTATTTTCACTCGTCAATTAAATATTAAAATATTCAATTATCACAATTTAAATTTAAATTCAATTTTAAAAGTTTACAAACATCATTCTAACTCCAATATAATTTAATATAACTTTATAAATCATTTTCATACACATTTAATCCAATTTCCAATTACTTCTGGAATTTCAAATATTAAATTATCGATTAAATTATCCAATTAAATCTAGATATTCGAAATTTTATTTATTCGACTTACAAATTTCACTTGTTAATATTTAAAATTAATTAAATGTCTTAATTTCAAATGATGGAAATTCTGGGTCGTTACAATCTTCCTTCCTTAAAAGAATTTCGTCCTCGAAATTGCAAAGTAAGGAAAATGCCCCAAATTCATTAACTTTTAAAAAAAATTCGTTCAAATTAGATTTCAAAATCACTTAAGTGTACAACTTCCCCAAAATTCAATAGTTAACTCTTTCAAAAACTTTACTAAGTTTTTCAAATCCATACTTAGTTATACTTTTCAAAACAAACTATATCGTTTAACTTTTAACTCCAAATCCAAAATTTAGTTTTCACAAATTTTCCAAAATTTTCCGAAAATTTTCTAACGCCTTAAATTTTCAGAAAAATTCGCCATAGCCTCCTTTGCGCGGTTCGATCGTAGTAGGATCACAATAGACATAAATATATATACATCAACCCACACGGTCGGAAAAGCAGAAAAACAGTTCATATTTCCTATTTTTATTGCGTAGGCATACCTTTTTAGCATTTTTAAGCAAAGCAGTTATTTATTAAGCATTTTAACGCAACCAAATCCCGCCAAACGGTAGCCCCGGTACCTGTACTTACTCAGTTTAAATATGTAAGTGACATATATACGAAATCTATTAACATTTTACTCTTTTAACAACTACAACACATGCATATTAAAAGAAATGCATACTAAACAAGGTTTGTAAGCAATTTATATAATTTCGACATCACTTGTAATTATTTACAACCAATTTATATACAACGACATTCATTTCTTCATTTTCAATTAGTTTACATTCACTAATTTAAATTCAAATTAGTTCACTTCCAATTCAAATTCCATCACATAGCTTTCAATTTTTATCAATTCAATTTCATTAACACTTAATGAATTATACTATATACAATCAACCAACAATCATATAACAACCAATGTATAATCAACACAACCAAATTTATTCAATTTACTTTACTTCACATTCAATTTGGTTCAACATTTTTAATTCCAATTGGTTTAATATTAAATTGGCTTTCATTGAATTTCCAATTTATTAGCTTTTAATGAATTAACACTTACATTCATTATTCCATATCAATTTATTCACATTCGATTGATTTACATTCAATCTATTTATTAATTCAATTGCTAATTCATTTTACATTTCAAGTTGAATTTCATTTTATAACTCAAGTTCATATTCATCACTTCATTTCATTAATTCACTTTATTAATTTACTTTGATATCAAAATCAACTTCATTTAACATCACTTAAGTTACATTCCATTTCAAATTTCCACTTACATTTGCTTTCACTATACAACTTAAGTTATATTCCTTTTAAACATCATTGTTTAACTTAACTTAAATTTCCACTTATAAATCCAATTCAGATTCCAATTCTAAGGTAAATTCTATTTAACTTTTACCAAAGCTAAATTTATTATCTCATATTATAAGTTCAAAACTCATTTCTACTTATATTTATCAATTTCAATTTGGATTTTAATTTAAATTTTGTTTATCACAACAAAACTTCAATTTTTCAATTTACTATGGTAGCAAATCCATCACACAGAAACTCGAAAATGATACTGGATGCTGCAGTCATCACCCTTATTATTTCCCAGCAACAGTAGTGAATCCAGCGCTTTTTATTCTTTCAAAAACTTCCTTTTATTTATAAATCACATTTATAAATCTTTTTCTCATATAATTTCACTATTTAACCTTACTTATACAAGATTATTTCACAATTGCAAATCATATTAATTATAATTCCATACTTAATAATTCATTTGCTTATATATTTCATTCTTTTACAATTGTTGTTTTTATTTAGATTATTCAAACAACTTTTATTAACTCATATATATTCTTACATTTTCAACAACCAACAATTCAAATTTTTTTTGGCAAGGCCAGCCGGTTTTATAGTGGACCATCCACTTTTTATTACGAACGTAATAAAAACTTGAAGTACAGGAGTAAGGCAGAGGCACCTTAACTACGTAGAAAAATAAAAGAAGAAAATAGAGCACTGGAGTGTGACAGACATGTCACAGCTACAATAAAAAACTAACTAGACTAGGTCTCCTCCGAAGAGGAAGAATCACCAACGTCAACATCCACCTGGGAAGTAACTAAAGGGACATTCCCAAAAAGACCAAAAAAGGGGCGGAACAGGATAGCAAGAGAAGGATCATAAATCTCAGCATCAGAAGAGTAAATAAATGATCGATCCCAGGAAGTATCAGCAAGCATGACAGAATTTAACTCAGCATACGAACCATCCAAGTCAAGAACCAAGGAATCGCTAGATGGTCTATAATAAAGGCATCTAAGGTCCAATAGATCATTAGAAACAAATCTAAATAGGAATCATCCACTGGGTTAAAACGCATATCAGAATGGAGATCAACCCAACATCTCTCAGACTCATCCCAAACAGGCAAAAGAGGCGGAGCAAGATCCGGAACAGCAGTGGGAACCGAAGGAACATCACCAAGGACAGTGGATACAAAAGGGGATGCTGGCCGAGCAATAGAAGACGGCGGACCTGGGACAGATAAAGGAACTGCAGAAGGAGGAGCAAACTGAGAGGAAGAAACCTTGGGAACCCATTTCCTAAGCGGAGGCCGAGGCAGAGGGTTCTTAGGAGCAGCAGCAGAAACAACAGAATGCATGTAGGCGGAAACAAGGTGGCCAAAGGAGTGACAGGAGGAACATATATCCGGGACCCAACCGTAACGAACACGGACATCTACCACATGGCCAACATCAAGCTGAACATGAATAGTGGATGGGAGAGGGTTAAAAGGGGTAATCTCAATCAGAGCCTTAGCATACACCAGTTTTTCACGCGCAACTGTATTAGAATCAAAACATTTCAATTTACCAACGTTACAAGCAAGCCAATTCAAGCCAAGCAGCGGTTTAAGAGCAGAAGGAATTTGAGAAAAATAAACCCAAACAGGGATAGAAAGAACTTGTTCACGAGCACTTGCCAGTTGCCACCATTGGAGACCAGGGAGTAATAATAAATGGTTTCCCATCAAAAAAGGAAGGCTCAGCCTCGAGAACACGACTGCGATCCGCAGAGGAGGAGAACAACAGGAAGTACATGGAGTCAACCAACTTTACACGAAAATCACCGCGAAGCCTCCAATCTCTACGATAGACGGAAGACGCATCATGAAGGCGATGATTTGGGTCCAAAATGAAACCAACCAAATATTCAGACCAAAAGTCCATACTGGCTTGCATAACATTAGGAGGAGGGATCATCACTCCATCAACCTCAACGATATCAAATTCAACTGGTTCATAAACACCTCCATTATGGGGCAGAGATGTAAAAAGAGAAGACCAAGATTTGGAACCAGCTGGGGATGGAACAGCAGGACGATGGATATGAATTGGAGGACCGTGAAGCTCCTCTACGGATGGATTACCTACTGAGGCCGCATGCACTGAATCGCCAGAACTCAAGACACTGATTTGGGAACACCAATCTCATCAGCATTTGGTCGAACACCAGATGTGCACCGATCCAAACACGAAATATTAGCAGGGGCAGTAAGCAACTCACAACCAGACACACCAAAATCCACTCCATTTGCACCAGAGACAACAACATTAGACACATGCGCATGCTCAGGACCAATATTAGAACGACAAACATCACCACCCATTGAAGTCAACAACTCAGGACGCAGGCTAAAGCACTCGACAGCAGCAGGTAGGTCAGCATTCTTAACCGTTGGCAGAGGAGGAAACTCGGAGTCGGATAGTAAGGGAGGCATTGAACTCGAGGACACAGTTTGCAGAACCTTAAAAACCCTACCAGATCTAGTTGAAGAGGGTGAAGGGGTTGGAGCAACGGGAAGGAGGGGAAGAAGAGGAGAGTTAGGCATAGGAAAGGACAGAGCAAAGGGAGAAGAAGGAGGGAGGGAGAGACGAAGCACGATCGGAAGCTAACGAAACCTGGACGAAAGTGACAAAATCGAATGGGAGGTTGCCATCCACGAGGTTGCCAACAATTAAATTTTATATACACTTTAATAATTCTGAAAGATTATTTCCTTTATATGCAAAATATAATCGAGGTAAAATTATTTCATTTACCCAATTTAAAATGATACTGTGTCGGTTCATCTTGTTCAAGAGTTTAGAAACCCCTATCGATACAGTTAGCTAGACTGCACCGACCAGAATCTATAAACAATCAACCGATAAGTCAACACAATACAAAACAATTTCATATTCACTAACAAATACACGCTCATATCTATTATTACACTCAACTCATTATAGAGTACTACTGACTCTATCTCTAATGAGTAATACCCAACAGAGCCAAGGTTATCGCTTAACCAAATGCTCTGATACCACATGTAACGTCTCCGGGTGTTTTTCGACTTCCGAAAATCGACATTAATACGTCCACTGTATCAACTAGCGAGCAATCGAAAGACGGAAAACCGAATTGTTATGGTTAAAAAGAAGAGGTAGAAGAAGACAGAAAGAAAGAAAGAAGAAACAACAGAAACAATATCAGAATCTCACATATCGCAGCGGAACAACATATAATAGATAGATGAATAATCTTTAAATCAAGAAGTATATCAGTTTATACATTACATCATCATCAGAGTTTACAACAACAATATACAACACAATACATCAATGGACAGTGACACAACTTGTCCTCATACAGAATACACAGTGGAATAATAATATCATATACAAATGCTACGTCTCGGCATCCAGCTCACCACTGAGCTCCACAGCATCTCCTGAATCCAGAATGACCTGATAACCTGACTCTAGGCTGCCCGTGTGGAAAATTATGGGCATCCAGAGTTTAGGAAAGGAACAATAAACTCCAGGTCAGTCATGGTGACTGGTGTGAGAACTTAAAACAGTTATTATCTTTAAAACAACAACAAAGGAAGTAAAAGACATCCGCAATGCTTTTTGGAAAATGAAACTACCATAAGACCTCCCGCCACACACACAATGCAAACGCAGAATTGGAGGAGATTTCTTATTATGATAGTCAAACATGCTTACTACGCAAACAAAACTCTTTTGATATTATTACTTGTGCATAGTGTAGGAAACATTTCGAAAGTATAATATTAATCTTAGCCAGCATAGGCATTCCGCACTTATGCCTACTATAGCTACTATGTTCAATAGCAGGTTACCGCCACATTCCATAGTAGGTAATACAACTAAAACCGTACAAGGCTCGTATTGTTTGATTGGATTTCCAACAAATGGTCAGGCTAAGGAACTTCTTACTGCCAATGGGATCGCCTCTGGCGGGACATCCCGAGAACTAGCTAGCTCTCTGCCAACACAAGGCTGGGTTACCTCTTACACTAGGTAACTACTACACGAATATGCCACCCCCCGGTCCTTTGGGACCTTTATCCGAGGCGCCTCAACAAAACAAAAATCACACAGTAAATGAGATTGGAGTAACCACATAGGTTAAATACCAGGGCTTCATACCTGATACCACCATTTTCCAGAAGGAAATGACATACCCTAAAGGGAGCAACCCTCATAACCTTGCCGCATCATTCCTGTTTCGACCATTTCCGGGTTGTGAGGTACGAAGATGTCTCGTCCACAAAGCTACGCTTTTTCACAAAGCCACGCTTTGATCAACAAATGGTCAATAAATAATCATCACACAGCAACACTCAGCATGCCACACTACCAAATTGAGAGTATATCACTGATAACCTTCAACTACATAACCTTTAAGCTCGTACGTCTCAGAGAAGGGTGTTAAGCTAAGAGAATAAATTCTCCACCACCAACAGAAATGTATTTGAAAGAAATCAGCTTTATATCTCAAAGTGTAATGTCAGACATGTAACCATACAAGTCTGTTCCGGGTTCAACAGAACCGAAGGCACTTCCGAAGAAGCCCTTGCAATCCGGGTATTCACAATCCCGATCAAACTTCCCATCACAAAGGAAATCTCTATACCATAACTAACGATGGAGAGACAATCGATAGGTCATCCTATTGTTTTCACAAATACCCGGTCTTCACCACCGGTCTTCAAATGTTATTCATATCGTCATATCACTTATTCGAAATGGGTTATATGCACTGTTTTAAATCTCGGAAATCTCGGCCGATATCTCGGCCGAGATCTCGGTTGAAGGCATGGGCGAAACGAAACATGAGATATCGGTTGATATCTCGTTTCGAATATATTGACCGAAATTTACAAATATCGGCCGATATTGGGAGCGAAACGATATTCCGAGATCTCCCCGATATATTGTTTTTAAAAAAAAAGATATAGACCCATCTCAGCCCAAATTCAATAAACAGCCAGCCAATTTCTTTATTATCCGATTAAACTTCTCAAAAATCACGTTGCTCATCAAAAATATCGAACTCTCTCTTCTCCAAAGAAAAAATCGAACTCTCTCTTCTAAAAAAAATTGAACTCTCTTCCAACTTCCAACGCCTCGCGATTGCTTCTAATTTCCGACTGCTCGATCGCTTTTGACAGTCTGCAACTTCATCTTCGATCGGTCTCTCTACTTCTTACAGATATGTAAATTAGGGTTTTTTCTATTTTAATGAAATTCAAAAATTGAATTTACAGTATAATTTAGAGTAGATTTGCATATATATTTAATTTGCAAGTATAATTTCATGGTTAAGACTACTACTTTTTTTGCTTAAACATTATATGTTTATTCAAACATTTATTTTGTGAATATTGGTGGGGCTGTGAATGCTCTGCAGCAGGAAATAATGCAAGCATGAAGGGTAGAATTTCCTTGTTTATGTGGTAGAAAGTAATGCAAGCACGATGGGTAGCGTTTCCTACTTTTGTGTTGGTATTCACATAACAATGGTTCATGTCAGTTTAGAACTTTAATGATGTAAGTGGTGTTCATTCAATATTTTGTAATGTTTAATTAGATATGTACGTGCTGTTTACTTGTTTTAAACTTTTAGTGTTGTGTAAACTTCATGGATATGGTTCTTTAATATTGTTTATCATATTTTAGTATTGTATGAACTGATTTGAAACATTGAAATATACGCCGATATTGTCCCGAGATGAACTTTAAGGTCCGATATGTAAATCCAATATTGGCATCCGAGATGCACTCGTCTCGTCCGAGATCTCCCCCGATACGATACCGAGTCACTAAAATCGCCGAGACGAAACGTGACCGATATCCGAGATTTAAAACCTTGGTTATATGACACAAAGGTCCTTTCCCGGCTAAATCGAATAGTGAGCACAATATTTAAAACATATGGATATAGGGATTTCAATTAAGTCACAACTTATTACGCAAACCCTTTCTTTCAAATGGTTTAAACAAATTACCATTTTAAATCTTTAAACAAAGAGATTTACTTCACAAAGTTTACCCAGTTTCACAAAGATTCATTCATAGATTCCCAAATCAATTCCCATTCCAATTGGATTAACCCATTAAATCTTTAAATCAAGATTTAACTTATAGCTTTCAAAACTATTCACAATTCAAATCTTTTATAATATAAAAGATACACCTTTTAAAATCTTCTTTGATTTCAAAATAAAGCTTAATCATCTTCACAAAGGTTAATTCATAGTTTTTCCAAACTATTTACAATTTCATTTCAACTTGAAATGTTTCGGTACAAATTGGAAATCTTTTCACTTAATGAAAGCTATTATTATTTTAAAACATATAGTTTTCATTTTGGGAAAAACTGGTTACAATTACACAGGTTAAAGCCATCCAAGTACAAATCTTGGATTTAAATTTAAATTTCCAAAACCATATTTTAAATGGTAAAAAAAACCCATATAAACACCTTTTACACTTGTACAATCTTTTAGACCATAGTTCCCAAATCATTGAATTCAATTTCAAAATATTGAATTCAAATTTTAAATCAAATTATTCAAATTTCAATTTTATTAAGTTATTTAAAATAACTCTTATTTTTGAAACTCATTTTCAAAAACTTTCAATTCCAATTCCAAAACTATTTTGGATTCAAAAATTCAATCTTTAGAATTGTCAAAAATCTGTGACTTAACCGATTTCCACGTGAAATCCACATTTGTGTGTGTATTGTGTAGTCCAAGGGTTTAACACAATAGTGCAACAACATTCAACCATCACAGATCAAAATACAACAATATAATTGATAAGCGGTATAAACTATAACGCTTATCTTTCATTCATAGATCACAGATATTCATATCATAGATAAACAAATTACAGATCACAACACAAATCAGGATATATCACAAAGCATCACATATCAGAGATATTAAACAATTCAACATCCAATATAATCCAAACATCCATAGATAGGATTAATTTAATTATCTGATTAATTTAAATCAGATAAATTTCTATAAATCAATTTTCCAAAGTTATTTCCTTTTTAAAATAAATTTCTTTATCTCTTCAAATCTATTTAAAAATCCAAATTTTAAATAAATTCTTCAACTTATAAATAATATTTTTGAAATCCATTTATAAAGCCTTTTTTCCTAAAATTTGGAATTTAATTCAATATGGTCCAAAAATAAACTCTATCTTTTAAAACTCCTTTTTAATTTATCCAATTCTCAAAAATAAATTTTTCGATATATTTTCAACTTGAATTTCGAAAATCCAATTTTATTTATTTCTGGTATCCAACGATACCAAAAATATATTCGGCTAAATTATAGCCTTCAACAATTCCAATTCACAAAGATAATCATATACATATTATAAATAATCAACACATAATATTGAAACAAATTCAATTATTTGAGGAATCCAGTTGGATCCCTCCAACCTGATTCCCTGCATCCACATATGTTAGCACAATACCAATTCCACTTCGAGGTGGAATATCGCGGTATATGGGATTTATAAAATACTATCCGCTATTATGGGGCGCAATAGGGTCTCATCCGCTATATAATGCGGGAAATCAACTCCAAATACATATATAATACCAATTCCACTTCACGGTGGAATTATCGCGGTATATGTGTTTAATAAATAACCTCCGCTTAATATACGGCGAATAGGGTCTATTTCAACACAATAGATAACAACCATCATTCAATTCACACAATCAAACAATTTTAAATCTAACTATTTAAAATTTAAATCGAAACACAATTCGATTGAGTGAGGAGTTCTCACCTTGAGTTTTTGATATAGTTGAAGTGTTTTATTTCGAATAAAATTAAACACGCGTTTAATTTTACCCAAAATTATCACTAGCTCCAATCAACTCCAATCTAGCTCCATTGCATAGTGCTCGACAAAATGAACCCAACGCAAGTCGTTTCGTCAAATTCCGACCTCGTAGCAAAAAGATATGATTTTTCAAAGTTTGAACGAATTTAAATATAATTATTTACAATTTTTTTTAGTGGAAATTAGCCACAAGGGCCTCTTTAGCTAGTGCAATTAGTTTCTAGGACGCACAACTGAAATAATTACTTTTAAGGATAAAATGCAAAATAATTAGTTTCTAAGGCCTAAAAACCTATGAAATTATGTCCTTGAAAGTAATTGGACTGCTGACTTTGTCCTTAAAAGTAATTATTCTGCTGATTTTGGCCTTGAAATTAATTTCTATGGATGTGTGTCCTAGAAACTAATTGGACTGCAAAGTTTGTCCTTCTAGTGAAATGCCCCTTTTTTTTAATTTTAACCTAGAATTCATCTCGACCCTTCATTCAACCATCATCAGATCTGGGCCGTGCTTTTTGCTTCTTCCTCCATCAGGTTACACGCGCGTACAACAACCCATAGCCGCCAATATTTCGTGAATTAACGCGCCCTCCACGAGATGCTAGAAGATGATCGAGAAGCGCCATTCGATCGACCACCTCCACCTCTACCTCCGGCTACGAGCACGTGAAGCTCGGTCCCATCTTGGCCGTGAAAATTGCATGCAAACATTGGTCGAACGCGACCTGATTTCTCCCTCTACGTTGCGTTTTACGACAACCCATCCGTATGGATCTGAAGATCTCGTGAAGCTCCATCATCTTGTAGTTGGAATTTTTACTTGATTGTCGATGGATCGATCAGAATTTGAGGAAGAAGATGGCAACATTTCGGCCATTGAATATAAAACTGGCGGCTGTGACCTATCTCTTTTAGGGTTTTGCAATTGTGAAGAAGACATGTCCTTTTATAGAAAATGGCAAAACACTATTCATCCGGAAAATTTTCGAACTCGAAATCAAATGTGCCGGCTGGCGTTTCTGAGGTTTAACCCGCATTCCGGACACAATGGAACGTGTTTCGGGAGCTAATTCGATCATATGTGCGAGTTACGGAAATAAACGATCAAATTTAAAATTAAATCGATTAAAACGATTTCTATGCGTTTTGGCTTGCCCCGGACAAATCGTACGTCCGATTGGCTCGAAATTTGAAATCTTACAATAATTTAATATTACGGATTCGATGAAACTGATTTTGTTGAAATCCGAGACTGTCTGAAAAATGGCTATTTTCACTCGTCAATTAAATATTAAAATATTCAATTATCACAATTAACTTTAAATTCAATTTTAAAAGTTTACAAACATCATTCTAACTCCAATATGATTTAATATAACTTTATAAATCATTTTCATACACATTTAATCCAATTTCCAATTATTTCTGGAATTTCAAATATTAAATTATCGATTAAATTATCCAATTAAATCTAGATATTCGAAATTTTATTTATTCGACTTACAAATTTCACTTGTTAATATTAAAATTAATTAAATATTTGAATTTCAAATGACGGAAATTCTAGGTCATTACAAGTATCTTGTACTATTTTGTGAGAAAACTTGCTAATAATTTTCATCTATAGTTAGCTACTGTGGGTCATGACACTCGAGTACCGACCACCAGGGATAATGCTAGGGTTCCAGATCTTCATATTCCAGCATGGTTTCGAAGATACTTCAGTCTACAACGTAGGGTTCCCCACCTCCAATGGGTATCCCTCCTTTATCGCCAACAGGTATGGTGATGCCTATTCCTCTACTGCCTTCACCACCCGTTCTTGATTTTCCTCACATTTTTTGAGATTAACTCCATATGGAAGGCAAGCCTTATTTGGGGATAAAGCCGTTTATTGAGACTCAGGCATCGCTCTACAGAAGTGAGCGAATCTTTAATGATTTGGTGCTTGAGACTTTGGTGAAGAGACGACTTGCATCTAGGCAACTTCAAGAAGAAGCTTTGTGTTGGTGGGATGTTGTAATTGGAGAGGTGGATGAGTATGCTACGACTTAGGAAGAGTTTTAGAGAAGGTTTGAGGCTCCGTTTATTTCCAAGGCTTAGAGGGTTCGCAAGCTGAAAAGTTCTTGTATCTCCAACAAGATGATAAGACTGTGAAGTTATATATAAGTGAGTTCACACTATTGGCCCACTTTGGGATGGACATGATTAACACTCCTAGTAAGAAGGCCAAGAAATTTTCTTTGGGATTCAAATAACCACTTAAGGACCTTGCTCTTAGCCATATTCCTATAGGTACAACTTTTGAGAGTCTTGTGGAAGCAACTTTGCTAAACTCTATTTCTTAAGAGGCTTTTAAAGAGTAAGAAGCAAAGGTGGAAGTGAAGTCAATGTTCCAAGGCAAGAGGAAGGACAAGTGATACAAGAATGACCAAGGCCAAAAGAAGAACAACCTTGCTTTGGGCTCGTTCCGCACTTGCTTAGTACTATTCATTTCCTCTTTAGTTAATTCTTGACTTCAAGGCTTGTTTGCTTCCAACTCTCTTTAACCCCCATCTGATATCTCACATGGATACTTCGCTTCCTCCTAGATTTTATCCCTTTTCTTTAACAATTGCTTCCTCCACTTTTCTCAATGCCAAATTTAGGTTATCCAACTTCATTTCTTTTTCGTTCCTTCTCCCAAACTCCTCACTTTCCCTATCCTCATCACTTTTTCTTAACTTCCCCTCCCTGCTTGTCCATTTTAGATACCTCACCTCACTTAAGCTCTTTTCATCACTTTCCTTGATTCCATCATTTCTCTCAAATATTTTCTATGAATTAATGCTTCTCTAACCTCATTGTTTTCTTCCAATTCCACCCACTGCCTTCCTTCTTCCTTTGGAATCCAAACCTTTATCATCGGGAATTGCTTTTTAATGTAGCCAAAACAACAACAGTTCTCACATCTTGTCAGGGATTTTCATATATTACCCCTTGCTTATACACATCTCCATTCTCATACACTACTTCTAGAATTTCTACAAAACCCGATTCAGCATTGATATCAACTAGGACCCTGGCAAAGGATATACGTATTTGTTTCTGTATGTAGCTTTATCCATTTTAATTAGTTTACCAATTGTGCTTACTAAGGCATTAATTGCCCTAGGTCTCCATAATCTGAAACTTAGAGCCAACGGTCTTACCCACACTGACATGCTGGGAAATAGGTCCCTGACCATTTTCATATTCGGTTTCAACTTCTTCATAATTATAAGATTCTTGTCAAAGAACCAAGGACCTTCCTCAACTATTTTGTTGCAATATAGCTCATTTTTAAAACACACAACAAAAAAACCATTATCCCTTTACTGTACTGTAAAGAAAGTCGATGTTTTCCACATTCTCTTTGTGTATGTTTCTAAGGCTTTGAAATCAGGCCTAGGGCCAACTACATATAACATCACATAATTCCTCCATTCTTTTTCAGCCTCCCTAATAGCATCTAAAGATATCGCTCTGTTTTTCTTTCCGTCCACTATTACTGGGTCAACAAAAGCCATATTCATCTCTTCCACTTCGTATCTAGTCAGGCCATTGACTACGCTACTGTAAGACGCCTTCTTAGCTCCTTTCGCGATGCTAAATTTAATGCCACTGATGTGTCCAGCCTGGCCCCCTTTCCTTGAAACTGCCATCCTCCTTGGGTCTGATCTGAAATGTCTTTTTTGGTTCCTCTTCTCCTTCAAACACCACCATCCCTTTGTTTCTCTTGTTCACCACCATTTCCCACCTCTCTTCATCTATGCCCTGTGCCTCCACCCCCTAACACCTTCCACTGCCATTACTAAGATTAAAATAGATGAGATTTAAAGAAAAGAAGAATTGGAAATGGAGAATTAAGAGGGAATCAAGTGAGATTTGAGAGAAATTTTAGATCAAGCGAGAATTGAAGAAATTTGAGAGAGAATTTAAGATTTAGAGGGAAATTCTTAGGATTTTTGCCCTAGGGAGTGTAACTGCCATTGTAGTCAATTCTAATAACTTTTTTATTATATTTATATATTTATTGATGAGCCTTATTTTCGATTGTAATCGTATTTGAGTGGAATGACCATTTTTGTTTTGTTTGAACAGCAACCCACCAATCTGCCCTATTCCTATCGATAGTAGGATACATTGTGTAATAAACTTGTGTTTCTTGTGTCCGCTACACAAACCAAGATATATTTATTTGTGATTTACTTTAATAAGAGGGTAATCCATGTGTATACATCTACACCAATATTCAGCCTACCATCAAACCTGCGACATTAGAATCAAACTATTTTAAAATCTAACAATATTGAGTAAGTTAACTCAATTATTTCATACAACACCACATAATAATCTTTTATGTCGTCATCATCATTCTCACTTTTAATACGAATCCTGCTATTAATATTTTTCTTCTTCAATCCATACTCTTCTATATGAAACTTAAATATGTTCACGGACATTAGTGAACACATTTTGTAGCGGTTAGGCAAACCAAATGCAAATTTCTTATACCAAACATTGTGAAGTTGTTCGTATACCCCTATCGATTTAAAGTACACATGTTAATATTTAATGAATATTGTGTGATGGTGAAAATACTTGACTTATCACACTTACATATTTCTTTAACCATCCTTCAAATTCTTTACTAAGTGCAACATCCGGGTATTCACTTTGGAATTTGTTATTTGAATTAAAGCACACATTTTAATATCTAATGAATATTGTATGGAGGTGA
The DNA here is from genome assembly GCA_030737815.1 of Allium fistulosum. NCBI lineage: Eukaryota > Viridiplantae > Streptophyta > Magnoliopsida > Asparagales > Amaryllidaceae > Allium > Allium fistulosum. Next base: position 855,824,660 of record CM060908.1, on the reverse strand, counting down.
AAAACTAAAATAATTAACTTATTGTAATACCTAACAATATCAGTTCATTCATTATAATTGAGAAACACGTTTGCCTTTGCTAGATTATAATCTTTTGTTGTAGTGAAATCTTTAAAATTCTTTACATGTTGAATGTCTTTGTTTCTTGGATACCAATATAATGTTATCAGTTGAATCATCCACAACATCACTTTCATTGCGATGACCATACTTAAAATTTCGACTAATGTGGTCATCGACATAGTGACTGAAAAATACGAATGTTTCTTTAATAAAGTATGCTAGACAAATAAAAAATTCAACACATTCATTTTGTTTTACCTTTTTCTTTAAGTGGCTAACATATCTTTGGTAGAGTTAGGGGTATGCCCTAGGGTCAATTATGTAATTTGTTGCATATATCTAACTCGTTGACCAATATTGTTCGAAATAAAAGATATTTTCTTCCTATTATATACTTGATATAATGTGATTATATTAATTAATTAACTTAATTAAAAGTATATTAAATAGAAAAAACCATAAATGGTATATTTTGTGATATTAGTTACAAAGTGTTGTAACCATGAGTAATTTATCACAACAAAACAAATATACCATTTTAAATGTTCCTAGTCAAGATGCATCGAGACTGGATATCGATGTATCCCTTGAGACTGGAGTATGTAACGCTCTCCAAATGTTGGGCAGTGTATTACTCATGACTGCTGGGGGGCACGTAGGGGTTACGTACTAATAGTTATTGGATAACTATGGAATGACTCACTCGATAGTTTTCTGTTGATTAATATAACTAAGGTCAAACATAAAATATCGATGTGACTGATTTACATAGTTCTCTTGACTTGGGAATACTTTGGATCTTCAATATGAAAACTCCGCTTTGATTATAGCCAAATCATGGCATGGTGTCCATCGAGTGACTGTAGTTGGGTCGAGTGGAAGTATTGGAAGTGAAGTACTATTCAAGAGAGGATTAGTCTCCTTAGTTATATGTTGTTAGTATCACAGTAACTCAAGTCAACTCAAAGTCAAAGTCTCTAGCCAGATCATTTCGGTTAATAATAATTGTTATTATCGAACCAAGGACTTTGTATTTGGACTATAAATTTGAATGTGGATGTGGTTGGAACTTTGACCATTACTAAATTCCATAAGTCCAAAGTGATATAGTTTTGACGAAGAGAATTGGTGTAAACAAATGTCACAACCGGGTAACGCTTATTAAACTAAAATTGGATTTTACCGAAAATGAGTAAGCGATAAATTTGGCCATAATGTCACACCACCTGCTAAGTGACGTGTGAACGTTAACATTAGAATAGTTCGATGTTAATCGCTGACCAAATTTACACCCAAGAGTTGCACATCCGAAATGATGAATTCCCTTAAGACCGAACGATTTAATTAGTTTATAATTATTATAAGTTAATTAAATTAATTAATATTTATGAAATATTAACTATAAAATTTGAATATGATTTGAGAAATAAATAATTTTATATATATTTATAATAGTTATAAAAATATCGATCGATATACAATATCGACAAGCGATTAAATTAGATTTAATTGCATAGTACTTTGGCTTGGGCTTAGATGGGTTTAAGGCCCATCATTAGGGCTGCAAAATTTCGGTTTTGAGAAGGTCTAAGGGTGGCTAAAACATAGGGAATTGGCTTGGAGATAATGGGTTGAGATCAAGTGAGAATGGGTAAAAAGGTTTTCCTCGTTTCTCTCTAATACAACCATATATATATATATATATATATATATATATATATATAACGAACCTTTTTTGGCCGCCTTTACCTTCTACATTGCTGGTTAAAATATAGCTCTCAATCTACTCCAATATTCTCATATATATTTAGGTGCGATTTTGTAAGTAGATGTAGTTGTCACAAATCACTTTGGTTATATGCATAATTTGTTTATTATACTATTTGATTTATATATAGAAAAATGTTGTTTACTATACAAAATCAAATTTTGTCATTAATAATTGTTTTATATATATTTATTAATAAATTCATATATATATATTAGTGTATATTTCTCTCTCATAATAGCATATATGCATATATAAGATATATATATATATATATGATTTTAAAATTTTAGTACACTTATTTATATATAATATGAATTTACAAATTCGAAAATTAATTAACATACATATATTCATATTTTTAAATTAACATTTATTGAATTTTTTATTATATATAAAATAATTATTACATTAAAAATTCAATTTTATATTTTAAAAAAATATTATATCATTCCAGAAACGTATAGAAAAAAGTTAGGATTTTTTCAATAAATTTTATTATTTTCAATAATTAATATTTTTTCGGAAAAACTGTTTATGATTTATTAAAAATAATAATTTAATTGAAAAATTCTTCAAAATTTTTCTTAACCTTTCGTTCATGATCATAGAATTTCTAAAATTTTTAAATTTTAATTTTTAATAATATATTATTTTATATTAAATAATTATTGCCGAAATCAATGTATTTGTTTTTAAAAATAATATTTCAACTTTGAAAAATCTCCAAATTTTTTAAGCTCTATTTTATGATCCTAAATTTTCAAAAATTGTAAAATTTGAATTTTCATCAATAGATTTTTTTATGTTAATTATTTATGGATGAAAACATTATTTTATTCATAATATATACAAACTAAAATACTAAAATTATTATGTTTGCAAAACTAAGTTAATTTTGAATTATAAATAATTTTTAATAATTTTTCTCTCTCTTTCTATATATATATATATATATATTTATCTATATATAATATATTTATACATACATGTGTGTGTGTGTTTTGTAACACATATACATGCACATATTTGGACAACATAGATGACATACAAAATAAGCTAATATGTCTGTTGCGATATAAATCTCAACATCTACATATGGGCATATTATACCTTTCATGGATTATTATGTTACACATGCACTCACACATATATGTATATGATACATTTATGTATAAACTAAATCAAATAAAATTAATTTCATATCTTAATATATTTGAATTTAAATAAAATAAATGATTTTATTTAAATGAAATTTAGAAATTTTCTATTCAGCTAGACTTCATAGGCCGAATAAAAATCCAATAAGGTAAATTTTTTGAAATTCACCCATAACTTCCGTTGCGGACTGGTCCAATTCCAACAATGGTATCACAGCCCAATAGCCTATGTAGTTTAAATTAGTCGTATTAGGGCTAACTAATTAAGCTTGCCCACTTAGTACGGTGTCCAGAAAGGTAATGTCTAGAATTGGAATTGGGTAATTAAGTACTCTGTCCTACCTGGTTGCCGACCTGGCCCGAAAGGTGAAGTGAGCCCAAAGTTTGCTCCCAATAGAAAAGGCCCAACTTAATTTAGGCCTTGGGCTAAGTTTCAAAATCGTTTTGAAAATTAATTTTAAAGATTTTAAATTTAATAGTTAAATTTAAAATAAAACATGTTTATTATAAAAAAATATAATACTACATAAGTTTTCAAAATGTTTGAAAGGATAATGATATTTTCAAAATGTTTGAAAATATTTATATAATAATTTCAAATTTTAAATTTATTAATAAGATTAATAAAATTAATTAACTAAATATGTTAATTAATTAATGCATATATGCATGTATTATATATGTTGATATATGTTATGTTATTTTAAATGTTTAAGACAACATAAGTATACATGTATGTATACAAGATAAATTTTGAAATTAATAAATTTTAATAAAAATTGTTTAATTGAATAAATTAATCAAAGGTTAATTAATTAAATAAAATACACATATATATGATATATGTGTATTACACTATAAAGGTTATAGTATACGCTATAAATGTTATAGTAGATATGTCCAATATAAAAGTTATATTGGAATACTAATTTAAAATTAATTAAAGAGTTAATTGATTAAAATTAATTAGATAAGATTTAATTAATGATATATTATACATAAGACTATCATATAAGTAATATGAAATATAAAAGTTATATAATAATAAAACTTATATGATATGTGTATAAACTAAATGTGGAACATTAAAGAAACCCAAATAGACTTGAGAAATAAATACATATGTAAATGTACATACACCGTGATTTCTGATGTGTCTGCCACTTGAATCGCTGGGGTATTTCATAAAAAATATATTATTCTATAAGTCAACATCACTCAATATATATATATATTAAAGATTATGAATCTTCAATATAATGTTGTCCTCTACCATATATATATTAATAAATTACTTACATACTCCTTAGTTGTTGAGCAAACTCAAGCTAGGGATGTTATGCGTAGTATTATTAATATATTGAACAGATAAGGTAAGATAACTATATGTATTTGTTGAGCAAACTCAAGGTACATATACTATACTTAGGCCATCACGATATGGTAGGTATGAGTGAATAATCTCTTTCGATTTGTTGAGCAAACTCAATGTCGAAATGAGATTAGAACAAAGAAAAATGGGTTAGGAGTTGTATGTGATACAACCGATAAGGAGTTATCCATCGTTTGTGAGGCTATGATTTGTTGAGCAAACTCAAGGTCAGGCCAAAACAAACGAGTCCTAACACCCACTAGTGAAGTTGTAAGACTTCTATGTTTCATCTTAGGGTTTGAAGAAACATAAAAAATTAGTGGGAGTCTTATTAGAAAAATGAAATGGTAACATTTAACCTTTCTAATATTGTAAGAACATATGCTATATAATGTTATAATTATCTACAATGGTAAATTTGTTCATTTAATATGATTGATAAAACGTTTGTCAATTAACATATATAAACAAACTGAATTGAAAGTTGACAAATAGAAATATAATATATACTTACTAATAATTCTAATTACATGTTATATAATGTTTCTATACCCATGCATGTCTCTAATTTCAACTACTTAATACATTCGTAAGTTGGTCACTTATATGTTTATTTGGTTTAGACCGTGTATTGCATTTTATGAGTTTTTGAACTCTAAATGCAATTCAAGACTATGGATATTTGACCCATGTACTTTCACATATAAGTGTTATATGGTGAACAGTCATAATTTGTGGTGTACAATATTTTGATGAAGTTAGTTCATTTGAAGTAAGCCAATAAACAGTATTTTAAGATCATGTATTCGGCTTGAATGATTTCAAAAGGATCATATTGTGTTAATGTAACACAAGACCATAAACTACGAGATACATCTAAGAACTCGATCGTTGAAATGTCATCTTGATCGGTTTATATAAAGTGCAACATATTTGATGTCTTAAATGTTAAGAATAATCGAATGCGCTTTTGTAAAAGGTTTGTTACGGTATTGTAGTAAGGTTTTCTTTTGTATAGTTTGACCATTTGAAAGAAAAACGAATGTATAAGAAAAGATATAATTTAAGGTAAAGTTGGAATGAAGAGAATGAATAGTCACTTCTGCTTCATAGAGAAACATTGGAAACAAGAATTGTAATATTAATTGATACTTAATATTGGAATATGAAATATGATTTTTATTCCGAAATGCATTTTCATATAGAAAAATGTTTTCTATAACATTCATTCCTTTGAGTTCAAGATATTTGAGCAAAGCACTCTCCACTGTAAACTAGTTGTAGCATATGAAATAAGTAAACAATATTAAGTGAATGGTGGACCTCTAAATTTAGTACGCTATTATAGTAATGGAGGAAATAGTGGGAGCATGTCATATAGCACCTAATGATTGCATCAAATTACGAAAATTGTTTTTGTAAAATGCACCAAACATTATTTGTGAAATAATGTTTATTTTTGGTATTGATTGAAAAATAGATATAACTATATTTAAACATGAGTATTATGAATAATCATTATGAAATAGAACTATATTATGGAATTTGTTTTCATAGTAAAAGTGATGCAACAAAAATACATATGTGTCTAATATTATTTATAGTTGTTTTGGAATTATAGACTAAGCCGTAGTTTTTGAGAAATAATTTTACTATATGATTATGAATCATATGATACACTATGATTGTGGTCGATTCAACGAAATGTTGAGAACATTAACTTGAATAGCGCTACAATAAACCAATGTATATAGATATAAATGCACAAATTTATAAATAAGCCAAAGGTGATTACAAATGTTGAGAATCCCATAATATTGTTATAAGATAACAATGTCATGAAATTGGTCATGATAGAACTTAAAGCTCACTAGAAGTCGAAAGACATACTTCGAATCGTTCCACGTGATAAAGGCAATTTATCAGTGTCAGAGAGAGTTAATCGACAAAGTAGATAATTAAAACATAATAGCATACCCATTTACTAAGGGACCGACCTAATTGGTTCTGAGAAAACAGATTGGAGAAGTTGGAATTAGATTCTATAATTGACCTCAAGTGCAAGTGGGAGATTGATAGGGTTAGGGGTATGACCTAGGGGCAATTATGTAACTTGTTATATATATCTAACTCGTTGACCAATCTTGTTCGAAATAAAAGGTATTTTCTTCCTATTATATACTGATATAATGTGATTAGATTAATTAATTAACTTAATTAAAAGTATATTTAATAGAAAAATCCATAAATGGTATATTTTGTGATAGTAGTTACAAAGTGTTGTAACCGTGTGTAATTTATCACAACGAAACAAATATACCATTTTAAATGTTCCTAGTCAAGATGCATCGAGACTGGATATCGATGTATCCGTTGAGACTGGAGTATGTAACGCTCTCCAAAAGTGGGGCAGTGTATTACTCATGACTGTTGGGGGCACCTAGGGGTTACGTACTAATAGTTATTGGATAACTATGGAATGACTCACTCGATAGTTTTCTGTTGGTTAATATAACTAAAGTCAAACAGAAAATATCGATGTGACTGATTTACACAGTGCTCTCGACTTGAGAATACTGTGGATCTTCAATATGAAAACTCCGCTTTGATTATAGCCAAATCATGGCATGGCGTCCATCGAGTGACTATAGTTGGGTCGAGTGGAAGTATTGGAAGTGAAGTACTATTCAAGAGATGATTCGTCTCCTTAGTTATATGCGGTTAGTATCACAGTAACTCAAGTCAACTCAAAGTCAAAGTCCCTGGCCAGAGCATTTTGGTTAATAATAATTGTTATTATCGAACCAAGGACTTTGTATTTGGACTATAAATTTGAATGTGGATGAGGTTGGAATTTTGACCATTACCAAATTCCATAAGTCCAAAGTGATATAGTTTTGACGAAGAGAAGTGGTGTAAACAAATGTCACAACTGGGTAACGCTTATTAAACTAAAATTGGATTATACCGAAAATGAGTAAGCGATAAATTTGGCCAATGTCACACCACCTGCTAAGTGACGTGTGAACGTTAACATTAGAATAGTTCGATGTTAATCGCTGACCAAATTTACACCCAAGAGCTACACAGCCGAAATGATGAATTCCCTTAAGACTGAATGATTTAATTAGTTTATAATTGTTATAAATTAATTAATATTTATGAAATATTAATTATAAAATTTGAATATGATTTGAGAAATAAATAATGTTATATATATTTATAATAGTTATAAAAGAATCGATCGATATACAATATCGACAAGCGATTAAATTAGATTTAATTGCATAGTATTTTGGCTTGGGCTTAGATAGGTTTAAGGCTCATCATTAGGGCTGCAAAATTTCGGTTTTGGGAAGGTCTAGGGGTGGCTAAAACATAGGGAATTGGCTTGGAGATAATGGGTTGAGATCAAGTGAGAATGGGTAAAAAGGTTTTCCTCGTTTCTCTCTAATACAACCCTATATATATGTATGTATGTGTGTGTGTATGTATGTGTGTATGTGTGTATGTGTATATGTATATGTATATGTATATGTATGTATCTCTAAAATAATAACGAACCTTTTTTGGCCGCCATTACCTTCTACATTGCTGGTTAAAAAATAGCTCTCAATCCACTTCAAAATTCTCAAATATATTTCAAATTAAAATAATACTATTCGATAGTTAGAGGTCAGTGATTCCAGACTTACAATCTGACGAATTAAGAACAGTAAAAGAAAGGGAAGTCATTGCTTCAATGTGGATTCAAATGCATCATTAAATTGGTAATTTTAATTCATATTACAATAATTAAATTCTATTCTATGATCCTATAATGAGCAATTTCATATCTGTTTAAATATATTGCTACTATATGTTTAGTTAGGTGAGATTTTGCAAGTAGATGTAGTTGTCACAAATCAGTTTGGTTATGTGCATTATTTGTTTATTATATTATTAGATTTATGTATAGATAAATGTTGTTTACTGTACGAAATCAATTTTTGTCATTAATAATTGTTTTATATATATTTATTAATAAATTCATATATATATATATATATATATTAGTGTATATTTCTCTCTCATAATAGCATATATGCATATATAAGATATATATATGATTTTAAAAATTTAGTACACTTATTTGTATATAATAATTTAAAAATTCAAAAATTAATTATCATACATATATTCATATTTTTAAATTAACATTTATTGAATTTTGAATTGTTTATTATATATAAAATAATTATTACATTAAAAATTCAATTTTATATTTAAAAAAAATATTATATCACTCCAGAAAAGTATAGAAAAAATTTAGGATTTTTTCAATAAAGTTTATTATTTTTAATAATTAATATTATTTTGGAAAAACTATTTATGATTTATTAAAAATAATAAATTAATTGAAAATTTCTTCAAAATTTTTGTAACCTTTCATTCTCGATCCTAGAATTTCTGAAATTTTAAAATTTGAATTTTTAATAATATATGATTTTATATTAAATAATTATTGCCGAAATCAATGTATTTGTTTTTAAAAATAATATTTCAACCTTGAAAAATCTATAGATTTTTTATAAGCTCTATTTTATGATCTTAGACAAAATTGTAAAATTTGATAAATAGATTATTTTATGTTAATTATTTATGGATAAAAACATTATTTTATTCATAATATATACAAATTAAAGTACTAAAATTATTATGTTTGCAAAACTAAGTTAATTTTGAATTATAAATAATTTTAAATAATTGTTCTCTCTCTTTCTATATATATTTATCTATATATAAATGTTTTATGTTCATATATTATATATAATATATTTATACATACATGTGTGTGTGTGTGTATTGTAACACATATACATGCACATATTTGGACAACATAGATGGCATACAAAATGGGCTAATATGTTTGTTGCGATGTAAATTCCAACATCTACATATGGGCATATTATACCTTTTACGGATTATTATGTTACACATGCACTCACACATATATGTATATGATACATTTATGTATAAGCTAAATCAAATAAAATTAATTTCATATCTTAATATATTTGAATTTAAATAAAATAAATGATTTTATTTAAATGAAATTTAGAAATGTTCTAATTCAGTTAGACTTCATAGGCCCAATAAAGATACAATAGGGTAATTTTTTTGAAATTCACTCATAACTTCCACTGCGGATTGGTCCAGTTCCAACGATTTTAATATGAAAATGTGTGACATCAAATATAACATGTCCGATATAAAAAAATTGTGTACATGAATATATCTTGTAATGTTACTATATATACCTCTTAAAAGGATACATTCATCTATATTGCAAGAGTCCACGCAATAATGGTTCAACTGGTGGATGTTTTAGCAAGCGTTCCATGTAATTAAAAACTCCAAAAAGAAATATTTTCTTCGGTTACACGATATATTAGGTATATATCTTTCGAGCTTTTATAAATGGTTTTTTAGAAAGAGTTGTCGAACAAATATCTTTAAAGGATAAATTAAGCTATGTTATTGGCTTTCAAACTTTTTGCGGTAAAAGTTCCTTAAATATTATAAAGAATAGAGTCTCAAGAAATACATGAAAAATGTGACTCTTCATGCCCGACAATATTAGATCCATCATATCAACACATCGTTTCTTGTTGAAAGCAATTCTATTTGGGAATATTAAAGAATTGATCCACTCCAGTAGTTTTGTACAACGAGTTCTATCCGGTTCATAATAAGAAAGAACTTTGAAGTTCGTATGCATGTAATTAACTTTAAGTTTTGGACCATTGTACCACTATTCGATATCTTTTCTTGATCTCAAAGCATCACTGGTTTTTCCTTTCGCATGCATAATCGTGTGATATAGATTCTTAAACACATTTTTTTCCGTTATTGTAACGACCCCGAATTTTATATATATTTAAATTGATGATTTATTGAATTTTTGAATAAAAATTGTAAATTTAATTGATAAATTGATTCGAGTTTCCCCGAAATTCAAATAAAGTTGTATAAATCATTTAAATTTAATAATATTGTAAATATTGTACATATATGTGAATATATACGTATACGTGCATATATGAGTAAAAATTTGTATATGTATGTACAATTGATTTGAATTTGAATTGTAAATAAATTGTTTAATAATAAGTGATAATAATAAATATTAGAAAGGAAAATATATAGCAAACTAGGCAAAATGGAATATGAATGAAACTCGAGAGTAGATATGCAAAACATAAACAAGTAAAATAAGAATATCTATAAAAATATCTATGTACTAAAATAAGTTAAGGTTGAGACATATAGTACTTAAGCATTTAATGCCTCTATCTCTAAGTAGTAAACTAAGTCAAATTCAAATTGTTTTAACATCCTTTCAGCCTCCAAATCTCTGATCGAAGATAAGAAAATATAAAAAGGAAAGATAGTGTACCAGTCTACAAACCCAGATAATCAGCTACCCTGCTGACTTCTCTTCTCCATACATATACATCTTTTTCATTAGTTTATCACAACAGCAAACCAAAAAAATTCCAAAGTCCTAAAATATTCTAGATTCGAATGTTTCAAAATACAAGTATTCTGGAATCAACAACAAAAAAATATGCAAGTTCAAATTCCAGCTTTCAAGTTTCATGTTTCAAATAAAGAAGAATAAAGCTCTCTGTTTTATAGACAGGTGAGTAAACTTTTTTAAACAAAAACTTAAGTAATCTATGAATTTCAGAGTTAATGTTTGTCTACATGTATGTGTATGTACAATGCTTTGCGAATTTATGTTGTGTGCATATCTATAGTTTTTAAACTTCTCTGATCTTTGTTCAAGACCCTGTCTTTAACTGTTACCATGAGATGCCTTCAGTTTAGATGCATAGGACCTTTGGTTGAAGTTATGTGTGATGTATGTATGAAAGTGTATTTGTATGGTTGCTTTTAGGGCTCTGGAAACATGTGAGTATGTTTAGCTAAACTATTGTGATCACCTCTGTTTTAAACTTTAGAGATTTAAACTTAGTTTTAATTTCAATTTTTTTTTCTCACTCAAATTTCTTTTAGGCTTAAGTAGTTAAATCAACATTGTTGTTTTAAAACTTAACTAGGCTTTAAAAATATTTGCAATAATTTTAGATTGAAGACATTGCCTGGAAAAAAATGAATATACAGAGCAACTTGAAAATGTTAAAGATCAAACCTTGTAATTTGTTGATATAATTACATATCTTAAATTGTATATAAAAGATAGGATTTTTAAGATCAAGTTCATAATTTTTAATGTAGTATTGAATGGGTTATTTGGGTTTGTCTGGAAATCATGTTTTCCAGCATTTCCGATGATCGCGAGGTCGAGGGTGGTCGGGGTTGTGTGAGGTGATGGAGGAGCCTATGGGGTGAGTGGAAAAATAGTGGTAGATGGCCACGGCCACGGTGGCGACAGTGGTTAAAGTTTGAAGTCTAGAACCCTAATTTTACTATGATAAGGAAAATGATCACCGTGGTCACTAGAGTTGATCGAGCTTAACCGGGTTTTGGGGATTGGTAGTTAATGCGTAGAGGAAGTCGAGGCCGGAAGGGTTGACTTTCAGGTGGTCGGAGGTCGGCGAACCACGCGTTGCCAGGTTTGGGCGAGTTCGAGATGTTTTGCGTTTCCAGGCTATGGGAAGTAGGTGTTCGATTTTGATTCAGAAAGTTTTGTGGTAAATCAAGTCTGGATTTCGAATCTATGGGTGAATTGCGACTTGGTGGAGGCTTCATCGATCGCCAAAGAAGCGTCGCCGCTCCGTGCACGTGCACGGTGTTGATGGTGAACGCTGAGATGTGGGTTGAGCAGGACAATGGTCGCGTGTTATCTCGAGTAAATGGAGAAGAGGCTCGAAGTTTCTCTGTTCGACTCGAAGCAGATGAAAAGTTGGGTTAGCCCGGGGAATAGCTCGGGTAAAACAGGGATTTACTCGGGTTGGGAAAAATTGATATAAAAACAGTTTTAAATTTCAAAATAAATCAAGTTTTTATATCTAAAAAAATCCAGTTTGAATTGTTTTGTTAAAGATAAATTTGAATTCATTTTTAAATCTTAAATTTTAAAGATGAAATTTGAAATAAATTTGGAAGTAAATTGTTTGGAATACTTTATTAATGATAATTAAATCATTGATATGAATGAAGTTTTATCTTAGAAATTAATTAGAATTTAATGATTTGAAAGTCATTAAATTTATAGGATAATTAAAAAGTAAGAATTAATCAAAATGATTTGTAATTAATTAATATTAATTAATCAGGATTAGAAATTTATTTATAAGAAATTAATCTGATTTGAATTAATCAGACAATTAATTGACCTTACTTATGAATGCTTGGATTATATTGGATGAATTGAATTGTTTGATATCCCTGATATATGATGCTTTGTGATATACCCTGATTTGTGTTGTGATCTGTAATTTACTTATCTGGGATGAATGTAATTGATTATCTGCAATATATATACCTGTTTCTGTGATATATTACTATGTGAATATGAAACCCCTTGACCCGTAAACGACACTTGAAGTTCGATGCGACAGGGAGTCGGATTCCAGTTGGTTATCCGAAACCCACATCGAATTATAATGATGAATCTTTGTGACTGATAAATTTATTTTATCTATGAATCTGTGAATGAAGATAAGCGTTATCGATTATACCGCTTATCGATATATCTGTGATGATTGATGTTGTGCACTATTGTGTGAAACCCCTGGACTACACCATACACACAAATATGGATTTCACGAGGAAATCGGTTAAGTCACAGATGATGTAAATTTGATGTTTTTGAAATTGAAATTTTAATTTCAATTGATTTTGAAATTGGAAATTTGGGTTTAAAGTGAAAAGCTTTTGGAAATGGAATTTCAAAGATAAAAGTTATTTTGAATAACTTAATCGAGTTTTAAAAATTTAAATAATTTGATTTAAATTTGAATTCAAGTTTGAAATTGAATTCTATGATTTGAAACTAGGGATTAAAGATGCTATACAAGTTATATATGGGTTAAACCATTTTAAAGGTATTGATTTGGGAATTTGAATTTTAATTCAAGGGTTTTAACTCGTGTAAATATAACTGGATTTTTCTGAAATGAAACTATTTGTTTTCAAATAGTAAAAGCTTTCACATAAGTAATGAACTTCCAATTTGTGTTGAAAGAATTTCAAGTTTGAAATAGAATTGAAATGTTTTGAAATTTATGAAATGAGTCTTTGATTCAAAGACCGAACGAGTTAATTCAAATTGAAATGGAAATTGTTTTGAAATCTATGAATGAATCTTTGTGAATGGGGTGAACTTTGTGAAATGAATCTTTTTGTTTAAAAGATTGGAAATGGTAATTTGTTTTAACCATTCGAATGAAAAGTTTTGGGCTTTAAGCTGTGATTTAACTGAGACCCCAGTATCCATATGATTTCTAATTGCGCTCGTTATTCGGTTTAGCCAGGAGAGGACCTTTGTGTCATATAACCCATTCCGAATAGTGATACGACGATATGGATAGCATTTGAAGACCGGTGGTGAAGACCGGGTATTTGCGAGAGCGATAGGATGACCTATCGATTGTCTCTGCACCGAGTAGCGCCCGGTATAGAGATTCCCTAAGTGATGGGAAGTCCGATCGAGATTGTGAATACCCGGATTTGCAAGGGCTTCTTCGGAAGTGCCTTCGGTTCTGTTCGAACCCGGAACAGACTTGTATGGATGTGTGTCTGACGTTACACTTTGAGATGTAAAGCTGGTTTCTATCAAATACATTTCTGTTGGTGGCGGAGAATTTATTCTCTTAGCTTAACACCCTTCTCTGAGACGTACGAGCTCAGAGGTTATGTAGTTGATGGTTACTAGTGATACATTCCCAATTTGGTAATGTGGCATACGAAGTGCTGCTGATCATTTGATTGATCAAAGCGTGGCTTTGTGGAAAAGCGTGGCTTTGTGGAAAAGCGTGGCTTTGTGGAAAAGCGTGGCTTTGTGGAAAAGCGTGGCTTTGTGGAAAAGCGTGGCTTTGTGGAAAAGCGTGGCTTTGTGAAAAAGCGTAGCTTTGTGGACGAGATTTCGTCGAGCCTCCCAACCCGGTAATGGTCGAAACAGGAATGTTGCGACAAAGGTTTGTAGGGGTAGCGCCCCTAGGGTATGTCATTTCCTTCTGGATAAAAGGTGATATCATGGTATGGAGCCCAGATATCTTACCTATGTTGATTATACTTTGTGGTCGTTGCTTTGCGATTGAGGATCCTCGGATAAAGATCGGTGACGACCGGGAGATGACATGACTCGTGTGTTAGTTACCTAGTTACAGCTGTACGGCGTGAGGTAGCGTCAGTGTGTTAGTTACCTAGTTACAGTTGTACAGCGTGAGGTAGCGTCGGCCTTTTGTTTGCAGAGATCCGGTTAGGATCCGGGGCGTCTTTCCAGAGGCGTTTCCATTTCGATAAGGAAGTTCCTTAGCCTGATCATTTGTTGGAAATCCAAAGAAACAATACGAACCATGTACGGTTTTTAGTTGTATAACCTGCCATGGAATGTGGCGGTAACCTGTTATTGAACATGGTAGCTATAGTAGGCATATGATGAAATGTTGTATGCTGTCTAAGATTTATATTATATTTTCGAAATGTTTTTCTACACTATGCACTAGTAATAATATCAAAAGTGTTTTGATTTTTGCGTAGTAAGCATGTTTGACTATCATAAGGAGAAATCTCCTCCAATTCTGCGATTGCATTGTGTGTGTGGCGGGAGGCCTTATGGTAGTTTCATTTTCGAAAAGCATTGTGGATTTCAATGTTAAAAGCCTTTTGCGTTTGTTTAAAGATAAACTGTTTTTGTTTGCTCATACCAGTCTCATGACTGATCCGGAGTTTATTGTTCCCTTCCTAAACTCTGGGTGCCCACCATTTTCCACACGGGCAGTCTAGAGTTGGGTTTTCTCAGATATCAGGTTTAGTAGATTATCTGGAGCTGGTTCAGTTCTTGGAGTTCATGGACTGACGCTGCTTATCTTGGAGCATTCTATTGGAGACATTCTATCCGCTGCTGGTGTTATCTATTTTCTTTCCGCTGCTATTTCTTGTATCATATCTCTGATGTATATTGATATCTGTTGTATCATTCTGTTGTACCCGTCATTGTATCAATGTTATGTAATTGATATATTCTTTTTCCGCTGTGTTGTTATACTTAATGGTGTTATAAGCTCCGGCGAATCGGATTTGAACGGTCGAATCTACGGCTAACTAGTACAAGGTGAAGTACAGATGTCGATTTTCGAACGCGAAAAATTCGAGTCGTTACAGTTATGCATTACATCCAGATTGCGTTGAAGTTTAAAATCCTTCCAATGCTATCGTAATTCACAATATACACTCTCTTGCATTAATTGCGATAATCCCCTTCATTAGGCATTTGGGCTTTTTTTCCCGTCTCATGTAATTTTGAGTAATCTTTTACAATATCAAATACCACTTCGTCACTCAAAAAAATCGGTGATTGCCAATTTTCAACTTTATCTTTTTCAAAGTTTTCCTATCACGTTTGAAAGGGTCGTCTGTATGCAAAAATCAACGGTGACAGTCCCACCAACAACGCTAACTACCATGCTTAAGTATAAATGCTTTCATCAGATCCTGCATACGTGACAAGGTAATTTACCTCTCGTACTCCATCCCAAAAGCATCCCGTACGCTGGATAATCGTTTCTCATCCACAAAAAACAAGAAAATAATTTGAATTTTTTTTGACACGTCATAAGTATCAACACCTTCTACCCACATCTTCTTCAGCTCCTCGATTAAAGGTTGCAAACAAACTTTTATTCCATTTTCGAGATTTTGGGTCTAGGGACAACTAGAGTTAAGAACATATACATATTTTGCATATAGATCCATGAGGGCAAATTTTATGATGTTAGAATAATTGGTCGAGTTGAATACTTTTTACCATACCAACTAAAAGGTTGGAAACCATCTAGCACAAACCAAGTCTAATTTTTCGTGATTTCTTGGCAAAATCAGGATACTTGTCTTTAAAATGCTTCCATGTTTCTCCATCTAAATGATGACATAAAAACTGCGCACAATTTATGTAATCGGGACTAAGCGAAAGATAATGCAATGGGTGAAAGGTACAACTTTACTGTTGTTTTTTTTCTTTTCATGTCTTCCTAAACCAAAAATTTACAACATGAAAGACCTATATTTTCTTTCCAATAAAGCATGCACCCACTTCGATAGGTATCAATCTTTCCATACAACGATTTGCATGCAAAACGTTTTTTACAAAAATAGATACCAATTTTCTACAAACATAATCAACAGATCGGATGGAACCACATCTCAAATCAAACTATGAACATCGTTCATTATTTTTTCTGTACCACTGTTTGCAGATTTTATAGCAACCAACCTAAATGTCGTTGTTAGCTCTGGCATTAAACATCTATAAAAAATGGTCATTTTAACGATTCAAATAAGTAAAAAAAAGCTTTAGGATTTGATTTTGCCTCTACATCGAGTGAATAAGGCTGCATATACGGTCTTCTAGCATAAAAACCATTTCGATAATTAAATTCATCAAAATCAACAACAACATGAACATTTTCTTTCTTATCTTCAACAACCACCAACGTATTAATAGTCATTATATCTTCACCATGATGTATCCACACGTAATAATTATTCATAAAACTGTTTTAGTCAAACATCTATATAACTAGATAAGGAAGATGCTTTGTACTTTTACACTTCTTGCGAGGATAAAGAATTTCTATTATGTTTGTCTTATTGGAAGACGCCACTAGCATGAATTAAGTTGAACTTCTTAAAAATTAAAATGGAACCATTCATCTATGCTCTTCATTTTTGTACATCCAATCTCGTCGAACTTTCAAATGTTCCATCTTAAACTGCATAATTAACATAAGCTATAACTTATATCATATTTAATGAATACTTGAATATTATCATATGAAATTATAGTTATTTCATTGTTTTACAATTAGTGTACTATTTTATTTAGATGAATATAACTTTATATTCCTATACTTAGAAATGCAATGTTAGATGTATATATAGATGATACAATTCTTGTACTTCCAATATTCAAATTGTTATATTTATATGAACACAATATTATTTCAATTTATATCTAATAGAAATTAGTCCATTATTTATTAAATCGAACTTCCCAATAGAAATTATTACTCATGGGTCGTCCAGTCTATTTCCTATTACATACACAACGCTATTTTTAAGTTTCATAAATCGTTTAATGATTCAACGAATTTCAAGAGCATTTCCACTTATTTCTCGTACCGTACGTCAATGCGCATACATGAGAACAAAAAAACTCCCAAAATTTGGTTCTAGTTTGGGTTGAAATGATCTATGAAATGTAAAAACGTTATTGTATAACTTGTTCAATATTTGGACGAATCTGACAAATGTTGTATTAGATGAATGTCAATATTCATTTCACAATAAAAATGAAAATCAATGATCATCTACAATACCTATCAGATGGGGCAATTACGTTAATCTAAGCAAAAAGATTTGGTTATATTATTTTAAATGAATTACTCATCCCTAATCCATACGATCTATTCTATCTACGAGAATTCATGTTTCAATTTGGACTCACTAATCTACCAATAATCCACATCAGTTTGAAACTAATAACAGAAGGCACATAGGTAATCCACAAAATAAACCCTCGCCCCATTGGTGTCCGTGTGCTCAACATTTCTATTTCTTGTAATATGTATCCCCAAACCACTCTCCAACAACATAACATACATTTTCTAATCGGTCACAAATTCAGCTCAATTGGTTCAGAAAGCATTAATTATATTGGATGTTTGTTGAATAGACGTCTAAATTTTATATACTTATACAACAAACATCCGATTTTAAGCTCAATGAACGTTAGGAAACAGATGCTTGTTCAACAAACGTCTGAGGTTTAAACGTTTGTTCAACCAGCGTCTAATTTTAAATTCAATAAATGATATAAAAAAACATATTCTTGTTTAACAAACACCTAGACTTTAAATACTTGTTCAATAAACGTATCTCGCTCTTAGGTCAAGAAATGTTCAAAAGCAAGTCTTTTCTGTAGAAAAATTTGAGAGGTTACATTTTCTAACCCTTCAAAATATAATATTTGATCTTCAAACTGTTCGAGATGCTCTTATCTCAATTTTAGAAACTCAAATAAGTACATACCAAAGTTTCAAAAACTTTTTAAAACATTGAAACATGTCTTGGTGGCATTTCTTGGTGCCCACTAGCAGCGAGAATTAGTGGGCTGGAAATACCTATAAAAGTCCACCTATAAAGTATAGAACATCTTAGTAGATGCTGGAATGTACCATAAAAGCTATGGAAACATTAAGCGTTCAAAAGAAGAAAAATAAAATAAATAAATAGCCAGAATATAAACGAAGATACTAGTCGAAATCAAGATCGTCCTCACATTTTCTATTTGCATTCTATCCAGGTTTATTTGAAAATAATTCAACGCGCAATAGAAGGCATCAAATTTTGCTTCTCCCTCCACTCCAAATTGAAAAATTGACGAGCTTTGCTTCTTTCCTTTCCATAATACAAAACGGCAGATGATTTACGTGCTTTTTTTTTTCTTCACTCTGAATCGCTGTCCATGCTCTCCAGGCCCTTTAATCCAAGCCGTTGTTTCTGCAAAATTTGCACAGCTCAGTCATCGGTCACTTTCATATAGAAATGGACTACATTGTTATCTTAACATGTTCTTTGAGTTAAAAAAAAAAACTACAACAGAGTCATGTCCAGAGTTCAAGATAAGACATGCGTATACCTCTATTCTAGACAAAGGTGGATGGATGACCAATAACTTTAAAAGACAGCATCTAAAGCAACCAAACAAAAGTCATATGCTTCCTCCTTTTTAGATACAAGTCATGTAAATCTATTCTTTTCATTTATGACACCCTCCTCTTTAAAAAAAATAATAAGTAATAAATCAAAGAGTAATAAACTATATTCACCTTTTAAATGTAAATTAATGGTACTGTGGCTGTAGTGCGAAGCATTGAGACTTTAAAAGCTATGGTTTGACAAGAAAACCAAACATGCCCACAAAGTCCATAGTAGATGACAAACTAATTAATGAAGCAAATGCATAGGGACAACTGCTCCATCCAAGTGTAGGGTCATCTCCTCTTATTAATAAAGAAAATTTTAATACCTAGAGACTATTAATATTTATTACTTGCGCGCACCTTTTTTGCGCATTTCTTCTCTCTAACTTCATACCGTCCCCTCGTCAAATCTGAAAGCCACATCCCTGGATAACAATACTGCATAAAAAACAAACACTTACAACCATATTTCAACACAAAAATAGTACACAACTAATAAACCAAGTACAAAATTACCTGAATAGCCTTGTCAATATTCTTAGCTCTCTTCTTCGGCCTGTGGGGCAGCTTAGTGCCTTTAAGGGCAAAGAAGTCATCTTCCTTCTCCTTCCTTGAAAGTGTTACGTATATCCTTGGCCACTCCAGCTTAACTTTCTCCGCTGCCATGGAGCCGGATCCTGTGCCTGAGCTATCATGCTCTGGTTGTGCTTTTGGGTCCGGGTTCATGGATGTAGATGCAGGGGACCCGAACCCGTTAAGATGGTGGTTGTGCAGTGATGAAGATGATGGAGATCTCTTCTTTTCGAGGCGGGGGTTACCGTTGGGTTTGTCTTCTATGGTCCTGATCATAATGATAAAGGAGGATTGCTTTTGAGAAGAAATAAAAAGGGGAACAATAGTGAATTTGTGATTCTGCTTTGTGCTATACTCGCTGCTATTTATACTTCTTAGATAAAGCAAACAGATGAAATATCGACCTGAATAGATCTTTTTTTATCCTCAGATCTATTTTGCTTTGTAGAAACTGAAAACTACGTATTTCAAAAAGGTAATGGATTAATTGCATAAGTCAACTTGCCTTAATGCTATACAAAATTCTTTACTCATATGTATGAACTATGAAGTGCTTGCTAAATTAAACCATAAAATGTCTGAATATATTTAGTAAAAAACTATATAGACCATAAACTAAATTATACACAAGTGATGATAACGATTCTGCGTGACATACAATACAACATATAAAAGACATATCTATTATTTATTTACACAAAAAATGATGGATAAAATAAAAACTAGCATATACATATGTCAGAAATATCAATTTAGTAGCTGAGTGCATCTAAATAGCTACGATAGAAATTATCAAAAACAAAATAATGAAAAGCAAAATTTGAAAGCAGACCTCTTTCAACGGAAACTAAAATTTGATTTGAAAATCACAAGTGAGAAAGTCATAGCTAATTGGTATTACTAGATAACAAAAGCATCGGCCACATAAATAAATACAGTGTATGTGCTGGTTCCACGAGTAAGATGCATCTGTACTACAAAATATATATAATATTAATATACTAATTCGAAAAGCAACTCAATTTGATAAATTATAATATTTGCCTACCAATATTTTTTCATTACAAACATAAAGCTTGTCGGCGTTTTCTAGCCAGTGTTCCGTTAAATATGCACAGATTGACCAAGCTTTTTGGTCTACATATTCAAGAAATTATAAAGGATAACTTGGTTGAATCTACTATTACGTAAGTTCAACCAATCCTCTCACCCTGCAAATTCTTAATAATTTTTCATATATTCATGTTTTTGACGAACCATTAACAGTCTGATGAATCTATATTCAGATTTCAATTGAAACAAAAATTACGATATATCCACAAGGTATGTAATTGCTTCAGATTGTAATATACAATTTATTTATTCAAAAAAGGTATTTGGATGCAAAAGTAATTTTGTTATTAATATGTGAAACACTCAATAAACCAATAAGATTGACTCATTACACCGCAAATTTGAATTTGAACAAATTTTATAAAAAAAAATAAAATAAAAACCATCTGGTTTTACACAATCATCCTGAACCTTTGGACTTTTGCTGGTGAGGTCACATATCGTTTCAAACAAAGGTGCCATGAATTTAAAACGAAGCGTGCCCACTCAAACCAAAAAATACCAACTAAAACCAATAGAAATTAATTATTGATGTTTTATCAACCACCCACTAATTAAAAGCATAATTAAATTAAGAACGAAACATACTAATAGTTTCTCTTTACCTATCATGATTAATGGTCCCATTTGATTGCACACAAGCTTTCAAGTTCGTCGGCGGCGGCATCTCGGACGCAGCGACGGCGGCAATTTTTTCAGCTCCAACTATGGCCGCAGCTCGTTTTTGGATCTTCGTATTTCGTCTAGGATTGGAACACGAATCCTCAGTTGATGAAGTTCTAGAACATCTCGATCTCTTTTTGTGACCCCATTTAAGCAATAAATCGTGATTGTTGTTGATTGTTACTTGGGTTTGGGTTGCGGATCCGGATCCGATTTGTAACAGGTCAGCGTTGTATATTTGGTCAGAGTTCGGTTGTGGTAGAAAATCTGGGCTTAGTCTTTGGTACCTGTAGATTGCATAAAATTAAAAAGAGGGACGCAAAAAAGAAAAAGCAAAACTACTATATGAAGTGTGATAAACTATATTGACATTTCAAACAGTCACAGAGCTAAATCAAAACAAATAAAAAATCACAAAATGTTTAAAGTTCATGATAAAATGCAATCAAATTCAAGTTAAAGCTCACGAACTGACGGAGTGTCAATGATAAATGATTATATGCGAAGAAAGTGAATCCGCCAATACCTGATTTAAGTGCTAGAATGATGAGAGAAAAAATATCAAACAGAATTGATTTGTAACCCACGAAAATACGAATACTATTAGCAGTAGAAAAGAGCAATTGTAAAATAGAACACAATTACGTTTTATAAGTTTAAGAACGTTGGTTAATTATAACTGAAATCCAAATAAATGTCAAATCGAAGAAAAATCAATCGAAACTAATATAAAGAAAAACTATTGAAAATACGATATAAATCTACTATATGTATAAAACATAACCTTAGAATAACATAAACGGAAAAATGAAAACAAATAAGGATAAAGAAGAGATCTGGATGATTATATTACCTCATCATAGCCGAATGCACACACGAATCTCAAATCATTGGCCTCTTCAATCAATGAAAAGTTTGCATGGTCTATCGGGGAATGAGCGTTAAATGAACCACAGCTTGTTATTAATAACTAAAGCTAATTAATAAAATATGAGAACAAAATATGAAGATTAAGGATAATTTTTGTTTTGGCGTTTGAATGAAAAAAAGGGATAAGAGTTGGGTCAGAAAGCAGAGAAGAAGAAGATGAAGGAAATTGGGAGTTATTATACCGGTTTTATTGATTTCTAGAATTACAATAATACCCTGTGAGAAAAGGTATAACAATGTTTAAACTGCACGGCTAGAGGAATTTTGTACCTTCGTGTTATGTAGCAAGAAAGCAAAGGGGGATTTTTTTTTCCTCCCATAAATTTTTGAACTTGATTAATGACGAAAATACAAAATAATGTATGGTCATTTGTGAATTTCAAAAAGAGAATGTTTTGAAAGATGTTGAAGATTTTTACAGTGTTACATTATGTTTCACAAAAGAAAGAGTATTAGTAGTGTGTATCTCAATATATATATATATATATATACAAACTTTCATACTTTAAATATTGTTATAAATATTTTAAAAGCATAATTTTCATACTTTAAATATTGTCAATTTATACGTTTCACACGGTAATTTTGTAAATTAAAACATTTGTACTTTAAATATTGTTATAAATATAATTTTATACTTGAATGAAAATTTTACCATTTATGTGTGTATTGAAAATTTCATTTGTTAATATGATTTATTAGAAAAATTAATGAATACTAGTTTTGTTTTTAATTTTCAAACTCGATATCTAATTATTTTAGATATATGAATTTGAATGTAAAATAGTATAAGAAAATTGATGAGAGCATTGTAAATGATGTGAAAATCATAAATGTTGGTATTTGAATGTAAAATCATGGAAAGAAGTAATGGCATATTGTGAATAATTGCGAAAATGATAACTTAACAGATTTAAATGAAAATAAAAGAGAACAAAAGAGAGGGAAAAACTTTTTAGAATCAATGAAAAGGTTGGAAATTTCTTTGTCCTACTTCTATTTAATTGATTTTTTGTAGATGGAAATAAATTATAAATTAAAGATATTACTATTGTTTATTTATAAAATATTTATTTGTACTATTTTTAATTCAATTTTTTTACAGGGTTATATACTTTTTTGATAAAGTAAAATAAATTTTACATAATACGACCTAGGGCCTAAGCTCGTAAAAATTCGAACTAATACTTTACACTAATAATACAAGTTGGCAAAATTAGTTTAATTATGGAAACCCCTAGGGCTTCCGCTACTTTCCTTTTCTTGCGCCAACATTAAAATTAACTTTGTTGCTTCTTGACGGTACCCTCCAACTTGTTGAAAAGCTATTTCTGCTACAGCCGAGTAGAGAGTACACTTAATAAGACGTTATCAAGGGGACTGTGGATGAACTGAGCAGATGAACTCAGTTTATCCCATAATTCTAAGATTTCTTTCTCGATACATGTTTCTTTTTTTTCTATTTTACTTTTTTCATGAGAATTTTACACGGGTTGTTGACTGAATCACAAATTTTCCTTTTTTCTATGGATTTTTGGCTGAATAGTCTATTGTTTCTCTCACCCATATCAGCCATACTGCACAAGCTAGGCTTATTTTCGCAATTCTGATACTCCTGACTTTATTTGTAAATTAATGTTAAAAAATTTAGATTTCATTTGTGATGTTTGGGATGGTGTTGTGATAACCCTGATTTTTGTGAGTAATTTCATGATTTAATTTAGTTTATATTTGTTTAAAATTGCATTGAAAAGATAGAAATAGGAAACTAAATTGCAGATACATGGTTTAAAACATGTACATGTGCACAAGATAGTGTATACACATGCACACAGTCTGTGTAATAAAATTAAGCAGAAATCAATATATAAATTAGAAATAACTAATTTAGAAATACATATGCATGAAGATAGGATTTTATCTTTAAATAAATCTGGCACAAAGAAAACAAAGCTAGGCAGAAATAAACATGTAATTATTTAAAGAAAGAAAGGAAAGACTTAGGCAAAATAGGCATACATAAACATTTGCTGGAAGAAAACAGGAATTGCATGGAAATGGCATGAATACACTTTATCCATTTCCAATAATTTCTTTAATTTAGGAAATAAGAAGTCATGCATATAACATGACCCGGGGAAAGATTAAAAGAATGAGGCTTATTTCTGAAAATAAAGACAAGGACCGCATACCCTCTTATTTTCTTGAATCAAATAAGAGGCAGACTATGTTTTGTATGGGGTAGAACTGACATTGGGTAATTCCATAAACCCTAGTAACAGCCAGGATTTATATAAAGAGGCTTAGTGTAGTGAGATCATACCCATTTGTTCTTCATAACCTAGAAAAAAAATATAAGCCAGAGAAAGTAAGGAGCACCGGCCATTAGAGTTAGAGGAAGGCAGAGGATCAAAAGAAAAGAAAGACTTAGGAAAAAGGGAATTAAGGTGAGTAACCTCTCTGAAAACTTTGGCATTAAGTCCTGAATATTGAGGCAGCCTATTTGAATTAATAATTCACTTTTGCAAGTTATGTTCATTTTATGATTTGATGACTTTGGTTTGTTAATGATCTATTCAAGTGTAAAACCCTTTATAGTGATTTACCCAAAAAGTCATGGATTTCATGTTTAAATTGTTTATCTATGCTGTGAATTAACTTTGAGATGGAGTGATTTCTTTTTATGGGTTTTTCTTCATAAAGTTATTTATAAAATCTCAGGATTCATGTGGTAGATATATGGTCTGAAAATGAAAAGAAATATGGGGCTGCAACATTGTGTTGTTGCTTATGTCTCATATTAACTGAAACAAAGGAAAATGTAGAAGTGCAATGTTATACATGTGCTGAGCTTCTATGTTTTATGAACTACTCAAATCAAAATATACTTATGGTTTAGCCAGATCTTCAAGATTAAGAAGAATCTGATTGAACCAGAGGTAAGAGAAGATAACTAGTAAACTATTTATGACCATATGTTTATAACTTGATCCATTGAAACCCATAGGCAAAATAATATGCTAAGAAATCACATATGTTTTCATGATAAAATGTTTGCTTCTGAGAATATGACTTACCAATCTCTGGATGAATACATGTTGGTTGAATTGTTTATTTTTCTTTGATTGAAATGTGAGATGCAGAGGGGATTAGCACAATGTATGAAAAAGGAAATAACACTTAGTAATTTAACTAATGACTTTGGATCTTAGGGCTACAAAATATAGCTTGGCAAGGTGAACATTGCAAGCTCACACATGGTATGTTTATACCCAGGGGCCTGAGTGTGCTGGGTTAACACAGAGATGTCCCAGGCAGTGTGTGTTTTAAAAAGAGAAAGTAGCTAAAGACCATATGATATTGCTAGTGAAATATAGAAATAGGTTCAGGAGAGGCTTGGGCAAAATCCCTGATGGCCAGTAAATTTGTAAAGGGGGCTTGATGACTGAATTGATGATTGCATTAGTTGGTTTATGATGTTTTATTGGTGAACCTTATGATTGTTTTCTCTGAACTAAATCACTGTGATCATATATAATTTGTTTAGCACTGATATGAATGCACATGCCCAACAAAAACATGTACAAGGATGATATTGAGTTCCTTAATTCATTCAAAGTATTTGAATATAAATAAAAGTTATATAAAATCATGTTTTCAGGTAGATTACTCATACCAGACATTAGTCTGACCCTTTTGTGTTTATGCACCATTGGGTGTCTCATAATTGTGTGAGGTAGTTCATGGTGATTATGCAGGCAAATAGGAATTTCATTGATCAAGCTTTGGATGAGTTAACTGCATAGAGAATTGGATGCAATATTTACAGATTTGCTGAAGTTAAAAATAGATGTTTATGCCAAATTTATGTTAGGCTATATTGTTTAAGTTGCTTAGAAAAACCAATGTATTGTTATTTGCTGTTTTGTAAGTATTGGATTTAAATGGGTGTTTCAGCTGAAACTTGTAAGTTTTATTTTGAAAATGTTTCACTAAGTAATGAAGTTTTATAAGCTTTCTGATTAATTAATTTATGATGATAGGAAACCTGAGATTGTAAGGATTTATAAACTAAATGAATAACTAGGTACTTGGCATGAGAAATTCATGTTAAAATTAAAAGAAATATGGCAGAAAGGTTTTGAGCATGCCTTGAAAAGATAGAACAAAATAACATGTATTTTGTTGAGAAATAGTTCAAATTGAATATGGCTAACATAACCATTTTCTTGAGCCTGGGTTAAGCCAGCACTAAAGAGTTTTTAAACTAAACTTTCAGTTATGATGTTACATCCCAAATATAAGGTAGACTAAGACCTTTTTACTAGTAAGAAGAGAAAGAAGTTAGGCACATGCAAGAGCACAAACACATATGCACAGGAACATGCACACACACATGCACAAGCAAGAGCCCAGTTTATACAGTAATAAAATTATGGAAATTTATGTAAAATGATAAGTCTTGAGACATAAAATCAATAGTTATGCATTAACCCAAGTGTACTTTGAAAATCTAGTTTTTAGAAACACTATTGCTATGTAGAGAGTATTTCCTTTAAGTAATACTCAAACAGATTTCTACTTTCAAATTTTTGTACTCTGATTCAAGTAGAAAATGACTTATATATCCTCCTATATATAAGTTTAAGATAATTTAAGCAAACCAATATTCTTATCGGCATAATGATCCTGGATAGAAGAAAGTTGGAATTAAATATTTTCTTGATTAAATGGCCACTGTTTAAGAATTTTTTTTAAGTGGGTCATTTCAGGTGTTGACCGAGATTATTAGGAATTTGAATTCCAGTCTCATCCATTTCCATACATGATTGCTGAAATCACAAGCAAAAAATAGAATTTTTAAGGTTCCTACCTCTTTGTTACACATTAAACATTTATTACTTAATGGTATCCCTTGACTGTAATTATTTTGTAATTGCTTCGAACAAGCATAATATCATTTTTATATTGGCTTTACATTTCCATACTGAATTTGTAGCAATTCACGTTGTTTACTTGGATTATGATTTTGTTCAGATTTCTTTGAAAATAAAAATGTCATTATTTTTTATATTGCAGTACCATAACTCGTTAGATTTGCTGTTAGAATTTCAGATCTGAAAAATATCTTTACCGATCTTCTTATTTGTTCTTGTTATTACGAGATTCCAACTGAAGACCACTCTAATCGAAACCCGACGAGCACAGCGGAAGACGAGATCGTGATAAGAAGTGTAAAAACAACCAATCAATAATACAATTCCAATCTCATCCAATCCAATGACAATCACAATCCAAAACAAGCAATTCAGAAATCAAGGCAATAACGGAAAAATAAATCATACAGCGATTTATAGTGGTTCCACTAACGTTGTGTTAGTGTACATCCACTTTAAGAGAGAGCTTTATTAATATTGATGAGAAGAGTACAAGAGATTGAATACAATGATCAAAATTATAGTTAGAAATTGATTTGTGTGGAGAAGAGAATTGAAGAAAATTAGGTTTTGATTAAACCCTAATTAGTGGAGGCTAATCTCTTGCAGTCGTTTTTGTGTGTATATCTTTCGATCTGGATCATGAAGCTAGCTTATATAGAAGAAGAGAAACCCTAGGCAATGTTCCAAAATTGCCCCTGCAGATGTCACAAATCTTCACGCCAAGTCCTCAACGAAAAAAACAGTCGGAAGTCGCCTCAGACATCTGACCAACATGGTCAGACGTCTGACTTAAGCCACTGGAAAAAGTTTGCTTCAGCTCAGACGTCTGACCATTTGGTCAGACGTCTGGTAAATATCTCTGAAACCAACATTGCACAGACTCAGACATCTGACCCTTTTGGTCAGACGTCTGAGCTCATTCACTGGAAAACGGTTCTTCCCAGAATCACACGTCTGACCCTTCTGGTCAGACGTCTGAGCTTATTCTCTCAGACGTCTGAGCTTATTCTCTGGAACAACAATGCAATTCCAGAAGGGCCAGACGTCTAGCCATTTTCTTTAGACGTCTGACCCTGCCCAAACCAGCCTACTCCACCTTCTTTCTTATAACTTCCATTTTCGAACTCCGATTTGCGAACCGTTTTCTCCATTGCGAAGCTACTTCCGACCTCTACAAATCCCCATATAGTGTTGCCAAAATTTAACACTCCACCTCGACACTATATCCATCTTCAACTCTAATGGTACCATACCATCAACAATAATCGATAGCACCAACTATCACTTCTTCCACCTTCAACCAAACATGAATGCTTTCCCAATGAGCTCCGGCAAAGCCACCGCCCATTGCACTCCACCAACGAGCTCAGGCAAAGCCCCACCCGCTAATGAAATGTTGAAAACATCCAAAACCTAAGCTATCTCTCCAAAGACTAGCACTAACCAAGAAGATAGAACCTCAATCTCTCACCGATACTCTTTCTCATCTACCCATTGGCACCTAGCACTTCTCCAAGCGAATCAAGTTCGAGAAATGCTCGAACTTCCCAATAGGCAAAGCCTTAGTGAACATGTCCTCCGCGTTATCCTTTGTGTGCACTTTCCGAAGATATACTTGCTTATCCTCATCCGTGGCTACTAGAAATGACTCTCTCACCTCAATATGCTTGGTCCGTGAGCTAAACGCCAAATTCTCTGCCAAGTGAATAGCACTCTGGCTATCACATCGAACATCAATACTATCATGCTCGAAACTCAAGTCACACAACAATCGCTTCAAATAGAGTGCCTCTTTTGCCGCCTCCACTGCGGCTATCAACTCCGCCTCCGTAGTGGATAAAGCAACTACGGTCTGCAATCTAGATCTCCAACTTATGGCTGTACCCCCAAGTGTGAAGACATATCCGGAAGTTGATTTTCTACGATCCCTATCGCCGGCGTAGTCTGAATCACAATAACCAACCAACTTGCAATCCATCACCTTACTACTGCCAAAAACAAGACCAGGAGATGATGTGCCTCTTAGGTATCTCAATATAAGCTTCACAGCTTCCCAATGTGATTTCCCAGGATTAGCCATGTATCGACTAACCATCCCGACGACATTTGCAATATCGGGCCTTGTACACACCATAGCATACATTAGACTTCCAACCGCACTAGCATATGGCACCTTTGCCATATAAGCCTTGTCTTCCTCCAAGATAGGTGATCCTTTACTCGAAAGCTTCATATGCAAAGGTAAAGGTGTATTTGACGTCTTTGCATTCTCCATGCTAAACCGGCAAAGCACTTTCTCAATGTATTCCTTTTGAGTTAGTTTCAACTCAAAATGCTTTTGATCCCTTACAATTTCCATGCCCAATATCCTTCTTGCTTCTCCAAGATCCTTCATTTCAAACTCCGATTTCAAACTCATTTTTAGCTTGTTGATTTCATTCTTATCCTTAGAAGCAATGAGCATGTCGTCCACATACAAGAGTAAATACACCCAACAATCATTTCTCAACTTCTTGAAATAAACACAATCATCCTTGATGCTTCTATCAAAACCGTTTTCAAGCATAAAATGATCAAACCTCTTGTACCATTGTCTAGATGATTGCTTTAATCCAAATAGTGATTTTTTCAACTTGCAAACCAAATTTGACTTACCATCCACAACAAAACCTTCCGGTTGCTCCATGTAGATGTCTTCATCCAAGTCACCATGTAAGAAGGCGGTTTTCACATCAAGTTGCTTCAACTCCAAGTCTTGAATAACAACTATAGCAAGTAATATCCGGATAGAAGTATGACGCACAACTGGTGCGAATATCTCATCGTACTCCTTTCCCTTCCTTTGTGCAAACCCCTTAGCCACTAGCCTAGCTTTGTATCTTCCATCGTCCTTTACCTTGTATATCCATTTGCACCCAATAACACGGTTTCCATTAGGAAGTGGAACCAAATCCCAAGTTTGATTCTTCAACAATGATTGCATCTCTTCCTCCATGGCACAAATCCATTTCGAGCTACCACTCGACTTCATGACGTCATCAAGGTCCATCGGCTCATCTTGGACTACATGAAGGGCATGGTCCAAATTATCATAAAAACTAAGATAGTTCCAATCACCATATCTTTCGGGTGGTCTTATAGTACGACGACCAACCCGTGTAGCAATACCATCACCCAAACTCCCTTCAGCTCCACCTTGAACCGAGTCTTCTCTAGAATCATGCACATCACCAACACTACTAGAGGTACCCTGTGGACTATGTGATGTAACATCACCCACTACTTTCTTGCAAGCATCTCCAACTACTCTACTCTCTCTACTCCTTGGACAAAATGTGGAAATAATTTCCTTCTCCTTTGATTCACCATGAACTAAATCTGGAACATCCGATGAGCTTCCTTTCTCCTTGAACATCGCCGACTCATCAAAAGCAACATGACGAGAATTTACTACCTTCTTCGTTTCCGGATTCCAAATCCGATAGCCTTTTACTCCATCCGTATAGCCTAGCAAAATCCCCTTGAAAGCTCTAGGTTCAAGCTTATCATTTCTCGGATCATGCACATAAACCGGACTTCCAAAGACACGAAGATAACTCAAGTCAATGGTCTTTCCCTTCCACACTTCCTCCGGAATTTTGTTACCAATAGCTGAGCACGAAATTCGATTAATAATATGCACTGCGGTTGACAAAACTTCAGCCCAAAATCCCTTCGCCAAACCCGATGTCAATCTCAAGCATAGAGCTTTCTCAAGTAGAGTACGATTCATCCTCTCCGCAACACCATTTGACTGTGGATCTCCAGGTGTAGTAAAATGCATCCGAATACCATGATGCTTGCAAAACTCCAAAAATTCTCCGGAAACATACTCTCCGCCATTGTCAGACCTTAGAACCTTCAAAGACTTTCCACTCTCATTTTCAACAAGAGCTTTCCATGCTTTGAACTTTGCAAATGCCTCCGACTTGGCCTTCATTACATACACCCAAACTTTCCGAGAAAAGTCATCTATAAAGGAAATATAATAGCGAGCTCCACCTAAAGAAGCTACAGGTGCCGGTCCCTAAACATCCGTGTGAACATACTCAAGAACTCTTCTTGAATCATGCTTTCCCTCACCGAATGAAACTTTTGTTTGCTTCCCCATGACACATTCTTCGCAAAACTCTAACTTGTTGAAACTTTCTCCATCGATCATCTTACTCTTCCGAAGAATGTCCAAACTCCTCTCCGAGACATGACCTAACCTCAAATGCCACAACCTAGTCGCATCCAAGCCAGGAGAACTATCAACTCCTATACAAGTTTTACCTTCTACAGTCACTCCTTGAAGCAAATAGATACCATGAGTCCTATCACCCTTCATCACCACAAGTGCTCCCTTCGAAACCCGCAAGCTATCACTTACAATAGTGATCTTACAACCTAAAGAATCCAGCTGCCCCAAAAAGATAAGAGACTTCCGAAGTCCCAGAACATAGCGTACATTAGTGAGAGTATGAACCACTCCGTCAAACATCCGAATTTGCACGGAACCAATGCCTTTCGACTTGCAAATAGCACCATTTCCCATAATAATTGAATTTCCTTCTTTGTCGATGTAAGAAGAAAAATAATAGACTTTTGGTGAAGGACGAGGAGATAAAAAATAGATGGAGAGATTATTTCAATAAACTATTTAATGAAGAAGGTGATAGCACTACGATCGAGATAGACGACTCTTCTGATGACACTTGCAGACATTTTTTTCGGAGAATTCAAGAATCCGAGGTAAAGGAGGCACTAAAACGGATGAAAGTAGGCAAGGCATTGGGGCCTGATGACATCCCCATTGAGGTGTGGAGATGCCTTGGAGATGCAGGGATAGCATGGCTAACTAAGTTGTTCAATAATATTTTCAAATCAAACAAGATGCCAGATGAGTGGAGGAAAAGCATACTAGTTCCAATTTTTAAGAATAAAGGAGATATCCAAAGTTGCACAAACTACAAAGGAATTAAGCTTATGAGTCATACAATGAAGCTTTGGGAGTGAGTCATTGAGCATAGACTAAGAAGAATGACAAGTGTTTCAAAAAACCAATTTGGCTTCATGCTTGGGAGGTCGACCACAGAGGAAATTTTTTTGATAAGACAACTTATGGAGAGGTTTAGGGAGCGAAAGAAGGATCTACACATGGTATTTATCGATTTGGAGAAAGCTTATGACAAGGTACCGTGAAAGGTGATGTGGTGGGCTTTGGAAAAGAAGAGAGTCCCAACAAAGTACATTACACTTATCAAGGATATGTACGATGAAGTTGTGACTAGTGTCAGAGCATGCGATGGTGAAACCGGTGACTTTCCCATTAACATAGGATTACACCAAGGGTCAGCTTTGAGCCCCTACATTTTTGCTCTAGTGATGGATGAGGTTACGAAGGGTATACAAGGTGAGATTCCTTGATGTATGCTATTTGCTGATGATGTTGTGCATATTGATGAAAGTAGGATTGGGGTCGATAGACAACTGGAGCTGTGGAGACAGACTTTAGAATCAAAGGGTTTTAGGCTTAGCAGAACTAAAACAGGGTATATGAAGTGCGGGTTCAGCGGTGTCAGGTCGGAAGATGGAGATGTCACTCTGGTTGGACAAATAGTTTCCAAGAAGGAATCATTTCGATATCTAGGATCAATGTTTCAGTATAATGGTGAGATTGATGAAGATGTTAGTTTTAGAATTCGAGCGGGATGGGTGAAATGACAACAAGTGTTTGGGATTCTTTGTGACAGGAAGGTCCCACAAAAGCTTAAAGGATACAAAACGGCAATCAGGACTGTGATGTTGTATGGTGTAGAATGTTGGCCTACTAAAAGCCAACACGTCCAAAAGATAAGCGTAGCAGAGATGCGTATGCTACGATGGAGCTGCGGTCATACAAGAAGAGACCGAATTAGAAATGATGATATACGTGATAAACTTGGAGTAGCACCAATTGAGGAGAAGCTAATTCAACATCGCTTAAGATGGTTTGGACATCTTCAACGAAGGCCGCCCGAGGCATCTGTGCGTGTTGGAATTATAGGCCCTGTTGAATGCTCAAAGAGAGGTAGAGGTCGACCAAGGTTGACATGGGAGGAAGTAGTAAAAAGGGATTTGAAGGATTGGGGTATATCCGAAGAGCTGGTGACAGATCGGAGCGAGTAGAAGTTAGCGATTCACGTACCAGAACCATGAGCGTTGAGTTTTATAAGTTTTAGATTATAGGACTAGGAAACATGAGCATAAGATGTAGGTTTGGTCTTTGACCAATATTACTATTAGTATCATTATCGCAATTAGTATTACTATTATCATTCCTCTTATATATATATACATATATATTTTTATTTTATTTTACTTTACTTAAGTATTATTATTAATTTACTTATTTGACTTTATTTATTATTGTTATTGCTATTGTTATTATTATAACTTTTAAATTGATTTTTTCATTTAGTTTTGGGTTCCATCTCTAGCCGACCCCAACTTGTTTGGGAAAAATGGCTTAGTTGTTGTTGTTGTTGTCGATGTAAGAAGAAAAACAATTCCTATTTGGCGTCATATGATAAGACGCCCCCGAATCGAGCACCCAATTGCTACCCAAAACATCCGATGCTACCGCCGACAAAACATCTACATCTCCCTCACCAACTCCACTCTCCACCGCTACAGATGAAGATGCTACTTCCTTCTTTGTCTTCTCCTTGTTCGGAGACTTATTCTTCCAATGACCGGGCTTCTTGCAAATATAGCAATTGCCTTTTCTTTCCTTCGACTTTCCTCTCCAACCGGGATTCCTTGATTTAGAACGCCCCTGGTTCTCCTTCTTCACATACCTCTCCTTCTCCATAAACAAACCATGACCACTACTAGCACCACTACCTCCATCACCTAACTCCTTCATTTTATCCTGCAACTTCTCGCTAAGAAGACCCATCTTGACATCATCAAGAGTCAATGTATCTCGGCTATAGATCAAACTATTTGAGAAACCTGTATAGCGATCTGGCAATGAACACAACAATATCATCGCCTTTTGCTCTTTCTCAATCTTCAAATCTACCGCCTTCATCTTCATTAGCAAATCATCAAAAATATTCAAATGCGCCTTTAGCGAAGTACCTTCATTCATCTTATAGGTGAAGAACATTCGCAATAAGATCAAACGATTTGTCAGTGACTTCTTCATATATAACTCCTCCAACTTGTCCCAAATACCCTTAGCGGTTGTCTCACCACTAATTTCAGAGATAACATTCTCTCCCATAGCAAGTTGAAGTGTAGTGAATTCCCACTCTTCCATCTCCTCTCTCTCAACATCCGAGATGTCCGCTGGCAACAAATGTGTGTCAAACACTACCCGATGCACCTGATTCCTCCTTAGAACCGCTTTCATCTTCCATTGCCATTTTTCAAAATCATTATCGCCATTCCACTTGTCTATTACCAATTGTGATCCCGAAGCTGCATACGAACCACGTACATAAGGCGCTACACCACTTGGATTACCCATTGAGGAACTACTTGAGGCATTATCTGATTCTAGCATTTCTACAACCACCTACCAACACCAATGCTCCGATACCAAATGTTATTACGAGATTCCAACTGAAGACCACTCTAATCGAAACTCGACGAGCACAGCGGAAGACGGGATCGTGATAAGAAGTGTAAAAACAACCAATCAATAATACAATTCCAATCTCAACCAATCCAATGACAATCACAATCCAAAACAAGCAATTCAGAAATCAAGGCAATAACGGAAAAATAAATCACACAGCGATTTATAGTGGTTCCACTAACGTTGTGTTAGTGTACATCCACTTTAAGAGAGAGCTTTATTAATATTGATGAGAAGAGTACAAGAGATTGAATACAATGATCAAAATTCTAGTTAGAAATTGATTTGTGTGGACAAGAGAATTGAAGAAAATTAGGTTTTGATTAAACCCTAATTAGTGGAGGCTAATCTCTTGCAGTCGTTTTTGTGTGTATATCTTTCGATCTGGATCCTGAAGCTAGCTTATATAGAAGAAGAGAAACCCTAGGCAATGTTCCAAAATTGCCCCCGCAGATGTCACAAATCTTCACGCCAAGTCCTCAGTGAAAAAAACAGTCGGAAGTCGCCTCAGACGTCTGACCAACATGGTCAGACGTCTGACTTAAGCCACTGGAAAAAGTTTGCTTCAGCTCAGACGTCTGACCATTTGGTCAGACGTCTGGTAAATATCTCTGAAACCAACATTGCACAGACTCAGACGTCTGACCCTTTTGGTTAGACGTCTGAGCTCATTCACTGGAAAACGGTTCTTCCCAGAGTCAGATGTCTGACCCTTCTGGTCAGACGTCTGAGCTTATTCTCTAGAACAACGATGCAATTTCCAGAAGGGCCAGACGTTTGGCCGTTTTCCTCAAACGTCTGACCCTGTCACTACAAGACACACAGTGTATTCCAACGGAGCCTTCCAACGGCCTCCAATGTCCTTCACCAACGGCTTCCAATGTCTTCCAACGTCCAGTGTTTTCTCGTATAATTTATTAGTTAAAAACTGAAGGACGTTGGTAGACGTTGGAAGCAGCCGTTGGCAGCCGTTGAAGGACGTTGCAAAACCGCCAGCAAAACACAAAACCTGCTTCTTCTTCCCCCATTCGGCTAAACCCCTATTTTCCCCCAAAATTCCCAATTTTCCTCCAATTCCGCCCCCCCCCCCAAGCTGCTCCGACGATCAACGGCCCCTCCAACGACTCCAAGCCTCCCTCTCGTCCTCTCTAACTCCCTAATCTCTCAAGAAAAGGTATAAACCCTAATCCCTATATTTAATTAAATTTGTTAAATTAGTGTATTAAATGTTTGTATTGCCTTATTGTATGTATAATCTAGTTTATTGAGGCATAATTTATGTTATTAACTTATGTATTGCAAGATTATATATATTTAAGTTTGTGTTAACAATAGAATAATGTGCATACAATTAGTTTTAGGTTTGTTTGGAAACGTTAGTTGTTAGTGAGCATACAATTAGTTTATGTATTTTAGAAAATTTAAAAATGATATTTTATATTCATGAAACCCTTAGAGTGTCTTTCGGCCCCGTCTGATAAGTATTGTATATGATCGTTATGTGGATATTCGTTTTTTAACAGAAAGGACATCTATATTCACCGTATAAAATATTTGTTGGATTTGTTCCTGTATTGGACAAGTTACGAACACAATAACGTAATTAAATCTTGTAAAACATTTCATTTGAAATAGTTCATAGAATTTCGACAGCACTTCCTTTATGTTCCCTGTGTACACGCAAATGTGTACTGTTCAGGGAACTAAAGCGAAGTGCTGCCGAAATTTTGTTGAATCGTTAAAATTGAAATGATTTACGCAATTTAATTACGTTATTGTATTTGTAATGGGAGGTAGGATGACCCATCGACAAAGTGTCAATTCACCAATAATATTGTTTTAATAAAATGTCAATTTTTAAAATTTATATCGTACTTTTTAATTATATACGTAGGTAAATGGACAATTATTTTACTGATCGAAGCTGGATGTACAAAAAAAGAAGGATCGAAAATGGAGGCTCAATAAGTGAACAGTTTAATAACAGTGTTCGCATATTTATTGATTTCGCTTTGAGTAATAACAGAAACAACGAAGAAATCCGTTGTCCGTGTACTAAATGAAAAATGTTAAAGCATTTGATACCAGAAATGGTTAGAGTTCATTTGCGTCAATACAGTTTCGTGCCGAACTATTTGGTTTGGGATCGTCATGGAGAACCGTTAGCATCTACTCATGTACAAGCTGAGGAGGCAGTGTGTACTGAAATTGATACGACGAATCTCGTAGAACATATGGTTGAAGATGCTGCACGGTCAATGTTTCATGTTCCTCAATTAATTGATGACGATGGTAATGCTGAAGAAGAACCAAATATTGGGGCAAAAAAAATATATGATTTATTAGATGCCGCAAAGAAACCCCTTTGGGAAGGCTGCACAAGCGGAACCCAATTATCAGTAACTGCTGAATACATTGCGATGAAATCTAAATACAACTTCACAAAAGCTGGATTTACAGCTGTTGTACAAGCTGCGAAATGGCATATGCCTCCCAATAATTTAATGTGCGAAAATCATTATGAAGTAAAAAAAATGATGTCAGCTTTTGGTTTACCGTATCATAAAATAGATACATGTCTAAACGGTTGCATGTTGTTTTGGAAAGAAGATATCAACCTTGGAAATTGTAAAATATGTAATTAAGAAAGGTACAAATCAAGAAAGAAAAAAGGAAAGGAAGTCTCGTATAAACATATGCATTATTTACCAATTACTCCTAGACTTCAAAGGTTATATGCATCTTCTGTAACCGCGCAACATATGAGATGGCATAGTGTTAGAACACGGGAAGAAGGTACGTTAACACACCCAGCTGATGGGGAAGCATGGAAGCATTTTGACCACAAATATCCCGATCTTGCATCCGAGAGTCGTAATGTTCGACTTGGTTTATGTACGGATGGATTTTTACCATTTTCTCAGTTTGGTTCTAAATATTTGTCATGGCCTATAATTGTCACACCTTATAATTTACCTCCATGGATGTGTATGAAAACTCCATATATGTTTCTCATAGTTGTCGTCCCTGGTCCTAATGATCCGACACAAGGAATCGATGTTTATTTACAACCTTTGATTGAAGAATTAAAAACACTGTGGTACGAAGGAGTAGAAACATACGATATTTCCAAAAAAAAAACTTTCGCATGTATGCTTCTTTGATGTGGACAATCAGCGATTTTCCTGCTTATGCAATGCTTTCAGGTTGGAGTACGGCTGGTCGTCTAGCTTGTCCGTACTGCATGGAAGGTACACGAGCATTTTCTTTACCTCATGGAAAGAAAATTTCATGGTTTGACTGTCATCGATGTTTTCTTCATATTAATCATCCTTTTAGAAGAGATAAGAAAAACTTTACAGCTAATAGACATGAAACTTTGAGACCATCTACGGTTTGGTCAAGCGAATATATTTATGAACTTGTAAAGGATTATCCAAAGATACATGAAACCGGAGAACAAATTGAAATTCAAGGTAAATCATTGATTCATAACTGGTGCAAACAAAGAATATTTTGAGAGTTGCCTTATTGGAAAAATCTCCTTATTCATCATAATATTGACGTGATGCATAATGAGAAAAATGTGTTTGATAATGTTTTTAATACAATTTTGAATGTCAAGGGGAAGACGAATGATGATTTGAAATCAAGACGTGATATCGAAGTAATATGTAATCGTCCTGAGCTTCATATAAAGCCAAATGACACAAAAAAGCCAAAAGCTTGCTATCAGCTAGACAATAATCAAGTTAAAGTACTTTAAAATGGGTGGAAGGACTAAGATTCCTGGATGGTATATCTTCTAATATTCGTAGATGTGTCGACTATAAGAACAATAAACTTAGCGGGATGAAAAGTCATGATTGTCATGTTATGATGGAAAATTTATTACCCGTCGCTTTTAAAGAACTGTTGCTCGTAAAAGTTTGGACTGTTGTAACAGAACTTACTCTTTTTTATAAAGAGATTTGTTCTACTACATTAAAAGTTGATCGTCTACGTAAACTTGAGGAAGAAATCCCGATATTGCTCTGCAAAATGGAAAAAGTATTTCCTCCAGGTTTATTCAATGTTATGGAACATTTACCTATTCATCTTCCATTAGAAGCACGTCTTTGAGGGCCTGTGCAATATGGATGGATGTATCCATTTGAAAGGTATTTAAATCATCTAAAAAAAAGTGAGACAGAAAGCTCGAGTTGAAGGTTCAATTTGCATATCATACATCGAAGAAGAAGCTTCGTTTTTTTTCTCTCATTATTTTAGTGACCATGTGAACATATCATTTGAAAGTGCTACGCGTAAAAATGAAGGCATTGATCAAGATGATTGTCAAACGACCTTATCAATTTTAAAAAACAAGGTCGGCCTGTTGGTGCTTGTGTGGAAGTATGGTTGGATGATAGAGATTATCATGTTGCACACACATATGTTCTTCTCAACTGTGCTGAAGTTGCACCGTTTGTTAGGTAATTTACTTATATATGTATATATATATATATATCATCATCAACACGTGTGTATACACAAATATATGCACACACGTGTATCTTAATCATAATGCAACATTTGTTATTATATTGCAGTATTTACGAATCACAACATCCTAACGGCAATATCGGCAAAGAATTCGCTTCTTGGTTTTCTAAGTACGTTTTTGATACAACAAATTGTGTTGTAGACGAAGGATTGAAACATTTAGCTATGGGACCAAAAAAGATAGTGAAGACCTATCCAATATTCTTTGTCAATGGATATAAATTTAATACCAAAGAATACGGTGCCGAAAAATTAACTAACAATACTGGTGTATTTGTTAAAGGTAGTGATGATCCAAATGATCATATACATGATTGTTATGGCATGCTAACCCAGGTTTTGCAATTGACGTATTTCACACGACCCGCGGAAGAAGTATTTTTGTTTAAATGCAACTGGTTCAACAACGTTCCAGGTTCTGGAATCAACGTGCACCCAAAATATGATCTTATAGAAATAAAACATACTTCGCGTTATTATAAATACGATCCTTTTGTACTTGCTAAACAAGCTCTTCAAGTTTATTATGCTTCTTACCCATCTCTAAAAAGAGATAAAATAGATTGGTCGGCTGTTTTTAAAACAAAGGCAAGGTTTACATTTGATGGACGGAATATTCCCGAAGAACAAGCTTACCAAGCAGATATCGAGGAAAATAGAGGAATAATAATAACCGACGATCAAACAGATTTTGGACCTCTAAACGATGAATCAAATGCATTAATTGAAGCATTTGAGAGTACAGAGGAACAAAATATAGAGTGTGAAACCGAGTCTGAATCCGAAAATGATGAGGACTGATCAACTATCTACATTTTGAGAAGGTAAATTTATATTTTTTTAATTAAACATTATCCTGTTTTCATTAAAAATGAAATGGTATGCTAATATATGATATGTATCACATCTCGTTTTTACGTTACGCCATACTGTATGTTTTACATATAGTCATTTTATTTTCTGTTATAATGTTTGTTTGTAACATGTATTATATAGGTATGTCGTCACGTAGACGTACCGGTGGACATTCTGGGTCTCCCCCTTCCTCACAGAGAGGGCACGCTCGCCCGGACGGTGGTGATGGCGGTGGTCCATCACAGGAGCTATGGCATCCTGTGGTGTGGCTAAAGCCAAAAGCAGATCAAAGGTAAGTATTAAATTTCAAAATTAAATTTCATTTTCATACAATCTATTCTGAAAATATATAGTAATCATGAAATATTAAAAAAAAT
The DNA here is from genome assembly GCA_030737815.1 of Allium fistulosum. Lineage (NCBI taxonomy): Eukaryota > Viridiplantae > Streptophyta > Magnoliopsida > Asparagales > Amaryllidaceae > Allium > Allium fistulosum. Next base: position 855,783,720 of record CM060908.1, on the reverse strand, counting down.
TCTCTGTTTAAACACAGTGGTTTCTCTTTGGAGCCGACTCAAGTAGTTCTATCTATATCTCGACGGGCGTACATGAGTCGTATAACCGAATGTTGGCCTAAGTGGACATTGATTCCAGATAATGTTAAAGAGACTATTTGGCAGGATTTTTTGGTATGTCACTTTAATATATTAGGAACATGTTATATCAATTCATGTTTACATTATATATAAAAGCTGTATAACTCTTATTTTGTCAAACGTGCAGGCGGAAGTGGATCTTCAGGACGCTGATATTTCAGTCGTATATCGCCACTGGTGCAACAAAGTTGCAAAGAACTACCGGGAAACAGTAAACAGCTTAAAAACAGCGGGAAAGAAGCCTCAGTGGATGAGCGCAGCTGTGTGGGATGATTTTGTGACATGGTGGGGAAACGAGGAGTTTCAAGTAAATTTATCATATGTTTAATTTAAATTCTTCTACGCAAATACTAACTAGAAATGTTAAACAAATTTTGTTTTTAAATTAAATTTACAGAGGCAGTCGGAGAGGAACTCAGCCAATAGGAGCAAGAACCCTGTCACACATCGTGGTGGTTCTAAGTCATTTCAGCATCACCGAGAGGACTTGGTATATATATTTATTAATTACGATAATAATTTAAAGATTTTAAGTTCTAAGTTGAAGATAATGTAAACATATATAATATATATGTATATGGACATATTTTAGGAGAGACAACGTGGTGGTGCTTCTTGAGTTACTGGGATGTTTTCACACATACTCATGCGTTGAGTCAGGTCGACGAATGTAACGACCCGTAAAATTTCTATAATTAAAAATGTTAATTTAATAAGATTTCATGGTTTAATGTTGGAAGAATTAAAAATTTGAAATTTATGTATGGTAATAATAACTAGAATGAATTGCAACAATATTTATCTAAGTTAATTATTAATGAATTAAATGAAATTCTAATCACTTAAAATGACTCAAATATTATAACTTGGTTATAAGGGAATATAAGAAAACAAATGTAAATATTGGGTTAACTAATGAAATAATATATAGTCATCGGAAATGGAATCAAATTGGTATTGTATTGGTAATTGTGACATTTGTTGTAAATAATAAACTTAGAAGAGTGATTTAAAGTAAATAGTGATAATTATTAAGTTACTTGTTTATTTGTCAGTCGAATTGAATTTAGAAACCAATTGCAATTGAAATGAAATTTTATACATTAACTGGGTTTATAGTCAATAACTGAAGTTAATAACAAAATGTTGGATGCACTGGTGAATAAAGTAATTTGAGTGATAACTAAAATTCAATTAAATTATAATATTGAAATGTGTCAAATATTGAACAATTAAATTGTTTAAATTTAATATTGGAAATTAATTGAATAACGGGAATTGAATAACTGATTATTGGAAATGGTTGTTATATAATTTGAATTTGTTTTAAAGGTTAAATTTTATAAGTTCGTTTTCGAATATTTCAAAAGATAGTGATTTAAGAATAATCAAATTTGTTTAAATTTAATATTACAAATGTTTGAATAATTAAATTCCGAATTTGATATGATTAATTTGATATTGAATAATTTGATATTGAAATTTAATATATGAAAATAGAGTGAATAACTGAAATTTGATTTAATATGATTCAAATTGGTTTCCAAAGTGAATATAAGTTATATTTGGATTATAATATAGTTGATAAGATTTTTACAATTGGAATTTTAAGAAACTCTGTAAATTTTGAAAAGTCGTCGATTTAATCGACGAGTAAAAACAGCCTTCCGAGGCACAGCCTCGGAATTCGACGAAACCAGTTCCATTGGATCCGTAATAGTGTATTATTATCGGATTTAAAATTTTGTAACAATTGGAGTTGCCATTTGACCGTGGCAGTTGAAAACATTTAGAAATTCATTTAATCGGTTTAATTTAAAATCGATCGTTTAATTCCATAACTCGCACATACGATCAAATTAGCCTTCGAAACACGTTCCATTGTGTTCAGAGTGTGGGTAAAACATTACGAACGTCAGTCGGCACGTCTATTTTGGAGTTCGTCCGGAAATCGTGTTAATTGTTGAAATAGTATTAAAATAATGTGTATATACGTATATAAATATGTTTACGCACAGAAACCCTAGTTAATTCTCGTGGCCTCCAGAGATAATTTCGATGGCCGAAACATTGCGACGTTTCCCCCTCGTTTTTCTCTTCATCAGTGCTTCGATCGAAGAAACCTCCAACATGAATATCGTAGAGCTAGGTGAGATCTCTCCATCCAACGGCAGATTTCGTTTATCGTCGTCGTATGGCGGAGGAATTTGATCGCGTTCATCTCGCGCTTAGGGGCGATTTTCTCGACATTCGCGGCACCGAGTTCAATGCCGTCCTAGCCGAGGGTCGAGGGGAGGTAGGCGCTCCTGGTGGCAAGCTCTGATCGAGTTCAAGGCGGCGATGGAGATGGCGTTTGATCGGTCATAGTTTTGTTAGTGGGTTCGAACTGCTCCTGTACGTGTTTGGGAAGAAGGATCAAAGCACGGTCTTGATTTCAGAAGGGTAACGAGCGGCTCTGATCAAATTGTTGGTTTAATTAAAATTAAAGTTGTAAATCATTTATATTAAATTCGTTCAAATCTTTAAAATTGGATATCTTCTTCATGCTTTATTAGAATCGGACGAAACTGGCGACGTTGGAATCGCAGAGATGAGAGCTTCGCTACAGTACAGATCTGGGAGTGTTTGGAGCTCGTTAAAATTTTAGGTTAAACCGAACGTCGTTCGATTTGATTTAAAATCGTAAAATCAAGGTGAGTGTTTTATAACGCTCACATCGTACTGAATATCTTTATGGTAGTTAAATTTGATATTATGAAGTGATATGAATTTTATTTGTCGCTGTTTGATAAAATTTAATTGTCATATAGATTGTCATTGAATTCACCGTTGAAAATTTAATTGACAGTCAAACTGAAATTAAAATTGAATTGCGATTAAATTACTTGACATTGATAACTATGAAATTGCCGTGAATTGTATTGTCTATTGGATGATGTATTTCGATGGATGCTATTGGTTGATATTTAAATGTTTGGATGTTTATTTGCTTATATATATCCTGTTATGCACACATATGACACTGTGATTTGATTTAAGTGATATATATTCATCCCTGACATTTAATTGAAATAACGAATCACTTGGCCATAGGATAAAAAATTATATACGGATATCGGATTAGTTAAATTAATAATTTAAAAATCGTTGATTTGAAACTCATTTAAATGTTTTGATTTAAAAGTTATAAATAAAATCAATTTATAGAATTCGAATTTATCGCAAATTGAGTTTGGAATGTTGAAATAAATTTTGGTTAAAAGAAATTGCTTAATAATTTAAGTTGAGACTTTGAAATTTAAAATTGGGATATGATTGAATTTCGAAAATTTATTTGCTTTAAAGATTGAACATCATTCGAGCTTTGAGTATTACTAAGTAAAAGTGATATAAAAATGATATTTCGAAATTGAGCTTGAAATTGAATCATATTTGAATTTGGGTTTAAAATTGAATATTGAAGGATAAATTTTGTTAAGTATTATAAATTGATATTTTGAAAAATCAAGCTCCAAATCGATATAAATTGAAATTGAATTAATTAAAGGTGAATGTAGAATTGAATTAATTTGAAGTCAAAGTTGACATTCATTTGAATTGAAATCGAAAATGAATCGGTAGAATGGAAATTAAAATTGATTTGAATTGGGAAGTTATAATCGAAATGGTTTGGTTTTGTAGATGTTTCAGTTTTGTTTCCAAATTTCTCTGTTATATAAACCATCTTTAAATACTTAAACTATTTTAATCTATTTTAAATCTACTTAACCCAATGTAAATTATTTTAAACTAGTTTCTATTTGAAATCCATTTAAAGATTTTAAGTATGTCAACTATTTTAATTATTTAAAACTACTTTTAAAACTACTTAAAATTATTTTCTAAAATTTCAAGCTGGTCAATAAGGTTAAATGTGTATATTTAAATCTTGAATTTAAATGCGAATTGGGTTAAATGAAGTTGCAACCTAAATTGAAATTTGAAATGATTTTGAAACCGAAATGAGATATTGAGGCGAAAAATGATTTTGAAACCGAAATGAGATATTGAGGAGAAAAATGATTTTGAAACCGAAATGAGATATTGGGGCGAAAAATGATTTTGAAACGTAATCTTACATCTTGAATAGATATGATGATATTTGAAATGGATTTGATTTTGAAGCAAATATGATATTTTAATATCAATTATGAATCGATTTGAAATGTAAAAGAGCCATCGGTGTAATAATACGTAGTTATTAAAGAGACCGGGATCGGATATAGACATACTCTCTGTCGATACCGAAAACCACTTTAATAACTATTATACATGGAGTGTTGATCCAGAATGAAGTGGATGGTTTGGTGAACGCGTTGACTGAAGAAAGAGAACGATTTTGGATGACCCCTGACATGACTAAAACAGGAGCCGCGCCGGGCCATTGAGGTTCGCCACCTCTAGCGGACACACTCCTTCGATACCATGTCTATTACATTTGTGATTCGATTTGGGTGCACCCCTTGATTTGGGAGTGTTGTTTCGCGGTGTTGAGGTAGTAGCTGCTATGCTCAACATCAGTCCGGATCACGCAACTACTAGTATCCTAGTTGGTATCGCCTCATGTACCTTGTCATACTGATTATCCTATTCGCGACCACTACGATTTTGGTTTGTACCTTTAGTATATGGATTGCCCTCTGGTGACTTCCGGTTTTGGGGAAACTACGGTCTTGTATATGCTCTTGGGAATAAAAATGTGTTAAGGGTGGAATGGGCCATGGCTTAACGCTAGTTTGATATTTTACTTTATGATAGACATTACTGTATATACCGTATTCTATTATATAGTAGATAGTTTAACGGATCCTTGAGAGATGGAAAATCCCGTAACATCTCTTAAGTTATTGCACTCACGTTGACACTGGATAGGAGATGTCAAACCCCGTAAACATCTTTGACGCCGTTGCATTCATATTTATTTACGATTGATTAACTTACATAAGGATGTTTAGTCCTGACTCGAGTGTTTTGTCTTTTCATTACGTTCGGATCAGTCTTGAGTTTTTCAGCTTATTGAAGATCTATTCTGGAGGACGAAGACGAAGATTTGGTATACTATTACTATTATTATCCTTGCATCATGCTGTCTGCTGCATTATTTTATTTGTTCTGTTGTATATGTATAACTCTGATAAATGATGTATAAATGGTAATCAAAAGTATATTAAACAGCTTCATGAACTGTTTATTTGATTATTATATTTTATCTTTCCGCTGCGAGATTCTGTGATTGTTTCTTGTTCCTTTCCTCTTCTTTTCTTATTTACCCCATTAACCATTCTCCCTTTTGAATGGTTTACAATCGGCATTTGTATTTGATCGTCGGTTTAAACTGTCCAAAAAGGCGGGTCGTTACAGTTGGTATCAGAGCTTTGGTTTAGCGATAACCTTAGCTTTGTAGGGTCTGACTCTTTATAAATAGGGTAGTAATACCCTATGATGAGTCGCTGAGTGTATGTATGAGAGAGCGTATTTGTTAGTGACATAAAATTGTTTTATATTGTGTTGGTTGATTTGTTGAGTGGCTTATGGATTCTGGTCAATACGAGTAATTAACGTCATTGATAGGGGTCTCTAAACACTTGAACAGAACAATTCGACATAGTATTGTTTGAAATTTGGTAAATGAAATAATTTTGCCCTAATTATATTTTATATATAAAGAAATAATTTTTAGAAATTATTATGATTCATCCAGTTTGTTGGTTGTTAGAAAGGATAATATGGATGGTCATCATAAATGGGATATTGTGTTTTAATAAATAAGGTTTATTACAAAATAAATAATGATAAAACAATTTATAGAATGTTTTAAGAAAGTAAAATTTTGTAAGAATAATTTATAATTGTGACTTATAAATCAAGATAGATTTAAATTGAGAAATATTGAGTTTAAGACCCGGAGATTTTGAAAGTGGTTTTCAAAATTTTGAAGAAAATATGTAGTGATGTTAGTTGAAAAATATTTATGGGAAATATTTTGAAAGGAGTTTCTTTTTTATAAATTCAGTACTCCTCTCTTATGTCGTTGGAAAATAATTTCGATGATGACTGCGCAACATCATCGACGTTCATTTTCTAGTCTCAAAGTGAAGGAGACTTATGCGAAGCTTTGCTTTGCTTCAAAACTGTTTTGAAAAATGCATTTTGGTTTAAACTCCAAAAGTATGATTTGATATATATAAGATATAAATGCATATATTTATTTCAAATGATTTGAGATAAACCGGGCATTTAAATTTCTAAGTTCTGTTAATTAATATTTTTCAAAATATTTGAATGAAATGTGAATAATCCGAACTTATATAATAAGAGAAAAAAAAACTCTAAGCTAAATGTTTTGAGAAACTTTAGAGTTGAAGTGTAACTCTTAAAATTGGAAAGTATTGAAAGGTAAAGAAAATATAGACAAGTTAAAAATTGGGAACATTCTAATTTAAGTAAAAGGAAATTCTATAAATTTGTGTAATACCAAAATTACATTCTGATAACATATAACAAGACTTACCAAATGTTAAAAGTTAAAATGATGTTTTGGATATGTAATGAGATATTGTATAAATAAACAGAACCTGAAAGTAATTGAAATATACAAATAAGGAAAACTCAAAAAGGAATTAAAATGTATATAAATGGAAAGGTTGGTTGTGAAAAAAATTATATATACTTAAATATAGCATGAAATGATGAATGGATAAATGGAACAAGTAAGTGAACTTAAGAAAGAAGACAAATGAATTGTATAATATATTTGTAGACTGGTTATAGAAAACAAATATAAATTGCATAGGGATTTTGAAATTGAATTTGTAACTTTTGAGATAACTGTAAACTAAGAAAATAGACTTTATGGGATGACTATAAACTAAAGTGATGATTAATAAAATGTTCCACAAATAAATTTGTTATTAACTGAAACTATAAATATGAAGTAAATGTAAACCAAGGAATTTCGTATAGCTAAGAATTAATTGGAAAATGAAATTGAATTTAATTAAATTATATAGAATGTTTAAAATGAACTTGAGTAAGAAAATTCTTTGATATGATGTTTAAGAAAAGATAATTTTAAAGAATATGCTATGTAGAGAAATGAATACACTAACTGAATAATGGATTGTGAATAATTAATTGTAAATAAAAATAGAAGTCAATAAAATAATTTAGTATAGATAAATTGGATAGAAAATCCATTGGAAGGTGATACGTGAGTTGTACGTATATTATTTTATTCGCATAACGATTTGATCCAAATTCGAGCACAAAATTTCAAGATGATTTATATCGATCCAAGTTAGGATTTTCACTCGATTCTCGACGGCGAACCCTGGATATGGATTTTTGATTTGATTCTGGAATTCTCTATCATAGTATATAGCTATGCAAGGAGAGTAACAGTTCCAATCAAGGAACCAAATCTGAGTCCGCACTAGAGAGTCGTGGGAATGATACTAGTTGGAAGTGAAATTGTGTGATCGAATAAGCGATTAGATTTGATTTTGCTCACGGATGATATATGTACGGCTTACGGACTTAATTAAAGTTAATATTGGAAATTTAAGATGCCAAACATAAAATGATTCTTTTAAATTTATATGATTGGTTATCATTGGTAAATAAGATGCAGGTATTTAAAATCGAGGAAATTTGGATTGCCCGACAAAAGGTACATGTTTATTTTGTCATTGGATTTGGTGATTTTTGATGAGCCACTTGGCTTTTGATTTTCTTTTGTTGGTTTGGGGCCCGTAGAGGCGTTTTGTAGTTGTACCGATCGAGCCGCGCAAAGGAGACTCTGCCAAAAGTTTTCGTAAATCGGGGTGTTAGAAATTTTTTTCAAGTTTTAAAATTTTATAACTTGTTTCGATAACTAACTTTAAAATTTAGAAAGCCGTTCGGAGTAACTTAGTGGAAGCGTAGTTATGACTTTATAAATGGAATTTCATTGTTTTATAAGTTGGTAACTTTGAATAAAATATATCTAATGTTGAATTCTATACTTAGTTCCGTTTCCCTTCTTTTTCCTTTTCGAGGACGAAAAGTTTTGAGTGGGGGAGAGTGTAACGACCCGTAAAATTTCGATAATTAAAAATGTTAATTTAATAAGATTTCATGGTTTAATGTTGGAAGAATTAAAAATTTGAAATTTATGTATGGTAATAATAACTAGAATGAATTGCAACAATATTTATCTAAGTTAATTATTAATGAATTAAATGAAATTCTAATCACTTAAAATGACTCAAATATTATAACTTGGTTATAAGGGAATATAAGAAAACAAATGTAAATATTGGGTTAACTAATGAAATAATATATAGTCATCGGAAATGGAATCAAATTGGTATTGTATTGGTAATTGTGACATTTATTGTAAATAATAAACTTAGAAGAGTGATTTAAAGTAAATAGTGATAATTATTAAGTTACTTGTTTATTTGTCAGTCGAATTGAATTTAGAAACCAATTGCAATTGAAATGAAATTTTATATATTAACTGGGTTTATAGTCAATAACTGAAGTTAATTACAAAATGTTGGATGCACTGGTGAATAAAGTAATTTGAGTGATAACTAAAATTCAATTAAATTATAATATTGAAATGTGTCAAATATTGAACAATTAAATTGTTTAAATTTAATATTGGAAATTAATTGAATAACGGGAATTGAATAACTGATTATTGGAAATGGTTGTTATATAATTTGAATTGTTTTAAAGGTTAAATTTTATAAGTTCGTTTTCGAATATTTCAAAAGATAGTGATTTAAGAATAATCAAATTTGTTTAAATTTAATATTACAAATGTTTGAATAATTAAATTCCGAATTTGATATGATTAATTTGATATTGAATAATTTGATATTGAAATTTAATATATGAAAATAGAGTGAATAACTGAAATTTGATTTAATATGATTCAAATTGGTTTCCAAAGTGAATATAAGTTATATTTGGATTATAATAGAGTTGATAAGATTTTTAAAATTGGAATTTTAGGAAACTCTGTAAATTTTGAAAAGTCGTCGATTTAATCGACGAGTAAAAACAGCCTTCCGAGGCACAACCTCGGAATTCGACGAAACTAGTTCCATTGGATCCGTAATAGTGTATTATTATTGGATTTAAAATTTTGTAACAACCGGAGTTGCCATTTGACCGTGGCAGCTGAAAACGTTTAGAAATTCATTTAATCGGTTTAATTTAAAATCGATCGTTTATTTCCATAACTCGCACATACGATCAAATTAGCCTTCGAAACACGTTCCATTGTGTTCGGAGTGTGGGTAAAACATTACGAGCGCCAATCGGCACGTCTATTTTGGAGTTCGTCTGGAAATCGTGTTAATTGTTGAAATAGTATTAAAATAATGTGTATATACGTATATAAATATGTTTACGCACAGAAACCCTAGTTAATTCTCGTGGCCGCCAGAGATAATTTCGATGGCCGAAACATTGCGACGTTTCCCCCTCGTTTTTCTCTTCATCAGTGCTTCGATCGAAGAAACCTCCAACATGAATATCGTAGAGCTAAGTGAGATCTCTCCATCCAACGGCAGATTTCGTTTATCGTTGTCGTATGGCGGAGGAATTTGGTCGCGTTCATCTCGCGCTTAGGGGAGATTTTCTCGACATTCGTGGCACCGAGTTCAATGCCGTCCTGGCCGAGGGTCGAGGGGAGGTAGGCGCTCCTGGTGGCAAGCTCTGATCGAGTTCAAGGCGGCGATGGAGATGGCGTTTGATCGGTCATAGTTTTGTTAGTGGGTTCGAACTGCTCCTGTACGTGTTTGGGAAGAAGGAGCAAAGCACGGTCTTGATTTCAGAAGGGTAACGAGTGGCTCTGATCAAATTGTTGGTTTAATTAAAATTAAAGTTGTAAATCATTTATATTAAATTCGTTCAAATCTTTAAAATTGGATATCTTCTTCATGCTTTATTAGAATCGGACGAAACTGGCGACGTTGGAATCGCAGAGATGAGAGCTTCGCTGCAGTACAGATCCGGGAGTGTTTGGAGCTCGTTAAAATTTTAGGTTAAACCGAACGTCATTCGATTTGATTTAAAATCGTAAAATCATGGTGAGTGTTTTATAACGCTCACATCGTACTGAATATCTTTATGGTAGTTAAATTTGATATTATGAAGTGATATGAATTTTATTTGTCGCTATTTGATAAAATTTAATTGTCATATAGATTGTCATTGAATTCACCATTGAAAATTTAATTGACAGTCAAACTGAAATTAAAATTGAATTGCGATTAAATTACTTGACATTGATAACTATGAAATTGCCGTGAATTGTATTGTCTATTGGATGATGTATTTCGATGGATGCTATTGGTTGATATTTAAATGTTTGGATGTTTATTTGCTTATATATATATCCTGTTATGCACACATATGACACTGTGATTTGATTTAAGTGATATATATTCATCCCTGACATTTAATTGAAATAACTAATCACTTGGCCATAGGATAGAAAATTATATACGGATATCGGATTGGTTAAATTAATAATTTAAAAATCGTTGATTTGAAACTCATTTAAATGTTTTGATTTAAAAGTTATAAATAAAATCAATTTATAGAAATCGAATTTATCGCAAATTAAGTTTGGAATGTTGAAATAAATTTTGGTTAAAAGAAATTGCTTAATAATTTAAGTTGAGACTTTGAAATTTAAAATTGGGATATGATTGAATTTCGAAAATTTATTTGCTTTAAGGATTGAACATCATTCGAGCTTTGAGTATTACTAAGTAAAAGTGATATAAAAATGATATTTCGAAATTGAGCTTGAAATTGAATCATATTTGAATTTGGATTTAAAATTGAATATTGAAGGATAAATTTTGTTAAGTGTTATAAATTGATATTTTGAAAAATCAAGCTCCAAATCGATATAAATTGAAATTGAATTAATTGAAGGTGAATGTAGAATTGAATTAATTTGAAGTCAAAGTTGACATTCATTTGAATTGAAATCGAAATTGAATCGGTAGAATGGAAATTGAAATTGATTTGAATTGGGAAGTTATAATCGAAATGGTTTGGTTTTGTAGATGTTTCAGTTTTGTTTCCAAATTTCTCTGTTATATAAACCATCTTTAAATACTTAAACTATTTTAATCTATTTTAAATCTACTTAACCCAATGTAAATTATTTTAAACTAGTTTCTATTTGAAATCCATTTAAAGATTTTAAGTATGTCAACTATTTTAATTATTTAAAACTACTTTTAAAACTACTTAAAATTATTTTCTAAAATTTCAAGCTGGTCAATAAGGTTAAATGTGTATATTTAAATCTTGAATTTAAATGCGAATTGGGTTAAATGAAGTTGCAACCTAAATTGAAATTTGAAATGATTTTGAAACCGAAATGAGATATTGAGGCGAAAAATGATTTTGAAACCGAAATGAGATATTGAGGAGAAAAATGATTTTGAAACCGAAATGAGATATTGGGGCGAAAAATGATTTTGAAACGTAATCTTACATCTTGAATAGATATGATGATATTTGAAATGGATTTGATTTTGAAGCGAATATGATATTTTAATATCAATTATGAATCGATTTGAAATGTAAAAGAGCCATCGGTGTAATAATACGTAGTTATTAAAGAGACCGGGATCGGATATGGACATACTCTCTGTCGATACCGAAAACCACTTTAATAACTATTATACGTGGAGTGTTGATCCAGAATGAAGTGGATGGTTTGGTGAACGCGTTGACTGAAGAAAGAGAACGATTTTGGATGACCCCTGACATGACTAAAACAGGAGCCGCGCCGGGCCATTGAGGTTCGCCACCTCTAGCGGACACACTCCTTCGATACCATGTCTATTACATTTGTGATTCGATTTGGGTGCACCCCTTGATTTGGGAGTGTTGTTTCGCGGTGTTGAGGTAGTAGCTGCTATGCTCAACATCAGTCCGGATCACGCAACTACTAGTATCCTAGTTGGTATCGCCTCATGTACCTTGTCATACTGATTATCCTATTCGCGACCACTACGATTTTGGTTTGTACCTTTAGTATATGGATTGCCCTCTGGTGACTTCCGGTTTTGGGGAAACTACGGTCTTGTATATGCTCTTGGGAATAAAAATGTGTTAAGGGTGGAATGGGCCATGGCTTAACGCTAGTTTGATATTTTACTTTATGATAGACATTACTGTATATAGCGTATTCTATTATATAGTAGATAGTTTAACGGATCCTTGAGAGATGGAAAATCCTGTAACATCTCTTAAGTTATTGCACTCACGTTGACACTGGATAGGAGATGTCAAACCCCGTAAACTTCTCTGACGCCGTTGCATTCATATTTATTTACGATTGATTAACTTACATAAAGATGTTTAGTCCTGACTCGAGTGTTTTGTCTTTTCATTACGCTCGGGTCAGTCCTGAGTTTTTCAGCTTGTTGAAGATCTATTTTGGAGGACGAAGACGGAGATTTGGTATACTATTACTATTATTATCCTTACATCATGCTGTCTGCTGCATTATTTTATTTGTTCTGTTGTATATGTATAACTCTGATAACATTATGTGTATTTGATCGTCGGTTTAAACTGTCCAAAAAGGCGGGTCGTTACAACGAAGCAGACACCGTTTCATACTCCTGGGATCACGATGCCAAAGCGCAGTCCGCATATGTAAGTAACATAATGACTTAACACTTATATAAGTTAATTAAAATAATGTTATCTAAATTCAACTTATTTTGCATAACAGCAAAAGTTTCAGCAAGCACACACTTCCATTCTCGAGGGCTCTGGGCGCGACGAGTTGACCGCCGATGAGGAGGACGCTATTTTTGAGTCTGTCATGGATCCAGCGGCACATGGAAGACGCTATGGTTTTGGGAATCAATCGGTAATAACTTTAACTTAAATTTTAAAATAATTATTCTGAACCAACTGTTGCACATTGTGATGGATTATAGTAAACAGGAATTACAATTATTAAACACTGATAATTTAAATTTTATTTACAGGCTAAGACGGCTCAGATTGAGTATCAGAGGGCTCAAGATAAGGAGGAGATTGCACAGCTCAGAGCCCAGGTCGCCGCCCTCGAGGAACGCAATATCCGCACCGAAGCCAAGACGGAGGAGCTGAACAGGCGTCTTACGGAGTTTATGGAGCAATACGGCCAGTTTCCGTCTTTTGGTGGTTCTGGAGGAGAGTTATTTCAGGTATGATTTGATTTGTTTTGTTATGGACATGTATATTTGGAGAGTGAGGATTTGATACATTCTGATGTTTTGGATGTTGGTTTGGATGTGATTTTTGAGATGTTGACGTAGTAATTTGGTTATGGTTGGATGTTGATGTTTTGTTGGATGTTGATGTTGGATTGGACGTTTTGTTGGATGCTGATGTTGGATGGTTCTTGTTGTTTTTATTGATGTGTATTGTGTATATTGATTAGTATATATGCTTATTACTTGGATTTACTATTATGATTGATTATATGTGAGATATGCTGTTGTATATGTGCTCGAAATTGAGCTTTTATGAGATATACGATGTTGGAGGTGGCTGGAAGCATGCATTGTTGGTTCTGTTTAAAAAAAACACCCAGATTTTCAACGTCCACCAACGGCTTATTGGCACATTTATTCCAACGTCTTTCAACGTTCTCCATCGGAATTTCCAACGTCTTCCAACGTCTCTCCAACGTCCAATTTGGTCAACATCTTCTACCACGTGGACAAATTGAACGTTGGAAGACGTTGGTATAAGCGCGTTGGCTCCGTTGGTGGACGTTGGCCGCCGTTGAAATGTATACCAACGACTTTTCCAACGTCTACCAACGGCTTTCCAACGGCCGCCAACGGCTGGGCGCCGTTGGAATCCATTGTGTTTCTTGTAGTGTGCGCAAACTAGCATACTCCACCTTCTTCCTTATAACTTCCATTTTCGAACTCCGATTGCCCTTTTAAGTCCATCAAAACTGTGAAGTATTTATATGAGTTACTCATTTTTTGTTCTTATTGCTTCTCACATTCTTTACTTCCCTGCATGACATACATAATTACATAATATGAAAAGCCTATTTGGACCTTTCATTCCCCGCTGCCTTTTTATAATACATTTTATTATTTCCATGCCATATATATCAAATTGTAAATACTTTTTATAATATGAAGTCTAATTGAAATTGTATCCTTTAGCCTTTATCTTCCATAACTATCTATGCTATACTACTAGAGATGAGTTGCTTATCCTTCGTTCTCATCACTTCTCACATTCTTTGTTTCTATGCATGACACATGGTGGCTTACATGATTGCATAATATGAAAAGCCAATTTAGACCTACCTTTTTACAATACATTTAATTATTCTCATGCCATATATATCAGGTTATAAATACATTTTATCATATGAAGTCTAGTTGAAGTTGTAACCTTTGGCCTTTCAGCTTCCATATACGAAAAATTATTATTATTACCTTTTCATGTTTTCCCCCCTTTTACTATTCTACTCTGCCTCTAACCGTGCTTTGACCCCAGATTTTGACTATCACCTTTTCTCTACTGTTATGGAGGCCATCTTCAATTAATCTAACATTTAGTTGAATCACCTTACTCGATTATTCTCCTATAAGCAAACCCTGCACCAGCCCAAACAGTAAGTTTTTCCCTAACCATTGTCCAATTTGTATAATTATATTCCTTGAACCTTCTAATTTAGTTTGGATTTTTGCATTTGCTCCAAAACAGTTTACTTTTCTATTGGTATAGAATGTTTTCTACATTTCGTTCTATATTGAATATTCGTTAGTTAAGAAGTTGTTCCCAATACTTGCATCCATTCTGAAAATGTCCTATATCTTTTGTGTAGCATCTAAATTTCTATATCTTCTATTCCCAATTCATAACTAGAAATATATTGTATTGCATCATACGAGTTAAGTCAACAATATATTATCTATTGCATCGTACGTGTAAGTATGAATTGATTTGTTTTTGTCCTACTCTTCATATATTGGAATTATTAAAACATTTTAACAGCATTTAGTCTAAGTAGACGTGTATAATTTTGTAGTTCTTTCATTCACCTATACTTTTTTATTTCTATCACTACAATAATTACTGCTTATAGCAACGGAGGGGAGCAACGGCCTCCAACGGCGAGCAATGGCAAGCTGTTTCCCGGAATTTTTTAATAACAAAAAACACATGCCGTTGAAAGCCGTTGGAATATTGCCGTTGGCGGCCGTTGCTCGCCGTTGGAAATTCGCGACTAACCTGCAGCAAAACCTTCTTCTTCCTCATTCCGATTATACACGAAAATATTCTCAAATTTCCCAATTTCCCCCCTACAAAATTTCCAATCCCATTTTATCCCCTTCTACACGTTCTAGCATCCTCATCTTCATTTGCAAGCTCCACAACCTCCAAAATCAGGTATTATTTGCTAAAACCCTAATTTTGGTAAATTTTTAATTTTAGGTTAAATTGATAATTTTTATGTATGTATTGTGCTATTGTTTGTGTAGTGTAGTGTATTGGACCTTAATTATTGTTATTAAACTAATTATTGCATGTTTAACTATGATTTGTTAAATTAGGATTATTATTAAATTAGTGTCAAACTTAATAATTGTTACTAACCTAAGCATGAACCTCACTTGTTATTATATTAGTGATTGAATTGCGTAAAATCGTACGTAGAAAGTGATGATATTGACCTATAAATTGTTCACTTTTGACATGTTATGATACGATATATACGTGATACATTTTGTGCATGACTGGATGTGATTTGTGATGCGATTATATGTATAACATTGTTTGTTTATTTTATACGTTGCGCACACACAGTGGTTTTTTTTTGTTTTAGGAAAAAATCGTTATATATGCGTTGATTCAACATATTGTTTATTGATATATAAAAGTTTAAATTTTATGAAAATAAAATTTAAACTTTTGTATCACTAATTTTAAAATTTAAACTCTTATAGTGTTTTTGGCCCCGTCTGATAAGTATTGTATATGATCGTTGTGTGGATATTCATTTTTTTAACAGAACGGACATCTATATTCATCGTATACAGTATTTGTTGGATTCATCCCTGTATTGGACAAGTTACAAAAACAATAACGTAATTAAATCTCGTAAATCATTTCAGTTTAAACGGTTCGCAAAATTTCGGCAGCGCTTCTCTTTATGTTCCCAGCTGTGTACACGCAATTGTGTACTATTCAGGGAACTAAAGCGAAGTGCTGTCCAAATTTTGTTGAATCGTTTAAATTGAAATGATTTATGAGATTTAATTACGTTATTGTATTTGTAATGGGAGGTAGGATGACCCATCAACAAAGTGTCAATGATCAATTAATATCAAATTCGCTAATAAAATTGTTTAAATAGAATATAATGTTCATTTCAAAATAAGATTTAAGTATTATTTTAACAGATATAACACAAACAATAAGAATGTTTATAAAATTATTTTAATAAAACATGTCAATGCAAATTTATATCGTACTTTTTAATTATATACGTAGGTAAATGGACAATTATTTTACTGATCGGAGCTGGATGTACAAAAACGAAGGGTCGATACTGAAGGCTCAACAAGTGAACATTTTAATAATGATGTTAGCGTATTTATGGATTTTGCTTTACATAATAACGGAAACTACAAAGAAATCTGTTGTCCATGTAGTAAATGCAAACTGTTAAAGCATTTGATACCACAAATGGTTAGAGTTCATTTGCGTCAGTACGGTTTCGTGTCGAACTATTTGATTTGGGATCGTCATGGGGAACAGTTGGCATCTAATCCCGTACAAGATGAGGAGGTGGTGAGTAATGAAATTGGTACGACAAATCTTGTAGAACATATGGTTGAAGATGTTGCACGTTCAATGTTTCCTGTTCCTCAATTAACTGATGACGATGGTAATGCTGAAGAAGAACCAAATATTGGAGCAAAAAAAATATGATTTGTTAGATGCCGCGAAAAAACCCTTTGGGAAGGCTGTACAAGCGAAACCTAATTATCAGTAACTGCTGAATACATTGCGATGAAATCCAAATACAACCTCACAGAATCTGGATTTACGGCTGTTGTACAAGCCACGAAACGACATATGCCTCCTAATAATCTAATGTGCGAAAATCATTACGAAGTAAAAAAACTGATGTTGGCTTTCGGTTTACCGTATCAAAAAATAGATACATGTCTAAAGGGTTGCATGTTGTTTTGAAAAGAAGATATCAACCTTAGAAATTGTAAAATATGTAATCAGGAAAGATACAAACCAAGAAAGAAAAGGGAAAGGAAGTCCCGTATAAGCGTATGCATTATTTACCAATTACTCCTAGACTTTAAAGGTTATATGCATCTTCTGTAACTGCGCAACATATGAGATGACACGGTGTGAGAACACAGGAAGAAGGTACGTTAACACATCCAGCTGATGGGGAAGCATGGAAGCATTTTGACCAGAAATATCCTGATTTTGCGTTCGAAATTCGTATAACATAAGTAACTAAAACTTACAAGTTAATTGAAATAACGTTAACTAAATTCAATTATATTTTGCATGACAACAAAAGTTCCAGGAAGCGCGGACAGCCTTACTTGAGGATACGGGACGAGCTCACTTGACCCCCGATGAGGAGGACGCCATTTTTGAGTCTATCATGGATCCAGTGACCCGCGGCAGACGCTACGGATATGGAAGCCAATCGGTAATTTTAAGTTAAATTTTAAGTTAGTAAATATCCTTATACTAGTGTATTCCATTCATATTTTGAACTATCCTTATACCCGCGGCAGACGCTTCCATATCCGTAGTTTGTTTTATGAATTTGTTAGTGAATATATATAGGTTAGTTAATTTGCAATTATTCTAATACTAATTTTTTTAGTGTAGTTGATAATTTAAATTTGTTTACAGGCTCAGACAGCGCAAATAGAATATCAAAAGGCTCAAGATAAGGAAGAGATTGCACAGCTACGAGCTGAGCTTGTCGAGATGCGGGAACGCAATTTGCAGCATGAAGCAAGGACGGAGGAGATGAACCGGCGTATGGCGGAGTTCATCGCACAGTATGGACAGCCTCCTTCATCTGGTGGTTCTGGTGCGGAGTGATTTAGGTATGTTCTGTTATTGGCTTGCATATTTTGGAGTTGGTGAGAATTTGATACATTCTGATGGTTTCTGTGTATATTTAGATTTGATACATTCTGATGGTTTGGTTGTTGATGTTGGTGTGGATTTTTTGATGTTGGTTATGTTTGGATATTGGTTTATGTTGAAAAATATGCATGATTTGGTTATATCTATATGTTTGGATATATTTTGGTATAGTTGTTATATATATATATGCTCGAAATGGAGCTGTTTTGATATAATTGTGGTTGTGTGTGGCTGGAAACAAGCACGGCAGACTTTATGTAAAAAATTATATCCAGATTTCCAACGGCTTCCAACAGTTATCTGGTCAGTTACTTCCAACGGCAACCAACGGCAATTTTCAACGATTTCCAACGGCAGTTTGGTCAACAGGATTTGTCACGTTGGCAAACTTATCGTTGGAAGACGTTGGTATAACTCCGTTGGTGCCGTTGGAGGCCGTTGGAAGCCGTTGAAGTGTATACCAACGGCATTTCCAACGGCCTCCAACGTGTTTCCAACGGCCTCCAACGGCTTCGCGCCGTTGGAAACAGCCGTTTCTCTTGTAGTGTATTTGATTCTATTTTCTTAGATCACGTCTATTATGTTATTAATATTTGGATTTTTTTCTTAAAAGTAGTATGAACTATTTATTTTTTATGTTTATGTCTGTCACCATAAGTTATTTTATTAAGGCCCTTTGTTCAAAAAAATTATAATGTCGACGAGTGGGTCACTCAACAGAATTTCTGAAGCTTGCATTTGAAAGAATCCAAGGTTTGCATGCTTTTGTTTCTCATATATTTTTGATGAACCATCTTTATGATTAGTGTATGAATGAAGTTTGGACTAATAATATTGTCGCAGTTATGAAAATAGGTTGATCACTTCTATTGTGTAACCTAAATTATTTTGGACTCTTGTGCGTACCTTTTTTGAATAGAGTTATGATCTACCTTAATTAATATGACATGAACATTTCAAACTCAAGTAATTTATATGCAATAGCAGATTTATTGATAATATACTAACATAGCACAGTTTATATTTTGTTTTATTATAAAAATACATGTTCAACTTTTACTTGTATTTCAATATATATCCTTTATTTCATTCAGTGATTGAAAACTTGTCCATTGAGATATCGTTGATCAACTCAAATAAATTACTATAGGTAATTTAGTTTTATCTTATTTATTCCTTGAATTTCATTATCTGATCTTACAATTCGTTCCTCGATAAAATTAGTTTTATGGGTTCGTATGGTTTATACAATTTCATTTTTGACAATCAGATTTTTGATATAATTTCCTTCATTGATTCTTATTTGTACACCACTGGAAGCTCATGTCACAACACCTGTAATGATGCATACTTTTTTCTTCTTTCTTCTTATCGATTTGTTTTCAATGTTATAGTATACTAACACAATCTCTATTATAATCTTTGTAAACCATGCACGCCGATCAATAAATATCCAGAATGATAAATGATTTTGACAATAATTTGAGAGATGTGTGCTAATGAAGGATTTATTATGAAATGGTAGATCACGCATAAGCTTAGAAAATAGGGTTTTCTTTGGAGAGTAACTAAGGGAGAAATAAATTAAATATAAATCATGGTTGATCCGGTGGAATATTTTAATGATAGAATCTATGATAAGGGGAAAATGTTAAGTTGATTGTATTATCTTTATATTTTTCATTGACCAAAATACTCATATAAGATTTCCTTTTATACAACTAAACAAAAAAGTGGAAATTTTAAATTTTAGAGAAAAATATAATTTCAATACTAAAGTTTTAGAAAAATATAAAATCGAATTTTAAAGTTCATAAAATCAAACTTTTATTTATTTCTTAAATGTTCAAGTTCTAAAATAGAGTATCAAAAAAAAAAAAAATTTCAAGTGGTTTACAATTTTAGAAAATCATTTTGATGTTTGATATTCTTTTTGTTATTAAAATACCCTTTTTTGTTTCTTATCTAAAATAGTAAATGTGTAGTATTTATCTTTTTTATTAAAGGAGAAATACATATCTTTCATTCTCCTTATCAATTAATTTTTCCCCTAAAACACTAATTCAATGATGTTTCTTATACAAATATTTTTTCTTTATCAATTCTTAGGCAAGGACCATAATTAATTTTGTATCCCATGTCTCTAACTGTCCAACGAAAATGAAAGACATGTTGAATGGACTTTTATGCTGCAATATAACTAGCGTAAAACAACAAGGCATCCTTGTTTTAGTATGTGAATTACGTTTGTAGATTTCTGTTTTCATTAGTTTTGACATTTGTACTTAATTCTTAGATAATTAGGATTTTGGTTATTTAATTTGCATAAGGTTATATGGTGACCCCATCACAATAAAACCTCTATAAGTAGCAATAAAGAACTATTATCTTGACTGAAGCATATTACGTAATATTGATTAATTATCCAACATTCAATAGTTAATATTGATTAATTATCCAACATTCAATAGTTACTATTGATGTGCATTACATGGGTTTGCAAATCGGTTCAATTATTATGTAGCAAAGGAATTTAATTATCGAGTCGTGCCTAGAATTGATTTTGATAAAGGCGAGTGAGCATATCCATCTTTTTAGTTAAGTAATCGATTTGAGTAAATTACTGTTATCAAATTGAGGCTTTAACTGTACATGAAAAAAAATCATCTTTATATATTTTTTCCTTTTTGCACCATATACTTTACTATTGATTTGAAAATTGTAGGTAATAAAGTTTTAGGTTACTGTTAGATGTAACTGGAATACTTAAAACCATTCTAATATATCTACCGCTCATTTTCAGTGCGAGTGCAGTGAGAACTTTTAGAAAGAGTATTTGTATTGTTGTCCAATATCACAGTTAAATTTTGTTAGCTTATGGCTCTATATATTTTGGAAATGGTTAAATATGGTGCATTCTTAAAATTTGAAGAAAGTCACACTTACTTCTATTATCGTTTTTTCCTAAAAATATAGGAATCTATGAATTTTTTAAGGATGATGAAGTTTACCATAGTGTAATACTCATATGCTAAATTATCCATGTTGGACAATAAAGTCAGTTTTATTTGCACATATGTAATATCATATAACATAGATGGCTATTGAAATCGGTGTGTTTTTTTAATGACACATACCATAGCTAAATATATATCTAATAGATTAAATAATGTGGAAATTAGTCACAATGGCCTCTTTAGCTAGTGCAATTAGTTTCTAGGATGCACAACTGAAATAATTACTTTTAAGGATAAAATGTAAAATAATTAGTTTCCAAGGCCTAAAAACCTATGAAATTATGTCCTCGAAAGTAATTGGACTGCTGACTTTGTCCTTAAAAATAATTATTCTGCTGACTTTGGCCTTGAAATTAGTTTCTATGGATGTGTGTCGTAGAAACTAATTGGAATGTAAAGTTTTTCCTTCTAGTGAATGCCTTAAATAATACCATCAAAGATTCATGATTGCTAGGTCGATTAAATCTGAGTAGAATAGGGATGCTAGATATAGCTACCCATCATACTTCTACAAAAAGTTCCAAACTCGCTAAATACATGTGTGTTTATCGATGAATACACAAGCCGGTGTAGTTGAAAGATGAAACGGAAGGATTATGGAAAATATTTTGTCGGTTTCATAAAATTTACATAAGAGGTTCATTCAACAATAGTTTTGCCTATGTTATGATTCATTGTCTATTTTATAGAATTTAAAAATCCAACCATACTAATATTTATTACTGAAAACATATTATTCTTTATGATCTCAAAATAAAAGGACAACTTCAAATTCAAAAGGAAACCATGGATAGACCATTAAATGCTATCTTGATTGATGGAAAGTGGGTTGTAACTGAAGAATGATGGGCTTCAATGGCATAGGTTATGGCGAAAAAAGTCATTTTTTACATTATACTATTTGCAATTTTAGATAAAACTGCAAAATCACCAAATGGTAGGTGGAGACAGTTTTAAACCTTTATAATGCCGCCCGTTGACTAAAAGAAATTACACTTGATTTAATCCTAATTTAAATGGTTTTTGGTGAAATTTTGCTTTGTGCAGAACTACGGTCAAGAAGGCATGAAGGAAGCAAATATTATTAATATCTGAGGTTCGTCAATCTTTATTGAGGATTATATTTTATTTAAAAAATAATGCACTCATTTAGGAAACAAGATAGAGTGTTAACTTTATGATTTTTTTAATTGAAATTTCTACATATATTCTTTTTAATACCTAAAAATTCTTAAAATGTATCCATGCTTTTGGACCTAATTTTCATTTATTTATTTAAAAGATAATCTGTTCTGATATATAAGGTCCAAATTGTAACTGGTGGTTTATATATTTTTCTAAGCAGTTGCATGATTTTATTTTGGTTTGTAAATTTGGCTATGTTGTTTCGTTTATGCACATCTTGAATTGTTTTTTCATAACCTTCCTTGTGTATTGGAACATGCGAGCATGCAGTGGGTTAAATGAGTGTAGAGATGGAACCCAGTGCACGGGGCTCCCGCACGATAGCGGGCTCTAGGAAGATCGATAATGTACGCAGCCTTTCCCTCGCATTGCGAAGAGGCTGTTTTCGGACTCGAACCTGGACGTCCAAATCACCAGTGGCTTAAATGAGTGACTTTCAAAAAAATTCCATTTTAGATCTTACTTGGCCAAAGTCCAAATTGATTCAGATTCAATCTAAATAATTTTTAAATAAAATCTTTATTTTATTTAATTAAAAAATATGAAGATTTGGTCTAGCTTGTGCGCGCGCGTGTGTATAAAGTGTATACGTGTATCAAAAACATACATACACTATGCAATAATCAAATGTGTACATTGTTTATATACAAATTCTAGATTTACACTACCGGACGCACTAGTGTCTTTATGTAACGACCCAATTTTTTAGCCATTTGCTATTGGGTAATTAACTAATTTTAAAATTTTGAAATATTAATTTTTATTAGTCGAATAGATGAATTTTCTAATATTTAAAATATCCGAATCTATATATTGATTAAAACTATATTTAATTTTAAATTATAAATTTCTAGATATGATAAATTTTATAGATATATGTATATAAACTCCATCATTAAAATTTAAGATAGAATATCCATATATGTATATATATGAATATATACAAGCTTTATGATGTTAAATATATATAATATATATAAGTATATATGTATATATGTATATTTATATATGTATATATGTCTATATGAAGTAATGTATATGAAAATATGTATAAATGTAAATATGATAAAATAAGTATGTATATTGTATATGTATGCATATCTATCTATCTATATATATATATAAATGTATTTATGGTAAAAATAGTGTATATGAAATTATATATAGAGATATACATGTAAAAGCTTCATGATGATAACTCCTAACTTTTGATGATGTGTGTGTGTGTGTGTGTGTAAAGATTGGGAGAATAGTGTATGTGTAAATATATATACATATAAGTGTAAACTTTATGATGACAAAAATATAGGTCTGTAAATATAGATGAAAACAAATGAATATGTAAGTATGCAAGCATGAAAACATATACATGGTAAAATATGTATATAAGAATGTATATATCAACATATATATACATGGGGAAACTCATCATGGCAAAACATTAAATCAAGAAATCAAATCAAGTCATAATAAATCAAATCACTCAAGATAAATCAAGTCTAGCTCAAAAATCAAATCAGTAAAAGAAAATATAATTAAAAAAATGGAAGGTGGAGGCTGTACTTGTGCACAGCTACCATATTCTTACATTATACACTTCAGCCTCCATATACACACACACATAGCCTCCTTTGTTCATTTGTCCATATAAAAAAAAGAGTAGAAAAAAAGAAATCCGCCATTAAAATCATAAGTAAGCAAGGATATTCAAATGCTTGAAGGAAGAAGAGATAATCAAGCAGCAGTTCACCTCTGTGTTTAAAACTGTGAGTACAACAACTTAATTTTTGATCACTGGTTATTATTTATGAACGTATATATACATAGATGACTGAGTTGTGAATAGATCATGGGTATATATCAAGTATGTATGGCTATATGCATATGTACAAGTATGGGCATACTGGACATGGCGATCTACCTAAAAACCTGTAAAGAACCTCCTCTGTTCCTTATTTTGTAAAACTCAATCAAGACTTTCAACTTCAAAAATCATTAACACAATATCTAATTCGTTTTAAACTCTGATTTCAAAACCAAAGTTTCTTGTTTTTGAATGTAGGGCATTAAAATTTGTTTCATAAAACTTTATCAAGCATAGAGAGAGAAATGGCGTTTTACAGTAAATGGGTTTTACATGGTCGAAATTCCAACCATCATAATATAGGGAATGGATCATATAGTTTGATTTGTCATTGAAAAACATGAATTTTAGAGGTAGTTTGGAATTTTTCTGTGTAGTGTGGAGTGAGAATTGCATAGATGAACGGTTTTGGGCATTTCGTCCAATTCCGGCGACCCATACGATTTCACGACTTGAGGCTTGGCGTGGGGGAGGCTTGGAGGATGGGGCACTCGTGAAAAATGGCGTATGATTTTTCTATTGGGTGGTGTGTCTGGTCGAGGCGGTTATAGGGTTTTGAGTGCGTTTGTTTTGGGTTTTGTTCGAGTGCAAAGGGTGACGTGAAGGAGGCGAAGTAGGGGTGCGGTCCAGGGGAAAAAGTTGGAGGAGGTCAAGGCGATGTTATTGGTGAATTTTGGTGGTCGATGGTGGAGCGTGGCGTCGTGGCGAGGTGATTGGGTTAGGCTGCTTCGTTCCAGTTTTGGGCAAGGAGGTTCGAAATTGGAATGGAAGCTTTGATCATGGTTTCAGCAGGTGGAATGCGGTGTGGAGGTCGAGAGTGACTCGTGAGAGTGGACGGTGGCAAGGTAAGGTGGCCGGCGGTGATGTATGCGTGCACACATATGTGCACGTCTCGTGCACGCCTGGGTGTGTTTGAACGAGAGAAAGGAGGAAAGGAATTGAGAGAAGAAGAAAGGTTTGGGCTTGTTTGGTTGGTTGGGCCGTTTTATAGTGGGTTGGGTTTGTTTGGGAAAATTTAAATTAATTTTTATTAAATAATCCTTGAAACTTTAAACAAATATTCCTCCTTCATTTTAAGCCAATCGTCGAGCAAGTTTTTGTGTCAAGTTCCTATCGTCAATACTTCCACATGAACCAATATTGTCAAGTTTCCTACAATATGAAAATTTAATGATTTAAACAGTTTAAGTGAATAGATAAGTGATATTTTATTTGATTAATTATATGATAATTGATAAATTAATTATGCAATGGACTGATAATTTTTGAGTTAATTAAGAATGAAATATTTATTTAATTGGTTAACAAAATAAATATGGATTTAAAATTCTATAACTCGACTAAGTTAATTGGAACTAGTTCAGTTCTGAATTGTTAATTTATTTAATATTAAGTATAAATCGCTGATTGAGTTAATGATCTATGTTAACCAATAATGTTCTTGATATTGGTTTCAATTATCTATTGCCGTGCTATTAAGTAGCCAAACAAATTAAAGTAAACTGACTGTAAATCGACCGGGACTGATCGCTATTTCGATTTCGGGAAATGGATTGAGTATAAGCGAATTATTTTCGATGGGCTGGTCTTCATAAAGTAAACATATGGAATGAATTGTAAATATTAACACCCTGATTATGAATTTGTTATTTAAACGACTTGACCTTTTTTTTAATTTATTATTTGGATTCGAAGAGACCAGGATCGGATACCAGCATTATCCGGAACCACTTCGATCCAATAACCACTATGAACCTTTACGGTTTTGATTTTGAACCCTAGTATGCTGTAATTTAATTAATGTTACAATTTCGGCCTTTTAAATAAGCATTTATACTTAGACACTATTATAATATCATGAGATTTTCTGTAAAAGTGTTTTTGGTTATCGTAAGGTAAAAACCCGTCGTGTTTATGTGTGACCCGGTTTTACGAGGTACCTTTGTTTTTCGAAGGATTTTGATATCTTAAGTAATTCAAATTAAACGTGTTTACTCACGCTGGTTTCTAGCCTGACTCGGGTGTTACTTTATTGTAATGCTCGGGTCAGACCGAGTATTACAGATTCAGGTTAGGATCCTTTTGGAGCTTAGGAGACGAGCTGGATGGCAGAGACGTATTGCACGTATTTGATTAGATTCCGCTGTGTATTGTAGGCTGTATATTCAGCATTTTTGAGGACAAGTTATTATAACTGTTTAGGTTTCTATGTTGATGGTTGTACTTTGAAAATTTGTATGTATATTAACAGTTATAGTTCTTTGTATAAAATCTGTTATTATATTATATTTTGTTCCGCTGCAATTGTGAGATTCTGTGTTGCTGTTGTTTTCTGTTTTTCTTCTTCTATCTCTTTTCTTCTTAAACCCTAACCATATGGTATTTCCGGCACTCGATTGCTCGGCACTCTATATAGTGAATGTATTAGTGTCGATTTTCGAAGGTCAAAAATGCCCGGTCATTACACTTTATATACGAATTTGTTGTCTACTACTAATTTATGATGATTATTATTATTATATGTATGTGTGTGTATGTATGTATTTGCATATACATACACACACATATAAATATTTAAAATATTTATATATACATTTAGTTTGGAAATGTTGGCTAATTCAAACAATTCAAATTAGTATTTAATATATCTTAAGGTAAATTTAAATTTTAAAATCAAATCAGATCCAGATCTATAACGAAAACTGTTTCAAAATTAAAATTTTGAATTTCAAATACTAATAAATTTAAATAAACATATACATCTACATACACACCACACACACAGATATGCACACATACACAAACATCAAAATATATTTTATGTTTAAGTTTAAAATTTATTTCAAAATACTAATTTCTAATTATAAACAATAATATGAAAAATTAAGTTTTTTTTTACTTTTGGCTAAAATACCTTTTAACAGAAATTAAATTAAATTCGTGAGGATTTAAAATGAAAACCATTTTTTAAATCATAAAATCTATATGGATTTTATGATAATTTTTTTAAACTATAATTTTCATAAACAATTTATATTCATAAAATTATATATACAAATACATTTATGCATAATGATTTAATAAGATTTATATATATGTATATAAACATATTTAATTTCGGTTTTATTATGTATATATATATGTGTGTGTGTGTGTGTGTGTGTAAATTTAATAAATTTACATATATACACGAACATATATGCATGAATAAGATATAATAAATACTAGGAACCTCACGAGCGTGCTTGGATTCATATTGATTCAGAAATAAGGTACATTCCTTCATCGAATAGTTATCATATGTTTGTAGTTGAAAATGGGGAATCTATGAGACTCTTATGTCATGTGCAGTGGGAAGGTTTGACTTTGACAACTGGAAGTGAAGGTCGGCACAATTGGCAATTGTTTTTGGATGCATCTTGGGATAAGATCTATCTATACTCCAAGCTATCGAGGTTTTTTGTTCCTAATCTTGCAACTCTCTTATCTAAGCTTCTCCATGTTCATAGCCCTGGTACTTACGCCGATGTCAGTAAGGATATGGGGGAATAGTGGTTCTTCCTTTGGATAGTAGTTTAGACTTGTTTACCCAACTCCTATTTTTTCTTTTGTTGTTGTTGTATTAGCTGATCTGAAGCCTGCTCCAATCACTTGTGCTTTAATATGATTTGAGTAATAAAAGTGGATGGCACACTTAAAACGTCGGCTAGCCTTGCTAAAATGTAAAAAATATATGTATGTAAAGTGTATATACAACTATAACTTATAAATTCAAATTTTAATTTAAAAATCATTTTAAAGCAATATTACTTTTGAATTATTTTTTAAAGTGGCTAAAAGAAAATTGCACATATGTAATAATTTTTTAATATGTATGAATATGATCATATACAATTTTGACGGCGAATAAATATATAAATTCGTGATAAATTATGGTTCTAATCTATACATATATAATGACAAAAATGAGTGTATATATATGTGTGTGTATATATGTATGTATACATAAATACATACATACATTGGACATTATACATTGATATTGTACCTTGAATGTTGAATTAGATAACTCGTTGGATCGAATCAATTTTCTCCCAGAAATGCAGCTAACTAAAGAGATCACCACACCTTTGTATTATATTTGATTTGATATGATTTTTTATTTAGAAATGATGAAGGGGGAGGGATATGTCTTATAGCCAAAACTAGGAGGAAAGGAAGCAAAAAGTTAAAAAAGAAAACGAGGGGGATAGTGAGTTTAAATAAGAAAAGAAAGGAGAAAAAAGGGTTCTGGATCTCCCGTTTTACGTCTTATCTTTACTAATTCAAAGCTAATATTCCAAACTAATATCACACACCTTTCCACGCAAACATTTTCATCCTTAGTAGTGGGCTAATGGACCCAAAATTATTTCCAAATCCAATCAATATTTACACAATTGAAAGTATATACGTAATTTAAATCCAATTTAAATGCTCATTGATACCGTACATCGGTACATCCATATATACGTGCTTTGTCATATATTGATTCAATTAAATCAAATAAAATTTTATAATTAATATTTCATAAATATTAATTAATTAAATTAACTTACAACAATTATAATTTAATTAAATCTTATGCTATTTCAGAGTATTTAACATTTCGGTTATGCGATTCATAAGTGTAAATTCAGTCAATAATTAATATAGAATAATTCAAATACTGACATTCACACGTCATCTTAGCTAGTGGTATGATAGTTTGATTGCATTTATCACTTACACAATTTCATTAAAAATCCAATTTTACTATTTTAAGCAATCCTCGACAGTGACGATTATTTACACCAACTCTCTTTGTCAAAACTATATTACATTGAGACTTGTGCAATTTTGTTTTGGTCAAAATTCTAATATCGTCCACATTCAACTTGTATAATCCAAACATAAAGTCCTTGGTTCAATAATAACAATTATTATTAACCGAACTGCTTTGGCCAGAGACTTTAACTTTGAGTTGACTATAGTTGACCATGGTATTAACCTCATATAACCGAGGAGATGGACGATGTGTCGTGATATAACTAAAATTAAAATAGAGTGTCCATGTTGAAGATCAATAGTATTCTCAGGTAGAGAGAACTGTATAATATCATCGCTTCGATATTCTCCTTTTGAACTTAGTTATATTAACCAACGAAAAACTATCGATGGGTCATTCCATGGATCTAATAACCATCAGTACGTAACCCCTTGGTGCCCCAATAGCTATAAGTGATACACTATCCATTAGAAGAGCGTTATGTGCTCTAGTCTCAATGGATGTATAAGATCCAATCTCGATACATCTTGACTATGAATATTTAAAACGATGTGTTTATTATCATTGTAGTAAATTTTTCATGATTACAACACATTATAATTACTATCACAAAACATATCTTTTATGGATTTTCTTTTAAATATACGTAAATTAAATAAATAACTAATATAACACATATTAACAATTATATAATAAAAAGAAAAGCACCTTTCATTTTGAAAGAGATTTTATTACATTTACAATAATTACATAATTGCCCATAGGATGTACCCCTAACTCTATCAATCTCCCACTTGCACTTGTGCTAATTATAGAATATCGATCTTATTCATTCGATCAGTTTGATGAAAACTAACCGAGCTAGTCCCTTTATAAATGATCTGTTGGTTTGGCGGAAGATGGATCTTAAGGCCAATAAACTCTAGAGTGGAGGTGAATAGTATTTTATAATTTTTGTGAATCTTTTTGAATTCTTTTAAGGTTATAGTTTAAACAATGGAATTAACATTCACAGATTCAAGCACAGATAAATATAAATGTAGTAAAAGTAAAAAAGAAAAGAACACACCATGATTTTATACTGATTCGAAGTTACCCTACATCCAGTCTTGTAGAATTCCTTATACATATTTATTTTCAAATAGCAAAGCAAATACAATCTCGATTTCAAGGCAACGAGACACACCCTCCATACTTTTTGACCTCTAGAGTCACTTGATTTACACGGGAGCACACCCACTAGATTTTCGGGATACTAAGCACACCCAATTAATTTACACGGGATAAAATCTCACCCACCAATATACGAGTATGATTTGATATAGTTTTACAGACTCAAATTGTTGATCTTGATTACAAATGATCATATAACCTCTTGAATAACACTTTAATATTGTTTGAGTGAGAGAGATGAGAGAGATCAGAGAGTAATCAATAGAGAATCAAATCAATAGAGTTTGAATTTGGTTCTGATTGAATTTGAGAATATTTGAGTAGGTTTTCTTTTAGCATTCAAGAGAATGAAAGAGGAGAGAAAATATGAGAAAGTATTAACAAAAATTCGTTGGTTTAACCCATATTTATAGAGAAACAACAGTCATGTCCATTCGTCAAGAGATAAGACGAAAAGTCACTTCCATTCAAAATCTGAATTTTGAAAATTACGGTCATTATGTCGACATATAAGAATTGGATATGCTAGCATATCCTTCACATAATTGAAAAACACTTTATAAAAATTATTTTGAAAATATTAAAGTTTTGTGCAGTATTTTGATACTTTGTAAAATCATCTAAACATAGTTTACACATATTTTAATTATATCAAAACTTAAGAAAACTTTATAGAAATATATTTAAATATATAAAGGATTTAAATATGAATTTCTTTTGAAAATAATAAATATAAAGCAAAAGTGAATATATTTGAAATCAAAGTAATAGAAAATATTATAATAAACTTATAATTATTTAGAAATCTTTAAAAACTAAAATTATAACAAAGTATAATATTCAAAGTATATTAAAAATACTTAAAAACTTAAAATATAATAAAATCAAAAGATAGAAATAACTTGAAGGCTATTTTAAAAAATTATTTTGAAAACAAGAATCCTTTTAAAACCATTTTTAAGATATTTGAAAATCATTTAAAAAATAGAAATAGAGAGAGAGGGAGATCAAAGAAGTGCCATCGCAGTTTAACAAAAAATCCTACGACTCTATAACTTATCTGGGATATCTTGAGTTCTTCAATACCCATGAGTCTTCAATCTCTAACTCTTGAATCTCTATATCTGCTTCTTAAATCTTCTCTTGATATTGTACAGTCTTCTTAATCAATACCTGTCTAATATCATGTACTATATACTAACATAACTAATAAAAACATTAGTGTCTATATTTTATATAATGTTATATGGTTGTTATCATCAAAACCAATGCCTAAGGTACTAACAGGATCTACTATGTTTCTTTTGTATCTACTCTTTTAATCACGACTTCTTTCTTTTCAAAAAAATTTCTAATTAAGTGAAACTTTCAAAGAATATGTCTCGATTTCTTATGTGCTCTAGGTTCCTTTGCGATCTGCACAACGCATTGTTGTCATAAAACAATGTCATTGGATTTTTCGTGTTGGGAATCAACTATAGCTCACCCATAAATTTGTGCATAAAAACTGCTTCCTTAGCTGCTTCGTTGAGGGCGATGTATTCGGCCTTCATCACGGAATCAGCTACCATTTCTTACTTGGAACTTTTCCAAATAATTGCCCCATTGTTTAAAGTAAAGAGGTAACCTAAAACTGACTTATTGTCGTCAATATTGCTCTGAAAGCGGGAGTCTATATACCCCTTCATAAGGAGGTCCCCATTCCAATATATAAGGAATAAGCCTTAGTATTTCTTAAATAATTAAGTATACATTTTATAGCAGTCCAACGTTTTTCTTCAAGATTAGCTGGTATTGACTTATGCATCCTAATGCATAAGCCACATCCGATCTAGTACATAACATAGCGTACATTATTAAACCGT
The DNA here is from genome assembly GCA_030737815.1 of Allium fistulosum. NCBI lineage: Eukaryota > Viridiplantae > Streptophyta > Magnoliopsida > Asparagales > Amaryllidaceae > Allium > Allium fistulosum. Next base: position 855,751,458 of record CM060908.1, on the reverse strand, counting down.
ATCGATGCATACGATATCCTCTTCATACTTTTTTTCTCCTCATTGATTTAAGGAGCATCCTTCTTAGAAAGAACGATTCTAGATTGCATTACAACATTTTCGCACTTGGAATTCTCCATACTGGACCTTTCGGTATGGTATATATGTATAGGGATTAGGATAATCCTAGCAGCCTTTTAGATCATCCCTGTAGATATTTATACCCAGTATATAGGCCGCCTCTCCCAAATCCATCATAGAGAAGTTCTTGGATAACCATGATTTTACTAATTACAACAACATTATGTCATTACCAATCAATGATAAATCATCAGCATATAATAGTAAGAACACTATAACATTTCCTTGTTCCTTTTGATATACGCATGCTTCTTTGTGTTATGATAAAAACCAAATTAGTTGATTACTTTATCGAAACACTTATTCCAAGTCCTTGAAGCTAGTTTAAGACCATAAATGGATCTTAACAACCTACAAGCTTAGCCCTCACTCTCACTGACCAATAAACTCTTGAGCAGCGACATGTAAACGGTCTCTACCGAATCACTGTAACAATTGTAAAATTAATAAGAAATCATTAATTAATAATAAGGCTAAAATAGATATTTTGTGGATGTTGAAATTTGATCATGAAAGTTACACCATTACATTCGTGGTAATTTTCTGATTAACTTTCATATATAAAGTTTATAATCGGAGCTCAAACGGAAAGTTATTAACGTTTGGAGTTTTCAAATTTTAAATAATTCAATCGAATTTAAAATTTGAATATAAATAATGTTGACGTAAAAAGAATTAAATAGGTTAATATTTTAATGGTAAGGTTTACTTAACCTTTAAGAAAATGTTAACCTTAGTTTAAAAAGGGAATTAAATAAAAAGAAAACGACAATAAATAAACTCATTTTCTCAAATAAGGACCGGTCGACCTCCTCACCATGGTCGGTCGACCGCTAGCGGTCGAACGCTTGATGGTGAGCAGTCGACCGATGATTTTGCCGAGGGCTAGGGTTTTGTTAGGCGTGAACAACCTGGATTTTATTATTTTAAACCGACTTAAATCTGATGGATCTGCTGCCTTCTAGCCACTATAAACAAGAGGATAGCCCCCTTATTCATAAATTATTTGGAAACGCCGAATCTCTATCAGTCTTTTACCTCAACTAGATTCAAGAATTCAAATCGAAGGGAAAAAGGTAGTAGGTCGATAAATATATATTCTTCTTCTACTTTTATTCTTCTCTAATCCCTGAATTCTGAATCTAGTTTATATACAATCCAATTGTTGTATATTTCAAAAAAAGAAGTATAAAGGAGAGATTAGGAGCGGACGTAATGCAAATCCAAAAAGAAGCTGAAAACCATTTATGAGTGGGAATCTTAGATTTTCACATTTTATTATTTGTATAGTAGAAGTTTGGATTTGTTTTATGCCTTGGAGAATTTTGTTCATGAAAATGCTAAAAGTAAAACCCTAGAATTCCCCTAAAAGAAATGTCAATTCTTATATTTATTGGAATCTCAATTATTTTATATTAAAATAGTAGAATTTGTTTTGTTATTGCAATTTGAATATTTTTTATTCTATTCCACTCCCAACTTTTCATTGTATATGTAAAAGTTGAATAAATTTTAAAGGTTTTAAATTGTAAGTTTTATAAAGCTGATTTTACTATATTAATATAAAATAAGTTTGATAATTGATTCTATATTCGTATGCATGTTTATTATTTGGCTAAGGATATTAGCTAGTTTGTAAGTTATTATATGGAGTTAGACGTGTATAAATTGGAAGTTTTGACATTTAAAACGATTAGTATAGGATGAAAAAATCTTTGCGCGCTTAGGAATATCTTGTTAGCCTAAATTTACATACATACATACATGCATGCATGCATACATACATACATACATATATATATTTGCGTATAAATATAATATTAATGCATAATTAATAATGTATTAATCGCGTGGTATAAATATGTTAGTAATTGGCATTAAAACCCATAGAATATGGAAACTAATCCATAATTAAAGGAGGAACAAGGAGTTTTCCTTATATGGACTTAATGTGAAATGCGGTAAGGTATATGTGATTGTATGTTCGGAGAGAGGAATTATTACTAAGTTATAGGGATGCGAGGTCAGTCAAAAGCACAAAGAAGTCAGCCTAGCTAATCTGACTTCCAACGATATGACTTTGAGACTGATTTAAGACATCGCCTATAATAAATATCTATATGGATGCTGGGTTAGTCCTAATTCTATAGGGTAAGTCTACCCAGTTAATCTAATTACCAGCGTTTATGAATAATCGGACTAATATGACGTCACAGTTTGCCTTACAGGTCATAATACGTAGGACTCGCTTCAGGGTTGGGTGTATTAAGTGGCTATTGTAGGGTCTGCCTTCATTCCACTTAAGAAGTATTAAATGGTCGAGATTATCAGTTAGGTGCGGTAGTAGGGAATCTCGAAAGGGGTCCATTTTGGGGTCGAGGTATTAAGTGGTCATTTTAGGGTCGTCTCTTTCCATAAAAAAGTATTGAGTGGCCTGATGAGATTTCAAGCGATGTCAGTTAGGGAGTACTAGAGAGGGACAGACCTAGGCTTGGGTATTAAATGATGGGGACTTGCCTAAGATATTGGTATTAAATGGTAAAAGTCTGCCTAATTCCCATTAAAAAGGTATTAAGTGGCTTGGGTAATTTCTCTCACATTGTTAGGACACGACTAATGGTAGTTGTGTGGGATTGGAAAGGGCCTTTGAGCTACAACTGAAGGTAAGTTATATAGTTGGACTGGAAGAGCGTAAGTTATGGAGATGGATTGGAAAAGCCTATGGGCTTACATTTGGAGGTATACTTAGTAGGACTTAGTATAGGATGCATAAGACATATTACTTATCTAAACGGTACTACCCAAATACTATTATGGTAAGACTTGAGATTTTCATTCACTAGACATTAATGTTCTGACCTCTCCTCATTACAACACACAGGTTATGGAAAACGATGCTGATTTAGGAGATGAAGGCGGTTATCTATCTATTTATGTTTTTGCTATATTTTGATGTGCCTTGTTTCAGACATGATTATCATTTTAGGATGTTGTATTTTGGATATTTGAGATGATATGTTGTATTTCTGAGATTTAAGTTTCTATGAAATAGGTACTTATTTCTAATATTATATTTTATCCTTTCCGCTGTGAGATTCTGGTAGCATAGATAGATAGCTCTGTGTATTGTTCTTTATATCAATTTTACCAACCAACAGCCGGCTTGGGAATGGGTTTAATGTTCAACGAGCTTTTATTGGATCGAAAATTAGGCCCATTTCAAGGTGGCTGTTACATTTGGTATCAGAGCTTAGGTTACCCAATCAACAAGAATATGTATAAGTAAGAGTGCGTATTTTTATTTTTGAAAGTACTTTCAAAACCCTAGTATATATGTACACTTATTTGAACATATGCAAACACACTAGGAAAATCTTTATTTTTAGCAATAATTATATCTTTGGAAGTTGTAACTAAAATTTTAAACCTACAAATAGATGATTATGGCTGAAAATCATTCCTCTAAGGTTAGGAACCCCTCTACCCAAGAAATATAGTGCCATAATGGTTCAAGCAATACCCAAGGCATGTAGGGCAAGTTTCCATCTCTCAACAAGCTGCACCAGCGGCACCCGCCGCCTTACCTACTGAAGCAGAACCTCGCCCATCATATTTTCCCAAATCGTGTAAAGACTTTCAGAATATAGAAGAAAGAGTGTATACGAGAGTTGAAGGTTTCGTGGAGACGATAGTTTGGATTAACGACTATAAACGTATATTTTAGGAGCTTGGATGGGAAGACTAGATCAATAAGAAGATAGGCGTATAACATCTAAAAGGGGAGGCCCTAGATTAGTGGACTATAGTGGCTGAAGAGAATGCTGAGGAAAGAATCATTTGGGTTGAATTTAGAACTGGCTTTGAGTCGCGATTCATATCCAAAGCCGAAGTGAGTTTGCAATGGGAGAAGTTTATACAACTTAGGCAGGGAGACTCCGTGTTGAAAGAGTATATCAGTAAGTTCATGGAATTAGCTAAGTTTGGATTGAGCTTGGTCGATACCCCCATGGAGAAGGCTATGAAGTTCGTTAAAGGCTTGATTCCCTACTTAGGGAGCTGCTTTTAACCTAAGTGCCCGCGGGCGTCACTTATGAGATGATAGTTGAAATGGTCGTGTCGTAGGTGCTGGCATTGAAGAGAAGGAGAAGGTGGGACCGACGCAAAATCAAGGTGGAGCTAAGAAGGGAGGAATTTGGGCTGAGAAGAGGGCCAAGGGGAATATTAAGAAGGGAGGTATAACATGTCGTAGGTGTTAGAAGAAGGGACATGTTGCTAAGGACTACAAGGTGTGTTTGATGAGGGAGGAGTTCAAAGAAAGATGCTACCACTACCATGAGGAGGGGCACTATAAGAATCGATGTCCAAAGCCAACTAAGGAGGGACAATGCTTATGCCATTGAGGCTGTACCTATTTCAAGTAGACCTCCTTCTGGAGATCGAGGAAAACCTACAATGAAGGGTACAACATTTATTTTCAGGAATACTATTCATACCTTATTTGACTCGCGAGCATCACATTCATTCATAGCTAGAAATGTAGTTTGATCCTTAAATCTAAAAACCCAATTTGTCACGAACCCAATAGTCGTGTCAAATCCTATTGGTGGGTCAACACACCTTTTTTTAATTTGTTAGGACCTAGTTGTGGATATATATAACATCGATTTTACATGTGACACGTATGTTCTTTGTTTTGAGGGGTATAGGCTTATCTTAGGGATGAATTGGTTATCTTACTATGGGGCTTTCATAGATTGTGATAGGAGGATTGTATGGTTAAGGATTTGTAAGGTATGAGATATAGATGTTCGTTGTATACCCTAAAACTCAATCGGGTTAAGCTATTTGTATTCGTTAAGCCTATCACAAGATGAGATCTCATCCGTACCCGTAGTTTGATAATTTCCTGATGTTTTTGAAGAAGTCTTAGGTCTTCCACCCTGAAGGAAGATATAATTTAGGATCGATTTATAGGACATTAGGCCTATCGCTCTGCCATTAAGGCACATGGCCCCCGAAGAAAGGCGAGATTTGGATAAGCAAATTTCGGAGCTGTTGTAAAAGGGATTTATTCATCGAAGTACTTCTGAATAGGAAGCACATGTTGACTTTGCCACCATGGCAGACGGTTCTTTAAGGCTATGCGTTGATTATAGAAAACTCAATAAGTTGACCAAGAAGAATATGTATCCTTTACCTTGAATAGATGATTTGTTTGCAGCTTGTGGGAGCCAAAATCTTTTCGCTGTTGGACTTAGCCACTGGATTCCATCAATTGATGATAGCTGAGGATAGCAAGCAGAAAACTGCATTTCACACTGCAAACAGATTATATAAATGGAAAGTAATGCCTTTCGGGTTGACAAATGCCCCCGCATACTTTGTAGATTTGACGATTAGAGTCTTTAGGGAGTAGCTAAATAAGTTTGTCATAGTGTTTGTGGATGACATTCTCGTGATCTTCAGAAGTGAGGGTGAGCATAAAAATCACTTAAAGGAGGTATTAGGGACTTTGAGAAGGTACTAAAACCAAATTCTCAAAATGTCATTTTTGGAAGAAGGGGCGAGATTTCTCGATCGTATAATTTTCGAGAAGGAGTTGTCTGTGGATCCTGCAAAGGTGAAAGTTATTTAAGACTTGAAGATTCTAAAGAACACCACAGAAGTGAGGAGTTTTCTTGTGCTGACCAGTTACTATAGGAAATTCATCAAGGACTTCACAAAGGTAGCAGTCCCACTAACTCGCATAACCAAGAAAAAACTAGTTTTTGCATGGGATGAGAAATGCAAAAAACATTCGAGAAGTGGAAGAAACTATTGACTAGTGCGCTAGTACTTACCGTTCCTGATGAGACGAAGCCTTTCACTATTTATACCGACGCACGTGGTATGGAATTAGGAGCAGCTCTTATGCAAGAAGGTAGAGTGAGAGCCCATGCAAGTATGCATTGAAGAACTATGAGAAGAGGTACCCAATTCACGACTTGGAGTTAGCAGCTATCATTTTTGCTTTGAAGATGTGGAGGCAGTATCTTTTGAGAGTGATTTGAGTTATTCACCGACCACAAATCCCTCAAATAACTATTTTTCAAAAAGATTTGAATCTTAGGCAGTAGAGGTGGATGTAGTTTATAGCATCATATGACTTTAAGATACAAATATACCCTCGGAAAAGGAAATGTTATCACCGACGCCCTTTGCCAGAGGCATGCTACTCTAGGTTCTATTTATGAGTGGAGGAAGTTGGAGTTTCTCTTGAATTTCAATTTTCAACCATCAATGGAACCCACTCTAGGCTATTTGGTAGCCATGGAAGTTAGGCCATCATTGATGGACCACATTGGGCAAAAATAGAAGAAAGATGCGACAATAGTCGGCATTTTGGAAAAGTTAAGTAAAAGAGAGCATTTCCCTAATAGCGGTAGGTATGCAATTGACAAAAGAGAATGTTTAAGATGAGATGGACGCCTTTGTGTTCCTATGGAGGATGATGTGTTAGAGGAAGTTTTGGCTAAATGTCACCATTTTCAGATGACCATTCACCCAGGGGGATAAAATATATAAGGATAAGAAGTGAATTTTCTATTAGCCGAGGAGGAAGAAGAGGGTAGCAGAATTTGTCTCTAGGTGTTTGACATGCCAAAGGATAAAGGAGAAACAAGGGAAGCCTGGAGGACTATTATTACTACTAGAAGTACTAATTTGGAAGTGGGAGCATATATTGATGGACTTTATATAAGGTTTGCCTACGAGTCAAAGAGGCAATGAATCCATTTGGTTAATAGTGGATAAACTCACTAAAAGCCCCCACTTTATTTATGTTAGGAGTAATAGAACTCGACATCTATATCACAAATTTATATTAAGGAAGTAGTACGACTACATGGAGTTCCAGCTAGCATTGTTAGGGATAGGGACCTCTTATCTACTAGCGAATTTTGGAGGAGTTTGTGATCAGCTTTAGGAACGTCGTTGAAACCTAGCACAACTTACCATCAATGGACTGACGGTCAGACTGAAAGGGTGAACATAATTTTGAAAGATTTGTCGAGAGCTTACATCATGCATTTCAAAGGACATTGGGAGTAGCATTTACCCTTAGCAGAGTTCGCCTACAATAATTGTTATCAAGCGACGATTAGCTTGGCACCCTTCGAAGCGCTATATGGAAGGCCACACAAATCGCCTAATTGTTGGTGGCAAACCACTGGCAAAATTCTACTTGGACAAGATTCGATTCAGGGGACCTCAAAACAGATAGAGATGATTAGGCAGCGAATGAAGGCCGCATAGGATCATCAGAAGTCCTGTGCTAACAAGCGAAGGAAGGAATTAGATATTGCGGTAGGAGACATGATGTTTGTTAAGGTTTCCCCTCTTAGGAAGGTTATGAGGTTTGGTACGTCGGGGAAGTTGGTGCCAAGGTTTGTTGCTCCGGTCTTGGAAAGAATTTGGAAACTAGCATATCGAGTAGAGAAACCAAATAAGTTAGCAGGAGTTCATGACGTTTTTCATATTTCACACTTGAGTATATGCCTTCACGACATCACCACTATAGTAGAGCCTGATCGGCTGGTAGATATTGAGACGGAGCTAGTAGCACCCTATGCCACCGTACGCATACGGGAGTACTGAACTAGGAAGCTCTGCAACAAAGAAAATAGGCTAGTCTGAGTACAAGAGGAGATAATCTAGTGGAAAGCACATGGTAAACTATAACAACCCGCCCCGGAATGGGCCTAAATTCCGACCCAGAAAAGGCCCATCGAAACTTAGACTCATTCCAAAGTTGGATATTGGTTGGTAAAAGGAACAATATAGAGCTATATATATCTATTCTTTCAGAACTCACAGCGGAAGCAACAAAATATAATAGCAATAAAGTACCCATTTTATTTCAATCAATTGTCACAAAACATAACATAATGTCAACACAAATCGTCACATCAACTTGTTGAAAAATACATTTCATGGGTATAATAGAAAATAACATGAATAGATAAATAACTATTACCACAAGCTCCACTGTCATCTTCTTCAAGCATCATTAACTCCTTCTCTAACCCATGTTGTAATAAGGAGGGAGTCAGAACAATAAGTGTATGGTGAATAAAAACCTCGAGCCTTGCTATTTCAGTACTTAGGCAGTATATTTCAAAATTAGAATATGTCTTACGTATTTAAACCATTTTAAAAACCATTTAATACTTTATATATAAGAGAAATAGGCGGGCCCTTAGACAACCACTTAATACCTTCAATTCCCCGAAGCAGGTTTCCCAATTCCATAACCCATAAACAACGTTATAAATGTCTAATAATGTGAGAGATAATATCCAAGCCACTTAATACCCTTTAGTGGCAATATGCAGACTTTGACCATTTAAGACCTCAACTAAGGTAGGCCCCACATAATTTAATACCCATCCAAGTGGACTCCTCATAAATACCCATCTAGCTGACACTGCATGGAATCTATTCGAGCCACTTAATACTTCGAGGGCGGACCCTATAACCACTTAATACCTTATCCCAAAGCGGACTCTTTTTGAGATACCACCTATCATGTCTAACCACTAACCCTTCGACCATTTAATACTCCACTTAAGGAAAGAGGCGGCTCTCAAACAACCACTTAATATCTTAAAAACCTAGAGCGGGTCTTCGAATTATGACCCGTACTACGTAAACGTCTCACATTAGTAAGACTATTCATAGGAACCGGCAGCCAGATTAGCTGAGTAGATTTACACTACTGAATTGGGACTAATCTCACGTCATCTGTAGTTACTTATCATAGGAGATGTCCCTACAACACTCTTAACATATATTATTACACATCTTACCGTGTTCATTATTTAGGTTGTATAAGAATTCCTCCTTATTTTGCCTTGACAATCAATTACTTTCCTGAGGAGGATTTAACAACAATTATTACCTAATTAACTACGCATTATACGTTATAATTTTACACTATTTACGGTAATTAATATATAAATAAATATGCACTTATTGTTTTCTATGCACATGGAGATTATGCCCTAACTAACATTAAATGTCAATTCCTTTTCAATAATAATAGTACAAGTCCTTTTCTGTATTATCAATGATGCCAAAATTCCAATATTCATAACAAGGGAACCTAATTTCCATAACAAAGGATTCAATACTCATATCCAAAAATTGCAATAAATAGACTTTTAAAAATCTAAACTCAATCTATTACATCAAACCAATGAAATAATCTTAACAATAGAAATTGCAATTCTAATTTCATCTTCTATTCAACTCCTCTTTTACAAAGAAATAAACAAGGGGATTTCTATTTAATTTTTATGAATAAGTGATGCAAACTACAAATAAGATTCATACTTTACACCCTTATTCTTTTATCAGAATTTAATAATCAAATCAAAGAATAAGGAGGAGTGGAATAGACTTGAAATTATCAAAAAATGCAAAAACTGTATAATTCCATTAATTCAACATAAACAACTGAGAATTTTCAGCTAGAATTGATATTATGAATTAAACGAGTTTTAGGAGGTTTTATAGTATTTTGTTTTCACAATCGCAAAACCCCTAAGGCATATCCAAATCCATCATATACTAATCAATTACTGAAATAAAATGCTAAGATTTCCACTCAAAGTTGGTCCTTAACTTTGCTTCTCTTTGGATTTGAAACATCCATTATAATATCCTTCCGATCTCTTCTTTTTGATATATACAACAAGGAATTTGTATATATATTAGATTCAGACAATCAAAGGTTGGTGGAGAAGAGGTTTAGAAATTAAATAATAAACAAAGAGAGGTATATAGGATTTCTCACCTGAAACCATAATAGAGTTTTCTGAATCTTAGAAGAGACGATCCGATAGAGCTTCGCTGATGTTCCTAAAATATTTGTAAATAAAATTGAGGGGTCTAGGGTCTTATTTATAGTGGTTGAAACACACATAACCGTTGGATGAAGGTTGCGGGGAAATAATAAAATCCAAAGTGTTCAAAATAAGAAACCCTAGCCGCCACCTGAATAGGAGCGGTCAACAGCCCTTATACCACCAGTCGACTGTTGGGGGTCATGTAACGCCCCACCTTTTTGCCTATATTACCCAAGAATATTACAAGTAATATTATCGAGTAATACAAAGAACAAGGCATGTTAGGAGCGACCATCCGTGATATCGCTTTGGACAAGTATTGATACGTCGAATCATATGGCAATATTTTTTTCTTTTCTTACAAGAGTTAATTTGACATATCTGATCCAGGTGCAGAACAATAATGCAGTGGTTTAATATAATTCAGAACAACATATAACATAATATACAACACATAATCAAATGTCATAAAAAATAATATACATCAATAACTCTCAAAAGGATGAGTCTAAAAAAGAAAATACTAGACTCACATTTATACACATGTACATATATAAACACTGATAGGTCTCAAATATAAACAACTAAAAAAGTGTACAACATGTACAAGCATAGAACAAGCATATGCACTAGAAAGGATGATACATCTAAAATATAAAAAACATCCAATAAAACTTCTAAAGCTAGTTCATATCCAAGGTCACTAAGTCCCTATACCTGTCAAGTCTCGGTCTGACCCGAGCATTATAAGTGAATAACAACCAGGTCGGACTATCTCTAATTATCACAAAAGGTAAGATCATAATAATAACAGGCTTGCATAAATGTCAAGGAAAAATATCACCAGATTGTACTTCACTAACATAATAATACTTCATTTAATGCTTCACAACTTATAGTTAAGTTTATGCTCATTTACAACAATCATCAAAGTCATAACAACCACTATAATAAGAGCATAGAAAATCACAACAATAAATGCAAGCGATAAACAAGCACTTCGCAAGCCAGCACAAGAGACATGCACTTCGTACGCTAATACAAGAGATTGCACTTCGCAAGTTATAACCCACTTAAAAGCGAGTACCACAAGATGGGCCTGAAAACCCATTTAATCTGCCTAAATGGATCACCCAAGAACGAGTCTGAAAACCCGTCAAATAAGTGTTATCCACTTACGATTAGTAATCATAAGAGTGTCGACTAATGTCCTATAACCACTTGATGACGCTCGAATATTTACTAAAAGTTAGTAAATCCATTAATGTGCAAATAAATGTTCAACCGAACAAGTCTGAGGATTAACCGGTGAAGTAAACGCAAGTTCATACCACTTTTTTTACTAATCCGTTTAATTCAATTTCTCATTCAAGTGAGATTGTGGATTTGTATAGAAAATAGTTTTGCTTAGAAATTTAGTAGAAATATTAATTTAAAAAGGCTAATATATATAAAATAAAACCGGATTTAATTCAAATCTATACTTATAAAACTTGCTTTGAAATCACTTTGCAATTAAAACTATATACATATACTTTCCAAATATACTTCCTCTTAGAAGAATATATACATATATATGTATAAAACAATTTGTTTCCACATATAAATTTCCATTGAAAATAATTTGCAACTTGGTGTTTTCAAATAGTGTATTTGGTAATGATACATAGAGTATCACTCTATGTAAATAAGGGTCTTAAAATAAGATTTGGACTTCCTGAAAATAAGCAATGAGATCATCACAATTGCCCAATGAAATAGTCCAAACAACCAAGCAAAATCACATGGCAACAAGGCAAAACAAAGGGCACAAAGGAGTATGGCACGACCTTAAACTAAGATTGGACTTCGCAAAAAGGAACATTATATCAACACAACTTCACATTACAAGAGTGCAAAACGATAAGGCTAGCAACAAGGTAACAAAGCAAATCAAGGGGAATGAGAAGCCAATAAGGCATGGCCTAGAGCTAGTGCTCTAGGTCAATGATCGGTCGACCGGTCATGTGGCACCGGTTGACCGGTGCCGCTGCCTGAGCACGCTCCACGCAGCACCGATCACATCACTTTGATCTTCAATGCTTGGTTTTTGGGTTTCGGCATTCTAGATTCAGTTCCCTAACCCATTCTAAATACATCCATCCAAATATCCAACCCATCAAATAACAATTTAATAGAGAGAGACAATATGGATTTTAACTTATTATTGTTTACAGTAAAACAGGTTTTGGAACTACAACAATCAAAACTAGAGGACAATCACAGATATCAAACAAAAATACAATCATCCATTACCTCTCGTTCAACCAACTAGGGATTCAAATTAGAAATAGTTGTGATTTCAACTCACCTTTCTTCTTGCAATAGGCAGCTATACTTCTACAATAGCCCAAAAATTAGAAATAGACAAACCCTAGAATTGGTCAATAAAAATAGCAACAAGAAACTAATTTCAATCACTGTAAACTAGAACAAAATCTTACTTTTAGAAGAGAATAGGTTTTTGATTCTTTTACCTAAAATTAATAGCTTCCTAAGATTATTAATTTGATCAACTTAGAGAATTTGGGAACTAGAAATTAGGTTTTGTTATACCGCCTTTTGGCAAGGCCGCAATACCATGGAGTTGGCTAAATGGATTTGCGATAATCGAGGCTGGAAGCCTGGAGAGATGATTACCAGGTTCAGAGATTAGTTATAAGCAAGGCTGTGAATGATAGTCAAGCGGATTCAAGTAAGTAGCATCCAAGAAATGGCTCAATGTGGATTTCTTCTTCCCATATCCAGGAGATCGGATCGGATCAATATGGTTAGGAACAAATCAGATCGGATCACTATGGCTATGGATCACTCGAATTAGCAGTTCAACTCAATGATGATTGCTCAATAACTCAACAAACTTTCAAGGAACTACACAAACAACTCAGAAGGCATGGAAGGGACCCACCATAGGGATCGTCGGGCCCCATGTGGTCTTCTTGACCGATTGGTGTCAATCCCCCTATAGGGATAGGTGCCGATCGCTCATAAAGGCCTGGATAGGCCCCATTCTTTTAGAGGGTTCGTCTCGGTCTTGGGCTTTTACACACGGTTTTTCAGCTGGATATTTCATCATCTTCCCCTAGAAATACCGGATCATTGACTCAGGGAAATTGATCTCCTTTCTTGCTCTCTTCGTCTTCTTCCCTAGGACATACTCCGCCATTTTTACTCTTGAATTTCACGAATTGTAACTGTAATCAGTAGTATAAGTAAAAGGAATTTTTTTTGGAGTGGACGTAGGCCAGAGTACGCCGAACCACTATAAAATCTCATGTTCATTTAATTTCTTACTGTTTTAATGTACTGTTCTTCATATTTTATTCTCTACTTCATTCTATTTGGATATTGAATCTGCGGTGTTATCATATTAGTTGAGAGTTTGTGACCAATTTAATTTGGTGCAAACATTTTGGTATCAGAGTGAGGATACTTGCACTCATAGATTTAGAAATGATTTGGAGCTTGGATTTGAATCAATGGTCAGCAATCTACAAGAAGCACCTGCGGATAGGAGTCATCATAGAGGAAGTCAAGAGGCATCCTTTAGAGCTAAAGCTAATCAACCCTCCGTCTACATCACTAGGGACGAGATGGAGACTATGATGAATGCTATGCATGAGTGGATGATGAGGAGACGAAGAGATGATGTAGAATTTCCTCATGCAAATTGGACAAGTTAGAGCACAAAACGAAGGATTTGGAGCAGTTGGCAATCTGGATCAATGAATTAGAGCAGAAGGAGCTATAGGAAATCAGAACTAGGAGCATGGAGTGGAAGCCAACAGGTAGGAGAATGGAATGGAGCAGCCTGGTGCAGTTCCCAACCAACAAGGAGGGATTGAAACCGATCACCCCAAGGCCTGGGAGCATGCCCTTGAGTCAGGCTAGTATGAGTGCTGGTGCAGATGTTGTTCGATTGGTGGTTGATGCAGGACCAGCAGTTGGGGATCAGAACATGAAAGGTTATATTTTAGAGTACCCCTGCCGAGTCTGTAGGTAGGCTAGTAATACGGATTTGAGATCACCTATGGACGAGAATGAAAGTATGGCTAAGCTGATATGACGGATAGTGAGAGGCCGTTTGCCCAATAGGAATCTAGAAGATGTCGATCGAAGTCCGTTCACTTCGAACGTCGGGTAAGCTAGCAACCTACCGGAGTTCAAACTACCAACACTGGAGGTGTACGATGGACGGTCAGACCCTATGGTACACTTGATGAGGTATATCTGGCACATGGAAGTGTTGGGGGCATCAAAAGAGATCATGGCAAGATGTTTTTCACTTTACTTGACGGAATTAGCTGCACTCTGGTTTAGGCAGCTTGAGAATGGTTTGATCAGGACATGGAGCGAGTTGGTAGATTGGTTCATGAGCTATTTAGGGTCCATATTTCGAGACTCAAGAACGTAATGACATTGGCAGCACTGAAGCAAAGGACCAGAGAGTCCTTGAGGAGTTTATTGATAAGGTTTAATGCACCAGTTTCTTCGGTGGATTGGTCGGATCCATCGATGGTTTTGATGGCGGCAGTATCCGGGGTTGCTTATGACACAGATTTACAAGGTTGCAATGGATCAAGATCCACCAATGGATCTCAGGGAATTTTTCCATGAAGCGGATAGGTTCTTGTAGCAGGAGGACGCACGAGCCAACAAACAGGAAGTAAATGCTGTGAGAGGTGAAGACCGTCTAGAGAAGGGTCTAGAAAGGATAAGGGCAAATGGAAAATGGATGACGTTTATGATGGATCAAAAGGGAAAAGGAAGGAATGAGAACCAAAATCCTCATCTTATTCAGATTTGATGGATAGTCGGGAACGGATTTACCTGGACACAATGGAGCAAATCCTCTATCGAAAACCGATGAGGAGGGATCCTATGGAGCGGGAACGGAGGTCTGGAAAGCATTTCCTATTCCATGAACTGGATAGGCATACTACAGATGAATGCAAGTACTTACAGGATATTGTCAAGGAACATGTCAGGGATGGCAGGCTATCATAATATGTAAGGACTCGGGTTGGGGCGGTGGAATAGGATCGACCACCGTCCACGTCAAATGGAAATGACCTTGGATCGAGGTCACGGATCGTCATCTCTTGATCGAGATGGCATGAACCTAATAATAATAAACTCCACAATAAAACAACTAAGTCACTTACACATATACAAGATATAGGTCGGTCCCTAGGAATGCTCTGAGACGATGATGAGCCGCCATGCCCGGAGAGGCAATATTTAGTTTTCCTAGTTTTTTCTAGTTTTTTTTCTTGTTTGAAAATCAGATTTAATGAATGGATCTTAAAACACTTAAATCGGCATTAATGCGATGAACAAAATAGGTCGCGGTTGTCCCGATCGGAGAGGCAGGGCAATAACCACAAGGTGCGAGTCCCTTCACCAGAGAGCAACATGATGGACTCATACATCATGGATTAAGCCCTCGGCCGGAAAGTTGAGGATGGAGAAAGGAAGTAAATATGGAATTGATCGCTTTATGTCCCTGACTGGAGAGTCAGGGGCCGGAATGCAAGAAGCGAGTTGCTTCGCCGGAGAGCGACAAGATCGACTTACTTATCCTTGTTCCCCCTTTCGCTGGAGAGTGACTGGGTAGGCTCTAGCAAGGGTCCGAAGAGACCATGATTGGCCTTGGAAGGCCAGGACATTGCTTTCTATTTAAGGACACTGAACCGGAGTGCAAGAAGTAATGTCGTTTAATCGGAGAGCGACATGATTGACTTACTTGTCGTTATTCCCTCTTCACCGGAGAGTGACAGGATGGGGTCCCCAAAGAGCTCAGAGAGGCTATGATCAGTTTGAGAGGATCAAGACATCGCTATATTCCCCCAAAAGAGCCGGAGTGCAAGAGGTAGGTCGCTTCATAGAAGAGTGATAGGATCAGCCTACTCATCGTTAAGTTTGGATTGGACTTAGCAAGGGTCTAGAGAGACCATCGATCGGTCCAGAGAGACCATGAACTTGGATAATGATCCGGAGAGATTGCAGATCGACTTACTTACTTCCAAGATTTCAAACGGCTATGGATTTGGATATCGACCGAGAGAGGTCACGGACTTGGACATTGACCCGGAGAGATCATGGATTTGGATAATGATCCGGTGAGATCGAGGCTTTGGATTTGTCAAACGATCCGACGAGATCATGGATTTGGTTAACAGATTTGGATGGATATAGATTTGGCTAAGGATTTGGAATAGTTTCAGAATTGGCTATCGACTTAGAACAGTCACGGACTATGGCATTTTGGTTTATCAAAGGATTGGATTCTGGATTAGAAATTTGGCTATCGATGGACTATGGACTTCATATTTATGGCAATTCAAAACACACCTTCCTATTGCAAGGCATGTTTTGGAGGGCAAATGTTATCCTGCCTTTTGGCACGGCCGTTATACCATAGAGTTGGCTAAATGGATTTGCAATCATCGAGGCAGGAAGCCCGGAGAGATGATTACTAGGTTTAGAGATCAGTTATAAGTAAGGCTATAGATTATAGTCAAGCGGATTCAAGCACGTAGCATCCAAGAAATGGCTAGGTGTGGATTTGCACTTCCCATAGGCAGGGGATCAGATAAGATCTTATGGTTAGGAACAGATCAGATCACTACGGCTTGGATCACTAAATTGGCAGTTCAACTCAACGATGATCGCTCAATAACTCAACAAACACTTAAGGAACTATGCAAACAACTCAAGAAAATAAGAGAAGGCAAGGAAGGGGACCCACCATAGGGATCTCCGGGCCTTATGTGGTCTTCTTGTCCGATCGGTGCTGATCCCCCCATAGGGATTGGTGCCGATCGCTCATAAAGGCCTGATGGGCCATATTTTTTCTAGAGCGGTTCGTCTCGGTCTTGGGCTTCTGCTCGTGGTTTATCCGCTAAATATTTACAACCCAAAATAAATTAAATGTTTACTTATTTATAATTCCATACTAATATCTTTATGAAACAAAAGTTTAAATATTTAAACTATAGCCCAAACAAATAAAATTACTTATGAAAGAATTTCTAAAGTCATGAACAACTATTTAAAATATAGTGTCTACTAATCCCAATTTCTTTTACTAAGAAAATAAATGATTCAAAACCAATTAAATATTCTTATTAACTTACCAATTAATATTACACTTAATAATATTAGCTATCCTGTTTATGCAACACTTTAAATTACATTCCCAATCGCACCTCACAATCATTTACAAAATATTTATTTGATACATTTTTCACCAATAAAACCTGAAACTCTCATCTCAAAATAATTCATGATCTTTTATATAAGAATCTTAGTTCAAATTTCTCAAATAAATCTTTAATTTACATCACTATCTATTTTATTTATTTTATTTGAGCAATACAGAAAATCAAGGTTGTTACAGACTTTCCCCTCAAAGAAATTGCGTCCTCGCAATTTCTAGTTCAGAGAAAAGTCTACAATTAATAGAAATATATTACTACAATAGTATTTCTATTTTTCAAAATATATACTTGCACTAAAACAACCAAGCAACCAAGCAACAAAATAATCAAGCAATATACAAGAAGATCCTTGTATTTATATAGAATCTTTTGACTTACTTTTCGAAATATTAAAACATCCAATTTATACATTCATCCAATTTATTTTCAACAATTTGATTTCTTCGATTAATTTGCAATTTCAAACACTTCTTTTATAAAAATCCATTTCTATTTAAATCAATATCTCAAATGGTCTTTACTTAATCTTTCCAAAAAATTTGTGCTTCACAAATTGTACCATTTTAAAAGTAAAGATTAATTTCTCTAAAATTTGTACTTCAATTTAAAACATTATTATGTATTTATTTTAACTTAAAATTACACCATGACCA
Source organism: Allium fistulosum (assembly GCA_030737815.1). Classification (NCBI taxonomy): domain Eukaryota; kingdom Viridiplantae; phylum Streptophyta; class Magnoliopsida; order Asparagales; family Amaryllidaceae; genus Allium; species Allium fistulosum. The sequence continues at coordinate 855,733,536 of CM060908.1, read as the reverse complement.
CAATCAACATCCATCATACTCAAGCTAACAAACAACTCATATCATCATAATAAACTAGCATGAAAGTGAGTTATAAATCCATTTTCAATAATGGCATGCACTTCGCAAGCCAACATAAATGACAGCGCTTCACATGTCGAATATTTGAAGGCAAGCACTTCGCTTGTTTACACAAATGATTGCACTTCATGAGTCCAATCACAGATACCGCTCCTTGCAAGTCTAGGACCAAGGTCTATAACAAATGACCGCACTTTGCAAGTCAACACAGATGACTGCACTTCGCAACTCTAACACAGATGACTACACTTCGCAAGTCTAACACAAATGAAATGCACTTCACACTTCGCAAGTCTAACACAAATGAAATGCACTTCACACTTCGTTACAAAAGTGTCAAATACCGTCTAATAGTAATCATTCGAGTAATGCCCATGTGTCCCACAACCACTTGGGTTTACTTGAACGTTTACTATAAGTCAGTAGGCTCCACTTACTCGAATATTCTATAAAACAAGTCGTATAATTAACTGAGAAGGTGATCCCGAATGTCCTATAACCACTTGGGATTACCAATTTTTTTTAATCATAGTTCTTATTGATAGAGTTAGGGGTATGCCCTAGGGGCAATTATGTAATTTGTTACATATATCTAACTCGTTGACCAATTTTATTCGAAATAAAAGGTATTTTCTTCCTATTATATACTTGATATAATGTGATTATATTAATTAATTAACTTCATTAAAAGTATATTTAATAGAAAATCCATAAATTGTATATTTTGTGATAGTAGTTACAAAGTGTTGTAATCGTGAGTAATTTATCACAACGAAACAAATATACCATTTTAAATGTTCCTAGTCAAGATGCATCGAGACTGAATATCGATGTATCCGTTGAGACTAGAGTATGTAACGCTCTCCAAATGTTGGGCAGTGTATTACTCATGACTGCTGGGGGCACCTAGGGGTTACGTAGTAATAGTTATTAGATAACTATGGAACGACTCACTCGATAGTTTTCTATTGGTTAATATAACCAAGGTCAAACAGAAAATATCGATGTGACTGATTTACACAGTTCTCTCAACTTGAGAATACTGTGGATCTTCAATATGAATGCTCCGCTTTGATTATAGCTAAATCATGGCATGTCATCATTCGAGTGATTATAGTTGGGTCTAGTGGAAGTATTAGAAGTGAAGCGCTATTCAAGAGAGGATTCATCTTCGCAGTTATAGGCGGTTAGTATCACAGTCAACTCAAGTCAACTCAAAGTCAAAGTCTTTGGCCAGAGCATTTCGGTTAATAATAAATGTTATTGTTGAACCTAGGACTTTGTATTTGGAATATAAAGTTGAATGTGGATGAGGTTGGAATTTTGACCATTACCAAATTCCATAAGTCCAAAGTGATATAGTTTTGACGAAGAGAATTGGTGTAAACAAATGTCACAACCGGGTAACGCTTATTAAACTAAAATTGGATTTTACCGAAAATGAGTAAGCGATAAATTTGGCCATAATGTCACACCACCTGCTAAGTGACATGTGAACATTAACATTAGAATAGTTCGATGTTAATCGCTGACCAAATTTACACCCAAGAGTTACACAACCGAAATGATGAATTCCCTTAAGACCGATCGATTTAATTAGTTTATCATTGTTATAAATTAATTAAATTAATTAATATTTATGAAATATTAATTATAAAATTTGAATATGATTTGAGAAATAAATAATGTTATATATATTTATAACAGTTATAAATATATCGATCGATATACAATATCGACAAGCGATTAAATTAGATTTAATTCCATAGTATTTTGGATTGGGCTTAGATGGATTTAAGGCCCATCATTAGGGCTGAAAATTTCGGTTTTGGGAAGGTCTAGGGGTGGCTAAAACATAAGGAATTGGCTTGAAGATAATGGGTTGAGATCAAGTGAGAATGGGTAAAAAGATTTTCCTCGTTTCTCTCTAATACAACCCTATATATGTGTGTATCTCTAAAATAATGAATAACCTTGTTTTGGCCGTTATTACCTTCTACATTGCTGGTTAAAACATAGCTCTCAATCCACTCCAAAATTCTCAAATATATTTCAAATTAAAATAATACTATTCGATAGTTAGAGGTCGGTGATTCCAGACTTGCAATCCGACGAATCAAGAACAGTAAAAGAAAGAGAAGTTATTGCTTCAACATGGATTCAAAGGCATCATTAAATTGGTAATTTTAATTCATATTACAGTAATTAAATTATATTCTATGATCCTATAATGAGCAATTTCATATCCGTTAAATATATTGCTACTATATGTTTAGTTAGGTGAGATTTTTGTAAGTAGATGTAGTTGTCACAAATCAGTTTGGTTATGTGCATAATTTGTTTGTTATACTATTTGATTTATATATTGACAAATGTTGTTTACTGTACAAAATCAATTTTTTTCATTAATAATTGCTTTATATATATTTATTAATAAATTCATATATATATTTTAGTGTATATTTCTCTCTCATAATAGCATATACGCATATATAAGATATATATATGATTTAAAAATTTTAGTACATTTATTTATATATAATATGAATTTAAAAATTCGAAAATTAATTATCATACATATATTCGTATTTTTATATTAACATTTGTTGAATTGTTTATTATATATAAAATAATTATTATATTAAAAATTTAATTTTATAATTTTTAAAAATATTATATCATTTCAGAAACTTATAGAAAAAATTTAGGAATTTTTCAATAAATTTTATTATTTTTAAAAATTAATATTATTTCAAAAAAACTATTTATGATTTATTTAAAATAATAATTTAATCGAAAATTTCTGAAAAAAAATTCGTTACTTTTCATTCATGATCTTAGAATTTCTAAAATTTTAAAATTTGAATTTTTAGTATTTTTTATATTAAATAATTATTGCCAAAAACAATGTATTTATTTTAAAAATAATATATCAACTTTGAAAAATCTCGAAATTTTTTCTAAGCTCTATTTTATGATCCTAGATTTTCTAAAATTGTAAAATTTGAATTGTCATCAATAGAATGTTAATTATTTATGGATGAAAAAATTATTTTATTCATAATATATACAAATTCAAATACTAAAATTATTATGTTTGCGAAACTAAGTTAATTTTGAATTATAAATCATTTTTAATAATTTTTCTCTCTCTTTCTATATATACATTTATCTATATATAAATGTTTTATGTTCATATATTATATATAATATATTTATACATACATATGTGTGTGTGTGTGTGTGTATTTTGTAACACATATACATTCACATATTTGGATAACATACATGACATACAAAATAAGCTAATATGTCTGTTGCAATGTAAATCCCAACATTTACACATGGGCATATTATACCTTTCACGAATTATTATGTTACACATGCACTCACACATATATGTATACGATACATTTATGTATAAACTAAATCAAATAAAATTAATTTCATATCTTGATATATTTGAATTTAAATAAAATAAATGATTTTATTTAAATGAAATTTAGAAATGTTCTAATTTAGCTAGACTTCATAGGCCCAATAAAAGAACCAATAGGGTAAAAAATTTAAAATTTATCCATAACTTCTACTACGGGCTAGTCCAGTTCCAACAATGGTATCAGAGCCCAATAGCCTATGCGGTATAAATTAGTCATATTAGGACTAACTAATTAAGCTTGCCCACTTAGTACGGTGTCTAGAAAGGTAATGTCTAGGATTGGAATTGGGTAATCAAGTACCCTGTCCTACCTGATTACCGGCCCAGCCCGAAAGGTGAAGTGAGCCCAAAGGTTGCCCTTAATAGAAAAGGCCAACTTAATTTGGGCCTTGGGCTAGTTTTCAAAATCGTTTTGAAAATTAATGTTAAAGATTTAAAATTTAATAGTTAAATTTAAAATAAAACATGTTTATTATAAAAATTATAATACTACATAAGTTTTCAAAATGATTGAAAGGATAATGATATTTTCAAAATGTTTGAAAATATTTAAATAATAATTTCAAATTTGAATTTATTAATAAGATTAATAAAATAAATTAATTAAATATGTTAGTTAGTTAATGCATATGCGCATGTATTACATATGTTGATCTATGTTATGTTATTTTAAAATGTTTGAGATAACATAAGTATACATGCATATATACAAGATAAATTTTGAAATTAATAAATTTTAACAAAAACTGTTTAATTGAATAAATTAATTAAAGGTTAATTAATTAAATAAAATACACATATATATGATATATGTATGTTACACTATAAATGTTATAGTATACACTATAAATGTTATAGTAGATATGTCCAATATAAAATTAATTAAATAGTTAATTGATTAAAATTAATTAGATAAGATTTAATTAATGATATATTATACATAAGACTATCATATAAGTAATATGAAATATAAAAGTTATATAACAATAAAACTTATATGATATGTGTATAAACTAAACGTGGAACATTAAAGAAACCCAAATAGACTTGAGAAATAAATACATATGTAAATGTCCATCTACCGTGATTTCTGATGTGTCTGGCACTTGAATCGCTGGGGTATTTCATAAGAAATATATTATTCTATAAGTCGATATCACTCAATATATATTGGAGATTATGAACCTTCAATATAATGTTGTCCTACCATATATATTAATAAATTACTTACATACTCCTTAGTTGTTGAGCAAACTCAAGCTAGGGATGTTATGCGTAGTATTATTAATATATTGAACATATGAGGTAAGATAACTATATGTATTTGCTGAGCAAACTCAAGGTACATATACTATACTTAGGCCATCAGGATATGGTAGGTATGAGTGAATAATCTCTTTCGATTTTTTGAGCAAACTCAAGGTCGAAATGAGATTAGAACAAGGAAAAATGGGTTAGGAGTTGTATATGATACAACCGATAAGGAGTTATCCATCGTATGTAGGGCTATGATTTGTTGAGCAAACTCAAGGTCAGAATACCAAAACAAACGAGTCCTAACACTCACTAATGAAGTTGTAAGACTTCTATGTTTCATCTTAGGATTTGGAGAAATATAAAAGACTAGTGGAGACTTATTAGAAAAATGAAATGGTAACATTTAACATTTCTAATATTGTAAGAACATATGCTATATAATGTTATAATTATCTACAATGATAAATTTGTGCATTTAATATAATTGATAAAACGTTTGTCAATTAACATATATAAACAAACTGAATTGAAAGTTAACAAATAGAAATATAATATATACTTACTAATAATTCTAATTGCATGTTATATAATGTTTCTATACCCATGCAAGTGCCCAATTTCAACTACTTAATACATTCGTAACTTGGTCACTTATATATTTATTCGGTTTAGACCGTGTATTGCATTTTATGTGTTTTTGAACTTAAATGCAATTCAAGACTGGATATTTGATCCATGTACTTTCACATATAAATGTTATATGGTGAACGGTCATAGTTTGTGGGGTACAAATTTCGATAAAGTTAGTTCATTCGAAGTAAGCCAATAAACAGTATTTTAAGATCATGTATTCAACTTGAATGATTTCAAAAGGATCATATTGTGTTAATGTAACACAAGACCATAAACTACGAGATACATCTAAGAACTAGATCATTGACATGTCATCTTGATCGGTTTACATAAAGTGCAACATATTTAATGTCTTAAATGTTAAGAATAATCGAATGCGCTTTTGTAAAAAGTTAGTTATGATATTGTAGTAAGGTTTTCTTTTGAATAGTTTGACCATTTGAAAGAAAAACGAATGTATAAGAATAGATGTAATTTAAGGTAAAGTTGGAATGAAGAGAATGAATAGTCACTTCTGCTTCATAGAGAAACATTGGAAACAAGAATTGTAATAATAACTGATACTTAATATTGGAATATGAAATATGATTTTTATTCCGAAATGTATTTTCATATAGAAAATTGTTTTCTATAACATTTATATCTTGGAGTTCAAGATATTTGATCAAAGAACTCTCCTCTGTAAACTAGTTGCAGCATATGAAATAAGTAAACAATATTAACAATATGAAGTGAATGGTGGACCTCTAAATTTAGTACGCTATTATAGTAATGGCGGAAATAGTGGGAGCATGCCGTATAACACCTAATGATTGCATCAAATTACGAAAATTGTTTTCGTAAAATGCACCGAACATTATTTGTGAAATAATGTTTATGAAACACCCCACACCCCTTAGTATACCCAAAAGGACACACTAGAGGGCGTGGTGCGTTGTAGGTATAAACTAAAACTAACAGAGACTAAGATTCACAAGAAAAAAAAGGTAAAAACAGCGGAAACAATTTAAATAATAACTTATTTAGAACAGAACTTCATAATTGCTTTAAAAACCAAATAAGTCACCAAATACCAAATACATCACATGTCAAAATACCATACATATATGTCTTATGAAATCAAATAAAACCATAGTCTCAAAAATCAGAGTACAACTATTCCTCAACATGTGCCAGTATAAGTAAAGAACAAAAAGCTGAAATAAAAGATGTGGAAGTACATAATGGGATCTCCTTCAAAGAAACCTCCAAGCAACTGCAACCTACCGTCCTCTTCCTTGATTGCCTATAGGGGGGAAAAGGGGGAAAATAGAGAAGTGGGTCAGGCAAAAAGTCCGGTGAATGATAGTAATTACTAGAATCTTTAAGCAAAGTAAAAGTAATAGACCTTACAACAGTTCTAGTATATATAAAGGAAAAAAAGAGAACAGTAAGAAAAAGGAATAAGTTGGAAATAAGTACGAATTACTAAATTAACGCAATTGATTAACTTTGTTTGTTCGCACTTGTCTTTGATAGCTGCTTTGATTAGGCTGAATTCCTAATCCTATAATTAGGCTGAAATCCTAATTCTACCCTTTGATCGGCCTACTACTCCATAGACCTACACAGTGGTGTCTACGAATGACACGCAAAGTACCTACTGTGGACTAGACGTTATATAACTCCATATACATAAGGCAATGGTGCCTACGAAAGGCACACATACTAAGTGCTTGGAATTCATAACGATTACTGAGCACCCGAATGGAAGTCGCACGCGTAACCGCCACCATGCTCATGTTACCTGTTGTTCCACCTATTGGGTCTTCTTATTAACTCAGGCTCCAGCATAAGCGTGCCCCTCATCCCACTTCAGGCTAATATGAGATCACCGTGTCCATAGAAAATAGGGGAAATGCTGTTGGTACTGGTATGTCATCCAAACAATATCTAGTTGCGCCCCTTGCCCAAATCCCCATGATTTGGACTTCTACTTATTGACCAATTACTACCATTATTAGCGTAAGCGTGCCCCTCGTCTCACTTTAGGATTATCTGAAATACCGTGTCCATAGAAATAATAGGGGAATGCTTTTGGTACATGTCCTACTTTCATCTTTGCTTATTAACTTAGATAAATTATTTAAATAAGCCTTTGCTTTTGTTCTTGCTATCTGTGCTTATTAATTTATCCTAAGTCTTAAAATAAGCTTCATTCTGTTCTTTTTCTTATTATAACCTACGTTATAATTTAGCTTATTTACTTAACCCAAAAGTCTAAGTGTAAAAAATAAGCTCCTTTCATCTTATACTCTTTTTTAGTTATAATTCTATGTTATAACTAGGCCAATTATCTTTAATTAGTCAAATTCTAACATCAATATCATAATTAGGCTCAATTTCAGTCTTAATTCCATTTTTATTACAGTCTTTATAATTTACATCTTATCTTCCGTTATTTTAGTATTCTTATAATTTTAATCCATATTCGTGTTTAATCTATTCTAATCCATACGCGAAGAAGAAGGAGAAATAAAAGAAAACTGAAAATAGAAGAAAATCCAAAGCGTAGGAAAAAGATGTAAATAACGCATAAATAACAGTAAATAAATTAAAATACTACAAATAAACTGTAAATAAATGGAAAAACTATAATTAATAGAAAATAAAATAAAATTAACTAAAAAGAATAGCTAAAAGAAATAGATTGAAAATAATTCTAAAAACTGTAAATAAACTACTAAAAAGGTTATTCCAAAAATCGTTGTAAAACTACAATTATTGGAAACCCTATTATTTTAAATTACTTAAAAATCTAAATAATTACAATCACTCACCTGTGGTCCTAAGCTCTTCCCTTTTGGTCTTCCTGGATCCACTAGAGGGTATTAAAATATTTTTATTAAAAAGATTCTCTCCTTGAAAAATTATTCCTTTTAGGGTCCTTCCTGAAAAGGTGAACCCTAGCGGAGAAAATCTAGAATGAGAAAAAGTGTTAGGCCTAGGGTTCTATTTATAGGTGTAGAAGTGGATTTCGGACCGTTGGATTTGAGGATTGAACATGATGCCACCATGTTATAGGCTGAATAGGAGCCATCGGATGCAAGAATGGAAGGACCGAATGGTTAAAAGAATTCAAATGACGCGTACAACGTTCGAACGAACGAAACGAACTTTCGTTCGTTCCAAAGGTGAGGCGGGTCGACTGGGCGGTCGATCGCCCTGGTGCCTAGGTCGACCGGCCGGTCGACTTACCCTATATTTTTTTCGATTCTTTTATATTTTTGTTTAATTCATAACTTACTCATATTAGCTCGGATTCTGACGTTCTATATATGGAAATTGGCCAGAAAATTACCACAAACACAATGGTGCAACTCCCGTGGCTCAATTCTGATAATTTTCACAAAGTTATTTTATTATTTCATTAATTAACGAATTAATTATTATGGGTTAAATTTTGGGTTGTTGCATTCTCCCCTCCTTAAGGGATTTCGTCCTCGAAATCTCTATGGATAAAGAATGAACTAATGTTTTCATCCAAGTTCTACAACCAACTACTCAACCACCATCCATTCATCCATTTTCCTTAAGTTTTTCTAATGTAATTTATGAAACTTATGCAATTAGTGTAGTGTTAATGTTCCTAACTAATGCAAAAGATTAGGCGGTCCACTGATTCAGTTGACCTTCTTTCATGCAGTGATGTCCGTGCCATATATCCAAATGAATGCAAAAATTCCTAATGACAACTGATAGTTCTAAATACGTGCAACAAACATCATCCAAATGCAACAATCATGTGAAAATCATTCATTTTTAGCAACCATGGAAAATAGGATAAAAATGCGCACACATCCATATGCATATGCTCTAGTGTCCTAATTAGGCCGATCCCTAAGAGATAATAGTGCCTAGTGTATGTATATGCGTCCATGGCATCCACGAGCAAACACTTGCAACCACTAGCATACATCATACATAACATGTTCTATTAACATGTTTACATCAAACCCTACCATCCATAGGTTAAATCCTAATTTCTACCCTCCCAAAGGATAATAAAGGAAAAAACCTATTCAAAACTAAAGATGGAAAATAGGAAATTCAAAAAATTACTATCAAAGAAATGCGGATATGAGATACGAATTTTCTCCAAATCAAACTTAGTCTTCTCCAAAGTCTTTTTAACCTTTGTTGACTCTATCCAACACGAAAGCGACTTGCGCGGTCTTCCATAAAGAGCTTCGAAAGGTGCCACTCTAATTGTAACGACCCCGAATTTTATAAATATTTAAATCGATAATTTATTGAATTTTTGAATTAAAATTGTAAATTAAATTGATAAAGTGTTGCGAGTTTCCCCGATATCCAAGTATATTTGTATAAATTGTTTAAAAATTTAAATTCTTGTATATATGTGAATATATGTGTATTGAGCATATGTGAGTAAATTTGAAATAATATATATATATATGTATATTTGATTTGAATTTAAATCTTTATATAAATGGTTTAGAAATGAAAATATATCCGATAGATAGACAGTTATATATACATTCAAAACAAAGAAATAGAAATGTATACAAGACAAGAAGTAAAGTAAAAACAAAAATATCTATATACAAACAAGTCTAAGTGCATACAAGAAATATATATGTGGATAAAGATTGTAAAGGAAGCCACCACTATCTCACATTTTGTATAGCCGAAGTCAACAAGTGTATATTCAAACATGAAGTAAACAAATGTCTTTATAAAATAAGATAAGTAGAAACATAAAGTACATAATGTAAAAATATAATATGAAACATAAAGGACTCTAGCAATTAATGCTATATCTTCTCAGCCGAGATCTTGTTGATAAAACAAAGAAAAAAAAATTATATCTCTGCTTTGTATTGTACCAAACGAAAATATATCAGCCTACAAACAAGAAATATCACTGGCTATAGTACAAGGAAATATAATCACTTGTACAACCATCTCAGCTTAAACAAAATAATACATCAACCTGTAAGCTTCTTTCCATATATCAACTTCTTCATTTTCTTGGTTCGTCCATCACAACTAAGTAACTTCTGAAGTAAGGTTCGAACATAAACAACACAAATTCAAATACAAAACCAGAGATCAAAGTGAAAGATTTCAACTTTGCAACTTTTAAGCCTGTTCAAGGAAGGCTCTGTTCTTTCTTCAACAACACTGTGAGTAACACCTTTATCTTAAAAACTTAAGCATGTTTTTGTTGTTTGATCTTCTAAAAACAATGTTGCTGTGTATGTATTTATAAGTATATAGCTCTGAATAGTTGAAAATGATGTGTGCATGTCTGTATATGGTGATATGTCTGTTCTTAATTTTTAAGTCTCAAATGTCCAAACAAATCACTATCTGTTGATCTAATTATTTTTGAACTTAGGATTTAAAGTAAAAATTGTTTGTTTTAGTATAAACAAAAGTTTAATAATTTATTCAAGTCGAAATAATTAGTAATGTATCTGGAAACAAAATTGACAGAGAGATTTCTTCTATAAGCCAAAAATTCAAACATGTTATTTTATAAACTCAGGATTATAATTCGAATACATTAACCAAACCATGATTTTTGAAACAAAAATTACAAATTTTAGTGGATGGGGTTAAGTGCAGTTCGTAGTTGAACAGTTCTTGCATTTAAACCATTTCCTGATGATCAAATTGATTTTAAATGATAAGGTTATGCTGGAAGCAAGTTTGAACACTAAGGATTTCAGAAAAATTGTTGAATAAATTTTCTAATACATGAATTGGTTGGACGAATCCAATTTAGGGTTTAAGGCTCGATTGTGATACGGTCGGAAAACGAGACGAGTTCGTCTCCACTGTTTGATCGAGCTTCGTGATATTCAAGGGGATGGAAGAATGGTGTGTTGTCATGGTGTGGACGAAGTTGGGGTAGCTCCGGTGGACTGAGCGGCGGTGGCGAGGTGTTTTAGTTCGTGGGTTGTGTTGCAGTTTTTTCGAGCATACTGTCTTTTTTTTCGATTTCGAATGTTTGGCGATTAATCGAATTTGGTTTCCGAGTCTATGGGAGTTTTGTGACTTTCCGAAGGTAATGTCATTCGCTTGAGTTCAGTGGCGTCGCCGTGCACGTGTACGGCGAAGCGTTGGTGTCAGCGATGTCATCTTGGGTCGCGAGTCGTTCTCGAGGAATTAATGTGATCACTTCGGGTTTGCATTTGAGTTCGCTTGGGTGAATACTGATACTTTGATTTATAACTTAAGTTAGAAGAATAGAAGATAAGTACAGGGAGAAGAAGAGAGGAACAGACGCGGGGAAGTGACGAAGAGGACCCGGGTTTCACTCGGGTAAACCAAGTGTTTGCCTCGGGTTGGTTTTCTTTGTAAATCAGCTTAATAAACCTTTAAGTTATTTTGGCTAAGTAAAGATTAGTAACAATAAAGCTAACCATGTTGACAGGTTTTTAGTTGAGTTGTGATTTAAAAATTTATAAAGAAAGGTTGCTTAATGTAAGGTGTTTAATTAATTTAAGTAAGTAAATTAAGAATGTAATTAATTTATACTTGTAATCAAATAAATAACTCAAGGTTGAATAAATTTATAATTAGAAATAATTAATAATGAATTAATCTAAGATAATTTCTTAAGGATAATTACTTAATTAAAAGTAATTAATTGATGATTTAAAATTTACTAATCAAGTGACTGAAGAATGATTTAACAAAACGATAATTTATTAATGAGATTAATAAATTAAGGTAATTAATTAAGAAATAATTAATCTATGAAGGTGATTAAGATTTAATAAATTAATAATTAAGGATTAATTAATTTGAAAATTTAGAATAATTAATCATTAATTAAAGAGGGAAAATATAAATATATATAATTATGTGATGATTGGTTATTATTGAATTGCTTGATATCCCTGATATATGATGCTTTGTGATATATCCTGATTTATGTTGTGATTTCTGTTTCTGTGATATATTACTATGTGAATATGAAAACCCTTGATCCGTAAACGACATTTGAATTTCGATGCGACAGGGAGTCGGATTCCAGTTGGTTATCCGAAACCCACATCGAATTGTAATAGTTAATCTTTGTGACCGATAAATTTATTTTATCTATGAATCTGTGAATGAAGATAAGCGTTATCGATTATATCGCTTATCGAATTATATTTCTGTATTTTGATATGTGATGATTCATTGTGTTGCACTACTGTGTAAAACCCCTGGACCACACTTTTACACACACAAATATGGATTTCACGTGGAAATCAGTTAAGTCACAGATAATTTAAATTTGATGTTTTTGAAATTGAAATTTTAATTTCAATTGATTTTGAAATTGGAAATTTGGGTTTAAAGTGAAAAGCTTTTGAAATGGAATTTCAAAGATAAAAGTTATTTTGAATAACTTAATCGAGTTTTGAAAATTTAAATAATTTGATTTAGATTTGAATTCAAGTTTGGAATTGAATCCTATGATTTGAAACTAGGGATTGAAAATGTTATAAATGTGTTTATCTGAATTTAAACCATTTAAAAGTATAATTTTGAGAATTTGGATTTAACCCAAGGATTTCCACTCGTATGAATGAATCAGATTTTCTGAAATGAAACTGTTGTTTTAAAAGAATAAAAGCTTTCAGATAAGAAATGAAATTCCAGTTTAATTAAAGGAATTTCAATATTGAAGTGAAAATGGTTTTCCAAGTTATGAATGAATGGTTTTGAAAAGCTATGATTTGAATCTGTTTATTTTTAACAGATTTAAAATAATGATTGGTTTAAATCATTTGAAATGGGATTGTTTTGAAAGCTATAAGTTAAATCTTAAAGATTTAACGAGTTAAACTGAAATGGAGATTAATTAATTTGGAAAATCTGTGAATGAATCTTTTATTTAAAAGATTTAAAATATGGAAATTGTTTAAACCGTTGAAGGTTGTTTAAAATAAATCTTTTTGTTTAAAGATTTGAAAATGGTAATCGATTGAAACCATTTAAAAAGAAAGTTTTGGGTAATAAGCTGTGACTTAATTGAAATCCCATATCCATATGTTTTTAAATATTACGCTCACTATTCGGTTTAGCCGGGAGAGGACCTTTGGGTCGTATAACCCATTCCGAATATGTGATACGTCGTATATGGATAGCATTTGAAGACCGGTGTTGAAGACCGGATATTTTTGAAAACGGAAGGATTACCGTCGAGTTACTCTGCATCGGCTGATCCCCGGTATAGAGGTTTTATCATCCTTAGTGACGGGAAGTCCGGACGTGATTGGAAATTATCCGGAATTGCAAGGGCTTCGTGAGAAGTGCCTTCGGTTCTGTTCGATCCCGGAACAGACTTGTATGGATTGTATGTCTGACATTACACTTTGAGATATAAAGCCGATTTCTTTCAAATACATTTCTGTTGGTGGCGGAGAATTTATTCTCTTAGCTTAACACCCTTCTCTGAGACGTACGAGCTCAGAGGTTATGTAGTTGAAATTTATCAGCGATATATTCCCAATTTGGTAATGTGGCATGCTGAGTGTTGCTGTGTGATGATCAGTGTTTGATCATTTGTGATATGATCATTTATTTGATCATTTATCTTTGTGAACATAGGTTGATCATCTGTTGACCCAAAGCATGGCTTTGTGAAAAAGTGTAGCTTTGTGGACGAGACTTCGTCAGGACCTCACTACCCGGAAATGGTCGAAACAGGAATGTTGCGGCAAGGTTATGAGGGTCGCGCCCTTTAGGGTATGTCATTTCCTTCTGGAAAGGGGTGGTATCATGGTATGGAGCCCAGATACTTACTCATGTGGATACACTTTCTTTATGATGTGTGATGTTGGATACCGAGCTCGGATAAAGGTCCCAAAGGACCGGGAGGTGGCATATTCGTGAGTTACCTGTTACAGGGGTAACCCGGCCTTGTTGGCAGAGAGCAGTTTGTCTCTCGGAGCGTCCCGCCAGAGGTGTTTCCTTCGTGGCATAGGAAGTTCCTTAGCCTGACCATTTGTTGGAAATCCATTTCACAATACGGAACTTGTACGGTATTAGTTGTAGAACCTGCCATTTACTTATGGTGGCGCCCCACTGTTTAGATGGTAGCTATAGTAGGCATAGTTCGAAATGTCTATGCTGGCTAAGATTAATATTATACTTTCGAAATGTTTTCTGCACTATGCACTAATAATAATATCCAATTGATTTTGCGTAGTAAGCATCTTTGACTATCATAAGAAGAAATCTCCTCCAATTCTGCGTTTGCATTGTGTGTGTGGCGGGAGGTCTTATGGTAGTTTCATTTTCCAAAAGCATTGCGGATTTCAACGTTTAAAAGCCTTTTGTGTTTGTTTAAAGATGAACTGTTTTTGTTGCTCACACCAGTCCCATGACTGATCCGGAGTTTATTGTTCCCTTCCTAAACTCTGGGTGCCCACTATTTTCCACACGGGCAGTCTAGAGTTGGGTTCTTTCAGATATTCAGGTTTAGTAGATTATCTGGAGCTAGTTCATTCATCGGAGTTGCTTATCTTGGAGTTGTGGATTCATTCTTGTCTGAAGATCATTTTGGAGTTATCACTTCTATTGATATTGTTCCGCTGCTGTTGTTATCATTTTATTTTCCGCTGCTATTTCTTGTATCATATCTCTGATGTATATTGATATTCATTGTATCACTCTGTTGTATCAGATATTATATATCAATGTATTATTCATTTCTTCCGCTGTGTTATTTACTTAATTGTGTTATAGCTCCGGCGAATCAGATTTGAACGGTCGAATCTGCGGCATTCTAGTACAATGTGAAGTACGGATGTTGATTTTCGAGCGGGCAAAACCCGAGTCGTCACATGTGGTATCAGAGCTAAGGTTGAACTTTAGCTCAGGAGTGTAACACGTTAAGTAGCTCATTAGAGATAGAGTGAAGTATACTCTAGAATGAGTATCCTCAGATATCCGTCGTGTGTCTCAGTAAATTCTCTTGCTATCCACTGATAGTGAGTATGAGTGCAAGAAGAGGATGAGATAGGGGACAGGGGAATACGATTATAAATGGTCAATACCCTGTAACAATAAGGAAGCAATCTTTTCTCTATCAATCTCTTTTGTTCGTCATCTTTTCTGAATCCTTCGATAGTTCCTGGTAGATCCAGAAAGAAGATTCGATATATTAATATGGGACGTAAACTCCAGATAGGCCAAAATTGTTTGTTTGGATGAATTGGTTTCTTTGATTGTTATGGTTAATAGGTATACTTTAGTTTAAACTGAAAATTTGAAATTGTATCCATCTATCTGTCTATTCTTTGGGATTCCGATTTATTCTATGGATGGTTAGTTATCCTTTCGGACTGACCGATGCCCCTGCATATTTCATAGATCTGGATAACCCGAGTATTTTGTTGATTGTTAAACAGATTCGTTCTCGTATCTGATTTTGATATTCTGATTTGGTAAGCCAAATGCAGAATAAATGTTCAGTTTGATTAGATGAAACATTCTTCATCTGTCTTTGTTTCGTGCCTGCGAATTTCGAGGACGAAATTCTTTTAAGGGGGGAAGTCTGTAATGACCCCGAATTTTATAAATATTTAAATCGATAATTTATTGAATTTTTGAATTAAAATTGTAAAATAAATTGATAAAGTGTTGCGAGTTTCCCCGATATCCAAGTATATTTGTATAAATTGTTTAAAAATTTAAATTCTTGTATATATGTGAATATATGTGTATTGAGCATATGTGAGTAAATTTGAAATAATATATATATATATGTATATTTGATTTGAATTTAAATCTTTATATAAATGGTTTAGAAATGAAAATATATCCGATAGATAGACAGTTATATATACATTCAAAACAAAGAAATAGAAATGTATACAAGACAAGAAGTAAAGTAAAAACAAAAATATCTATATACAAACAAGTCTAAGTGCATACAAGAAATATATATGTGGATAAAGATTGTAAAGGAAGCCACCACTATCTCACATTTTGTATAGCCGAAGTCAACAAGTGTATATTCAAACATGAAGTAAACAAATGTCTTTATAAAATAAGATAAGTAGAAACATAAAGTACATAATGTAAAAATATAATATGAAACATAAAGGACTCTAGCAATTAATGCTATATCTTCTCAGCCGAGATCTTGTTGATAAAACAAAGAAAAAAAAATTATATCTCTGCTTTGTATTGTACCAAACGAAAATATATCAGCCTACAAACAAGAAATATCACTGGCTATAGTACAAGGAAATATAATCACTTGTACAACCATCTCAGCTTAAACAAAATAATACATCAACCTGTAAGCTTCTTTCCATATATCAACTTCTTCATTTTCTTGGTTCGTCCATCACAACTAAGTAACTTCTGAAGTAAGGTTCGAACATAAACAACACAAATTCAAATACAAAACCAGAGATCAAAGTGAAAGATTTCAACTTTGCAACTTTTAAGCCTGTTCAAGGAAGGCTCTGTTCTTTCTTCAACAACACTGTGAGTAACACCTTTATCTTAAAAACTTAAGCATGTTTTGGTTGTTTGATCTTCTAAAAACAATGTTGCTGTGTATGTATTTATAAGTATATAGCTCTGAATAGTTGAAAATGATGTG
Source organism: Allium fistulosum (assembly GCA_030737815.1). Classification (NCBI taxonomy): domain Eukaryota; kingdom Viridiplantae; phylum Streptophyta; class Magnoliopsida; order Asparagales; family Amaryllidaceae; genus Allium; species Allium fistulosum. The sequence goes on along the minus strand of CM060908.1, from coordinate 855,716,521 downwards.
TGCATGTCTGTATATGGTGATATGTCTGTTCTTAATTTTTAAGTCTCAAATGTCCAAACAAATCACTATCTGTTGATCTAATTATTTTTGAACTTAGGATTTAAAGTAAAAATTGTTTGTTTTAGTATAAACAAAAGTTTAATAATTTATTCAAGTCGAAATAATTAGTAATGTATCTGGAAACAAAATTGACAGAGAGATTTCTTCTATAAGCCAAAAATTCAAACATGTTATTTTATAAACTCAGGATTATAATTCGAATACATTAACCAAACCATGATTTTTGAAACAAAAATTACAAATTTTAGTGGATGGGGTTAAGTGCAGTTCGTAGTTGAACAGTTCTTGCATTTAAACCATTTCCTGATGATCAAATTGATTTTAAATGATAAGGTTATGCTGGAAGCAAGTTTGAACACTAAGGATTTCAGAAAAATTGTTGAATAAATTTTCTAATACATGAATTGGTTGGACGAATCCAATTTAGGGTTTAAGGCTCGATTGTGATACGGTCGGAAAACGAGACGAGTTCGTCTCCACTGTTTGATCGAGCTTCGTGATATTCAAGGGGATGGAAGAATGGTGTGTTGTCATGGTGTGGACGAAGTTGGGGTAGCTCCGGTGGACTGAGCGGCGGTGGCGAGGTGTTTTAGTTCGTGGGTTGTGTTGCAGTTTTTTCGAGCATACTGTCTTTTTTTTCGATTTCGAATGTTTGGCGATTAATCGAATTTGGTTTCCGAGTCTATGGGAGTTTTGTGACTTTCCGGAGGTAATGTCGTTCGCCTGAGTTCAGTGGCGTCGCCGTGCACGTGTACGGCGAAGCGTTGGTGTCAGCGATGTCATCTTGGGTCGCGAGTCGTTCTCGAGGAATTAATGTGATCACTTCGGGTTTGCATTTGAGTTCGCTTGGGTGAATACTGATACTTTGATTTATAACTTAAGTTAAAAGAACAGAAGATAAGTACAGGGAGAAGAAGAGAGGAACAGACACGGGGAAGTGACGAAGAGGACCCGGGTTTCACTCGGGTAAACCAAGTGTTTGCCTCGGGTTGGTTTTCTTTGTAAATCAGCTTAATAAACCTTTAAGTTATTTTGGCTAAGTAAAGATTAGTAACAATAAAGCTAACCATGTTGACAGGTTTTTAGTTGAGTTGTGATTTAAAAATTTATAAAGAAAGGTTGCTTAATGTAAGGTGTTTAATTAATTTAAGTAAGTAAATTAAGAATGTAATTAATTTATACTTGTAATCAAATAAATAACTCAAGGTTGAATAAATTTATAATTAGAAATAATTAATAATGAATTAATCTAAGATAATTTCTTAAGGATAATTACTTAATTAAAAGTAATTAATTGATGATTTAAAATTTACTAATCAAGTGACTGAAGAATGATTTAACAAAACGATAATTTATTAATGAGATTAATAAATTAAGGTAATTAATTAAGAAATAATTAATCTATGAAGGTGATTAAGATTTAATAAATTAATAATTAAGGATTAATTAATTTGAAAATTTAGAATAATTAATCATTAATTAAAGAGGGAAAATATAAATATATATAATTATGTGATGATTGGTTATTATTGAATTGCTTGATATCCCTGATATATGATGCTTTGTGATATATCCTGATTTATGTTGTGATTTCTGTTTCTGTGATATATTACTATGTGAATATGAAAACCCTTGATCCATAAACGACATTTGAATTTCGATGCGACAGGGAGTCGGATTCCAGTTGGTTATCCGAAACCCACATCGAATTGTAATAGTTAATCTTTGTGACCGATAAATTTATTTTATCTATGAATCTGTGAATGAAGATAAGCGTTATCGATTATACCGCTTATCGAATTATATTTCTGTATTTTGATATGTGATGATTCATTGTGTTGCACTACTGTGTAAAACCCCTGGACCACACTTTTACACACACAAATATGGATTTCACGTGGAAATCGGTTAAGTCACAGATAATTTAAATTTGATGTTTTTGAAATTGAAATTTTAATTTCAATTGATTTTGAAATTGGAAATTTGGGTTTAAAGTGAAAAGCTTTTGAAATGGAATTTCAAAGATAAAAGTTATTTTGAATAACTTAATCGAGTTTTGAAAATTTAAATAATTTGATTTAAATTTGAATTCAAGTTTGGAATTGAATCCTATGATTTGAAACTAGGGATTGAAAATGTTATAAATGTGTTTATCTGAATTTAAACCATTTAAAAGTATAATTTTGAGAATTTGGATTTAACCCAAGGATTTCCACTCGTATGAATGAATCAGATTTTCTAAAATGAAACTGTTGTTTTAAAAGAATAAAAGCTTTCAGATAAGAAATGAAATTCCAGTTTAATTAAAGGAATTTCAATATTGAAGTGAAAATGGTTTTCCAAGTTATGAATGAATGGTTTTAAAAAGCTATGATTTGAATCTGTTTATTTTTAACAGATTTAAAATAATGATTGGTTTAAATCATTTGAAATGGGATTGTTTTGAAAGCTATAAGTTAAATCTTAAAGATTTAACGAGTTAAACTGAAATGGAGATTAATTAATTTGGAAAATCTGTGAATGAATCTTTTATTTAAAAGATTTAAAATATGGAAATTGTTTAAACCGTTGAAGGTTGTTTAAAATAAATCTTTTTGTTTAAAGATTTGAAAATGGTAATTGATTGAAACCATTTAAAAAGAAAGTTTTGGGTAATAAGCTGTGACTTAATTGAAATCCCATATCCATATGTTTTTAAATATTACGCTCACTATTCGGTTTAGCCGGGAGAGGACCTTTGGGTCGTATAACCCATTCCGAATATGTGATACGTCGTATATGGATAGCATTTGAAGTCCGGTGTTGAAGACCGGATATTTTTGAAAACGGAAGGATTACCGTCGAGTTACTCTGCATCGGCTGATCCCCGGTATAGAGGTTTTATCATCCTTAGTGACGGGAAGTCCGGACGTGATTGGAAATTATCCGGAATTGCAAGGGCTTCGTGAGAAGTGCCTTCGGTTCTGTTCGATCCCGGAACAGACTTGTATGGATTGTATGTCTGACATTACACTTTGAGATATAAAGCCGATTTCTTTCAAATACATTTCTGTTGGTGGCGGAGAATTTATTCTCTTAGCTTAACACCCTTCTCTGAGACGTACGAGCTCAGAGGTTATGTAGTTGAAATTTATCAGCGATATATTCCCAATTTGGTAATGTGGCATGCTGAGTGTTGCTGTGTGATGATCAGTGTTTGATCATTTGTGATATGATCATTTATTTGATCATTTATCTTTGTGATCATAGGTTGATCATCTGTTGACCCAAAGCATGGCTTTGTGACAAAGTGTAGCTTTGTGGACGAGACTTCGTCAGGACCTCACTACCCGAAAATGGTCGAAACAGGAATGTTGCGGCAAGGTTATGAGGGTCGCGCCCTTTAGGGTATGTCATTTCCTTCTGGAAAGGGGTGGTATCATGGTATGGAGCCCAGATACTTACTCATGTGGATACACTTTCTTTATGATGTGTGATGTTGGATACCGAGCTCGGATAAAGGTCCCAAAGGACCGGGAGGTGGCATATTCGTGAGTTACCTGTTACAGGGGTAACCCGGCCTTGTTGGCAGAGAGCAGTTTGTCTCTCGGAGCGTCCCGCCAGAGGCGTTTCCTTCGTGGCATAGGAAGTTCCTTAGCCTGACCATTTGTTGGAAATCCATTTCCCAATACGGAACTTGTACGGTATTAGTTGTAGAACCTGCCATTTACTTATGGTGGCGCCCCACTGTTTAGATGGTAGCTATAGTAGGCATAGTTCGAAATGTCTATGCTGGCTAAGATTAATATTATACTTTCGAAATGTTTTCTGCACTATGCACTAATAATAATATCCAATTGATTTTGCGTAGTAAGCATCTTTGACTATCATAAGAAGAAATCTCCTCCAATTCTGCGTTTGCATTGTGTGTGTGGCGGGAGGTCTTATGGTAGTTTCATTTTCCAAAAGCATTGCGGATTTCAACGTTTAAAAGCCTTTTGTGTTTGTTTAAAGATGAACTGTTTTTGTTGCTCACACCAGTCCCATGACTGATCCGGAGTTTATTGTTCCCTTCCTAAACTCTGGGTGCCCACTATTTTCCACACGGGCAGTCTAGAGTTGGGTTCTTTCAGATATTCAGGTTTAGTAGATTATCTGGAGCTAGTTCATTCATCGGAGTTGCTTATCTTGGAGTTGTGGATTCATTCTTGTCTGAAGATCATTTTGGAGTTATCACTTCTATTGATATTGTTCCGCTGCTGTTGTTATCATTTTATTTTCCGCTGCTATTTCTTGTATCATATCTCTGATGTATATTGATATTCATTGTATCACTCTGTTGTATCAGATATTATATATCAATGTATTATTCATTTCTTCCGCTGTGTTATTTACTTAATTGTGTTATAGCTCCGGCGAATCGGATTTGAACGGTCGAATCTGCGGCATTCTAGTACAATGTGAAGTACGGATGTTGATTTTCGAGCGGGCAAAACCCGAGTCGTCACACTAATGCTAGCTTGAAAACTACTATCATGTGAGAATTCCACTAAAGGAAGATGCTTTTCCCAAGTTTTTTCAAAATAAAAAATACACGTCCTCAACCATGTGTGCCATACAATCTTACTAATTTCACTTTATTGTTCTTCTTTAGCCTGCTTACATGAATCAACATTCCTAGGTTCTCACTAACCCTATATGCTTTACGGGAAACTCTATTATTACTTCCAAAAGTAATTACTGCTGTCTCCTTTATAGCCTTACACCTTTTTCGTCACTCCTTAGGGAATGATTCCTATCTATTCCACTTTTAAGAGTTTGGTTTTGTATTTATCTTCTCATTTCAAAAACTAAGGCTTCTAAATTTTCAAATCCCAGAATCTTTATCCTTAAAAGTGTTATCTTTAAATTCTTCTTAAATTAAAAAATACTCGGTTGCTTAACATATGTTTCTAGATTTGCATCCTTACATCTTTTTGAATTTACATTATTTTCAAACCTAGAGGGAAAAAGTTTCAAACTCTAAGTCCAAAACGTACACCACGCTTTCTTTTAAAGACCTTTTCAATTTTCTATAAAATTTGAATTTTCCAATTCTAATTTTATTAAGTATTTCATTTCAAAAACTTATTTACTTTTTCAACAAACCATTTCCTTTTAAAATATCTTTAAAATATCCTTATGTGTTCTCAAAACATCTTCTTATTACACCTAATGGTCTCATACCTTAATGTATTGGAACTACTTTCTCCTATGAGAAATTATTAACGCTAAAATCTTCTATGAACCTTTTAAAAGAGGATTTCATGTTTATGTGAAATTACGAGGAACTTATTTTATATTTTTCGAAATAGGCTATACAAAATATGGTGATCCCATACCTTGTATATCTCTTTCATTCATTCCTTGTAACTTGCACAAAACATTTTTACTGATTTCATAGAAAATTATACCATTATTCTTTTCATTCCAATAGATTAAAGTATGTTTAAATTATCTTTTTATATGATAGACATCTTCTAATATCTTCTTTTAAGAAAAACTCAACTTCAAAACTGTTTTAATATATCCATAACCAAAAACATTTTCATATACCTGTTTAATTAATAGGTGTATTCACAAATCACTTTTATTTCTATTCTTAGAAAATGTCTTTTAAAAATACATTTTTATTTGGGTTTAAAATAGATGTTTCGTAAAACACCGTTACTACAACCCAAAGATACTAGTGTACTGATTTAATTAAAAATAAATACTAATAACCCTTACCTACTATGTATAACATTTCTCTTCGGAGTCACTTACTGTAACGGTAGCGTTATAGTTTATGCTCCCTTCCTTTTTCACGAAATCATCTATTACAACAATAAATGCTGTAATCTACGTTTTCGATACTTAATACGCTCTAGGTTTTCATATTTTAAATCTTTGTTTACTTTTAAAGAAACTAGTTAGCTATATACGCTCTATAATTCTTCAAAAAGAATTTCACCTTTTCAACAAAATTTTCATCATATAGAAACCAATTTAATTTTCTTACCAAATTCCCAAAAACCCAGTATTTACTTTTAAAAATATTGACATTTCTTCTTTTCAATTCTAATAATTTCATTTTATTGGGTTAGACATAAAGTGGATTTTCCTACTTACTACCCTAGGAGTATCCTTTCTAAACCTTGGAAATCTCATTTCCTTACTTAAAGTCTTTTGTTCCTATACTCATATTTATTCTAAGGTGCTACCGTTAAATCCACTTATATGAAACAATTATAATTTCTGCAATTATCTACACATGGGCTTTCTTCTTTCCTTATCAGCTGAATTTATTGTACATCTCCAATCTTTGCCTACCTCTCTTTGGATTTTCACAATCCGAACCTAAATGTACAAAATCGTTTCTCAAACTCTTTCCATTTGTAGACCTTCTCTATGCCCACAAGAAACATGCTTCCTTATGCCAAAAGTGATACTTCAAGAACTTAGCTCTCAAATGGTGACTACGAAGTGTGCGAAGAAGCTCCTCTAAATGAACAGCATGCTCCTCCATATTCTTGGAAAATACCAAGATGTCATCCATGAATATAACCACAAACTTATTTAGGACTTCTCTAAAGATGCGGCTCATCAAATCTACGAAGTAGGCTGGGGCATTGGTTAGTCCAAAAGGCATAACCAACTACTCATAAAATCCATATGGAGTCCTAAATGCGGTCTTATCAATGCTATCATCAGCGACCCGAAGTTGATGAAATCTTGAGGCTAAATCAAGCTAAGAGAATACCAAAAAGCCATCTAACTGATCAAAAAGATCATCAATCCTAGGAAGTGGATAACAATTCTCCTTCGTGAGCTTATTCAACTCCCTATAGTCTATGCAAAGTCGAAGGGAACCATAAGCCTTAGTAGCGAAGAAGACTAGTGCTCCCTACTCCGATATGCTTCTTCTTATGAAACCTTTCTCTAAAAGCTCACGGATCTTGCTTTCTCAATTCCTTCCTCTCCCTAGGTGCCATGGGTAATGCTACTAGCTTAACATTATCAGTCAAATAAATCCTGAAGTCAATCTCTCTCTTAGGGGGTAGTCCCCTAACCTCCTCAAAGACGTCTGGAAAATCTCTGACGATGGGAACTGAATCTAACTCTGCTGATGATGAATCGAGGGAATCAAGGAAGCTCAACATAACTGACCCTTGTGGGTCGCAAGAAACCTCGAGAGTCCTACCGCTGCATGTCTCTAGTCAAACGACTCTCCTTTCACAGTCTAATATAGATCCATATGTGGATAGCCAATCTATCCCCAAAATCATCCGATACACCGAGAATCCCAATACATAGGCGTCACAATCAAATTCTATGCCTAGGATAAAAATTTTCAAATCCCTACAAACCATAAACAAGTGTGCCGATCCTCCTATGGGGTTTGAAACAACAATGGGGTCTACTTCTAAAGAGATGTCTAAGTGCAAACAATCTACCAAAGAACTAGGGATGAAAGAGTGTGATGCTCTAGGATCGAAAAGAGTCCAAATGGGAAAATTAGAAATAGAAACCAAATTTTCCTACCTCGATCCGGTCCGCTGGTGGAAGGTATTGCATCCAAAGCCTGAATCTACGCTACAGATGCACTCGCTTTCTGCCTCGTTTTCTGAGGACAAATCTTACTAAAGTGACCAAGATGTCCACAGTTAAAACATCTTCCCTTTATTCCTGCCTTCTTACCGTCTTTTGCGTAATGACCAGTCATTCTATAATGCTTACATCTCCTACTTTTCTTGATTCGCTTCTGAGGTCCTCCCTCCTTCCTCTTGTCCTTATCCTTATCCTTCTTGTCCTTCCCCCACTGCTACTTAGAGCTTGTAGGAACCTTCTCAAGCTCTCCCTTCAGCTGCCAAGATGCAGGTTGACCACTCTATCGGTCCTCCAAACCTAACCGACAAAACCTTTGCTCCATATTCTCCAACCTAGCTCGCGTTTCCTCTGAATTCTCCATGCCAGAAAAAGTTTTGCCTCCTATACTAGTGAAGTCCTTGCATAGCTTAGAAAAATCGGCTGGTGTAGGTGGATTAAAGGGATTTCCACCTATCGGTGTTGTATTGGCGCTTGCCGATGCACCTCTGGTACCGTAGCACTACGGAACCAGTCATCCATACTATGCAAAGATAAAGGAAACTTAGGCTTGAAAGAATCGAAAGAAGGTTGAACTGGACTTTGAGGGGATTTTTATAAAAACTCTTTTATACTTGAAAACTACCTCTAGGAGCTCCTTGAAAAATACTTTTAAAACGAGTTATTTTGAAAAATACTTTACTTTTAAAAATAAATTTTTAGGAATCCCGTAACCTTAGGCTCTAATACCAAGTAAAACACCCCACACCCCTTAGTATACCAAAAAGGACACACTAGAGGGCGTGGTGCGTTGTAGGTATAAACTAAAACTAGCAGAGACTAAGATTCACAAGACAGAAATAGGTAAAAACAATGGAAACAATTTAAATAATAACTTATTTAGAACAGAACTTCATAATTGCTTTAAAAACCAAATAAGTCACCAAATACGAAATACATCACGTGTCAAAATACCATACATATATGTCTTATGAAATCAAATAAAACCATAGGTTCAAAAATCAGAGTACAACTATTACCCAACATGTGCCAGTACAAGTAAAGAACAAAAAGATGAAATAAAAGAAGTGGAAGTACATAATGGGATCTCCTTCAAAGAAACCTCCAAGAAACTGCAACCTACTGTCCTCTTCCTTGATTGCCTATGGGGGAAAAAGGGGGAAAATAGAGGAGTGGGTCAGGCAAAAAGTCCGGTGAATGATAGTAATTACTAGAATCTTTAAGCAAAGTAAAAGTAATAGACCTTACAACAGTTCTAGTATATATAAAGGAAAAAAAGAAAACAGGAAGAAAAAGGAATAAGTTGGAAATAAGTACGAATTACTAAATTAACGCAATTGATTAACTTTGATTATTTGCACTTGTCTTTGATAGGTGCTTTGATTAGGCTGAATTCCTAATCCTATAATTAGGTAAAATCCTAATTCTACCCTTTGATCGGCCTACTACTCCATAGACCTTACTGCGGACTAGACGCTATATAACTCCCTACACAGTAGTGTCTACGAATGACACGCAAAGTATCTACTATGGACTAGATGTTATATAACTCCATATACATAAGACAATGGTGCCTACGAAAGGCACACATACTAAGTGCTTGGAATTCATAATGATTACTGAGCACCCGAATGGAAGTCGCACGCATAACAGCCACCATGCTTATATTACTTGTTGTTCCACCTATTGGGTCTTCTTATTACCTCAAGCTTTAGCATAAGCGTGCCCCTCATCCCACTTCAGGCTAATGTGAGATCACCGTGTCCATAGAAAATAGGGGAAATGTTGTTGGTACTGGTCCGTCATCCAAACAATATCTAATTGCGCCCCTTGCCCAAATCCCCATGATTTGGACTTCTACTTATTGACCAATTACTACCATTATTAGCATAAGCGTGCCCCTCGTCTCACTTCAGGATTATGTGAAACACCATGTCCATAGAAATAATAGAGGAATGCTATTCGGTACAGGTCCTAATTTCATCTTTGCTTATTAACTTAGATAAATTATTTAAATAAGCCTTTACTTTTGTTCTTGCTATCTGTGCTTATTAATTTATCCTAAGTTTTAAAATAAGCTTCATTCTGTTCTTTTTCTTATTATAACCTACTTTATAATTTAGCTTATTTACTTAACCCAAAAGTCTAAGTGTAAAAAAATAAGCTCCTTTCATCTTATACTCTTTTTTTAGTTATAATTCTAAGTTATAACTAGGCCAATTATCTTTAATTAGTCGAATTCTAACATCGATATCATAATTAGGCTCAATTTCAGTCTTAATTCCATTTTTATTACAGTCTTTAAAATTTACATCTTATCTTCCGTTATTTCAGTATTCTTATAATTTTAATCCATATTCGCGTTTAATCTATTCTAATCCATACGCGAAGAAAAAGGAGAAATAAAAGAAAACAGAAAATAGAAGAAAATCCAATGCATAGGAAAAAGATGTAAATAACTCATAAATAACAGTAAATAAATTAAAATACTACAAATAAACTGTAAATAAATGGAAAAGCTTTAATTAATATAAAATAAAATTAAATTAACTGAAAAGAATAGTTAAAAGAAATAGACTGAAAATAATTCTAATAACTGTAAATAAACTACTAAAAAGGTTATTCCAAAAATCGTAGTAAAACTACAACTATTGGAAACCTTATTATTTTAAAATACTTAAAAATCTAAATAATTACAGTCACTCACCTGTGGTCCTAAGCTCTTCCATTTTGGTCTTCCCGGATCCACTTGAGGGTATTCAAATATTTTTATTAAAAAGATTCTCTCCTTGAAAAGTTATTCCTTTTAGGGTCCTTCCTGAAAAGGCGAACCCAAACGGAGAAAATCTAGAATGAGAAAAAGTGTTAGGCCTAGGCTCTATTTATAGGTGTAGAAGTGGATCTCAGACCGTTGGATTTAAGGGTTGAACAGGATGCAGCCACGTCATAGGCTGAATAGGAGCCATCGGATGCAAGAACGAAAGGACCGGATTGGTTAAAAGAATTCAAATGACGCGTGCAACATTCGAATGAACGAAACGAACTTTCGTTCGTTCAAAAGGTGAGGCGGGTCGACCGAGCGGTCGATCGCCCTGGTGCCTAGGTCGACCGGCTGGTTGACCTAGCCCATATTATATTTTTTTTCTTCTGATTCTTCTTTATTTATTTTTAATTCATAACTTGCTCATATTAGCTCGGATTCTGACATTCTATATATAGAAATTGACCAGAAAATTACTACGGACACTATGGTGCAACTCCGGTGGCTCAATTCTGATAATTTCACAAAGTTATTTTATTATTTCATTAATTCACGAATTAATTATTATGGGTTAAATTTCGGGTTGTTACAGTTTCTTTTTGGTATTGACTGAAAAATAAATATAACTATATTTCAATATGAGTATTATGAATATTCATTATGAAATAGAACTATATTATGGAATTTGTTTTCATAGTAAATGCGATGCAACAAAAACACATATGTATCTAATATTAGTTATAGTTGTTTTGGAATTATAGACTAAGCCGTAGTTTTGAGAAATAATTTTACTATATGATTATGAATCATATGATACAGGTTAATTATATCTCAAACAATTAATGGCAATGCACTCATTCAGTGGGAGCATCATAAGAGTTGATGAACTTTTTGAATTAATACATATTGATGTATGCAATCACAAGTCTATTAATACCAAAAGGGTACCGCATACTTTTTTATATTCATTAATGATTTATTACCAACATAAACATGTGTATTAGATACACATGTAGTAAGTTTATGATAAAATCATAGAATATAAAAGAAAAGTAAATAATATAACATGCAATAGAATAAAATGATTTGATTTGGTCGAATAAGTGAGTATATTGGAAAGAGTTCCAAATGTACCTAAAAATGAATATAGATTCAATCTCAAAATCACTCCTCCATGTGATACATAATGATGCATTGATAAGGAGTAATCAGACATTGTTGGACAATTTACGATTAATTGTGAGTGAAGTTGAGTTACTTTCTTTCTATAAGGTCATGTACTTAAGATTAGTACACAAGGTTGATAATATTTCATCTAAAAAACAGTTCACAAAATTATATAAGATAAGGGTTTGTAAGAAATCCCAACATATCCTAGGACAAGGAGTTGGCAGATTGTGCGAGTTGAAAGATTGCACGTAATAATTGTTCATAAGGGATCTTGTATGAATCTCCAAAAAGTTTTTGGAAAAGTCTACCATCAAATGACATATTTATGTTTTGAACATTTTGTAAACTAAAATCAGTTTTATAAATAAAAAGGTTCATAAAGCGTTTATGAATCCCCATTCTATTTTCACTAAGAAACAATTGTTGTTTCAAGATATATCAACTTCATTGTGAAGGAATTTATTTGAGAAATTTTTTGGTAGTTAAATGGAATTGGATCTGATCCATAGATAGAACTGATTATATGAGATGAAGTGAAATTAACTAACCTAAATGAACACATAGCATTAGAATGTCTAATAAGTATTCTCGTACATCGAAGAGAAACTATGAGTATTTTATTAATGTCGAAAATATACATTATCCTCGGTTGTTCAATTAAACCATTAAGATTGTTGACTCTATATGGTATGATGCGCTAATATGAAAGAATTCCAAGTACGCTATCAAAATATGATTTTGGTAGTCATAACCAAAGAGATGTGATCCATCGGTCAAGATTGTGTCTTTATTGGAAAAGACTAAAGTGGTTGGAATTAAATGAGCAATGTTGATAAGAATAATATCACAAATTTCAATTGTTGAAATTTGCATAACAGATTCTGTATTCAACATGCTCAAGTTAATTCAGATTTACTCATAAAATTATCACTCAATAAGACAGTGTTTGGTACTTATGTATTAAAATAGAAAATTCTAAATAATGATTTAGAGTAAGCCGTTTACATATATTAACCCAAAAAATGCCTCGAAGTCAGTGGGAGCAATGTTGGGGTTGTGAGTCTTTGGATATGATCCAAGAAATGATACGAATGTATCATTTTATAAGCATCAAGGTTGAATAAGTATTTTGATAAATCAAATAGTTTGATTTTCAATCAAAGTGCAGAGGAAGCGTGTGTTCATAAGAAAGAACGTTAAAAGGTACATTGATATTTCTAAACTATAAGTAAACAACACATTGTTTATTTTAACAATATGCTTGTATTAAAATCAACTTTAGTTGTTTTAATACTCAATTTTGGATTGTAAATGATGTCTTTTATGGTGAGTATAAAAGATATAGGGATTGTCCCAAAATGATATACAAGAGCACCCTATTAAAAAGAGAACATGTAAGTTGGATTCCTTATGCATTAGCAATAGGAATTATCATACAGGTTATGTTGGGCATGATATTGTGTTTTGTTTATGTATTTGATACATAGAGCAAATATAAAATCCAAATTGATATCACTAGATGGTTGTTTGAGGTGTTCTCGCATATTTATGAAATACTAGAGAATTGTTTATAGAAACAACGAACTCGTTATGATGGAACGTTTGGACACAAACTTTTATAAGCGATATTGAGTATAACATGTCAATGATAAAATTCAAGTTAAAATCTTTAATTTGAAAATGTTTCAAAATAAAAGTGATTGTGGTCGATTCAACAAAATGTTGAGAACATTAACTTGAATAGCGCTACAATAAACCAATGTATATAGATATAAATCTAAAAATTTATAATTGAATCAAAGGTGATTCCAAATGTTGAGAATCCCATAATATTGTTATAAGATAACAATGTCATGAAATTGGTCATGATAGAACTTAAAGCTCATTAGAATTCGAAAGACATACTTCGAATCATTCCACATGATAAAGGCAGTTTATCAGTGTTAGAGAGAGTTAATTGACAAAGTAGATAATTAAAACATAATAGCATACCCATTCACTAAGAGACCGACCTAATTGGTTTTGAGAAAACTGATTGGAGAAGTTGGAATTAGATTCCATAATTGACCCCAAGTGCAAATGGGAGATTGATAGAGTTAGGGGTATGCCCTAGGGGAAATTATGTAATTTGTTATATATATCTAACTCGTTGACCAATCATGTTTGAAATAAAAGGTATTTTATTACTATTATATACTTGATATAATGTGATTATATTAATTAATTTGATTAAAGGTATATTTAATAGAAAAAATCCATAAATGGTATATTTTGTTATAGCAGTTACAAAGTGTTGTAACCGTGAGTAATTTATCACAACGAAACAAATATACCATTTTAAATGTTCCTAGTCAAGATGCATCGAGACTGGATATCGATATATCCGTTGAGACTAGAGTACGTAACGCTCTCCAAATGTTGGATAGTGTATTACTCATGACTGCTGGGGGCACCTAGGGGTTACGTAGTAATAGTTATTAGATAACTATGGAACGACTCACTCGATAGTTTTCTATTGGTTAATATAACCAAGGTCAAACAAAAAATATCGATGTGACTGATTTACACAGTTCTCTCGACTTGAGAATACAGTGGATCTTCATTATGAAAGCCCCGCTTTGATTATAGCCAAATCATGGCATGTAGTCCATCGAGTGACTATAGTTGGGTTGAGTGGAAGTATTAGAAGTGAAGCACTATTCAGGAGAGGATTCATCTCCTCAGTTATATGCGGTTAGTATCACAGTCAACTCAAGTCAACTCAAAGTCAAAGTCTCTGGCCAGAGCATTTCGGTTAATAATAATTGTTATTATTGAACCTAGGACTTTGTACTTGGACTATAAAGTTGAATGTTGATGAGGTTGGAATTTTGACCATTACCAAATTCCATAAGTCCAAAGTGATATAGTTTGACGAAGAGAATTGGTGTAAACAATTATCGCAAACGGGTAACGCTTATTAAACTAAAATTGGAATTTACCGAAAACGAGTAAGTGATAAATTTGGCCATAATGTCACACCACCTGCTAAGTGACGTGTGAACGTTAGCACTAGAATAGTTCGATGTTAACCGCTGACCAAATTTACACCCAAGAGTTACACAGCCGAAATGATGAATTCCCTTAAGACCGAACGATTTAATTAGTTTATAATTGTTATAAATTAATTAAATTAATTAATATTTATGAAATATTAATTATAAAATTTGAATATGATTTGAGAAATAAATAATGTTATATATATTTATAACAGTTATAAATATATCAATCGATATACAATATCGACAAGCGATTAAATTAGATTTAATTGTATAGTATTTTGGCTTGGTCTTAGATGGGTTTAAGTCCCATCATTAGGGCTGAAAATTTTTGGTTTTGGGAAGGTCTAGGGGTAGATAAAACATAGGGAATTGGCTTGGAGATAATGGGTTGAAATCAAGTGAGAATGGGTAAAAAGGTTTTTCTCGTTTCTCTCTAATACAACCCTATATTTATGTATCTCTAAATAATGACTAATCTTTTTTTGGTCGACATTACCTTCTACATTGCTGGTTAAACATAGCTCTCAATCCACTCCAAAATTCTCAAATATATTTCGAATTAAAATAATACTTTTCGATAGTTAGAGGTCAGTGATTCCGCACTTGCAATCTGACGAATCAAGAACAATAAAAGGAAGGGAAGTCATTGTTTCAACGTGGATTCAAAGGCATCATTAAATTGGTAATTTTAATTCATATTACAGTAACTAAATTATATTCTATGATCCTATAATGAGTAATTTCATATTTGTTTAAATATATTGCTACTATATGTTTAGTTAGGTGAGATTTTTGCAAGTAGATGTAGTTGTCACAAATCAGTTTGGTTATGTGCTTAATTTGTTTGTTATACTATTTGATTTATATATTGAAAAATGTTGTTTACTGTACAAAATCAATTTTTGTCATTAATAATTGTTTTATATATATTTATTGATAAATTCAGATATATATTTTAGTGTATATTTCTCTCTTATAATAGCATATATGCATATATAAGATAAATATATATATATATATGATTTAAAAAATTTATTACATTTATTTATATATAATATGAATTTAAAAATTCTAAAATTAATTATCATACATATATTCATATTTTTAAATTAACATTTATTGAATTTTTGAATTGTTTATTATATATAAAATAATTATTACATTAAAAATTCAATTTTATAATTTTAAAATTATTATGTCCTTTCAGAAACATATAGAAATTTTTTAGGAATATTTCAATAAAGTTTATTATTTTTAATAATTAATATTATTTCAAAAAAGTTGTTTATGATTTATTAAAAATAATAATTTAATTGAAAAATTGTTCAAAATTTTTCGTAACTTTTCATTCATGATCCTAGAATTCTTGAAATTTTGAATTTTGAATTTTTAACAATATTTTTTTTATATTAAATAATTATTGCCGAAATCAATGTATTTATTTTTAAAAATAATATTTCATCTTTGAAAAATCTCCAGATTTTTCCTAAGCTCTATTTTATGATCCTAGATTTTTGAAAATTGTAAAATTTGAATTGTCATAAATATTTTTATTATGTTAATTATTTATGGATGAAAACATTGTTTTATTCATAATATATACAAGTTAAAATACTTAAATTATTATTTTTGCAAAACTAAGTTAATTTTGAATTATAAATAAGTTTTAATAATTGTTCTCTCTCTTTCTATATATATTTATCTATATATAAATGTTTTATGTTTATATATTATATATAATATATTTATACAAACATATGTGTGTGTGTGTATTTTGTAACACATACATGCACATATTTGGACAACATACATAACATACAAAATGAGCTAATATTTATGTTGCGATGTAAATCCCAACATCTACATATGGGCATATTATACCTTTCATGGATTATTATGCTACACATGCACTCACACATATATGTATATTATACATTTATGTATAAACTAAATCAAATAAAATTAATTTCATATCTTAATATATTTGAATTTTAATAAAATTAATGATTTTATTTAAATGAAATTTAGAAATGTTCTAATTCAGTTAGACTTTATAGGCCCAATAAAAGATCCAATAGGGTTAAATTTTCAAAATTCAGTCATAACTTCCGCTGCAGGCTAGTCCAGTTCCAACACTTATTCCATAGAAGTGATAATTTACAACCAAACATCCTCTCAAGGATATTATTTTTCGTAACATGAAAATTACAAATATTCAAACATTATTCATCTTTAATTCCATTCAATTCAAATTTCTTCATTTGAAGTTTATGAACTAGAAAACTAACTTCTAATAAGAAGTTGCATATAATAATCAATTCAAAAGAATTTTCCTTCCTTCACCAAAATATTGATCTTATCAAATTTTATTTTATTTACACTTTGAATACTTCCTTCCACAATTATAAAAAGGAAATTTTAATTTAGTATAAGTTATATCCTTATAGTAAAAGTTAAACTCATTTCATAAATCTCTTTCTTTGGTTTATAAAAGAACTTCTTTGCCTCATTACTAATAGCTTACAAAGCTTCTTGAATTTTCAAATATTCTTCATTATCTACAATTTAGAGTTTCCACAAATTGAACTATTTATTTATCATCTAATTTATTTTTCAATAAAACTCCAAACTTCATTTCAAAATTTAAATATTTTGATTTCGGATAAATCTTTCTCCAAAAGAGTTTTCTAACTTTATATTCTTCAAATAATATACTAACTTCCTATGGTATTTATTTATACCAATTCCATTTTAAAGATTTATCCTTTTAGATTCCAAATCATCAATTATAAAATTCAAAATTTCTTTTTAAATAATTTCTTACTTTAAAATTCCATAATTTATTTACAGAATTACTTACATCTTTTGTTTTAACATCATTTAGATTAGGGCTCAAAATTATCACCCATTAAAAACATCAAACGATATACACAACAAAGCACAAGTATCACATACAACTTCTTCTTAACACATAATAAAAATGAACATACATAATTTCACATCTATCAAAAGTAATATAACGACATTACCTTGCCATTTATTTATAGCAAATTGCTTTGTCAGACGGCTGCAATGTTGATTGTGAAATCAACATTGCCTCGCCATTGATCTTTGCTATTGCTAGTGCTCGGTGACTGCAACCATCGTCAAAATTAGTACTTATAAAACATCTTTATAGTTTTCAATAGAATTTTATAAGCCACATGTTAACCCGCCTTTGGCAAAGCCGTAGGCAGGCGGATTTAACTAAATCGATTGCTCGATTATCGAGGCTAGAAAACGATAGGTTTGAGTCGACTGGATGGATAGACGATCAATCACGGATGATAAACATGTTTATGAAGTCGAGATTTGGTGTAGTCGATGGGAAAAAGTCACGGGATACTGGAAATACGAGTTTCAACAAAAGTCGAGTTGATTCAAGATGGTTGGAGTTCGCTTCGAGTCGCTGGTGGGTTTACTTCGGGTTTTCACATAGGTTGCTTTAAGTCATTCTAGGCTTTACTTCGGGTGCACTCAATTTTACTCGGGCTGGCATTTGGGAATCAGGTCGGCATTCTAGGGGATCGGCGTCTTTGGTTTGCTCCGGGTCTGTGAGTTTCATACTTGGGTCGGCAGCTTGGTTTTGGGATCAGTGAGTATGGGATCGGCGTGATTGAGTGTGAGTTGTTTACTTCGGGTCGGCACTAGCATATCCCCTGGTCGGCATAAGAAAGAAGGTCGGCAACACTATTGGTTGGCGTATTGAAAAAAAGGGGATCGATGTATTGAAGGTCGGGATCGGCATCGTCTTGCTTCGAGTTCCAGTCTAGTTTACTTCAAGTCATGATTAGGCGTGCTTCGGGTCATCCCCAGAAATATTAGTTCGGCGTATTCTAAACTCAAGGTCAGTCGTAATGATGGATTTGGGGTCGGCTATGGTCTTGATGGGCCCGGATCATTCAAGGAGCCCAGTAACTCGGATTTTGCCTATAAATACAGCAGGCAGGGCTTTAGAAAAAGGGGGATCTTTAATCTGTTTCCCTGCATCTTCTCCACAAAGGCTACTCTGCCATTATTT
Organism: Allium fistulosum; assembly: GCA_030737815.1. Lineage (NCBI taxonomy): Eukaryota > Viridiplantae > Streptophyta > Magnoliopsida > Asparagales > Amaryllidaceae > Allium > Allium fistulosum. Next base: position 855,697,824 of record CM060908.1, on the reverse strand, counting down.
TTTTAAAAACTCCCGATTGTAACTGTAATTGATTCTAATATCAATAAAAATGAAATTTCTGGAGTGGACGTAGGCTAGGGTCAGCCGAACCACTATAAATCCTTTGTTATTACTGCTTTCTTTTTAATTTTGATTGTTCTTCATATTTATACTCTCTACATACACTCTATCTGTTATCTGTGACTGTGAATTGGTGCTTTCAACGGCGTTTGGGTGTTAGTGACCAATTTTAGCGCTAACACCACCAAAATTGATTGAACACATATATTTACAAAAGATTAAATTTCTCTTCTTAATTTATATTTTTCGAAATGTCTTTCCACAAAATATTCTAATATTATTTAATTCTAAATCAATCACATAATAATATTTATTAAAACTCCATGTAATACATCCTCTTTCAAAATAAACATATAGCTCACAATATTTTTTTGAAAATATCATGTATCTTCAAAATATTGTCTTTTAAAGCTATCACATATGTAAATACATGTATACATACTTTTCCCAAAACATCTTTTCATTTCCAATATTCATTAGATATGCATACATATAGATTTTTCAAAACATTTATCCCATTCAAAAGAATATTTAACTCAACTAAAACTTTATTTCCTTTTTAAATATTATTTATAACTCTTGTAAAACATTTATATATATTAAAACTCAAAGCACCTATGTCTAATTGTCTCGTCGAAGTGTTTAGGAATCCCTATCGATAATGTTGATTATGCACATCGATCAGAATTCTTAAAGCACTCAACGGGCAATTTAACACAAAAATAATATTTAAATATTTCTTTATTAATCTATATATTTTTATATAGTTGAAAATATGTTAATAGGAATTTAAGAGTACTTCCATTCATCCATGCATACATCACGCAATCAAACATAAATAAACACCTAACAATTGTGCTCAGCGGAAATAATCTATCAGCTTCCTCTGTGCAACTCTGATCACTAACAGATCAAGACACTACTACACAACACTTAACGTTTAAAATAATTTGTAAAGTAATTCAAAATTTTCACAAACTCATCCCAATGATTATTCCCAATAATCATTTATAATCATATCCTAATTAAAAAATAAATCCTAAACTCTACCCGACACCCCCAGGGGACGAGACTCTAAGTCTATTTAGGCCAAGAATGGTGTTTCTTATATTATATATTGTTCTCAACCTCTGCTCTAATACCAACTGTAATGCCCAACCTTTATGCCTATATTACCCAAGAATATTACAAGTAATGTTATCGAGTAATACGGAGATTAAGGCTAGTTAGGAGTGACCATCTGCAATATTTCTTTGGGCGAGTATCAATACGTTGAATCATGTTGCTATATTTTTTCTTTTCTTACAAGAGGTAATTCGACATATTTGATCCAGGTGCAAAACAATAATACAGTGGTTTAATATAATTCAGAACAATACATAACATAATATACAACGCAATAATACAGTGGTTTAATATAATTCAGAACAATACATAACATAATATACAACGCTGAATCAAACATCGCAATGGAAATAATATACATCCATAAATCTCAAAAGTACGAGTCTACAAAGAAAATACTAGACCCATATTTATACACATGTACATATATAAACACCAATAGGTATAAAATATACACAACTACAAAAGTATACAACTTGTACAAGCATAGAACAAGCATATGCACTAAACTCGGATGATACACCTAAAATATAAACAACAGCCAATAAAACTTCTTAAGCTAGCTCACATCCAAGATCACCGAGTCCTTATACCTGTCAAGTCTCGGTCTAACCCGAGAATCATAAGAGAGTAACACCCGGGTCAGACTATCTCTAGTTATCACAAAAGGTGAGATCATAATAACAATAGGCTTGCATAAATGTCAAGGATAAATATCACTAGATTGTACTTCACTAAAGTTACAATACTTCATTTAATGTTTCACAACTTATAGTTAAGTTTATTCTCATTTACAACAACCATCAAAGTCATAGCAACCACTATAATAAGAGCATAGAAAATCACAACCATACATGCAAGCGATAGACAAGCACTTCAGAAGTCAGCACAAGAGACACGCATTTCGTGCGCCAACACAAGAGATTGCACTTCACAAGTTATAACCCGCTTGAAAGCGAGTATCACAAGATGGGCCTGAAAACCCATTTAATCCGCCTAAATGGATCACCGAAGAACGAGTCTGAAAACCCGTTAAATAAGTGTTATCCACTTTCGATTAGTAATCATAAAAGTGTCGACTAATATCCCATAACCACCTGGCGACGCTCAAATATTTACTAAAGTTTAGTAAATTCCACTAATGTGTAAATAAATATTCAATCGAACAAGTTCGAGAATTAACCGGTGATGTAAACACAAGCGTTTCATATCACTTGTTTTACTAGACCGTTTAATTCAATTCTCATTCAAGTGAGATTGTGAATTTGTATATAAAATATTTTTGCTTAGAAATTTACTAGAAATATTAATTTAAAAAGACTAATATATAAAATAAAACCCGATTTCTTTCAAATTTATACTTATAAAACTTGCTTCCAAATCACTTTGTAGTTAAAACTATATACATATACTTCCACTCAGAAGAATATATACAGATATATGTATAAAAAATTTTGTTTTCGAATAGAAATTTCAATTGAAAAGAAACTTGGTGTTTTCGAATAGTGTATTTGGCAAGGATATATAGAGTAGCACTCTACGGTAACAAGGGTCTCAAAATAAGATTTGGACTTCCCAATATTAAGTAACAAGATCACTACAATTACCCACTAAAATAGTGCAAAGCAAAATCACAAGGCAACAAGGCAAAATAAGGGGCCACAAAGGAGTATGGCACGACCTTAAACAAAGATTGGACTTCCCAGAAAGGTACAGTATATCAACACAACTTCGCATTACAAGAGTGCAAAATGGCAAGGCTAGCAACAAGGTAACAAAGCAAAGCAAGGGGAATTAGAAGCCAACAAGGCACGACATGAAGCTAGTGCTCTAGTTCAGTGACCGATCGACCGATCATGGGGCACCGGTCTACTGGTGCTGCTGCCTGGAGCATGCTCCAAGCAGTGCCGATCGCATCACTTCGATGCTTGGTTTTTGGGTTCTGGCAATCTAGATTCGGTTCTTTAACCCATTCTCAGTACATGCAACATCCAAGCCATCAAACAACAATTTAATAGAGAGAGAGAGACAATATGGATATTAGCTTATTATGGTTTACTGTAAAACAGTTTTGGAACTGCAACAATCAAAACTAGAGGACAATCAACAATATCAAGCAAAAATACAATCATCCATTACTTCTCATTCAACCAACTAGGGTTTCAAATTAGAAATAGTTGTAAATTCTACACACCTTTCTTCTTGCAATAAGCATCTATACTTATACAACAGCCCAAATATTATAAATCGACAAACCCTATAATTTCTTAATCAAAATAGCAACAAGAAACCAATTTCAATCACTATAAACTTGGAAAAAATCTTACTTTTAGAAGAGAATAGGTTTTTGATTCTTTTACCTGCAATTAATAGCTTCCTAAGATTATTAATTTGATCAACTTAGAGAATTTGGGAACCACAAATTAGGTTTGAAAAAGAGGGATAAGAGTTTGGTTTTTCTGTAAACAAAAGGTGGTATGCAACTAACATACAGAACTTGACAAATGAGAAATCTTTCTCATCTCAACTAGTCTAATAGGTTTTGGGCGATAAAAGTTAATTTACAACCCAAAATAAATTAAATGTTTATTTCTCTATAATTCCATACTAATATCTTTATAAAACAAAAGGTTAAATATTTAAACTATAGCCCAAACAAATAAAGTGACTTATAAAAGGATTTCTAAAGTTATGAACAACTATTTGAAATATAGTGTCTACTAATCCCAATTTATTTTATTAAGAAAATAAAAGATTCTAAACTAATTAAATATTTTTGTTAGCTTACTAAGTATTATTACACTTAATAATATTAGCTATCCTTTTTATATAACACTTTAAATTACATTCCCAATTGCACTGCACAATCACATACAAAATATTTATTTGATACATTTTTCTCCAATAAAACTTGAAATTCTCATCTCAAAATAATTCATGATCTTTTATATAAGAATCTTAGTTCAAATTTCTCAAATTAATCTTTAATTTACATCATTATCTATTTTATTTGGGCAACATGGAAAATTAAGGTTGTTAAAGGTTGACTGGTAGAGGTCAGGGTGTCGACCTCTCTGTCTATTTTGGAAACGTTAATTAATTTTCTGACCCGTTGTTTATTTAATTCCTAAATTACCTTTTTAACACTAACGTTAACTGTAACATTTACTTAACCTCCAAGTCTAATCTCAGTTAATTTTTGAATTTCAAATTTGAGAATTAGTAATTTATTTGAATTTGAATTCTATTTAAATTATTTTAAATCTAAAAACTTCAAACGCTCAAAACTTCTCTGTTTGAGCTCCGTTTCAGCATATTATATATGGAAGTTGATCGGAATTTCACCATGAATGCAACGACATAAATTTCATGGTCAAATTCTAACTTTTGTAAAATTTCCATTTTCCCCCTATCTTATTTAATTTAATTTATTTACATATGGTTGAATTTTACGGGGTGTTACACTCTCTCCCCTTAAAAGGATTTTAACCCTGAAATCTTTCTAAAAGGTGAAAAGCATAACACATAATAAGATCTATACTTACTATTATTGGTGAGTTTGGTTTTAAGAGCGTACAAGCCTCATTGAATTTTGTACAGGTTTTAAACTCAACCGTCTCCATATTAGTTTCTTTCTCCACTTTCGATAATCTCCTCTTCCTCCCTTTTCATCCAGTAGATTTCTCAGCATCGCTAATCTCCTCTTCCCTATTTCATTTTGTCGAAATCAAAAAATTCCTCTCTCGCCAGTCTCCTTTTCCCCCTTTCCATCCAGTAGAAATCAATAAACTCCCCTCGATTTGAAGCTTATCTGTTTCATTTCCATCGATTTGTAACCCACATCTTCAAATATTGTAGAAACCCTAAGATCAAGACCTTAACCGCTTACGCCTCTCCATTCGTTTTCGTTTTCGTTTTGCCTTGCTCGGTAGTGTTCTTCATCCGCTTCTGCTATACTAGTCGTCCACCATCGCCTGCCCCTTCAACTCCGAATATCTCCATTAAACCTTAATAGCGGTGACACGGTTGTAGTGTTGTTCCTCCAAATATCGCTACCAGACTACCACAGCCTCATCAAAGGCGTCTTCTTCGTTACTCACAATAGCTTTGATGCATTCGGCCGACGGGGGTTGAAAACAAAGAAGATAAATAAGGAAGAACTTTGCGGTTTTGGTATGATTTATGACTTCAGATTTTCATTGACATGATAATTGAGATACGTCGTTATATGATAAATGATATTTTTTGGGATTAATGATAAAAGATAGCTTGATTTTTGGGTGGATAAAAGTGGAGCTGAAATAATCATAGAGGTTGAACCAAAAGAGGTAATTTATTTGGCAAATTTGTGTATCGTCTATAAGATGACCTGCATAGAGGTAATTTATTTGACAAATATATGTGAAACAAGCATTTTTAACATGACGTACAACAATATGTTGTGATTTTATGATTTACCTGATTGTTAAATGTTGTTTACTAGGTAAATGATTGATTGCATTCAACCTTTCTTAAGGCCATGCCAGTGTATAGGGAAAAATCATGTGAAACCAACGACTTTAAGTTGATTAGAAACTTTTGTAAGTACATCTAATACATAATCAAATCTTTGTGATGTTACTAATACCATTTTCACTAACAGATTGCTCCACCGACTAGAGAGGATGACTAGGCCTGATTGTGATTTTCCCGTTGATACTAGATTTAAGTGAGCATTGATATTTGCATGGTTATTTAGTTCCTACCAACTTATTTACTTATATCCCAACATATTATATATGCCTTGAGATGTATAAGCATGAAGATTGTATAAGCTAAGTTAGGAATGTGAGTATCATGGTCGCATACACTTATAAATAAATATAGATGAAGCTCAAAATTATTCTTTTCTCCTATAATTGCTTAGGTTTGTGTGTATATGCCAAATGAATAATGTTAAAGTAGAAATTTGTATATAAAAGCCTTTGACTGCTTTTTGTTTCATTATGGAAATTAGTGAGCGTCGATCCTAAGAATTATTAGACCAAATAGCTTTTGTAGCATGCTCATTCATTTATGTTAAATATTTGTACGGGCTTACAGGCTATACAATAAAGAATAATATGAATGATGGTGTTAAATTTTGAATATTGACGGATTTCACTTATTATATACTTATTCTTGTCCAGTAGTTTAGGTCAGCTCAATAAACAGGCAAATGCATGTATATTTTAAATATTTTCTTTTCACATTTTTACTTTGTAGTGGAAAAATAGTAATATTTAAAAGTATAAAAAAAGAACGATAAATAAATTTTGGATGGTTAATAACCTATAGGCTTAACCTTGGATGCTCGAGAATCTCATGAGATCGAATTAAATGAGTCAAAATATGTTGATTTCGCATGCATGAAATTATGAGCATAAATCAGACATTGTCTTATAAATCATTTGACGATAATTATTCTTTAAAAAAACTCATAATTATGTATTTATGTGCGAAATGTATATACATACTTATGTATGTATATATAAATGATTATAAGTGATCTTATTATTTCCATAATGCTATGTTATATTTTTAAAAGATGAGGTCCTTTTTGATAATCTCGTCGCTTTTATAATTTCTTATCATATATCGTATAAGAATGCAATTTTTTTTATTCATAATTAAGGCCATTTAAGGTTATATGCATTTACAGATGTTCTTACTTATATAATTTAGCTTTCTGTTTTGCAACTGTTTGATTGCTTTTTGATTGCATAAGTGATATACTGAAGTTGATTATGATCTTTCAATACTTAAATTGATGCATAGACAAAGTTGGGTGTAAGTTTATACCTTTTGGGATGTTGAATTGTAACTGTAATGTTTATAAAATTCCATGTATAGAAACTTCCCTGGTTATTTTATTAAGGCATTATCTCCAAATAGTCTTTCTTAGTGATAGCAGGGTCAAATATTATCCCTGTGCTATTTTTAGTTGGCTAACCAACTAAAATAACTATAATAGTTTTTTATGTAACTCCTTGTACAGTATTAGTAACTTTTCATTAAGCAGTTAGGACTAAGCTTCGTATATGAGACCAAAATTTAATTTATTTCCTTTTTTGAAGAGTTAGTGTTATTTATATAGATAGCAAGACATGTACATGGCTGTATATATATAATGTTTTAGCAATTTATGATTTATGAGTATGATATATAATGCGTATTAATGAAGGTGGGATCCAACTCAAGTCTATTTTAAGTTTAACAGGTCCAATAAATAATGGTTGTATCATTCACTCTTCCTAATGAAACTAAGAAAACCCTTTTATGTCCGTATCCAAAATATGTAAATTTAATCTGATATTCGAAAAATGGATATGGAAGAAGATATGTCCATATGCACACTCGATAATTATCCGTTCGGTTTTTGTCAAGATTATAATTATTTTTTTGTGCGTTTTAATACATAAAATGGTTATCATTTACTATTTTTTCTAAGCAAAAATATAACGTGTATAAAAATCAATATTTGTTGCTTAAAATTATTTTTCTTCTCATATTTCTTTTTTATTTTATTTTTGGTACCGAAATTGATTTATAATAAATCAAAATTTTCTATTTATTTGTTTAGATTTATAGGTTGTCAATAGATCGAAGAATATCTGATATACGTCCGCATCCATGGATATTCGATATTCAAAAATTATTTTGGATATAGATACGGATATGGCACTACCCGAATCCATATCCAACAGTTTAAATGCCTAATTACTATAAGAATTTGAATATGTGAAGCATTTTAATTGGTTGTCAAAATTAAATAATTATTTTAGTAGTTAATAAATGGTGGATAAGTAAGAGGTTGTCGACTAAAAACTTGAGAATCCTTCTCACTACCATTTTTTCTAATACATGCATGCAATGCAAACATATGCACACATATGTGTAGATATATATATGGTACGTCCGACCCATTAGCCTAACATCAATCAAAGCCATATTACCTAAACGACAAACTAATATGGAACTTTCGTTTGTGGCTTAAATTCAAATTATTTTCATGATGCTGGCTCACTTTAATTTGTCACTTAAATTCAAATTCTTAAGTATACAGTATTCAAGAAACGTACTTCATTCTTAGGCCAAAACAAACAATGCCAATTCCAATTTTATATAACATTATCTAAATTGATTTCTGAACTAGGTGATTTTTCACATTACAATTACATAAAAATATTTTTACCCAACAATTTTCTATCAATTTTTTGTTTTACATTTACCATTTCCTTTCGTCTATGTAGTAAGCTCAACCATGGAGTTCCAAATGGTGTTTAGGTACGTGTGCTGCTCATAGAAAGGTACGCAGTTCATCATTTCAAAACTCAACTCAATCCCAATAAATATTGACTTGCATTGTATTCAAAATTAGCTTACATAGAAAAACTAGATTGGATCATGATTAATTACATCAAAATTTTAATACTCTCTTCTTCATTCTCATTTGGAGATTAGTATGTACAACTTATCTACATCAATGAAGATTATAACTTATAGCTCAGTTTTATGAGCTATATCACTCAACAATATAATAGACAACACTTCTTTGCTAATATAAGAATAAAATAATCAAGCATATGAACTAAACTAGTCAAAATCAGAAGCCTAAGCCTTATATTCACCATAGTAAACAACATATATCATATCATTTAGTTGTCATAATTAAGAATAAATATACAAGTTTGATGCTCTGAGTTTTGTTTTTACTGAGGATTTCAAATATGTAGCACATTCTATTTAGGACAACGTTGGACACTTGGACCAACTGAAGTTAAGTGAATTGAAGTTCAGTTTAGGCTTACCCAAAAATAGCCAGAAATATTTAACTTTCGCCTGTATTTGTATTAAACTAAGAATCCAATATACCAAAAAAGTCTGTAATAACTATTGACTCCCACTATTCTTTTAAGTAGGCTGCTTTTGATCTTTTGGTTAGGCTTTTCAACTTCTGCAGAAATAAAAACCTGCAATTTCCATTCAACTCATATTTTCAAGATGCAAGGTGTAAGGACCCGATTCTTCGACTTCCGAAAATTGACATCAATACGTCCACTATATCAACTGCCGAGCAAACGAATGCCGGAAAACCGAATTCTTAGGGTTTAAAAGAAGAGGTAAAAGAAAAGATAGAAGAAAAAGAAAAGAAGAACAACAGAACAACATCAGAAACAGAAACAATATCAGAGTCTCACATATCACAGCGGAACAATATATAATAGATAATCACTAGTCTTTTAAAACAAAGAACTATATCAGTTTATACATACATCAATCAGAGTCGATATACAACTCAATACAACATAGCACATCAATTGTGACGCCCCACCTTTATACCCACGCTAACCAAGAACACTACGGTGTAGTGCTGTCAATTAGCACGGAGGATAAGGCTGTTGAGGAGCGACCATCCGTGTAACTTCTTTGCGCGAGCACCGATATGTCAGATAGAATAGAATGCATATCTTTTAAGGAGGAAATCCGACATACCGATACAAACACAAAGCTATCACACAGTGGCTATATATGATCTTCGGAAACAAATATAGAAATAAACGTAACACAAATCAGTCACAGACAATTCATATCACAAAGGCGGAAAGAGATATGAATACAACACATGAAAGTGTACATCAGAGGGGTGGTCTAATAAGATCCACAATAACACAAGTTAATAGATACAAGTGCAAGATAATAGAATACGTATACATCAAGGAGTCTAATCTCAAATGTATACAAACTAAAACTACTAAACTAGAGTAGTTAGCCAAAAGTCAGAAGATGGCTCCAGATATGAAGTCATGAGGAAGCACCTGTAAAATCTCAGTCTGACCCGAGTATTATTTAAGAAGAAAATAATAAACGGATCAGTCTAGCTATAATTATCAGATAAAGTGTTATAGAACAAGAGATATGGCATAAACATATAAGATATCCATAAAAGCATACTACTACAAGTATGAAAATGATAATCAACAAGAGATAAATCAATATCACAAGAATCTTCTCAAAGATTAAAAGAATGTCATATTCTTAATTTAATTCACCAAACCACAATAAAATGACATACTCAACAATGTCAAGGGTAAAAGCTGGTGAAACATAAAAATCCAGAAGTCTCAAGAAAAGAGGATGACCAATCCCATAAACTGAACATCGACGCACCTAGAAAGATATGACCCATGTAAAGTCTAGAATCGATACACCTAGAAAGATGCACCCTATGCAAAGTCGAACATCGACGCACCTAGAAAGATACGACCCATGTTCTAGCATTGACGCACCTAGAAAGATACGCCCCATGCATAAATAAACATCGACGCAACTAGAAAGATACGCCCCATGTAATGTCTAACATCGATGCACCTAAAAAGATACACCCCATGAAAAGTCTAACATCGATGCACCTAAAAAAGATACACCCCATGAAAAGTCGAACATCGATGCACCTAAAAAGATACACCCCATGAAAAGTCTAACATCGATGCACCTAAAAAGATACACCCCATGAAAAGTCTAACATCGACGCACCTAGAAAGATACGACCCATGCATAGATGAACATCGACGCACCTGAATAGATACGCCCCATGCTCTAAACCATAAAATGATCGTCATCGATCATAAAGAGTTTCAATATGTGTGAATCGAAATCACACCAATGAGGCATAGACTAACCTTGAAGATAAAGAGATGTGTGTGAATCGAAATCACACAAATCGTGTCTAGTCTAACCTTGCAAACAAAGAGACATAGCACAATCGCTAGTCTAAATCACAAGAATGATCATCGTGATCATAAGAAAGTGTCGATTACACTAAGCTAGTAAATATAAGAGTTTAGCTTCATGTCCCATAACCACTTGCTTAACTCAAATATTTACGAACAGATTGTAGATCTGCACTAGGAAATTGTCACAAGAGTTTCAATCGAACAAGTCCATCAATTAACCGACGAAGTAAACGCAAGCGTTTCATACCACTTGTTTTGCTAAGCCGTTTAATTATATTTTCTCATACGAATGAGGTAAAGGTTTGTATATACTAGTAGATTGGAAAACAGTTTTATAAACGAGTTTGATATTGAAAATAGAGTTGAAATCGTTTTGATGAAAGAGTTTTGATATTTACTACTAGTATTGGAAACCTTTATATTTTGAAGTGACAAATCATAGAAGTGATTGTAGAAACAATCAATCATAAAAATTCACGTTCGAAGACGTGAGTAAAGTTCAAAGAAAGCAATTCCCAAAACCATCAAAGTAGAGTTCTGTTGAACGCTTTTCAGATAAGATTTGCCTACGCAGAGTAATACGGGGTTCGACCTGCCCGGTCAGGTCGCGGGGGTCCAGGGGGCAGCGCCCACGGCGGGGTGCGGGGCAGCGCCCCGTCACGGTACGACCTAGTGAAGGCAAGCGGTCCAGCGACCTAAGGAAAAATAGGTCATACGACCTAAGGAAATCGCGAACAAAAAAGACCAAGTGTAAGGTCGGCGACGACCTACGACTTAGTGGGATCGAGCGACCTAAGGACAGCCGACTTAACAATTTGCGACTTAGTGGGGCTTAGGTCGGAGACGACCTACGACTTAGTGGGATCGAGCGACCTAAAGTTTTCCTGGGGGATTATAGGTCGGCAACGACCTAACGTTTTGCCTGGAGAATTATAGGTCGGCGACGACCTAAGAAGTTGGAGACTTTTCAACACGCGAGCTAGCAGCCTGGACGACCTAAGGAGTTAACTCGCGAACGACCTAAAGCCTTTAACTCGTGAACGACCTAGGCCTTTAACTCGCAGGCGACCTAAGCCTTTAACTCGCAGGCGACCTAAGACTTAACTCGCAGGTGACCTACGACCTATGGATGGCGACCTAACTCCGAACGAGCTAAAAATGGCCAGAACGACCTAGTAGCAGTTTTTTCACCAAAATCACTAAAATTTGGAATTTTTCGCCAATCCAATCCAAACCAAATGCAACAAACATGCTAAAGTGATGAGGAATCATTCCCAACAGTCCAATGACGATTATAGGCAAGATGTGAGATCAAAAATCTCACCTTTTCACGGAATTTGATGAAGATGGAGATTTGAGAGCAAAGCAAGAACACCAACAAGCTTGAATCAATGGTCTTCACGTGAATTTGATGTTGAATCTCGGATTTGCAATGGAATTTGTGTTTGGAGTTTTAATTTCCACTTCCCACCACCATTTTTGACAAAGCTTGAAAGTTGATGAAGTGATGAAGAGAGGGAAGGGGTTGGGCTGAGGTAGAAGAGGTGCAGCCCAAACCAAAAGCTCAACACAAAAAGTGACGAAAATTTCACTATCTCCAAACATATCGAAGTTTACACTCAAAAAGATCGCAAACATCATTTTGAACTCAATGGGGGTGGTCTCGAGTCCTAATTTGACCGTATGCAAAAAGTAGCTTTTCGGACTAACATCCGACTAACGATAAAATATTTAAATATAAAATCGATAAATATGCGGGTTGTTACATCAATGGACAGTTATATAAACTTGTCCTCATACAGAATACACAGCGGAATAAATAAATAAGTACGGATGATGCGTTTCGCCATCCAGCTTGCCTCCAGAGCTCCAGAATATCCTGATAACATAACTCTAGGCTGCCCGTGTGGAAATTTTTGGGCACCCAGAGTTTAGAAGGGAAACAATAAACTCCGAGTCAGTCATGGTGACTGGTGTGAGATCGTAAAACAGTTTATCTTTAAAACAAACAACAGGAAAATTTTAAAGCCAATTCGCAATGCTTTTGGAAAATGAAACTACCATAAGACCTCCCACCACACACACAATGCAAAACGCAGACTTGGAGGAGATTTCTTCTTATGTTAGTCAAAGATGCTTACTACGCAAAACAAATAATTTGATTTGATATTATTATTAGTGCATAGTGGAAAACATTTCGAAAGTAGAATATAAATCTTAGCCAGCATAGGTACCATTATATTATGCCTGCTATAGCTGCCTCATGAGGAGACAGGTTATACAATTGAAATTGTAAAGGCTCGTATTGTTTCTTTGGATTTTCCAACAAATGGTCTGGCCAAGGAACTTCCCATTGCCACATAGGTACGCCCCTGGAAAGACGACCCGAGAAATAACCTAACATTATGGTTAGATCTCTACCAACACAAGGCCGGGTTACCCCTAACTGGGTAACTACTGACACGAATATGTCATCCCCGATCGTAACCGATCTATATCCGAGGATCCTCGATTCCAACAACCACAAAGTAATAAATTTGCAGCAACCACATAGGTTAAGTATCTGGGCTCCATACCATGATACCACCTCTATCCAGAAGGAATGGCATACACTAAAGGGGCGCTACCCCCTAATAACCTTGCTGCATCTTTCCTGTTTTGACCATTTCCGGGGTGTGAGGTCCGACGAAGTCTCGTCCACAAAGCTACACTTTGTCACAAATCCATGCTTCGGGTCAAACAAATGATCAAAGTAATGATCACAAAGATAAATGATCAAACAAATGATCATATCACAAATGATCAAACAATGATCATTTCACAGCAACACTCAGCATGCCACGTTACCAAATTGGGAGTATATTGCTGATAAATTTCAACTACATAACCTCTGAGCTCGTACGTCTCAGAGAAGGGTGTTAAGCTAAGAGAATAAATTCTCCGCCACCAACAGATATGTATTTGAAAGAAATCAGCTTTATATCTCAATTTGTAACGTCAGACATACAATCCATACAAGTCTGTTCCGGGATCGAACAGAACCGAAGGCACTTCTCACGAAGCCCTTGCAAATCCGGATAATTTTCTAATCACGTCCGGACTTCCCATCACTAAGGGTGATAAAACCTCTATATCGGAGATCAGCAGATGTAGAGTAACTCGACGGTAATCCTTCCATTTTCAAAAATATCCGGTCTTCAACACCGATCATCAAATGCAATCCATAACGACGTATCACATATTCGGAATGGGTTATACGACCCAAAGGTCCTTTCCCGGCCAACCCGAATAGTGAGCACTTATTCAAAAATAAGTGTGACATTCAAATTCATCCAATTCACAACAAATACCCATTCAAGGTAATTATTGATAGTCGGTTATTTAACTATCAATAAAGATGCGCAACATCATCATTTTCCAAATTATTTATTTTCCAAAATATCTTTACTAGATATATAATTTCCACACTTCTAAAATAAAATCAACGTTTATTTTCAAAACGAATTTCCATTTCCTTTATAAATTCCATAGTGAATTTATATTTTCAAAATATCTACTGATATACGATTTTCAATCGATTTCAAATATTCACTTTCAATTTATCTTTACAAAGATAAATTCTCAAAAACGTTTCATTTCATATTGGAAAAGCATTTCCATACTTATTTAATAATAAGTAATTCACAAATCATTTATTTTCAACACTTGAAAATATTCGATATACTTAAATCAATGTTAAGTATATATTTCATTCTTTAAGGAAATCATTTACTATAACAACATCTATTTGAGTCAAAACGAATGTTACATAAAACATCGTTACGACGACTCAAAATCACTAGTATAGGGATTCAAAATTTAGATAGATATGTAAATTCCAATACTATATATAACATTTCCTTTCGGAAATCATTTACTATAACAACAGTGTTATAGTCCACCATTTCCTTCTTCCTCGAAAACGTCTATTTCAACAATGAATGTTGAAATCTATGATTTCGATATTCAATATATTTTAAAATATCATTAAAACAATTAACTTCATTTTTAATGTCACTTTCCCAAAACAATATCCATTTTTCTTAAAAATATATTCACTATCCAAAATCGTGAATATACTTCACTAACCAAATTTCAATATTTTCTACACATTTTATTTCAAAGATTATCCACTGTCCAAAATCGTGGATAAAATTCCCTTAATAACCTTCTATATAAGATTCATCAAATTTTATTGATTTCTGGATTTATAAAACAACGTTTATAAATTCTATTTCTATTTTATAACAACTTCGATTTAATGACCAATTCAATCTATAACTCAATGTATATACCAAAAGTCCATATTATAAGTTAAATACTTATAATTCATTTATTTACAAAATCGTTCCTTTAAAACTTCACAAATTTTAAATCTTATTACTTATAAGATTTCATTTATAACCTTATTTTCAACAATAACTAAACTACTTTTATAATTCCATTGTTTTAAATTTATAAATATCCATTTTGTACATCTTTTATATACATCGTTTTTAATAAATTAAAACCCCAATTTAAACCATTTTATAAGTTACTTAACTATTTATTTTCAAAATCACCTTTCGGTTATATTTCACAAAAATCATATTTTTTGTAACTTTAAGATTTTAACGTTTATTTATTTGAAATAAATCAATTTAAAAATTAAATAAAACGTATACTTTCAAAAATCACTTTAAAAATCTCTTTTAAAATCAACATCGTTATTTTTAAACTTCAAAGATAAATCCGATGATGCAACGCACCAATTAATCAATCATGGCATCCAAACATCATATATCAGCATATGATAATCAACAAATATCACAATATCTGTAATCAAATAAATACTGGTGAGGAATCCAGTTGGATCCCTCCAACCTGTTTCCCTGCATCCACAGACGTTAGCACAATACCAATTCCACTTCGAGGTGGAATATCGCGGTATATAGGATTTATAAATATATCATCCGCTTACTAACGGCGCAATAGGGTCTCATCCGCTATATAGTGCGGGAAATCAATCAATCCAATATATACATATGCCAATATGTATATATTGCTACATATATAGATATATCCTACTATATCTAATATCACATCCAAACAGTCAATCAATCAATCAATAACTGCAAAATCCAATTTTCATTCGAGTGAGAAAATCTCACCTTCGCTTTTATTTTGCAATCCCATTTTCCATTCCAGATTGATTTTCTTGATTTATACCTTGTATAACAATCATATAAATTTATTAACATTCGAATTAAATTGAACTATCAATTTTCCGTTATGATAGTTTTAATTAACAACTTCTCCTTTAATAATTTTATATTTTCAATTTAAAATTTTTAATCTAATGATTTATTAACATTAGAGAAAATCTGCCAAAAATTTACTAACTAATAAATTAAATTGACCAATAATTTAATTTAGACAAATCATCTGGTTTTAAACTAATACTTTTTAAATTTTCAACTTTTACATACATACATATATATATATATATATATAGATTGAAAATCTGCACATATGCTACTGTATATATTCTCTGTAATTAAGAACAGCAATTTTTTTTCCTATCCCCTAAATAAGTAATACATATACATTTCTTCACTTTTGAATCTTAACTGCCCTATGTATATTTACTAAATCAAAAACAAAACAACTTTTTATATACCTTTCTATCTACAAAAATATATATATGTAAAAATCGAAAACTACCTTGCATATCCATATATATTAAACTAAGGTGTTTAAAATCACATTAGTTTACTGTTATTATTCTTGAAAATCTGAACTTAAATTTAACTTTATTCAAATTAACAGTTTTATACCTCCTTCCCAATCGAGTAGCCACCACCAGACTTCGCACCGATATCCCCTCTTTGACTACCACCACGATCGAACTCGAGTTCGATATTCCCAAAAACTCTTCGACCTAGAAGCTGTCGCCGCTTGCTTTGGAACATGCGACCCGGTCGCCAGAAAACAATGCGAAGCTCCCATCGATTCGCTCGATGCCATTCGAATCCCCCTTGCCGTACTGTCGAACTCCCCCAGATCTTCCTTCGCGCGCGCGAGCCACCCCTTGCTGCTGCTTCGACCTCTCGTCTTTGACGTGATTTGAATCGCGACCCTCCCCCAAAAATCATATCGTACATGAACTTATGGGTAGACTTTGAAGAACATCATCAACGAGCATGAATATCCCAAAATGTATCATTTTTGGTTAAGTTATTGAATGGATTCCGGTTTTTTTTACGAGGAGGGTAGGCTCGAGATTTTAATTTCATTTCGATTTTGAATTTCTTCGTTCTGCCATTTTTTTCTTTGAAGCAAAACGAATTCGAATAAATGAAACGAGGATGAGAATGAGAATAAAAGGGGCTTCGGCCATTATTTTGATTTCAAACGAAGACAATATCTATTCTATCTGGTTTGTGAATTTTCTTTGAACAGATAAAGGAAGAGGAGGACGAGATGCTTAAAATCGAACGAGGCATGGGTTACACGATTTCTAGTATTTTAACAGAAGAAGGGAGGGTACGAAAGAGACAAGAGAACGTGTTTTAACAGGGAGAACGTGTTGTTTCAGAGAATAGGTCTGCTAAAAAAAAATCTAGGGTGGCTGATGTTGACCAAAAATTTAAATTTTAAATTTAAATTGAATTTGATTTAATTTCAACGCGTTTATACGTCGTATGTTCACATGACAACTCCGATTAATACAAAATTTGAAATCCGACAATAATTCAATATTCCAGATCCAATGGAACTGGTTTCGTCGAATTCCGAGACTGTGCCTCGGAACGCTATTTTTAAATATCGATTCAAACGATAAAATTTCAAAACTGAACAGATAATTTTCAAGCTCAATTCTGAAGCTTCTATTATCTTCAGTATCATCAATATAAATTTTACAATCCTTTGAAATATTTTTCTTCAGCTTAAAATTGAAGATTTAATTTTTTATTCAATTTACACTAGATTAAACATTTTATAATTTAATCGCCAAATTCATTCTGATAATTTGAAATTCAAGTCAAACCATCATTCAAATATTTAAAATTAATTAAATATTTTCAATTTAAATTATCAAAAATTCAGGGTCGTTACAATCTTCCCCCCTAAAAGAATTTCGTCCCGAAATTACAAGTTAGGAAAAAAGGTCCTTAACTCGTCTACTATTTTTCACAATCCAATAGTTTTATCAATTTATCAAAACAAATCTTTCTACTAAAGATTCGTTATTAATTCAACTAAATTTCCAACTTCAATTATAAGTTTCAAACAACATTGTTTCCTTAACAATTCAAATTTAAATTTAAATTCAAATTTAAACTTTCAAAATTTTCTCAAAAATTTCCTAACACTCGAAATTTCCGAAAAATTTCGCTAGCGTCTCCTTTGTGCGGCTAACACGGTACGACTACAAAACGTCCCTATGGACTCTCAAATTTCAAAAAGAAAAGAAAAAGCCAAGCGGCTAGACAAGAAAATCATCAAATCTCATATTGAAATTCAAATACTTACCTTTTGTCGAGCAATTCAAATTTATCTTTGAAATCAAAATCCCAATTCCTTTATACACCTGTATATCCTACTAGCCATAATATCTAGTTACAACATTCAAACCATTTTGCACATTCCATTACAAAATTTCGATACTTACTTCTTATACCATTTTTAATTCACTATTGAAGTTACATATTCATTTTTTTAAACAAAACGAATTCATATCCATTCCAGTTTATAACTGATTCAAATTGATACCAATTCAATTTATTTTAATTCTACTTCATTTCAATTCCTCACTTTATTTATCACAAATCAAATCCAATTTCCAATGTTCAGCTTGAATTTCATTTACTACCAAATTCAAAACAAAGTTTAACTTTCAGTTTTAATTTTATTCACTTACAATTGTAAATTCCATTCATTTGAAAATTTATTTCTACTTACTTGAATTTATCTTTAAATTCGAACCATCTCTTTTCATTTAGCTCACAATTCAAGTTTCAATTTAACTAATTCAACTTCTATTTCATGAATTAATTAATTATCAAAGTAGTTTATTCGGATTCAATCCATTTTATTTTTCTTTTCCAAGTTAGGAATTTTCTATTCAACGTGATTCAAATCAAATCACATTCCATTATTGAATTTTTCTTCAAATATTTTTCTGGAACTTTATTTCAAATTATATATCTCATTAATATTTCATATTCAAAAATTCTATTTGTATATGGATTTTTATTTCTTAATTCTTTGTTTTAATTCCAATTTCATATATAATTTCCACATATATATTAATGATGATAATTAACATCATCACTTCCTAACAACCATGCATCCATATATCATAATAATTCACAGAAAATTATTTCCTTTATATACAAAAATAGTTTTAGGTAAAATCATCTCATTTACCTGTTTTAAAATCAATACTGTGTCGGTTTATCTTGGTTAGAGTTTAGAAACCCCTATCGATTTCAGTTAGCTAGACTGCACCGACCAGAATTCATAAACAATCAACCGATAAGTCAACGCAATACAAAACAATTTCATATTCACTAACAAATACGCGCTCATATCTATTATTACACTCACACTCATTCTAGAGTACTACTGACTCTATCTCTAATGAGTAACACCCAACAGAGCAGGGTTGTCGCTTAACCATATGCTCTGATACCACGTTGTAATAGTCCGAAAACATCGGTCACAACCGGTAGGCTTTGCAACCATCCCGACCCCACCGTGGCTCACACTGGGACCTCGCATATACTTTTACGGCCAGCCTCTCGACTGTCGCGGCCTCTGCCTAACCAACCCATCCCTCTCAGGGACATGTAGGGGTAAGAGTATCCCGTTCGCCACCAAACCCGAAGCGAGAACCCCCTATCATGCTGTTATATAGCAAATGCGATCCATAACGACGTATCACATATTCGGAATGGGTTATACGACCCAAAGGTCCTTTCCCGGCTAACCCAAATAGTGAGCGCTTATTCAAAAATAAGTGTGACATTTAAATTCATCCAATTCACAACAAATACCCATTCAAGATAATTATTGATAGTCGGTTATTTAACTATCAATAAAGATGCGCAACATCATCATTTTCCAAATTATTTATTTTCCAAAATATCTTTACTAGATATATAGTATCCACACTTCTAAAATAAAATCAACGTTTATTTTCAAAACGAATTTCCATTTCCTTTATAAATTCCATAGTGAATTTATATTTTCAAAATATCTACTGATATACGATTTTCAATCGATTTCAAATATTCACTTTCAATTTATCTTTACAAAGATAAATTCTCAAAAACATTTCATTTCATATTGGAAAAGCATTTCCATACTTATTTAATAATAAGTAATCCACAAATCATTTATTTCCAACACTTGAAAATATTCGATATACTTAAATCAATGTTAAGTATATATTTCATTCTTTAAGGAAATCATTTACTATAACAACATCTATTTGAGTCAAAACGAATGTTACGTAAAACATCGTTACGACGACTCAAAATCACTAGTATAGGGATTCGAAATTTAGATAGATATGTAAATCCCAATACTATATAAAACATTTCCTTTCGGAAATCATTTACTATAACAACAGTGTTATAGTCCACCATTTCCTTCTTCCTCGAATACGTCTATTTCAACAATGAATGTTGAAATCTATGATTTCGATATTCAATATATTTTAAAATATCGTTAAAACAATTAACTTCATTTTTAATGTCACTTTCCCAAAACAATATCCATTTTTCTTAAAAATATATTCACTGTCCAAAATCGTGAATATACTTCACTAACCAAATTTCAATATTTTCTACACATTTTATTTCAAAGATTATCCACGGTCCAAAATCGTGGATAAAATTCCCTTAATAACCTTCTATATTAGATTCATCAAATTTTATTGATTTCCGGATTTATAAAACAACGTTTAAAATTCTATTTCTATTTTATAACAACTTCGATTTAATGACCAATTCAATCTATAACTCAATGTATATACCAAAAGTCCATATTATAAGTTAAATACTTATAATTCATTTATTTACAGAATCGTTCCTTTAAAACTTCACAAATTTTAAATCTTATTACTTATAAGATTTCATTTATAACCTTATTTTCAACAATAACCGAACTACTTTTATAATTCCATTGTTTTAAATTTATAAATATCCATTTTGTACATGTGACGACCTGAAATTTTGGACATCTGAGCTGGGAATATTTAATTGATTTCAAATATTCAAAAAGGGTAATTTTAACTTAAATTCCAAATATCAATATTTATTGGATAATTAATTATTGAATTTAATCATCAAAATTTGGGTAAAATATCGAATCTTCAGTTGTAAGCCTGTTAAAAATAACTTGAAGGCTTGTAAATTTTATATTGATAATACTAAAGAGAATAGATGGGTTGAAATTGAATTTCACGGCGGTTTGTTCAATTTTTAAAATACATTGTTTATATTGAATTTAAAAATAACCGTCCGAGGCACAGTCTCGGATTTCGACGAAACATGTCCCTTTGGATTCTTGATATTGTATTTTTTTTATCGGGTTCTGATTTTCATAGTGCCTGGAGTGATCGATTGACCGTACGATAAGTAAACGCACTGAAAATTTAATCGATTTTTTTAAAAATAAAATGTAAAGGTTAAATCATCAGCCACCCTATTCTATACCTATGCACGCTTAGCCGACATCCTGTAGTCTTTTTCTTCAACACGCGATAGTTTTTTTTTCTTTTTCTGTTAAATCACCTGTAGCCTTCTCGTGTACGCTACCATTCTCCTCAATCGCTTTCCTTTTCTTTATACTAGCAGATAACAGTTCAAAACAAAAATCATAACTGAAAATATAGAGAAATTCGTTCGTCTCCGCTTCTCTTTTAATTACAGCAATTTCGTTTTTCATTTTTTTAAAATCGCGCTTCAAACAAAAAAAGAAGAAATGGCAACTGAAGTCATGAGACAAAATCGCAAACCCAATTCGCGTTCGTTCGTTCTCAAATCGACTTTCCAGATCGGTCGAAGAGTATCCATTCTTTCCCACTCGCGAAGCTATCTTTGAAATTTGAAATCAGAACTAAACGAAGAAGAAAAATGTCCAGACGAATTCGTTTTTCGAGCTTTCGCGGCCGGCTAATCGCGATTGGTATCGGAGGTGAGCGCAGCGGCCACGTGGGGTGCGACTCGTGGTGATGGCGATTTCTGTTCATGCGCGAAGGAAGACAAGTTCGTTAGTTTTGGGGTTGAGGGTGTTGGAGAGTGTCATGCGAACTAGGGTTTCGGCGAAGTGGCATGAGCGCGTGCTCTTCTGGTGAGGTCGAGAACTGTATGGGGCGCGACCAGCGACGTTCGTTTTTACATTGATCTGGAGGGTTTTGATCTGGGTTCGTCTTTGTTCTGTGAGGTAAAGCATTTTAATTTAAATATTCTTAAGTTTAAACTGGCAAAAACTGCTGTTTTAAATTTAACAGTAAGGCACCATTTTGTTTTACTGTTTTTCAATATAAAAAAAATTGTGTATAGGTACATTTGTATATACAGTAAAGATAATTGCTATTTTGATTTTCAGAAAAAAAAATTTGTAAATGTAAATATATCTAGAAGGTATATATACATTCATGCTCTGGCTTACTGTTACTTTGGAAATTGTATTATGGAAATTAATTTGTTTAATTAACATATTTAACTAATTTAGTCACTAAATATTTTATTTAAGGAAATTTGGTTAAATAAAATTTTTAAATGGAAATTGATCTGTCCAATTGTTTCAAATATTAATAATCATATGACATTATTCAAGGTTAAAATTTGATAGAAGCAAACCGGATTGGAAGTGGGTTGCAAACCAAAAATAGAAGCGAAGGTGAGTTAATCTCACTCATCTGGCTTATTTTAAATTTAAACAGTTGAATTTAAATATTTGGGTGAATGTTTGCATTGTTTGGATATGCTATATTATATACAGTAGTATATACCAATATATTTATATTGGCATATGTATATATTGGAGTGATATTCCCGCATTATATAGCGGATGAGACCCTAGGCGCCGCATAATAGCGGATGATTTTATATAAATCCCATATACCGCGATATTCCACATCGAAGTGGAATTGGTATTGTGCTAATGTCTGTGGATGCAGGGAAAACAGGTTAGAGAGATCCAACATGATTCCTCAAAATTATTTAGAATTGTTTGATATTCTGTGTTATGGATATTTGATATTCTGTGATGAATATTATTGTTAATTGGAATTGTTGATTGCTATGATTTGCTTGAATATATTTCGAAGCATTGAGTTGTAAGAAAATATAGAATTGGATTTTGAAAAGAAAATAACAAAATGAATTTTAAGTAAAATGATTATAGTGAATTTGAATAAATTAAGAATGAATTAAAAGAAATGGAAATGAAATTAAAATACTAATAAATAATTTCGAGTATGGAAGATAAAGGGTTTGGATAAGCAGAAATTAATAAATAGTAAACTTTAGTGATATCAATTAAAGGAATAAAGAATTAATTTAAATTTCAAAATTTAAATTTATATAAAAGGATTAAGAAGTAATTTGAGGAATCTAAAATTTGAATTTTCAATTAAAAGTATTTTTAAACCATAATCTGAAATTAAAGGATTTTGGAATAAATGAAGTAAATTGGAAATCAATTTGGAAATTGATTTAAGTGTTGGAAATGGGAAATTTGGGAAAATAAATTGAAGATGGGAATTTATTAAAGGAAATGAGAAATTTGTTTAAAAAATAAATAGTGATTTATTTTTAAAGGGATGTGAAGAGAAGTATATTTCCCTGGATAGCCAAGTACGATTTCAAAGTAAATTCTTAAATATAAGTTAAAAGTTTTAATGTTGTTTAAAAAGGCATGTTTAGAAAATTTATTATTTCTAATATTTAAATTCTAAAGTAAATATTTTCCAAATCTATTATCGTAATAATTATTAAAAAGGGTGACTAGTATTTTGTTTAAAAGTGGAAACTTAGTTTATATTTTATAAAATAACTTTATTTTAAATATTCTTAAAAGTATTATTTTTAATTAAGTATTAAAGTAGTTTTCCAAATTTAAATGTTAAGGTATAATTTACAATAAAGTGTTTTTAAAATTTTATTTTAAATCTAAATTGGTTTTTGTACTTGGCGTTTCAGTGGAAATAAATATTTGGGAAATGTATTCCGTGAGAGGAAACTGTTTTGGAACTATTTTCAAAAAGGGCTTGAAAATGGAAATAATATCTTGCGAAGATATTTGAAGTAAATAAATAATTTGGGAAAATTATTTATTTGTTTTGATGGATGTTATGGATGTTAATTGATAGTTAAATAACCGACTATCAATATTGGCCAAATGCGCTGATCGTTTCGAAGAGTCCGGGATCGAGATTTATTTCTCGAAAACCACTTCGATCCGGTTTGTACGTTTCGTGAGGAAACGATTTCGGAGTCGAAGATGGAGCAGTGAAGTGCAAGGTTTAGTCGCTACTAATCCTGAGGATATTTCCAAAATGGATGCAGTAGGAGTAGTGCCTTCGGTTCTGTTCGAACCCGGGACGGACTTGTATGGATGAATGCTTTCGGAACATCGTCGGCGAACGATGGGCATTCTAAGGGATATGTGCTGAAAGGTAACGCTTAGCCTCGAGCCTCATCAACCGGGAATGACTGAAAATCAGGGGTTATGCAGCAAGGCTTCGTGGGTAGCTCCCACTGGTGGGTAAGGTCATCCCTGTCTAGATGTCCCTTTTTATTTCGGCTTAGTGGTGCGGTTGCTGATCACAACCGTGGGGTGATTTTATTCGGAATCATCCAGTAAGGGATGATTCCGGCCTTGTGTTGCAGGGGACTTAGGGTGGGTCCTCGGTGCGCTGATCTAGGCCAGGTACTGTGACAGGTGGTACCCCAGTGCCTAGTCATTAGTTGGAAATCCACTCTCCCTACGTGCCTTGTACGGTATTTGTTTGTATTACCCACTTTGTGGCTAGTATGCTGGAATTTAATCATGTAACAATTTCAGCTATTTGAATAAGTATTTGTATATAGACACTATTATAATATCAGAGGATTTTATAAAAAGTGTTTTGGCTATCGAAAGGTAAAAACCCGACATGTTTATTTGTGGCGTGGTCTTACGAGATGCTTTTGATTTCAAAGGATTTTGAAACTTTAATATCAATTTGAGTGTGATTTTCTCACGCTGGTTTTCAAGAATGACTCGGGTGTTATTTTATTATAATGCTCGGGTCAGACCGAGTATTATAGGATACATGATATGATGCTGTGAAGCTCAGGAGACGAGCTGGATGACGAGACGTATCTTCCGTACTTGCTATTATTTTTCCGCTGTGTATTCAGTTGTATGTTATGGATGTTGATGTACTCTGATGATGTATTCTGATGATATATTGTACAAAACAGATATAGTTTTAATTATGTGTAAAGATCTGTTAGTATATATTTTATTTTATTTCGCTGCGATGGTTAGATTCTGTGGTTGTTTATCTATCCTCTTCTTCTACCTCTTTCTTTCTTTTTACCCAAATGGTCAGATTTTTCGTGTATGAAAAATCTCGGCTGTTACAGTACATCTTTTATATACATCGTTTTTAATAAATTAAAACCCCAATTTAAACCATTTTATAAGTTACTTAACTATTTATTTTCAAAATCACCTTTCGGTTATATTTCACAAAAATCATAATTTTTGTAACTTTAAGATTTTAACGTTTATTTATTTGAAATAAATCAATTCAAAAATTAAATAAAACGTATACTTTCAAAAATCACTTTAAAAATCTCTTTTAAAATAAACATCGTTATTTTTAAACTTCAAAAATAAATCCGATGATGCAACGCACCAATTAATCAATCATGGCATCCAAACATCATATATCAACATATGATAATCAACAAATATCACAATATCTGTAATCAAATAAATACTGGTGAGGAACCCAGTTGGATCCCTCCAACCTGTTTCCCTGCATCCACAGACGTTAGCACAATACCAATTCCACTTCGAGGTGGAATATCGCGGTATATAGGATTTATAAATATATCATCCGCTTACTAACGGCGCAATAGGGTCTCATCCGCTATATAGTGCGGGAAATCAATCAATCCAATATATACATATGCCAATATGTATATATTGCTACATATATAGATATATCCTACTATATCTAATATCACATCCAAACAGTCAATCAATCAATCAATAACTGCAAAATTCAATTTTCATTCGAGTGAGAAAATCTCACCTTCGCTTTTATTTTGCAATCCCATTTTCCATTCCAGATTTATTTTCTTGATTTATACCTTGTATAACAATCATATAAATTTATTAACATTCGAATTAAATCGAACTATCAATTTTCCGTTATGATAGTTTTAATTAACAACTTCTCCTTTAATAATTTTATATTTTCAATTTAAAAATTTTAATCTAATGATTTATTAACATTAGAGAAAATCTGCCAAAAATTTACTAACTAATAAATTAAATTGACCAATAATTTAATTTAGACAAATCATCTGGTTTTAAACTAATACTTTTTAAATTTTCAACTCTTACATAGATATATATATATATATAGATTGAAAATCTGCATATATGCTACTGTATATATTCTCTGTAATTAAGAACAGTAATTTTTTTTCCTATCCCCTAAATAAGTAATACATATACATTTCTTCACTTTTGAATCTTAACTGCCCTATGTATATTTACTAAATGAAAAACAAAACAACTTTTTATATACCTTACTATCTTCAAAAATATATATATGTAAAAATCGAAAACTGCCTTACATATCCATATATATTAAACTAAGGTGTTTAAAATCACATTAGCTTACTGTTATTATTCTTGAAAATCTGAACTTAAATTTAACTTTATTCAAATTAACAGTTTTATACCTCCTTCCCAATCGAGTAGCCACCACCAGACTTCGCACCGAGATCCCCTCTTTGACTACCACCCCGATCGAACTCGAGTTCGATATTCCCAAAAACTCTTCGACCTAGAAGCTGTCGCCGCTTGCTTTGGAACACGCGACCCGGTCGCCAGAAAACAATGCGAAGCTCCCATCGATTCGCTCGATGCCATTCGAATCCCCCTTGCCGTACTGTCGAACTCCCCCAGATCTTCCTTCGCGCGCGCGAGCCTCCCCTGGCTGCTGCTTCGACCTCCCATCTTCGACGTGATTTGAATCACGACCCTCCCCCAAAAATCATGTCGTACACGAACTTATGGGCAGACTTTGAAGAGCATCATCAACGAGCATGAATATCCCAAAATGTATCGTTTTTGGTTAAGTTATTGAATGGATTCCAGTTTTTTTTACGAGGAGGGTAGGCTCGAGATTTTAATTTCATTTCGATTTTGAATTTCTTCGTTCTGCCATTTTTTTCTTTGAAGCAAAACGAATTCGAATAAATGAAATGAGGATGAGAACAAGAATAAAAGGGGCTTCAGCCATTATTTTGATTTCAAACGAAGACAATATCTATTCTATTTGGTTTGTGAATTTTCTTTGAACAGTTAAAGGAAGAGGAGGACGAGATGCTTAAAATCGAACGAGGCATGGGTTACACGATTTCTAGTATTTTAACAGAAGAAGGGAGGGTACGAAGGAGACAAGAGAACGTGTTGTTTCAGGGAATAGGTCTACTAAAAAAAATCTAGGGTGGCTGATGTTGAACAAAAATTTAAATTTTAAATTTAAATTGAATTTGATTTAATTTCAACGTGTTTATATGTCGTATGTTCACATAACAACTCCGATTAATACGAAATTTGAAATCCGACAATAATTCAATATTCCAGATCCAATGGAACTGGTTTCGTCGAATTCCGAGACTGTGCCTCGGAACGCTATTTTTAAATATCGATTCAAACGATAAAATTTCAAAACTGAACATATCATTTTCAAACTCAATTCTGAAGCTTCTATTATCTTCAGTATCATCAATATAAATTTTACAATCCTTTGAAATATTTTTCTTCAGCTTAAAATTGAAGATTTAAATTTTTATTCAATTTACACTAGATTAAACATTTTATAATTTAATCGCCAAATTCATTCTGATAATTTGAAATTCAAGTCAAACTATCATTCAAATATTTAAAATTAATTAAATATTTTCAATTTAAATTACGAAAATTCAGGGTCGTTACACAAGGCAGTTATTATTTTAAGATTTTAGCGTTTTACCATCTATCATCATTCAAAAAAATTGTAAAACTATTTTCCCACTTACTTTACCACGGTGGTACATTTGTTCTTTAACGTCTCATGGCCTGCGTTTTTACACACTTTTATACAATGTATTGTTTGAGGATTAACAATTGCGTATTTAACCTGATCTATGGATGCAATATTAATTAACTTCAAAATTTGGTTAGTATCAGTTTTTTGTCTTTATTTACATGTTAACATCAGACATAATCTAAGGTAACCTAACTGTGATTCATTTTCTCTTTTTTTAATACAACCTTGCATTTTTTTCTACACGGATGATTTTTTTCACTAGGAATAAAACATTCTTCGATTGTATAGTATTTATTAACTAACATGGATTTTAGTTCAAGTTATCTTTTCCAATTATAAGTTTGTTATGTCTTGATAGCTCAGTGCATGCCTACTTTTTTTGAGTTAGTTTTGTAATTTTAAACATTAATATACATATTTGATGGCCTAATGGTTGAAGATGAACTGATTAGGCTATAATGTTGATGTCAGGTTATAAATCTTTGATCTACAATTTTTGCTACACTAAAACAGATACGTTTACTATATAAGGTAATTATAATTAGCATTAAAGGTTGACTTACTTTTTGAGTTATATAACAGACGTACTAAAAATAAGGGAACAGAAAAAACGGTACAAAGCATGCAATCTACATGTCTAATAATCAAGCTTTATATGTTTATATACCCATTATTTCTATTTGTATACTACCTGTATAACTACAATATGTTCACTACACTCGTGTGTGAAGCAGGGGTTCGCACTAGTCCATGTTATATAACTAAGCCATCTACACAACCATCTACTCAACCAAAGTGCAATGTTATTATGTACTGCAAACATGCTATAAATGAGCTCTACCCTAGCATGAGTGTGTGATCGTGTCATGCAAGTATGTATGCAAATTCCCTAAACATGCATGAAAATTTCAACATGAGTGTAAAGTAATAGTGAAAAGTGTAGCAACCATCTCCTACCATCCAATGTAGCAACCACGATGCAACCAAAATCCTAATTTTGGAGAGAAAAGTTTACTAGAGAAAGGCTTAGGACGAGGAGTCCTCATACTTTCCATCGGATTTTCTCCCCATTGTACTTGGACCAACTTAATTTCTTTGCTGTAGAGCTTTCTAGTTCCGTGCTCCATAATGCACGCGGTGGCATGGGATGCTATATGCTCCATCTCAGTATCCCTCATTTGATTAGGATCTACCGCAATGGCTGTGCTATGAAGGCACTTCCTTAAATGTAAAACGTGAAAAACGTCATGGACTACTGCCAACATATCCGGTAACTCCACATAAGTTTCCTTATTTTCCCCAATATTGGGAAATTCCCAATAAATCTTGGTGCCAACTTTTCTGACTTTCCAAATCTTACTACCTTCACATGCTGCCTAATCAACTCTATCTTTCCAAAGTATCATAATTCAAACCTGGTTCGAGTAGAATTTTGTCGGTGGTTTCCCCCCAATAATTTGGTGATTTGAATGGTCTCCCATAAAGTGCTTCAAGGCTACCATACCAATCATCTATTGTGACTCCTATTATATGCGAAATCAACTAAAGGTAGGTGCTGCTTCTGATGTCCTCCAAAGTCCATGATGCAAGCTCTCAACCAATCCTCCAAGTTCCCATTCACTTCTTCAGTTTGTCCATCGGTCCGTGGGTGATAAACGGTGCTAAGATTTAACGAAGTTCCTAAAGCTGCCAGCAAACTCCATTAAAATTTGCTCGCAATTAAGGGGTTCCTATTACTAATGATGGTAACCGAAATTCCATGAAATCAAACCGCCGCCTCGATATGAATCCGTGCTAGGGATGCTGTGGTCCTATGCCTTAATAGGAATAAAAGGTTTTTCTTTAGTCAAACACCTAGCGACAAGTTTTTGCTACCTTCATTTACATCCTTGTTCAATAGAAAATTCTCTTCATATCTCTATACTTTTTATTTTTTCTTGAATGTAGTTTCCGTGAGCTTAATTTTATTTTTTTCAAAATTCTAATGTTTTGGGGTTAAAGCATTCATTTACTTTAGGTTGCTAACCTAATTCCCTCATTAACTTCCAGTCATACCTATGGTTTATCGTTAGTTAAGTGTCCCTATAAAATTTCCTTATTCACGTTGCTTCTTAATATGTATATATTTATCGAGTGGTTAATCCCATTCATAAAATCTACACAGGAATAAAAAAGGGATATATCTTGTGCCACATCATACACTTTTCCAATAACTAAAGGAAACAACTAGCGATTACAACCTAAAAACTCAGAAAGAAAATATTGCTGGAAGCTGAAATTTACCATCAACTGGTATAAATGATGTCGTGGTTCTAACACTTCTTACTAAATTAAGATGGTCATTTCTAATATGCCATTCCATTATTACTCACTTTTCTTAATTCTTCTTTTGGTTTCTAATAATTGTGGTACATCTATTGCTTTAGTTAATATATCCATAATAGTTGACATTATTATCAAAATTGGACTATCCACAATTAATCCTTATTTAACCCCTCTATTTTTTTTCAAATTCCAAAACTCATCAATTACTCCAATTCAATTCTTCCATAAATGCCATATTAAGTTTCCCGAGTCAGTCCCTATTTAATTCATTTTCGCTCATTAATTACAAATTTATTGCCCTTTAAATTTATAACTAATGTCCATAAATCCTAATCCGTTAATTTTTAATTAATGCATATATAGTCATAATTTATGCAATTTATATATATTCATATTTTTAGTCATTAAGCATGGTTATACATGTATACTAATTTCTAAACTAGAACGCTTGTCTCCACATTATTAATTTATTAGAGATATCCTTCTAAAAAGGATTATCTTATAGTTTCCCATAAATTTACCACAATTGAAAATTTTGCTTTGTTTGAAATCATAAAGAATTTTTTTTCTTTTATTGAGATAGAGTTATCCATGTCCTACAAATCTCTTTCCTTTTTTGGTACATCCTTTCTTAATCCAAACAATGCACCTTTATACATATTTTGGAATATGATAATTTATGGAGATTACATGGTAACCGCTCTAAATAAATTAAAACATAAAAAATTATATTCCAAATTATCTAAGCCAACCTAATTTACAACCCAATTATAGATTTGGAATATCTTTATAATTTTACCAACTTCTTACAAATAGAGGTTTGGGATTGATTTCAAAATTTCAGATCAAGTTGTACATTCTATTCCTATTTTATTCATATCTTAAATATTTTAATTTATCATACCTACTTAGTGATCCTTATCTACTCCATAAAAATTTGGTTTTCCCTATTCTTTATAAACCAGAATTTTAGCAACATACAAAATAATTTTTAATAAATTGTTTTCATACAAATGAACTTTATACATTAACTTCAAAATTAGCATTCACTACCCCATTTCTTGTAAAACTAAAATTTAACAAACATGAAATGACCAATTCAAAATCTTCACTTTTGAAAATATAAACTATGAAACCTTTATCAAGAATTCAAAATTGCTTAGTTCCAAAAAAGAGCAAAATAATTTCTCTTCTTCAAAACTTCCTTCATCGAAGATTTATTCCTTTAAATGTTGGACTTTTTATTCATAACATTCAAAATTGCTCGGTTTTCAAAAAGGAACTATGAAAAACTTCCATTTCTAATGACTTACTATAATAAAGACTTACTTCTTTTTAAAATAGGATTTTTAATCCAAAATATTCAAAAACTCAATTACCATTCCAACCTCTATTAGACATTTATTATTTCAAAGATATTTCTAGTTACAAGATAGTTATATTATTTTAAAATATACATTAACATTTTTTGCTTTATTACTCAAAATGTGCTGTCATTTAACCACATACTTTTTATAATTTTGTTGAAAATCTCATAATCTTTCGCAATCCTTTCCTTATCAATTCTAATTTATTTCACTTTTATTACCATTTCGAATTCAATAATATTCCTACTCAAACAAGTTCTAAATTCGAATAGGAAAAATGTATATATAGAATTTCTCATCTTCATATAAATGCTTTCCTTGTACATAAAAATATCTCAACTCATTTATTAATCACCATCATTTAATTCCATTCAATTGTCACAAATACCTTATAACTTTAAACAATGGAAAAATGGAGTAGACAAGGATAACTTTTATCTTATTCCTATTACTCCTCTCCTATATTATTTATTACTGGATTAAAATCCCCTATGCTATTACTACCTAAGATTCAACTATTATTATCCGCATTTCCTTATATGGGAATGTTCATCCTACCTATATTATCGGACATTCTTATACTTTTATTTTCTATTTCCCTATGTCAATTAGGTGTCATCTCCATTTATGCACTTTTTAAAAAGAATTTTGAAGGAAAGAACTTCCAAATTTATAAAGTAGAAAAAATAATGATATAGAAAATAGAAGAATCTGAAAACAGAGAATCCAAAAGTTGAAAGCTTTTTAATTCAACAAATTTTAAACTGAGAATTTAACAAATGAAAACCCTTTTTTCAACTCTTCAAGTCATTAGATTTCCAAATTTCGTCTTATAAAAATCATCCACCATTTTGTTTTTATAATTACATTCTCTTTCCAAAATAATTAATAGCATATTTCCAAAGCCAACCAAAATCACTTTCTTTAAAAAATTTCATCTTATAATATATAAGATTCTCATTCAATAATATTTTGAAAAGCTCTTTCAAAATGTTTACAAAGTTTTCAAAAACCTTCTTATCAATTCTTTCTCATGGGGTAGGATTTAAAAGTTAACTATAGTTGTTCTTTCTTTGAGCTTTCCTACTCAATCATCTTTAAAATCTGGTTATCTTCTTGTGGTGATCAATGTACCCCTTCTTATGGAAGTTTGTTTCATTCCTTCTTTACATTTTACTTCCGGATGTTTACAAATATTCTGCCTTATAATATTTAATCTATACTTAACATTTTTATGTATTATTTTCATAAATGTCACTTGGTCCATTAAATGGTTATTATCTTAACAGACATTTCCTAAAGACATTTATTTACTTATTCAAACTTTACCATAATGGTCTCATTAATCTATTTAATTTTTTGTAACTCCTCACTTATTACACATTCATTGTCTGTTAACATTTTAGAGTTACAGCCTTTCAATGTACATTTTCTATCCCTATTATTTATTGCGCTTATAGGGTCCACAATTATAAGTCTAGGTCATACAAAGGAGTCAAGTACAATTCAGCTTCTGGGGTGCTTCCATATGTCATAGTCATGCTTTTCTTAGTCCACTCTTTACGATACGATCTCCGCTCCGTGGGTAATCGAAGTAGGAGTATAAATTTAACTCTGTTTATTTTTTCCAACTCATTGTCGCTATGCCCATCCTTTCGAAATATGGCCGCAACTATTTCTATGGTCGAAATTTATAGAGTTAGGCATATTTAAAAAGATAAGTATACATATATATATATATGAGGGTTTTTGAAAAATATTTTCAAAAACAACAAATACGCCACTCATACGTATACTTTTCATCATTAATCAGGTAACCTAAGCTTTGATACCAATGCAACAACCTGCCCTGAAACAGGTCTATATTCCGACCCAGAAAAGGCCCATCAAAACTTAGACCCATTCCAAAGCTGGCTGTTAGTTGGTAAAAAGAACAATATAGAGCTATCTATCTATTCTTTCAGAACTAATAGCAGAAGGAACAAAATATAATAGCAATAAAGTACCCATTTTATTTCAAATCAATTGTCACAAAACATAACATATGTCAACACAAATCGTTACATCATCTTGTTTAAAAATACATTCCATGGGTACAATATAAAATGACATGAATAGATAAATAACTACTGCCACAAGCTCCACTATTGTCGTCTTCAAGCATCATCAACTCCTTCTCTAACCTGTTTTGTTATGAGGAGAGAGTCAGAACAACAAGTGTCTAGTGAATAAAGACCTCTGGCCTTACTATTTCGGTACTTGGGCAGTATATTTCAAAATAAGAATATGCCTTATGTATTTAAACCATTTTCAAAACCATTTAATACTTTATGTATATAAGAGAAAGAGGCGGGCACTTAGACAACCACTTAATACCTTCAATTCCCTAAAGCAGGTTACACAATTCGATAACCCATAACCAACATTATAAACGTCTAACAATGTGAGAGATAGTATCCAAGTCACTTAATATCTTTTACTGGCAATATGCAGACTTTGACCATTTAAGACCTCAATTGAGGCAGGCCCCACATCATTTAATACCCATCTAAGGAAATCTCATCACAAATACCTATCTAGTTGACATTGTGTAACATCCCCCATATGGAGGCCCAAAACTAACGATTATAGATGCTGCAGTCATCCATAGTTATTAATCCTCGGTGAACAAATACGGTAATGCTAGATACATTGATACACAGAAACACATGAATATGGAAAAAAATTAAAACGGCAAACAAATTCCACATTCTATTTAAAACATTTCAAGTTCATTACATAATCCCACAATCATTAACCACGTTCAGATAAAATATAATCATTACAACATATGCCAAGAGCGACATATGAAGATGCCCCGTTGGATGATCAGAATATATATAGGCAATTAAAAAAATTTGCCTTTACAACAACAACACAGCGGAATCAATAAAAGAGAACTCTAAGTAGCTATCATGCCTCCTGCATGTCTCCAAAAGTTTATTCGTCTAAAGAGGTACCTGAAAACCTCAACTCTCAAACTACTCAAAATCAATTAAGCACCCGAGAGTTTAAAGGGAAAACATAAACTTCGAGTCAGACATAAAGCCCGATATGAATAATAATCTACCATCTCAACCCATTTAGATATCTAGTGAGACCACACCACTTAGCGGAATGGGTTTTCCCCTCACTAGTTTCCTAAAAACTTTATAAAACCATATATTGTGGTTCTGCATCCACAATGGTTAAAAAAATTCAAAATAATATGATGATATGCAAATAAGTAAAGCAATCCTGGGTTTCCCATCCCCGTTCGTTTTGACTGTCTGTCTTAGTTATAGTTTCTAGGGTCACTATTAACCTAATAGTTTTCATGGGCTGACTAATAACCTGTTTAATGTTTATGAACTCCCTGTCCAGTTTCATAGTTTTCATGCGATTACTAAGAACCTATTGGCCCCTGCCAATAACTTTATCGTTTCATGGGTTCTCCCCGAACCTATTGGTAACTCCAATAACTTCCATCTTATCCTAGTTTTCATGGGTTGACTAGGAACCTTGACTTCTGTCAATAACTTAATCCGGATATAGTTATCATGGGTTCAAGACAAACCTATTGGCTCCTGCTAATAACTCAATCTAATCATAGTTTTCATGGGTTTACTATGAACATATTGGCCTATGCCAATAACTTCTTCTATACATAGTTTTCATGGGTTTACTATGAACCTGTCTTCTCGACAACTTCTTTAATCAATATTTTATCATCCTATATTCTGGTCTTCTTAACCTCCTGGATGCAATTCTACTCTTTCACAAGTTAACTTAATTTATATTCACTACTGGGTCAACCTAGCTGGTTATTCTGCCCTTCCTTCCCTAAAATTCAGATATGGGTCCATAACAATGTGAATATATATATATATATATATATATATGAAAAAGCAAACATAATAACTTAATCATAACAACACATGTGGTTTAATATCCTTGAAATCATTTTATACAAAACTTGGTCAATCCCTTTATCCTGTTAATCAAGTAAAACTTCTTCAAAAACTACATACTCAAAATCATCTCAAACCTTTTTATTTATGCCATGGTTTTCCTTTAAAATGAGATTGGGCTTTTTTTGAAATACTAAGGCTTACGAAACCTTAAAACATTACTTTCGAAACCCCTGGATAACCTCCTTTGAAAGCATTGAAAACTTCTTTTCAAAACACTAAATATATACCTTTCGAAGCCCTATAAACTATCTCTTTCGAAACCAAAATGTACCTTTCGAAAGCACAAAACATTACTTAATAATCCTTAGAAATATAGCTTCGAAACCAATGAAAGTAACTCTTTCGAAACCATTAGGTTTTGCTTTAAAACATTTGTTGGATCAAAGTGAATATGTACGAAATTATCTCTTTCAAAACCTTTTAACTTCATAAAAATTTGTTTCGGGAAAATTTGATGGTGTCGAAACTATCCATTCGAAAGCTCAAAACCTTTAAGTAAAACTTTGAAGGATAGTGTCAAAACCCTCTTTCAAAGCCATTGCCTTCGAAACCCTTGAACCCTTTCGAAAGCGTTTGGGAAGTGGCTTAGTATAAGTTTAAAACAAAAGCTAACCTTCGAAAGCATTGATAACTTCAATACATTCGAAAGGCCAAAAGAACGGCATCAGGTTTTTGACTAGGTCGGAACCAACATTTTCGAAAGCATTGTTTTATAGACAAAGGGACTCATTCGAAAGCATCATACTTAAAAGTGAAAGACGGCAACCCTCTTCGAAAATTATTTAGAAAACCCCTTTCGAAAGCATACGTTTCGACTACATCAAAAGCTTTCAGTAAAACAAAGCAGGCGCTTAACATTTGAAAACAAAGCAAAGGTTACGACACTATGCTTCCGCCTTCCTCCAATCCAATATGTACCATCAATGTGATACTTTGTGTAAGTTTCGACTTGGTGGGTTTTGGCATGGTTGGTTTCGACTAATTCGAAGCAAGGGCATAAGGTCAAAAGGGCTTCTAAAAGTGGCGAAAACAACTTTTTCTGATTAAAGTATGTTTTGATACCATTTAAAGCAATTTCTTTATAACTAACCTGCCTATTTGTAAACTTCTAATTGGTTGCCTTAAACTTTTCAAATTCTTTACTAGTATAACTGCCGCATCTTTACAGATCTAAATCAAGGTTTAATTAACAAATAAGCCCTTCCATTAAGCAAAACCAATAATGCAAATAAGTCCTTCTTCTAAAATAATTTAATTTCCATGGAAAATCACTTAGGAAAAATCCCCAAAATTTACAAAATTCACTTTTAATATGTTATCTAATATACAACAATTTCAGACCCAAATTCCTCCTGAAATAGTCGAATTAAAATTTAAACCCAATTATACATATTTTCCTTTGAAAATTCATATTAAAATTTCCATAGCTTGGAAAATTACAAAAATTTAAACCCATCTCCATAATCATATTTTACATAACATATAATTTTTCCATGGTATGCGAAAATCATTTACAATCGGTTTTTACCCTAAAACCGTATAAATCTATATGTAAACAATTTGATTTAAATCAAACATGTTATAAATCCAAGCATATCATCATCCAAATCATCATTAAAACAAATTTATTCTTAAACCTAAAAACAAATGATTATAAACAAAATGGAGATGGTATAAATTATTGTTCACCTTGATTATGATAAGGACTTTAAGATTTGTTGTAGATTAATTTTCCTCTAGCTTTAATCCTTAGCTTTTGGTTGAATTTCTCTTCCTCTTTTCTTCTAGTAATGGTCGGCTATTCCTTTTAGGTTTTACGTTTGATTTTGTGAAATGAAAGTAAATGTGAAAATGAATGGATATGTGGATATAAGATGCGGCTATATTCCTAATAAGCCTTTGTGTAATTTAATTAGCTTACAAACCATTCTTAAGCCCATTTAATTAATTTAAGCACGACCTCTAATAGTTTTATTCAAATCTCAATCTCCTAATCATTCTAAATCTTTACATTATTCTATTTAATTTATCTAATTAAATCTCCTGAATAATGTTATCAAAAATTAAGGGTGTTACAGGCTCCCCTCCTTAAAGAATTTCATCTTCAAAATTTAGTAAGGACTAAATACTAAACATAGCAATCATCTGTAACGAATCCTAACTACCATACTACCCGTCTAGCAACTATCTATATAAATGTAATATAGACATACCCTAAAAGCAGATCAGGATAAGTATCTCTATTCCCGTCTTCTGTCTCCCAAGCACAGTCCTTCTCGTTATCGCTCCACTGAACTTTAACCAACCCGACTTTCTTATTCCTCAATCTTTTCTCATCTCTCGCTACAACCCAAACTGCTTGTGTAACAAAAGTCAAATTAGGCTCTACTATCAAATCTTCCAACCCTGTCGGAGGAATAGTAGTCTC
The DNA here is from genome assembly GCA_030737815.1 of Allium fistulosum. Lineage (NCBI taxonomy): Eukaryota > Viridiplantae > Streptophyta > Magnoliopsida > Asparagales > Amaryllidaceae > Allium > Allium fistulosum. The sequence continues at coordinate 855,659,413 of CM060908.1, read as the reverse complement.
TGGATCATGCACATACTTGTGAAGATGAGACACATTGAAATACATTATGGACACCTACCATACTTCTCAGCAACTCTATTCTGTATGCGAGCTTTCCAATCCTCTCTATAATCTGGAATGGACCAACATATCTCGGTGTCAACTTCCCTGACTTTCCAAATCGTACCTCACCCTTCATAGGTGATACCTTAATGAAAACCTTATCTCCAACTGAGAATTATATGTCTTTACACCTCTTATTTGCGTAACTCTTCTGTCTTGATTGAGCTTCCTTCATCTTTTCCTAGATCAACTCAATCTTCTCTGATGTCTCTCTAACCAAATCTGGACCTAAGACTAACCTGTCTCCAGTCTCCAACCAACATGGTGACGATTTGCTTGGCCTTCCATACAAAGCTTCAAAAGGCGCCATTCCTATACTAGTATGATAACCATTATTATAGGAAAACTCAACCAAATGTAGGTGATCTTCCCAACATCCACCAAAGTCTAATACACAAGCTCTCAACAAATCCTCGAGTACCTTATTGACTCTCTCCTATAGTATAGAAATATCTATGTACCTTTTAGTGGTTCTTTCTTGTGGACACATGCTTCCTCTGCATTTTGACTGAAAATCAAACCATTCGATATTTATATCAATACTTGTTCAATTCTGATGCTTATAAAATTATACTTTTGTATCATTTCTTGGATCATATCCAAAACCCACAAAATCAATATCACTCCCACTGACTTCGAGATACTTTGGTTGTTATGTGCAAATAGTTTATTCTTAATTATTATTTAATATTTTCCATTTCAACATATATGTACCAAACCCAAAGTCATATCAAGGGATAATTTTGTGAGTAAATCCAAATTAACTTAAGCCCATTGAATAATGAATTATTATACTAATTTTAACAATTGAAATTTACGATGTTATTCTAAGTAAGATTGCTCATTATATTTCAATTGCATTTGTCTTGCTCTTGAAGACTCGTCGCGGCCGATGGGTCATATCCCTTCGGATACAACTAGTAAAATCATAATTTGATAATGTACTTGGAATCCTTTTTAGATTTGTTCATCATACCATATCGTAGATTCAGTGTTGTTTGTTATCCGACATTTTGACATTTTGACTTGGCTATATCAAGAAGTCAAGTACAGATGGTAGTATGTAGCCGTAGTCGAGCAGAATTGAGAGATATGCAATGCAGAATGTTCATAATATGCAATATAGTTTAACATAGGAAAGGGATCGGCTATAATTTGTAACGACCCGAAATTTCAACGGTTTTAATAACGTAATTAGTTGGAATTTTGTGAAATTTTAAACGATAAAATTTTGAAATAAAAATTTAACATTTGGAATACGTCTAGTTAAACATAGCAACTGGTAAATTTTCGTCCGAAAATAGGGAAGTTTATTTCGCGCGTAAATTCACTTCAATTTAATCAGTTAAAAAGCGATGAAAATAAAATGTTTCCGAAACCTAAATATTTTTACATTGAAAAATTCTAAATCATCTTCTGAGCAAAATGTCAGTTTGTCGTTTTTCCAAATTCGGACATCTTTGGCTCCGTCGATCTTATTTTTCAGTATTTTTCTTGCATTTTTCGCCAGTAGAAAAATTCGAATTTTTATAATTCAATCATACCACCGATATCTGTATACCATTTTGATCGTCTCGTCATGCTGATCTCAACGGTATCATCATTTCTGTTTTTCGAACCCCGAAATATCGTGGAGTCAGTAAAACAATTCCGTATTGATACCGGTTTTGTGACTTTTGGTTCCCGTGATCTTCTGAATCTCTAGTGCATTTAACTCGTATAACTCAACAGCTATTTCTTTTATTATCTTCATAAATTTTGCTTGTTCCCAGACCATTCTTGTTTAGTTCAAAGATAAAGATACTTAAAGCAATATGGAATACAAAACTTTTCATATTTTACATCTCCTCTGCCTGTTCCTAAACGTCATTTCCCTGTTCCATTGCTTACCAACTCCACCTTGCCACGTGATGAACCCAGAGCACTCAACTTTCCTCCTCTTCACCACGCTCCATCGAAGCCACTCGAACCACCTCACTACCAAACAGCCTGCGCCTCTTTTCCTTCCTCGCTCGAGCAACAGCCGTGTCATTCACTTGTAACCCGAGACCCATCGACCTCCACCTTCCACTACTTCACATCCTCCCTTTGCCACCGAAGCTCCACCACCTTCTCCGCCTCCTTCCCGTAGCGTGCACCGATCTCCTCCAGCAGCCACCTCCGGCCACGCCGTCAGCCCGACACAACCCCAGCCGAGTGCCTTCCTGACCTCCACCTTTAGCTCGCGTCGCCTCCTACTCACGTGTCCCGCTCTTCCTCCCTCCCTGTCATGGCAGCAATTTCACGCAACCCCTGCCTCACCTCCATGGCCGTGCGCCTCAGATCCGCAAACCCGCGCCATCGCATCATCCAAGCCTCTGCTGCGTTTGCTTTCCCTGTAAGTGATTGCTTACATTTTTTTTATTCCAATTTTTATATATGTATATATTTAACAGTATTTGGTATAAATTGTTATTTTTAAATATATGTATGTGTGAGATATAGATTAGTATGATTATTTGTTAAATATATAAAAGTTTTGCTATTGGATTTTCGAACATATACATATAAAATTTTCAGTCCTTTGTCTATTGATTTCAAGTTATATATATATTTGAATATAAATCTTAGTTTACCTATGCTGTATTATTGTACTTTGTTGTTATAAGTAATGTGAGGTACATAGCTTATATAGTGACAGATGGTTTCTAAATGTACATTGTTATATATAGATTTATATAAACTATACGTATGTTAGTTCACATATATTTATATACATTCAATATGATAGATAACTTATACATATGTGAGTACCCATTTATATCTTGATCTGTCGTTTTTATAAAAATACGTTTATAAAATGAATTATCTGTTATATAAGTGTATATATTAATCTACATTTACTACATATTAGCTTTACAGTATATCTATCTTAAATTATATATTACTTATTAATACATATTTGTTCATATCTAAGTTTATAGTGGAAGTTCCAACAGTACTAGTATAAGCAGATAAAGAGTTTTATACAGCTATATATGAGGATTTATTAAATGTGTAGGCGATAAGGTTCATATTATATTATAAGAAAAGTATACGTGTTTAGTTTAAAACAATGGTTTCATTAATATATATGTTATTTTATTTTTTTATAATTGTCTTAAATTAAAAATACTGATTTCAAGGGAATAATAATATATATTTTCTATTTCTATCAAACTAATTTATTTTCCTCATCGATTCCAGCCTTGCTTTAAATCGTTGATTCCATGTCCATCGTGCTCTACGTTGAAAATTCGTGCTTGGATTCGTAACACATCTCAGTCTCGTTCATCTCTAACCTCGGAAGGTGAGCACTCACTCACGATTAACGTTCTTTTATTTATTAAATCTGATTTCAATTGAAAGGACAATTGAAATATGCTGCTGTTAGTTATTTACACTGTTATATATGCTATTACTTGTATCAGTTCACCTGTGACATCTGACACCATTATCTGTTAATTATTTATGCGATGATAATACAGTTTGGCTGATAATTGATTGATTGTTGATATTTATATTGGATGTTAAATTGTTAATGTTAAAATGATAAATAGTATGCAATTGAAATTGATATAGAATAGTTAAATGTTAAATTTGATTTAATGACATTTGTGTAATATGACCCATTTAATTGTCAAAATTTATTGACACGTAGGATTTGTTTAATTACATCTTGAACCACTGAATGTATGTTGTTAAATTGATGATGGATGAAATTGTAATAGATGACAAGTGAAAACCGTAATGTAATAATCTTTAATCTACATGAAATGATAGTGTAGATTCTAGAAATAATTATATTAATTCGTACAAATAACAATGCGAATTAATACGGTTATTTCGGGATTATTTGAATTGATTATTGGATTGATATTGATTGTTGTTATTGCTTGTTTATTTACTTTGACACCATCCCAGTTATCACACTGCAAGTTCCCTTTGCTATGCTATGGTTTTGAATTGAATTGGAATCGGGTTGAAATGATAAATACCCAAATTAAACTTTGACCTAGGATAGAAAATTTAATAAAACCCGATGGGTCAATAATTTGATTTAAAAATAAAACGAAGATTTTATTTGAATAAAGAATATGGTTTTGAAATGAAGTTGAAATTTGAATTTTTGACGAAAGGAAAATGTTAATATTTAAAAATCTGAAACAAAATATTAACAATGTAATTGATGAAAGAACGTTGTTTAATTTGAGGAATGATCGAATTAAGTTAGAAATGATTTAAAAATTAAGTTTGAAATTATAATTAAGTTGGAAATTATTAAACTTTGAAATTATTTAATAATTAAGTTTTGAATTTATTTAATAATTAAATATGATTGAATTATTTAATGATTAAAGTGAATTGAATTCTTTAATAAGTGAAATTGAACTTTTGAATAAGTGAATTTACTTTGTAAATAATTGAAATTGAGTTTCCTTTATTAATTGAGTTTTGGAAAATTATTTAAGAAAGTAAATAGTTGAAATTGAATTTCTTTAACAAGAAATGAAAATGTGATATTTATTGAAATTAATATAAGACTTGAAATATAAAGAATTTGGTTTGATGAATTTAATTTAAATTGTAAGTTTTGAAATAAGGAAGTTGAATTTAAATTATGGATTTAATGAATTGGAAATTAAACAGAAATTGTTTTAAATGAAAATTTACTTAACGAACATTGAATGAAATTGATAAATGGATTTAAATTGGTTTGAATGTTAAATTAATTTAAATGATTTCGGAATGAAACTTATATACGAATTTGAATCAATATTTGAATTGTTTTAAATAGAAATTGAAATTGAATTATAAGATTTTGAAATTGTGAATTTGGAAGTTTTGAAACGTAAATATTGGAAATTGGTTTAGAAAGACAAATGAAATGTTGATTTACAAATTCTAATTGGAATTGAAATTGATTTGGTTTTGAAATAAATAAACGACCAATCGGTGTAATAATTACGGAAGTTATTAAAGAGACCGGGATCGGATATGGACATACTCTCTGTCGATACCGAAAACCACTTTAATAACTAACATTCGCGGAGTGTTGATCCAGAATGAAGTGGTTGGAATGATGTACGTGATGACTGAAGATATAGAACGATGATGGATAGCCTTGACACTTGTGTCAAATTGGAAATGACTAAAACAGGAGCCGTGCCGGGCCAATGAGGATTTGCTACCTCAAGTGAATACACTTCTTCGAACTACTCATTACTTGTTGTCGATTGGTGCACCCTTGATTTTGGGAGTGTTGTTTCACGGTGTTGCGGGCGCTGCGGCGTTGCGTTCTCACCAGTCCGGATCAGGCAAACGGTAGTATCACTACCTTGGGTATTGCCTCATGTGCCTTGTCATACTTGTATCCCGATATACGCGACCACTACGAATTTGTTTTGTACCTTTAGTATATGGATTGCCCTCTGGTGACTTTCGGTTTTGGGGAAACTACGGTCTTGTATATGCTTTTGGGAATAAAAATGTGTTAAGCGTGAAATGGGCCATGACTTAACACTATTTTGATATCTTTATATTACTGATAGACATTATCTACTTATCGTACACTACTACATAGTAGATAGTTTAACGGACCCTTAAAGGATGGTTATTCCAAGCATCCTTTGAGTTACTTGTATTTCAATTGCTATTTCACTTGAGTTGGATTTATTGATATAAGAATGTTAATCCTGACTCGAGTGTTTTGTGTTTTGCTTTATGCTCGGGTCAGACTGAGTGTACCAGTATCGAGACTCACCTTTGAAGTTAGAGCTTTGCTGGGAGATCCAGCCATCTATTCTGCTTTCAGTATTCGATGATTCCAGTGATGTATTCTGATTTGTATCTGATGTATCGTGTTACTCTTCCGTTGTATCTGGTTTAACTCTGATGTATCGTATTACTCTTCTGTTGTAAACTCTGATGTATTTTATATATTCATATAGTAGCTTCATGAACTACTATCTCTTTTATTTCCGCTGCACTTATTACTCTGTGTTTGTGATCTGTGGTTATATATTTACTGTATATGTTCAGTTTTGCCAAATTTAAATTAACAACACGGTATTTTGAGCAATTCAATTCCGGCATGAGTGTCTACCTATACACTTATAATGGATGCGAATGGTCCAAAATATTGGGTCGTTACATAATCCCTCTCAATCATAGGGATCGACCTATTTCAGCCAAACAAGTGCAACTCAATGGAAACCAATCAATATCTCAAGATCTAGATATCCAATGCAAATTAAATTTTGAAACAAGATGTGGAGACCCTAGGGAGCCTACCCTAGGGATTGCACCTCAAAAGGACTAAGCAAGAGGGATCAGCCCTCTTCCCTCCATAGGGATCGACCAGAATCAGGTAACAACTCACATTGCAGTGAAGATCGAGCAATAACTCAAGTTCTACTAATCCAATTAACATGAAACTTGGAGGCTAAGCATATTATAACATAGGGAAGCTCCCATAGGGATCGTACTCCAAATTCCTCCAAAATAGAGATCGACACCGATCCCTATTCCTTGGGGTTTGGGTTATGTGATCCCTTTTATGTGTCTATATGGTCTTGAAGATCCTTCTGCCGAATTTTTAGGAAGATTTTTCACCATCTTCCTATATAAATACAGGCTTGACTGTTTGTCTTTGGGACTTTACATTGCTTGTTGCTTTGTACTCTTTGTAATTAAGGATTTTCATCCGATATCTATTGTACTCAGTTTACAAAGTGATTAATAAAGCTATCCATTCATAGTGGACGTAGGCAAACAACGTCGAACCACTATAAATCGTTGTGTTCTTGCTATTGCTATGTTTTTCTATCATTTAATTACTTATTTCCTCTATTTTCATTTTATATTCTTTATTTATTTCTCTACAAAATCTCTATTAGGTGTTTGTGCCAATTTTTGGTGCAAACAATTTGGTGCTTTCACTGAGAAGGAGATTCTCAGCCCTATTTATATCCCTTTGCTGCTACTGGATTGCATAAATCCCCAAAAGAGATCCAGAATTATCTTCAAGTAGTTTATCCATTCTATTCAGATTTGCAAAAGTCTGAGGAAAACTATCAACAATGGCTAGGAACACCAGATCTACCTCTCAAAATGCAGAAGAAAACGAGACGCTAGCATCCAACATGGAGGCCCGAGCAATCTACCAGTAGATATGAATGCTACCAATCCAATTGATGTCCAGAATCCAGTTGATTCCATCACAAGAGCCGATTTCCAGAATTTGATGAGATTGCTAGTGGATAGCCACCGACAGTTGTGTGAGGAATGCGGAATATGGATCTTAAGGCTAGAATGAACACTAGGAGGGGGGGGGGGGTGAATAGTGTTTATAAGAAATTACTAAATCTTTTTGAGTTATTGTTGATTTGTACACAAATGTATGCAATATTCAGACATAGATATAATCACAGAATCAAACACTGATGTAGAAATAAAGTAAATGCAGTAAGGAAAGAACACACCAGATTTTATACTGGTTCGGAGTTACCCTACATCCAGTCCCGCACAACTAAGTACGGATTTCCTTTCAAAGCAATTGTACAATTACACCCTCGGTTTCAAGGCTACGAGGTACACCCTCCAGAATCACAATCCTCTGGGTAGAGATACTTGATTTCCAGGGCAACAAGTTCACCCAATTGATTTCCAAGGCTACAATCACACCTTTTCTTGCTTGATTGATTTCCAAGGCTACAATCACACCTTTTCTCGCTAGATAGATTACAAAGAAGCCTATGACTCTGAATAGCACTGGGATCTTGTTGAGATAGTGATAGAGAATCAAACCAGAGATGATCTAGTTAGATTCAATGTTGATTTCGGCAGAGTGATGATAGAATTTTGAATAAGAAAATGTGGAAGAAGAAGAGAAGTGAAAATTCAGAAAATCTAATCAAAAATTCGTTGAAACCAACCCCTATTTATAGAAGAACAACAGCCATATCTATTCATGAAAGGTTATGGCGAATAGACACTTCTTTTGAAATTCAAATTTTTGGTCCTAACTGACACTATGTCGACATGGGGTACTAGGGCATGTCGACATCCCAAAGGAAATTTTGATGTTTTATTTTTCTTTGAAAATAACCTTTATCTTATATTAAAACTATTTTAAACTTTATTAATATACTTGACTATAGATAAAATACATAGATAAATATAGAGAATAATATATATAAAATTTTACTATAATTTTTTATTTAAATCTAAGTAAATATTAAAAGTTAAATATATTAAAAGATAGTTTAAAACAAACGAAGTTTAAAACAAGAATTTATTTTAAGAACAAAATCAAAGAATATTTTATAAGGCTAAAAAATCTTTTCGAAAATCATTTGAAAAGATAATTTTTAAGGCTAAAACATTTTGAAAAGCAGTTTTGAAAATCATTTTGAAGTAGTTTTGCAAGCTTCTTCCTGGAGAATATCTCATCACATCAGGACTCGAGAACTTGTACAAAACCAGGATGTTCGTGGGTTTGTAAGCCACTTGTCGTAGGTTTGTAAGCTACTTGTCGTGGGTTTGTAAGCCACTAAAAAGGTAGAAATGGGTTCCATCGCAAATGAAAATACAGAATGAAGATTTCAGTGCTATTGTGAAGTTTTAACATAATTCTAGACTCAATACTTATCTTGAAATCTTGAACTCTCGATAATCTTGATATTCTTGATACTCATGAGTCTTCAATCTTGATATCTTGAATCTCTATACTGTACAGTCTTCATTCTTGGTAACTGCATGGTTAAATCCTGCATATACATATATATCTAAACTATAATGTTAGTATTTATATTTTATAATCTTATTCTAAGGTTGTTGTCATCAAAACCATCAACTCATGGACTAACAAGTTGAACTAGCAGATTCAAGCCAATATCGATCTAATAAATCAACTCAGAGATCAACAACACGGGAAAACTAGGAAAGAGCCAACCCCTCCTTCTACATCGGAGACTTCTAGTTCATCAGATGATCATCACAAACGCAGACGTCGCATAATTGATGGATATCATGCAGAAGCTTATGGGCCTCAATAGGCAAACCAACCTAGCTTGTCGAGACTGATTGGTGTCGATCCTTCCTCTAGAGGAGGAAACTTGCCTTTTCATGTTGGGGCACAAGCTAGAGTCGCTGCAATTGATTAAGATGTTGGAGTTCAGGTGGATGCAGACCAGTTACCTCCTCGAAATGACGATGAAGTGAATGTGTGTGGTACACATCATGAGGATGTTGAACCAAGAAGGCTTGAAACAGACTGTAGACATCGACCAGACCATTCATGTGAAGTGGAGCACGACTACCGCTTGGCTCCAACTATCCAAATGTCAGACTTGTCTGCTATTGTTAGACAGCTACTAAGGGAGAGCTAATGCTTGACCAATGATTATTGGAGGGATCTCGAGAAGCCATACCTCGTTCACTAACAATATATTACATGCAGAGTATCCATGGAGATTCATCATGCCGTCGATGCCTGCCTATGAGGGAAAATCTGACCCAGGCAACACATCATGAGATATGAATGGCTGATGGATTCCGCACGAGCTGATGATGCAACAAAATTCAGATGTTTTCCTATTACTCTCTTTGGTATATCAACAATGTGGTTTACGAGATTACCTCCACGATCAATCTCTAGATTTGACGATTTAGCAACGAAGTTTGTGGAACAGTTCCGTATGCATGCAAATCACCCCCAAAGATGCATTGTCCCTATCCAGCGTGATCTAGGCTTCGGGAGAATCGCTAAAAGATTATTTGGAGAGATTTCATACGATTTACATAGAAGTCAGTTGTCCGAATGACCATGCAATATTGATGGTGGTAACAAGAGGGATTGATCCAGAATCCGACTTTGGCGATTGGTTAGACGGAAAACCACCCGCAACATTGGAATGTTCTATGCAAAAGCAGCTCAGTATTTGAGGAAAGAGGAAACTAGATGCTCTAGGAAGTAGAATGTTGTGGGACCAATGAAGAGGAAGTGCAGAGTAACATTGCAGTGAAACGGTCTGGGGATAGTTATGGAAAAGTTCAAGTAAATGTCCAAAATAAAGTAAATTAGCAAAATAAAGGCGTTGATCGGAACCGTGAACGAAAGAGGGATTCTGGAAGAGGAAAGCCTAGGATTTCAATGTATGATACATACACACCACTAAATATATCTCTAGAGAACGTCTACTTGTCTACATGCAATACCATGTTGTATATGAAACCACCTCCGAAAGAATCGACGGAGAAGAAGAAACAAACTAGAAAATATTATCGGTTCCACGAACGCTATGGTCATAACATGAATGAATGTAGGCATCCACATGATGTTATCGAGAAACTGTTTCGGGAAAGAAAACTACAACAGTTTGTTAAAGCCCTGCAGGATGGCGGGTAGGGGACATCTGAACCCAAATGAGGACAAGCGCTGCACAGGGCCGAGGAGCCTACGCAAACTGTTGGAAGATTAGCAATCAATTCAATAGTCAAAGGACCACATCCAGCTGATAAGAGTGGGCACGAGATGGAGCACTATGCTAGCGCAATCAGGTATATGAATTTTGAGTGTTCTTCGAGTACATAAGATGAGGCTATGGTAAAACAGCAACGTACAATGGCAGACAGCATTGTATTCAGAAACAAACATGCAGACAAGGTGGAGGTACTAACTATCGACCCAATGGTCATTTCGGCCATAATCGGCCCCGCCTTGGTAAGATGGATCTTAGTTGGCTGTGGAAGTTCTGTAATTATAATTTTCAAAAAGGCTTACGATCAGATGAGGATGGAAGCCAGGGACTTGAAACCGTCTAAAGCACGCATTCATGGCTTTAACTGTGCTACGAACGAAGTTTACAGATATGTCGAATTGCCCGTAGAGGTGGGAGAAGGTGACTGCAAAAGAGTGCAGATGTTGCCATTTGTTGTCTTGGTTGTTGACTCTCCATACAATGCTTTTCTAGGCCGACCAGCCCTAGCTAAATTTCGAGCAGCTCTTGCCCCATGGTGTTTGGCTTTGAAGTTCCTAATTGATAACAGTGTTGGAGTTGTGCATGGTAATCAGGCGACCGGACTTTGAGAGACGCTCAATGGAAGGAGAAAGGTAAGGGCATGGACAAGTTTCTCCACATCCAAACCGCCAAAGATTGATAACCAACTCTTGGGCCTTGGCTCGAGCGCCACAGTTGGTTTTATAAAGACATAGATCCGAGGGATGATGAGGAGGAGCCTAAAAAGACACAGGCTGCACCGACTAAGCCAATGTTTGATATCATAGTCAGCCACAACAACCCGTCATGGATTCCAAAGATCCGATCATAGTTCAGCCCCCCGACGATGAAAGAACTTGCTTGTTTTCTCCGGGCGAATCTTGATGTGTCCGCTTGGACTCATTCTGACATGTGTGGGATCTTGCCTTCCATTACGAGCCACACATTAAATATCTACCCGAGGCATGTCTAGGTGAAACAAAAAAGGCGTGGCATTGATCCGGAGAGATCTACTACCCTTAAAGAGGAGGTGGATAGGCTTAAAGGCAATGAGTTTATTCGCGACGTCCTCTACCCTAAATGGGTATCCAATCCTGTACTTGTGAGAAAGGCAAATGGTAAATGGTGGACATGCATTGATTACTTGGACTTAAACAAGGCATGTTCAAAAGACAGTTTTCCCCTTCCAAGGGTCGACCAGTTAGTAGATTCAACCACGAGACGTAGGTTGCTATCTTTCATGGATGCGTACTCTGGATATAACCAAATCCCGATGCACATCCCCGACCAGGAGCACACCAGCTTCGTTATTGACGTCGGATGGTATTGCTATGTGGTAATGCCATTTGGATTGGAGAATGCTGGAGCAACTTATCAGCGCCTGGTCAACCAAACATTTAAAGATCAAATTGGTAAGACAATGGAGGTATACATGGATGATATGCTCGTAAAGTCATGATTATCAACCGATCACATTAGAGAATTATCAAAAATGTTCGATGTCCTATGATATTACAAAGTGAAAATAAATTATTTGAAATGTTCTTTTGGTGTTGCATCAGGAAAGTTCTTAGGTTTCATCGTCAATGCTTGTGGAATTGAAGCTAATCCCAAGAAGATTCGAGCAATTTGCAACATTCTGGCATCAAAGACCATCAAACAAGTATAGAGCCTAAATGGGAAGGATGCTGCCCTAAGTAGGTTTATTTCCAAAGCCAACGATAAATGCAATCCTTTCTTCGATTTGACTAGGAGAGGGAAAAGGAACTTTGAATGGACGTAGGATTGTGAAGACGCATTCCAAGCTTTGGTGAACCACTAAGAGAGGCCTCCCATCTTGTCAAAGTCGTAGGATCATAAAGACTTGTATATCTGCTTGGCTGTATCGGTACATGCTATAGTGACACACTGCTTCGCGAGGAAAATCAAGGCCAAAGGCCGGTCTATTATATTATCAAGCGATTAATAGAAGCTGAAAGGAACTACCGAAAGATAGAGAAATTAGCGTACTTCTTGTTGATTGCTTCACGAATGCTCCACCCCTATTCTTAGGCTCATCCCATCAATGTTTACACCGATCAACCGTTATGACAGGTCCTACAACGACCTGAGACGTCTAAAAGGTTGCTCAAGTGGAACATCGAACTGAGCCAATTCGACATCACTTATCTCCCTCGGAGAGCCATCCAAGGACAGGCACTGGCGGACTTTACAACAAAATTCACTGCACAAGATGATCTTCCAAAGAGCAGTGGAGCCCCAACCATTCGGTGGAAAATGTATATGAATGGAGCATCCAATGATCATTGTTCTGGAGCCGGAATTGTGCTAGTAACCCCAAATGATCGATCAATTTGCTAAACTTTAAAGCTTAACTTCCCTACAATGAACAATGAAGCTGAGTATGAATCTCTGATTGCTGGACTCAAACTTGCTAGGGAACTAAGGATAAAATCTCTTAAAATCTTTTGTGTTTCCTAGTTGGTAGTTTCCCAAGTCAAGGGAGATTACCAAGCTAAAGGACAACGACTTGCTCCATACCTTATCCAAGTCCAAGAGCTATTGATTGATTTTGAGTATTATGACATCACTTATATTCCCCGGGATCGAAACAAAGAGGCCGACTCATTAGCAAAGTTTGCTAGCATTGGGGATGCACAAAAAATGGGCTTGGTCCCATCGAAGTACAAGACACTCCGAGAATAAACCAGATGGAAGTCAAGTGGGTACTAGAAACGGAGCCTGAGAAGGAGTCATGGATGACCCTGATTAAAGATTATTTGCTATAGGGAGTCCTTTCCGAACGGAGGAATGAAAGGCGACAAGTCCTCCGTAAAGCTTCACGATATATCATTCAAGAAGGAGTCATGTATAAAAAGAGTTTCTCTGTTCCTCTACTCCGTTGTATCGCTAATGATGAAATAAAATGAGTCTTTAAGGAAGTTCATGAAGGGGAATGTGGCAATTACACTAGGAGGCAAACCCTAGATAGGAAATACTCTCTTAAGGGTATTATTGGTCGATTGTCAACTGAGATGCTACTGATTACGCTAAGCGATACGACAAGTGCTGGATGTATGCAAAAGTTCCGAGAGCTCCGCCGACGGAAATCACACCAACGGTCAGTCCATGGTCATTTTCCATATGGGGCATAGATATTATCGGCTCCTTACCGATCTTAAAAGGTGCCGTAAAGTACGCCATCGTAGCAGTTGATTACTTCACCAAATGAGCCGAAGCGGAACCTTTAGCCACGGTCACAACAAAGAAAGCGATCAACTTCATTGTACGTAACATCTCTATCATTTTAGCCTTCCACGTACCATTGTAACTAATAATGTAACCCAATTTGACAGTGCTGAATTCAAAGACTTCTGCCGTCGACATCATATTGAAAAGAGATTTGTGGCAGTTGCTCACCTACAAGCAAATGGACAAAGTTGAAGCTGTGAACAAAATCATAAAGTCCATTTTGAAGAAGCATTTGGAAAAGGCTAGAGGCAAGTGGGTGGATGAACTCCCAACAACATTATGGGCTTATAGAACCACCCACAAGTCCACGACTGGTCATACTCCATTCGCCCTAGCTTACGGCTCCGAAGCAACTCAAAGTCCCTTCTTATCAGGTGACCTACTATGATCCCAGAACGATTAGAGATTGAAAATCTTGCGGATCGTATATTATCTAACTTGTGTATAATATGCGTGGAAACAAGAGTTTTTATACTGGTTCAAACCTCCCATCCTACGTCCAGTCCCGAATCTACCCTTAGATATTTCCTTTAACCAACTGACCTTTGCTTCACCCGGAGGAATAGGCTAATACAACCGTATATCTCTGACAATCATGTGTTCCAAATAATACAGTTTTTGACTGTTAGTTCAAATCTTCCTATGATCTCCTTTGAGTGTGTAAATATGAATGCTTTGAGTTGTAGGAAGTGATTTAACCAAAATTGTATTTTGGTTATTATAGATTGAGAGTATATGAGCAATGTATACGCAAGAAAGTGTTAAGAAATCATGAGAGAAAATATTCAATTAATTCAAGTTTTGTTAGTTTCTACATTTCAATCAAAGTAGTATTTATAGATTCAAAAGGATGCAGATGAAGAGTTGTAACTATCTGAGAAGATCAATTCATTTTAATGCCTACAACTTTTCAATGAAGGGTAATTTCTTTTTATCTACAACAGAAGTGTCTTTTCAAAATTAACAGTTTTTACATATGACAAACATCTGTGGTAAAATCTCAAACGTCTATGACTTCAAAAAAATTTTACCTGAGAATTGTCACAAACGACTGTGGTTTTATCACAGACGTCCGTGGGTAGTAAAATCAGTTTTCCAACTAAATTTTGATGCATATGAAATAGTGTGTGATTGCGCATGCATATATACTCAAGGAGACCTTAACAATATTTTATCTAAAACTCTTTTATAGTAGAATAACCTTACTGACTGTAGTATGATAGATCTTTGTTTCTCTTTTTTTTTCTTTGAGTCACAATATCTTCGAGTATGGTGTCTTCTTGTAGCATATACTTGTAGTCTTGATAAAGTACATATATATACATACATATGATTGTGTAGTTGTTATCATTAAAACATAAACTGGAGGTTCTAACAATCTCCTTCTTTTTGATGATGACAACTATACAATAATATATGAAAGTATTATTATGTTTGTTTCCCCCTATGTATATGCATAAATTCCTCCCCCTTTGTCATTATCAAAATGGAAAGAAATGATATAAGATATAGAAATATAAAATAGACATAACATGTTATACATTAAGATCATGAAAAACCAAATAGGGAAGTGCAAATAAAATTAGTAGAAGTCTTAAACAGCGAAACAAACAAGCATAAGAAAAGATAGTTTCAAAATAGTAAAAAGACAAAGTAAAATGCTAATTGTATTGATTATGTGAGTAAGATAAGCCCCCATAGTTCTCGTAGTATTCCTAATAAGAAGACGGATCCGACTCGTATGTGCCTGGCCGTTGTGTTTTGTCATTGTACTTCTCATCTTCTTGAATTGAGAGGCCTTGAAATGCAATGTACGATTGTTGTTGGAAATGCAGAGTATCAGACACGTACATGTCATCACTATCTTTTTCTTCTTTTTCAGGTTGTGCGTGAATAGGAGTCTTCCCTCTGTCACCTTTATCATGAAACGTACCTTTGGGTGAAGCTTGAGAGCGATAAATTAGTGTTTGAGCCCGAGGTGGAGGTGTTGGTGAAGGCGAGGATGATGAGCGAGAAGATGATCGACCATGTACTTTTCGCATAACTTTCCCTAAAGTGGAGACCACTTTATCCAAAGTCTTCTCCATTTTTGTCATCCTTGTGGAGAAAGAACGTTCCAATCCAGTCATCCTTTTGTTTAAGGCTCGCTGGTTAGCCATGATTATCTTTTGGTTTTTAAGGGTCAAATCACGAAGAGATTCGTTTTGCGTTGGTTCAATGCGAGCTTCTTGTATTTCAAAATCCGAATAATATTTGGTATCATGACTAGAGAAAGTTGGTTGTTGTGAAGGATGAAGGGAGTAAGTATGCTGAGGAGCACCAGAAGGAGGAGGACCATGATGCTCTTGTTGATGCTGTTGTAAAGTCCATTTGTCGAAGGGGATGATAGGAGGTGGGTTTTTGGGAAGTTGCATCAAAGATAAATATCTTGGACCATAATCTTTTGCTGGAATTTCTTCATACTGTGATAAGTACGAAGGAACTCCAAAATTTTGCAATATACGCATTATGTACGGAGCATATACAATTGATCGACGATGCTGAGTCCAAAAACCTTTAATTTGGTCATGAATAAATTTTGCCCAATTTACCGTATACGACCAAATATTGCATATAAAGCTCGATGGTCATTAGGATAAATTTTCTCGTGGCTACCAAGACGTGGAGTGATTGTGTTGATTATCATTCTATTTAGTAGTCTAGCACGTGGGCATAGGTAAATGGATTTCCATTTAGGCATCCCATCTTCCCATATTTGATGTGTAACTTTATCTCTGGGTAAAAGACTATGATCCAGTATATCCGTTAAGTTAATTCCCTCATAAAAACATCCTAGTATACGACCAACCGTATATACATCAATTTTGATTTCTTTTCCATGTACACTTGACCACAACCATCCATCCTCATTTTTTGGATTCCAAATTTCCACACTACATAAATTGGAATAGAAAAGGTAGATAGCTAGATGATCGATAATTACCTTGTTTTCATCATAGCTAATTAGGTTGAGGCAACCGACATCCATAGTTAACCCTAGAATATTGTATTCTATGACATTTCCAAGGCGATAGAAGGGACCAGAATGGATTTTCTTCTTGGAAAGCACCTCGAATCGATTGATGGCAGTGGGGTTGTTGTGGAGCCATTGGTTTATGTGAGCTTGTGTAACCGGGGCTTGAGAGGAGGAGGAAGATTGGCCTTGTTTTTGCTTTTTAGAAACGGTCATCTTCTTGGGGGCCATTGATTGATGAATTTGAAGGTTATGGAGGCTAGGGTTTCAGAAATGGGGAATTGAAATGGAGGTAAAAGTGAAGAATTGGGTAAATTCATTTATATAAGGCTGTTGAAAATGTATGTTCGTAACAGTGACAGACGTCTGTGGGGGAGTCACTGATGTCTGTGTTTGCAGTAAAAATAAATAGAAAGATTCGACAGATGTCTATGGTTGCAGAAAAAATAAATAGAGAGTTTTGACAGACGTCTGTGGCTACAGAAAAAACATTTCCCGTAACTTTTGACAGGCGTCTGTGGTAAATACACATATGTCTGTTACCACAGACGCCTGTGGTATGTATCTTCTGAAATATTGGAAAATTTAAAATAACAATGAAAGTTTATTGAAATTTTAGTACAATAAAACAATATACATACCAAAAATTAACAAATAAACTTAATTTGTATGATGCGTAGCGTAAGTTTAATTTTTGTCGAAGAATTTAGAATTGTTGATTTGTTGTATAACCCATGAATTTGGTTCAACTTTTGTATCGTCAATTAACGACTTCAGTGGAGACCAACTCGGACGGGCTGGAGTGTCAATCCAAGCTTGGTTTGATGGTCCTGGTTTGCATAGATTTCTCAGAGTAATGTTATACGCTTTTGTAGGAGTTTCTTGTATTCAAGGGGATTTTTGATATATGCAATTATTTGTTGGTGAATGACCACAAATTGCTAGAATACATTTTTCAGGAAAATTTAGATGAGATCATTGGTGTCGTTGTTCGTAATAAATCTCACATTGAACTCCCATCATTTCTTCTTGATAATGATATATTTCATCGACCTTGTCGGTGAGAGATGTTGATTGTAGACCAATTGAATGTCTGGCTTTCTTTTCTTTAGGAGAAAAGTAAGTGTGGTATGTAGGTGATGCAATAATGTTTAGAGAGGCTGAATGAATCGATGTAGGAGTGGATTTAGTTGGTGAAACATAAGTGCTATCTGATGAGGAAGATTTACAGTCGATAGTTGAATAGGTGGAGTCGTTGTCGGAAGACATTTTTGAGTATTATTTGTTTTAATAACTAGAACAATCACAACATAGTTTTGAGGAGGAATATAAGATGATTTATAATATAACTTTTTACTATTTTTAGAGAGATGGTTGAGAGAAAGGAATTTAACCATATATATTTTCTGGGAGAGGTTATGTTTATATGTTTGCTATTAGTTTAATTTTTATGAAGTTTATTTTTACTCTAAGTGTATATAACCAATTGAAAGTCTATATGAGCTATTTCTACAAATTTAAGTGTACAAAAATTATTTCTATAAATTTAGTTAATCAATTAACTGTACGAACAAATTCCTAAGTCTCGTCTTAACTTGATAAACATTGTTTCACATAATGGTTTTGTATAAATTTCGGCTATTTAATTTTCGGTATTAACAAATTCAAGAGTTATTATTTCTTTTTCAACATTATCTCTCAGAAAGTGGTGACGAATATCGATATGTTTTGTTCGTGAGTGATTAATTAGATTTTTAGATAGATTTATAACACTATTATTATCGCAATATATTGGAGATTTGTTTATTATTTTTCCATAGTCTTTAAGTGTTTGTTGCATATATATTACTTGAGCACAAGCTAAGGCAGCAGAAATGTATTCCGCTTCACATATTGAAAGAGAAACACAATTTTGCTTTTTACTAAATTGTGAAACTAACGATTGACCAATAAAGTGACGTGTGCCACTTGTACTCTTTCAATCTGATTTGCATCCACCAAATTCCGCATCATTATAAGATACAACTTCAAACGAACATCCATTTGGATAAAATAGACCATAATCTTTAGTGTTGGTTAAATATCGTAAAATCAGTTTGGCTGCCCGATGATGTTATTCCTTAGGTTGTGCTTGAAATCTTGCACATAGACAGACACTCATCATAATATCTGGTCTACTAGCTGTTAAGTATAGTAAAGATCCTATCATGCTTCGATATAGTTTTTGATCGAACTCTTTTCCATGTTCATCTTTGTCTAGATGATTAGTAGTACTCATTGGTGTGGGTTTACTTTATGTATTATCCATTCCAAAACGTTTTAATAATTCTTTACAGTATTTGTCTTGATTTATAAAGATTTCATTATTTAATTATTTTATTTGTAATCCTAAAAAGAAATTTAATTCACCCATATGAGACATTTCAAATTCATTTGTCATTATTGTAGAAAATCATTACATAAATTTTCGTTAGTAGTTCCAAATATAATATCATCAGCATAAATTAGAACAATTAATATATACTTATGTTCTCTTTTAATAAATAATGTTGTATCTATTTTATCAATTTGAAAACCGAAATTTATTAAATACGATTTTAACCGATCATACCAAGCGCAAGGTGCTTGTCTTAAACCATATAACGCCTTTTTAAGTTTAAAAACATGATCTGAATATTTTTCCTGAACAAATAGTGATGGTTGTTCAACGTAAACATTTTCTTTTATAAAACCGTTCAACAAAGCACTTTTAACATCCATTTGAAATAGCATAAAATTATGATGATATGCAAAAGCAAGTAATATTCTTATGGCTTCAAGACGTGCCACAGGTGCAAAAGTTTCTTCATAATCAATTCCTTCTTCTTGATTGTACCCTTGTGACACTAATCTTGCTTTATTACATATAATATTTCCATTTTCATCTGCTTTTTTAAAATACCCATTTTGTTCCAATTACTGGTTGATCAATTGGCCTTGGCACTAGTTCCCAAACATTATTTCATTCAAATTGATTAAGCTCTTCTTGCATTGCTAAAATCCATAAATCATCATTTGATACTTCCTTGTAATTTTTTACTTCAAAATTAGATATAAATGCTACATTACTCATTAGATTTATTTGTCTTCTAGTTGAAACTTTGTCTTTTAGTTGAAACTTTGTTATCTAGATTTCCAATTATGTTACCAATAGGATGATCTTTTAAAATTCGAGCGGTGATTTCAAATCACTGTTATTTTGATTATCATTATTATTTTCAACTATAATTTCAATATGTGACGCCCCACCTCTATACCCACGCTAACCAAGAACACTACGACGTAGTGCTGTCAATTAGCATGGAGAATGAGGCTGTGGAGGAGCGACCATCCATGTAACTTCTTTGTGCGAGCACCGATACGTCAGATAGTATAGAATGCATATCTTTTAAGGAGGAAATCCGACATACCGATACAAACACAAAGCTATCACACGGTGGCTATATATAATCTTCGGAAACAAACATAGAAATAATCATAACATAAATCAGTCACAGACATCCATATCACAAAGGCGGAAGAAGATATGAATAAATATATAACACATGAAAGTGTACATCAGAGTAGTGGTCAGAAAGATCCACGATAATACAAAAGAATAGCATCACGTGCTATACAAAAGAATAAGTACACAACATAGAGTCTATATCTCAAAGGTGTACATCCAAAAACTACTAATCAATGTAGTTAGCCAAAAGTCAGAAATATCGTGAAGAGAAGTCAAGCAGAAGCACCTGTAACATCTCGGTCTGACCCGAGTATTATTTATAAGAAAATAATAAACGGATCAGTCTAGCTATAAATATCAGATGATATGGTACAAAGAAAAAGGCATGACATGAACATGAAATAACCATAACGACATACTACTATAAGTATGTAAATGATAATCAACAAAAGATTAACCAATATCACAAGAATCTTCTCAAAGATAAGGTAGGGTATCATACCCTAAACTTGTATTCATAACAAGTCAATAACACATGAATTCACCAATGCACAAAAACTGATATCATATCAATGAAAATCATGAAAATTGGTGAAGCACAGAATTCCAGAAATCATCATCAGAAATCCAGAAAACACATAAAAAGGGGGGAGGCCTAACACATGAATGGGAGCATGAAAACTCACCTACGCGTAAACACATGACGAGAAGCTATCTCATGGAAGCTATCCATTAAATTTTCACACAGGAATGGCCCGAAGACCGTAGGGTGCTACCCTAGATATGTGATGGCGAAACATCACATAAACGGGGTATAGTCTCCCACGCAGACAAAGAGACATCGCTCAATCGCTAGTCTAAATCACAAAAATGATCGACATGATCATAAGGAAGTGTCAATCACACCAAGCTAGTAAATATATGAGTTTAGCTTCATGTCCCATAACCACTTGCTTAACTTAAATATTTACGAACAAGCTGTAAATCTTCACTAGGAAATTGTCACAAAAAGGGTTCAATCGAACAAGTCCAAGAGCTAACCGACGAAGTGAACGCAAGCGTTTCATACCACTCGTTTTACTAAGTCGTTTAAGTCAATTTCTCATTCGAGTGAAGTAAAGGCTTGTATATACTAGTAGATTGAAAATCGTTTTGAGAAAACGAACTTTTGATATTTGAAATAGTGTTGAAATCGCTTTGATGAAAGAGTTTTGATATTTACTATTAGTATTGAAACCTTCATATATCTTTAAAGTGACAAGTCATAAAATGATTGTAGAAACAAATCAATTCACGTTCGAAGACGAGAGTAAAGTTCAAAGAAGTCAATCCCAAAACCATCAAAGTAGAAATTTTGATAAATGTTTTTCAGATGATATTGCCTACGCAGAGTAATACGGTACGACTTAATGAAGGCAGGCTGGTCAGGCGACCTAAGGAAAAGTAGGTCATACGACCTAGCAGAAGAACAGGTCAAACGACCTAAGTGCTAACGCGTGCGACCTAACAAAGTGCGCGACCTAACAGTGAGGCGCGACCTAAGGATGTGCGCGACCTATCATGGTTCGTGACCTAAGACTTAGTGGGATCGAGCGACCTAAGGGATAAGGTCATACGACCTAACTGGAGTTAAGGGAGGCGAGCGACTTAAGGTCCAACGACCTACGGCTTAACAGAGTCGAGCGACCTACGACTTAGCAAACGAATGTCTTAACGACCTAAGCCTTGAACGACTTAGTGGAACGAACGACTTAACGACCTAAGCCTTGAACGACTTAGTGGAACGAACGACTTAACGACTTAAGCTCAAATACGAGCTACGAGCTAAGGCCTGGAACGACCTAGTGAAGTTAGGTCGGGGACGACCTACGACTTAAGCCAGGGCGAGCGAGCTAACTGCAAACGACTTAAGCCTTTAACTCGTGAACGACTTATGCCTTTAGCTCGTGAACGACTTAACATTTTGCCTGGAGATTATAGGTCGGCAACGACCTACGACTTAAGGGCGAATACGACCTACGACCTATGGACGAGCGACCTAACTCCGAACGAGCTAAAAATGGCCAGAACGACCTAGTAGCAGTTTTTCACCAAAATCACTAAATTTTGGAGTTTTTCGCCAATCCAATCCAAACCAAATGCAAATGTTGATGCTAGAGTGATAGGGAATCATTCCCAACAGTCCAATGACAATCATAGGCAAGATATGAGATCAAAAATCTCACCTTTTCCACGAAATTGATGTTGGAGAGCTTAAGAGCAAAGCAAGAATCAACCCCTAGCTTGAATCTATGTTCTTCACCTTGAATTCGGAGTTTGATGCTGAATTTACTAAAGATCTCGAGCTTGGAATTTTAATTTCTCTTTCCCTCTACCATTTTTGAAGAAGCTTGAAGTATTTGATGAAGTGATGAAGAGAAGAGGGGGTTGGGCTGAGTTAAGAAGGTGCAGTCCCAACCAAAGTCACAAGTGGGAAAAGTGACGAAAATTTCACTATCTCCAAACATATCGAAGTTTACACTCAAAAAGATCGCAAACGTCATTTTGAACTCAATGGGGGTGGTCTCGAGTCCTAATTTGACCGTATGCAAAAAGTAGCTTTTCGGACTAACATCCGACTAACGATAAAATATTTAAATATAAAATCGATAGATATGCGGGTTGTTACACAATAGCTTTGTTTTGATTAGTGTCAAAAATTTCTACGTCGTCTTTATTTATATTTTTAAAGTCTTCATCAAATGAGACATAAAGACTTTCCTTTATAACATTTGTTCGTTTGTTAAAAATTCTCTATGCTTTACTTCAATTGGAATAACCAACAAAAATTCCTTCATCGCCTTTTGAATCTAATTTACCAAGATTATCTTTTGTATTTAGAATAAAGCATTTTGATCCAAATATTCGAAACTATGATACTTTTGGCATCTTTTTGTAGAGCATTTCATAACATGTATTTTTAGTCATAGGTCTCAGAGTTACATGATTTAATACATAACATGCATTAGCAACTGCTTCGGCCAAAAATTCTTTGGTAAGCCACTGCCATTTAGGAGAGTTCGAGTACATTCTTGCAAGGTGCGATTTTTATTTTAACAACTTCATTATGTTGTGGTGTTCGTGGAAATGAAAAATTATGGAAAATTTCCTTTTTATTAATTTTTTTTGTCAATAGTTCATTTTCAAATTCTCCACCGTGATCACTTCTTATACTTTTGATTTTTAAATCCATTAGAGTCTTAATCCGTTTAGCAAAATTTTTAAACATTTCGAATGTATCACTTTTATGTTTTAAAAATAGTGTCCAAGTATACCTTGAAAAATCATCTACAATTACAAAAACATATTTATTGTGATTTATCGAACGTACTTGAGTTGGACCAAATAAGTCCAAATGAAGTAATTCAAGAGGTTGTTTAGTAGAGATTTCCTTTTTAGACTTAAATGAGCTTTTCTTTAATTTTCCAAGTTGACATGCATCACATAGATTTTTAACTTTGAAATTTATTTTGGGTAATCCTTTACCAAATTGTTTTTAGCTAATTTGTTTATATATTTGAAATTTATTTTGGGTAATCCTTTACCAAATTGTTTTTAGCTAATTTGTTTATATATTTGAAATTTATGTAACAAAATCTTTTATGCCATATCCACGGATCATCATAATTTGCAGCTAAGCATAAATCATTATTATGATTAATATTCATGTTTAGAACATAAATATTTCGATTTCTTGTTCCTTCAAAAATTAAAGTTTTATTTTGACCAAAGATAGTGCATTTATCTTTTTCAAAATCGATTCTAAATCGCTTATCGCATAATTGACTTATACTTAGTAAATTATACTTTAAGTTTTTAACTAATAATACATCTGAAATAATAGGAGAAGCAGATATACCGACATTAATGACGTTTCCAATCCCAATAACATATCCTTTGGAATTATTACCAAAAGTGACTGTGTCACCGTCTATGTAAGTGATGTTTGATTGCATGTGTGCATTTCCCGTCATATGTTTGGAGCATCCGCTATAGAGTATCCATTTTTCCTTATTATTAATTATGTTTTTGGGTACCTGCAAAATAATAAAAAGTCTTAATTAGTACCCACTTCCTCCGTTAGGGTCCTATGTGTTAATAGGAGAAGGTAGCCATACCCATGAGGGTTTGGGACCTTAAGAGATGTAGTTTTCATTATGAACAATATCTTTTAAATATACATCTATGTGTTTTTGTCTAATCAATTTGTTATTTGTTTTAGGAATCCATGTTTTAATCATTTTTGTTTCCTTTTTTCATATTTAGATTTTGTTTTTCTAAAATTAGTTTATAATGTACTATACTTCTTAAATCCTTGATTATTGTTAGAAACCAAATTATTTCTTGAAAGTTTATGATTTTTTGTGTTAAATCCCAATCCCTTTCTATTTCTTGATGGTTTTGAAATTTTTATTAAACTTTCCATATTTTGCTTTCCTTTATTAAATTTTGAAACATTGTTAGTAATTTTATCTAATTTATTTCTGAGTTCAGAAATTTCTATATTAACTAATTCAAAATTTTGTTTCAATTCACACTTTTCTTTTTCTAGTTTATAATTCTCTATTCTGTTGTTCTCTATATCATGTGTTAGAGTAGCACTTTGAGATGATAATTTTTTACATTCTTTTTGTGCTAATTCTAATTCTCCTTCTAAAATAGTTTTCTTATCTTTAACAATCTAATTTCCAATTCAGCTCTATTTAATTTTCCACATTTTCTTTATTTAATTTTTTTAATTCTCTATACTTGTCATCTAATTCTATACTAATTTCAAAAATTTCATCATATGTTAATTCAGGACATACCTCATCTGTGCTAGCCATGAAGCAAACATTTGCTTGTTCTGAGTCATTGTCGCTATCAGATGAAGAGGAAGAGTCGGAGTCATCCCAAGTTACTTGAAATGCTCTTCTCTTTTTCTTGAAATTTTCGAATTTGTTTATCTTTTTGTCATTGTTGAGTAGTGGACAGTCCTTCTTCATATGGCCGAATTTATCACACCCGAAGTATTTCATAGATGTTTAATTTAAGGAATTTGTGTTGCTGCTGTTTTGAAATTTCATCATCTTTTTGAACTTTTTGAACTTGTTGTAATTTTTGGTGATGAAAATAATGTCATCTTCTTCCAAGTCGGAGTTGTTATTATTTTCCCGAAATGCGATGTTTTTCTTTTCTTGATTTTGTTCTTTTCTTACCTGTAAATTAGCTTCATACGACATCAGATTTCCTATAAACTCTTCGACTTTAAGTCGGAAAAGATCATTAGCTTCTTCAATGGCTAAAACTTTTCTTTCCAATTCGTTTGTCAGAGAGTTCAAAATTCGTGTGACTAAATCAAATTCAGTGAATTTAACTCCAAGTGCCATAAGATCGTGTTGTATAGTTTGAAATCTAGCATACATGTTAATAATTGATTCATTTAATTTCATTTTAAAAGATGAAAATTGATTTTGTAGAATAGAAATTTTTGTTTGCTTAACTTTGTTTGTGCCTTCATGGGTAATTTGTAATGTACGTTATATATC
The DNA here is from genome assembly GCA_030737815.1 of Allium fistulosum. Taxonomy (NCBI): domain Eukaryota; kingdom Viridiplantae; phylum Streptophyta; class Magnoliopsida; order Asparagales; family Amaryllidaceae; genus Allium; species Allium fistulosum. The sequence goes on along the minus strand of CM060908.1, from coordinate 855,633,472 downwards.
GTAAGCAGTGTGCAAATCGTGACTCGTGAAAATTCATTTTTATCGAGTAAGCAAAATAATACATTCATAACTTTGGCATTGTTAGATGCCTCTATTTTTTGTGCATTAGTCCATGTGCCAATATCAGTGTCAGGTGCTTCATATTTGTTTTGAGTTGCTAGCCATATTTCTAAACCATTTGCTTCCATATAAATTCGCATGCGTGTTGACCAATAAGCATAATTAGAACCAGTAAATAATGGAGGACGATTAGTTGATTGACCTTCTTGAAATGTATTTGCCATTTTAATGATTTCAATTACATGTTACTATAAATTGAAATAACCTTTCTCTGATACCAAATGAAAACCTTGTGGATCATATATTATCTAACTTGTGTATAATATGCAAGTGTATGAGCTAATGCTATAGTAGACAATAAATAGTAAAGTATAAAATTCATGCAAACCAGAGTTTTTATATTGGTTCGAACCTCCTGTTCTACGTCTAGTCCCGAAGCTCCCTTTCGGCATTTCCTTTAACCAACTAACCCTCGCTTCGCCCGGAGGAATAGGCTAATACAAACGTATATCTTTGACAATCTTGTGTTCCAAACAACACAGTTTTTGACTGATAGTACAAATCTTCCTATGATCTCCTTGGGTGTGTGAATACGAATGCTTTGAGTTGTAGGAAGTGATTTAACCAAAATTATATTTTGTTTATAATAGATTGAGAGTATGTGAGCATCTATACGCAAGAAAGTGTTAAGAAATCAAGAGAGAAAATATTCAATTAATTTAAGTTTTGTTAGTTTCTACATCTCAATCAAAGTAGTATTTATAGATTCAAAAGGATGCATATGAAGAGTTGTAACTATCTTAGAAGATCTATTCATTTTAATGGCTGCAACCTTTTGATGAAGGGTAATTTCGTTTTGTCTCAAACAAAAGTGTCTTTTCAAAATTGACAGTTTTTACATATGACAAACGTCTGTGGTAAAATCTCAAACGTTTGTGACTTCAGAAATTTTTTACCCAAGAATTGTCACAGACATTATGGTTTTAGCACAGACGTCTATGAGTAGTAAAATCAGTTTTCCAACTAAATTTTGATGCATATGAAATAATGTGTGATCATGTATGCATATATACTCAAGGAGACCTTAACAATATTTTATCTAAGACTCTTTCACAGTAGAATAACCTTACTAACTATAGTATGATAGATCTTTGTTTCTCTTTGTTTTTCTTTGAGTCTCTATATCTTCGAGTATGGTGTCTTCTTGTAGCATATACCTGTAATCTTATAAAGTACATATATATATGATTGTGTAGTTGTTATCATTGAAACATAAACTGGAGGTTCTAACAGAGATCTCCTCTTAGAATCTCTTGATTTTGTAGATGAGAAGCACGAAGAAGCTGATTTGAGGACAGCTGCACATCGACACCCAGTCGCCTGATACTACAACACTAAAGTCTGGCCTAGAACCTTTGAAATCGACGATCTCGTTTTGAAATGGGATTTTCCTGCCGCATCACACATGAATCCTACTTGGAAAGGACTATATGTCATTGAACAAAGGCTTGGAGAGGGAACTTTCAAGCTAGCGGCTGTTGATGGCGTCACACTCCCAAGAGCGTGGAATAGCGAGCATTTATGATGCTATTTCACTTAGTTTATTCTTTTTTATTCAGTTGTATTCAATTTGCGAATTTGCTTTAGGATTTTATTTTCCTGATATGTAATGAGACAAATTATGTCATTCCTGTCCATTTGGCAAATAAAATTTGAAATTTCCTTTATATCCAAACAGTTGTTAAAGTGGACTTCGGTATTGGTAGAGAGTATGACAATATCCGATCCCGGTCTCTTTAACAACCAAACGCTTATTTCACACCATGGTCATTTATATTTAAACAGTTCATAATTCATATCAAAATATAATATTCATTTCAAAATCATATCACTTTCGGAATCATATTCACTTTCGAGATCATATCACTTTCGAAATCATATCCACAAAATAGTTTAAACCATCATATCAAAATATTCACATTTAAATCCATTAAATCTAAATCATAACAGTTCCAACTTAAATAGTTTAAATATTGAAAATATTTTATATATTGAAATAGTTATGGATTAAAAGTAGTTTGTGAGAAATGCGGATTAAGGATCTTAAGGCTAGAATTAACACTAGAGGGGGGGGTGAATAGTGTTTTAAGAAATTTGTTAATCTTTTTGAGTTTATCTTACTTTGTTAATAATGTATATACTAATCAGACACAGATATGAACACAGAATCAAACACAGATGCAAATATAAAGTAAAAGCAGTAAAGGAAAGAACACACCGGATTTTATACTGGTTCGGAGTTACCCTACATCCAGTCCCGAAACACAAGTACAGATTTCCTTTCAAAAACAATTCAACAGTTACAACCCTTGGTTTCAAGGCTACGAGGTACACACTACACCAAATACTGAGATTTGCAACTAACCATCCGCACATTTGGCAACGGTTAATAACCGTTGCCATTTAGCAACGGTTAATAACCGTCTTGGTTCAGTTAGCAACGGGTTTTTCTTGTTGCTAATTGGGAACGGTTATTAACCGTAGCTTCTTTGGAGACAAATGATGGCGGTGAATTTCATCCTTTCGTGCCATAATTTTTGGCGCGCTTCGTTCCAATTAGCAACGGTTTTCAACCGTGGCTAATTAGCAACGGTTATTAACCGTCCCAATCTTTTAGCCGGCCCAGTGGCAAGCCCACCAAGCCCCTGGGATGGGGCAACCAACTGAGCTGGGCAACACCCAAAATCCGTTTTACTTCACAGTTACAGCTCAATAGCAATATCCATGTTGGCGATCTGCTCGAACCCAAAAAAACTAGGGTTTCAAAAATCAACGCTTTCTAAATAATCATCGCTGCATACTCGGCTATTCCATCAGCCATCGTCGGCTCAAGCTTGCCTCCTACACGATATTTTCTACTGCTGATTTGAAGTCCTGCTACAGTCTCTATACTGCCACTACTAATTAAGTATGCGAATTTCTTGTTTTGAGTTGTCTAATTTTCTAAAATTGAGTCGCCCTTATCTGTTTTACTTCACAGTTACAGCTCAATAGCAATCTGGCGATCTTCTCGAACCCAAAAAAACTAGGGTTTCAAAAATCAACGCTTTCTAAATAATCATCGCTGCATACTCGGCTATTCCATCAGCCATCGTCGGCTCAAGCTTGCCTCCTACGCGATATTTTCTACTGCTGATTTGAAGTCCTGCTACAGTCTCTATACTGCCACTGCTAATTAAGTATGCGAATTTCTTGTTTTGAGTTGTCTAATTTTCTAAAATTGAGTCGCCCTTTTACTGCTTTAGATTTCATTAACCTTGAAAACGCCTGAAGCTAATAACTTATTAGTATTTAGTTATAAACAAGTAGTTTTCTGTAAATAATCGTTTAGGAATTGAAATTTGAAAGCTGAAGCTAAAAAACTAATAATTATTTAGGAACTGATACTTACATTGATGTACTATTTTTCCTACAGTGTGTGTATGTCTACCCGCAAACATTTAGTTCATTTTTTCTACAACTTGAAAAGATCCCCTTCTGCCTTTTTTACTATTTCCACTGAACCATGTGTATACCAGACCATCAACTACACAACCAAAATGGTCGTGAAGGTCATTTCTACTTACCATGTCTTCATATGTCACTCCTAAGAATTGAAGTGAACTCAAAATATATCAATTGCAGATGTTATACCGTTAAAAAAAAGGGCCTACCATATATAGGTCGAAAATTAGAAAAATAGGGTGAACACGGAACCAATAAAGCTAGCCGCTTTTTTCCTACCTTTATCTCGACTTATATAATGGTTTCTCATATCATAGACAACTTAGAATAATAGCCATACATGTAATAGGTTCACCATATGTAATGATTTCTCATGATTTATACTGTGCTTAAATTATGTTTAACCTTGCTTGCGCACAACACAAAAATTCAAGCTTCACATATAATAAACTTCAACTAGTCAAATTAATAGCACCACATTGATTTGTTTTACAAATTGTAATGTACTGTACTGTACTGCATGCTAGTTAGACATAGTTGCTTATAGTGACTGCTAGGGTATAAGTTGATGCAATGAATTTTGTTTTACTAAATATGAGACCATATTTAGTAAGTGGATAAAATTGTTGTTAATGGCGCAAACCAAGTATCAGGAGAGGGGTAATGCATAGACATTACTCTGGTGCTACAAAATGGCGCCGTTGTAATGGCAAATTTTTTGGAAACAGTTTGATGCTAATGTTAAATTTCAAGTGAAATCAAAAGAATATTCATCTGTTTAGTTAATATCAGAGTTGAACTTGGTGGAAAGCCATAAGTTATTGTTACCCATGATTTATTATTAGCTCTTGTTATTTTCTTTCAGTATGTCTTTTAGTATAGACAAACAATGGATAAATCAATCTAATCGAAGAAATACAGAATATGTGGAAGGTGTGAGAAATTTCGTTAAATTTGTTGCTGAAAACGGTGGCAATAAGGAAAAGTATTCGTGCCCTTGCACGCGGTGCAAAAATGAAGATACATTCAAATTAAATGACATTCATTTTCATTTGCTTAGATATGGTATTGTTCAATCATATACCATGTGGTGTTTTCATGGGGAAAGAATACCGGAGAAGCCAAAACAACAACCGGTTAGTCATGCCACAAATACTGATGAGTCCGAACATATTAGGATGGAGGATTTGATCAATGATGCAGATAGATTCCATCATTTTCAACCTACAAGTCAGTTTCATGATAATGCTAATATTGGTGAGCAGTTTACAGATAAATCATTTTTTTGATAGTGCAACTGCAACAGAGCCATTGTATCCTTCTTGTCCAAAAGAGATTACAAAGTTGTATGCCATTGTGAAACTGAATAGCTTGAAGACCCAATACGGCTTTTCAGACAATGGTGTGACTGCAATACTCGAATTCATAAAGGAGTTACTCCCCGAAGGTAACACGCTACCTTCAAAGTACCCCGACGTGAAGAAGATCATTAAGCAAGTTGGGATGAATTACATAACTTATGATGCATGCATTAATGACTGCATCTTGTACTAGAAAGATAATGCGAACAAAGTTTCATGTACAAATTGCAACGCACTAAGATACAAGACATCATTCGACGAAGAGAGAAAAGCTACCACAGTACCTCAAAAGACCTTAAGACATTTTCCTTTAATTTCTAGATTGAGAAGACTGTATACTGTACCATGGATAGCAGAAGCGATGACCTGGCATGGTCGTGCCAAGTCCGGTACAACCGTAATGCGTCATCCGCGTGATACTTCTCAATGGAAAACTACAGATTCTTTTGATTCTTCGTTTGATGCTGAACCACGAAATATCACGCTTGGAATAGCAATTGATGGTTTCTGTCCGAATGCTTCTTTAACTAACCCTTACAGCTGTTGGCCAGTAATTGTAGTACCATATAACCTTCCTTCGTCTTTGTGCATGAAAAGAGAGTTCTCAATGTTAACACTGTTGATTTCTGGGCCAAAACAACCGGGGAAGGATATTGATGTTTATTTAGAACCTTTGATAGACGAGTTAAAGCAGTTATGGGAAGGAGTCGTTACATTTGATTCATTTATGAAATCCGAGTTCACAATGAGAGCTAGAGTGTTGTGGGCAATCCATGATCATCCCGCTCTTGGGACTTTATCGGGATGTACAACTCACGGCTACTTTGCATGTCCTCTTTGTGGAGAAGAAACTACATCTGTTTATCTCCCTGAAAGTAAGAAGATTTGTTACATGGGACATCGTAGATTTCTTCCGACCGGACACAAGTTTCGATACGATAAGACAAATTTCAACAACGAACAAGAACTTAAGCGTCCTCCAAAACCACTGACTGGTTATCAAGTTGAAAAAAGGTAGCGAATATAAAAATGAAAGTTGGTAAAAACATACCGGAAATTGGTCGAAAACGGAAAAAGACAATCGATGAAGAAGTTCCTGCATGGTATAGGAGGTCGAAGTTCTTTGATTTGCCATATTGGAAAACAAATTTGACCCGACATAATATTGATGTTATGCATACGGAGATGAATGTCACGAAACATTTGATCAACACAATTATGAACCATAAAGACATGTCAAAAGATGGGATCAATGCACGGAAGGATTTGAAAATCATGGGTATAAAACAAAAGTTGTGGGTGATAGAAGATCCTGAAACAAGTAAAGTAACCATACCAAATGCGACTTTCACTTTGAGCAAAGAAGAAAAGATACGGTTTTGCACCGTTTTGAAAAATTTGAAAGTGCCGAGCAAATTCTCTTCGAACTTCCATAACAATGTGAGCATCAACCCTCCTGAACTAAAAAATATGAAGTCACATGATTACCACGTCATAATGCAACATTTACTTCCGGTATTGCTTCAGCATTATTTTCCGCAACATAAGGATCTACGGAATGCTATTCACCGCATTAGTCTCTTTTATAACATTTTGTGCTCAAAGGTGATCAACAGGGAACATCTTCTAAAAGCAAAGGCTAGTTTGGTAGAAGCAATGTGTGTTATTGAAAAACATTTTCCGCCTGCATTTTTTGATATCAGCATTCACCTTATGGTTTATTTAGCCGATGAAGCATTGATTTCTGGTCCTGTTAGATATAGGTGGATGTACCCATTTGAATGGTAAATTACTAATTTTAGTTATGTACATAATTATTCGATTTAAATAGCTATTGATGTCTACATTTTACAATTATTCATCTTCATAGGTTGATGAAAACATATAAAGGATATGTGCGCAACAAAAGATATATTAAAGGGTGTATTGCAGAAGGATATATTGTACAAGAAGCTAGTCTTTACTGCATGGAGTATATGCCAAAACGTGAAGCGTTTTTAGACGAGGATGATGAGTTTGCTGATGAAATAGCACTAGATAATGGTAAAGATATAACGTTAACTCAAGTGCAATTTCAACAAGTGCGTAAATGGGTCCTTGATAAATACGACGGATTGGATGAATGGAAGAAGTAAATTCATGAATTTGTTCTGAATTCTTATTATTGTAAATCAATTCATATATATAGTATTTATTGTGTGTTTTTCGTAGGAGGTATAACTCCTATGTTCAAAGCACCAAATCTCAAACTCGAGGCGGGGGTACATCTGGGGAAGCTATTAAAAATTTCACTTTTTGGTTACGTGAGGAGGTATATGTATTAAATATTTAACGTATTTTCGAGTTGACCATACACCTCCTTGACAATGTTTTTTTACTTATTGTGTTTGTTGTAGTTGTTGAAGACCGTCGATGTTGACTCAACTCTTTGGCGGTTAGTTAACGGGCCGAAGTTTGATGCCCGTAGTTATATGAAGTACCAAGTGAATGGGTTTTTATTTTCTCCGAAGAGTTATGAAGAGCGAAAGCTAACACAGGATAGTGGTGTATGCATGAGAGTAATTACACAATTTAGAGCGAGTGGGAAGGATAAAAATTTTAAGGAAGCAGAAACAACTTATTACGGAGTCATTCAACAGATAATTGAGTTGGATTACATTGACTTCAAACAAACAGTTTTTTATTGTGATTGGGTAATGGTCGAAGATAAGATCAATGGTTGTAAAATAGATTCTGTTTCAAGCTTGATCACAGTTAACTTGGGAAAATTGAAGAATAAAGATAGCGTGAATGATGAGCCATTTATTCTTGCATCGGAAGCGAGTCAAGTGTTCTACTCAAAAGATTTAAAAAATAACGGATGGTTTGTGGTTTTGCATACACCAAAACGGTTGACCATAAATGTGGATGACACTGAGTTTCCCACCGTTTATCAATCAGCTTTTGAAGACAATGAAAAATTAGAAGATCTTATCAAATGCATATGTTAACTTTGTATTTCAGAGCAGTTATTGTACCTTAACAAAATATTTATTTAAAATGGTGTAAAATGTAAAATATAGCGTGAATGATAGTAATAGATGCATTATATTTTTTATTAGTGTCATTATAATATTCTGATGGATCCATAAGGATGGATATATTGCAAGAGTTCATTTTGTGTTTGTAGTTGTAGGTACTTACATATGATCACATACATACACACATGTACACATACATACATATGATCAGCTTGACTATTCTTTCTTTCTTTGTGTTTGTAGGTAGACAGGCAGTTCAAGATATTGTATTTGCACCCTTTAGTTCAGCAGTGCTAAGGTAATATATTTTTGTATTTGCATCCTTTATTTCAGTCAGTATTTTAGATATTGTTTTGAATCCGCTTAAGTTTAAAATTCTGGTGATGCAGGAAGACTTTATCACTGCCGCATTAAAGTGAATGTTCCCCTTCCCGTCCATCCCTATGATCCCCGATTGATGTTAGCCACATTATTGCATGGACTCCCATCCATAACAAGGTCAAACGCATTATATGACTTAATAAAATTGCTCCAAGCGATTACTGGTAAGCTGCTGTACAGATGATATAGTAAACAACGTCCCCTTCTGATTTGTCTGATCCCACCATTCTCTCATCACATTACGATTATTGTCAGTCGGACTGACAAAAATCGTAATGTGGTGAGAAGTTGGTGGGATCAGACAAATCAATAAGGGGATGTTGGTTCATATATCAGATGTACAACAGCTTAACTGTGATCGCTTGGAGCAAATTTTATTAAGACATATAAGGCGTTTGATCTTGTTATGGAGGGGACTCCATGCAATAAGGTGGCCAACATAAATCGGGCATCACAGGGATGGGCTGGAAGAGGAAGAACTGTACGTCATAATGTTGTTGGGATTATTTTAGGATTTGAGACTTTGCAGGACATAATGTCACAAGATGCCACACCACCGTCAAATGATACAACTTCCCAATCATCCACTTTAAAACGGGAGAAAATTGATATAGACAACTACGGTTCTCCAGTCGGAAAAAATGGTTCAAAGGTCGCTACGAAGATTGGTAAACTAGTAAGAAATCATGTGCCAATCTCATATCCAAGTTGGAAAAAAGTTCCGCCAAATTACAAGGAAGACGTGTGGAATCAATTGGAGGTAATAATGAGCTCCGTTCATTTATAATGCTTTCAATACAGAAATAAAAAATGGTTTACATGCATTTTTTGTTATGCAGAAATATTATGAGCTCGATCCTTTATCAAAGGACCTTATTATGAAAAAAATGTCCGAGGCTTTTAGGAGACACAATAATGATTTGCACAAGAATCATTATGACCTTTTCATCACTGACGAAGAAAGAATGAGAAATTGTCCACCAAAAATTGCTCAAGATGATTGGGATGAGTTCATAAGAAATGAATCAAAACCCGAGGCGAAAGAAAAAAGGAAGCGAGGCAAACAAAATAGATCAATGCTCGAATATGGTCATCATTCGGGATGTAAGAGTCACGCTATGATTACTCAAGAAATGGTATGTGTCATTGAATTGGTGCATCAAATTGCATATACCGTTAGTTCCAAATATAATTTTAGGTCATTGTATGCAGGTCGATTCAAGTAGTCCGGGAACAGAAGTATCACGTCTTCAAGTATGGGAGAAAACGCATAAGAAAAAAGATGGCAGCACGTCAGATGCGACATCTTCCTACTTTGTAAGTTAAACAAATAACAACGCCTCCAAAATTAAATTTTCATTATTAATATATATGTATTTACTTTTTAGGACAAAATTGAAAAAGAAAAGGAAACGACGAGTGGTGGTGATGAAGCCGTCTTTATATCAGTGTTTGGTAAAGATGTAAAGGGCAGGAGCCGAAGTATTGGGACCAATATAGCTCCTAGACAAGTTAAGAGTGCTGCCATTCCATGCAAACAGCTCAAATAGGCCCAAGGAATATATGAGCAGCGACTGCAAAATGTGGAGCAAAAATTGATGAAGCTGGACAATATGGATGATAAACTGGAGCGTCTTCTCAGCATAGCCCAAGATAATCGTCAAGTAGGTAGTGAAATCGCATCTTCTCAGTTTGCCACTCTGAACAATCAGTTAATCGACCAAAGATGTGAAATCCTGAACTTCGAGGACGAAGTAATTGCAACAGGTACTATTTTATTAAAATTTGAAGAAAATAATATGTTGCAAAGTCAGTGAATGCTTAACTTCGTGAACGGGAGAGTGTGCTGCATTTTCTTGCACGTATAAGCAAATTTATAACTTGCTGCCACATGTTTAATACAAAGTGAACCGTCACAATTTTGCTGAGTTATATCTCAACACATTTTTACATTTTTCATTTAACATAGCTGAACAATAGTGAGGCTGTCAGTCAAGAAATAATTGCTGATATTGTTTAAACTTCTGCACCCTTTTAAATTGAGTTGCTAGCTGTTGTAAAGTAAAGACAGGTGAGTTTGAAACTCACGCATTTAATATATATGTTGCTTGGTTGCCAAAAAAATTCTCTGTAATTCACTTCTGGCATTAAACCCAAGTCATTATTAGGCAAATTTGGGTCTAGTTCATATGCTATGAAACTTGGGCCATCGCTGCATGTTTGTGAAATGGTTTTGGGTAGCATGAGTTTTGTTTTTTGTTAGTTCTGTAAATGTGATTCCATATATTCACTCCAAAAATGCTTATATAACAGGTACTATATGTCGAGATTCCACAGCATTAGTAATTCATGGAAAAGCAGTACCACCCACATATGAAAAAGTGTTGTTGGACAAAATTTTATTGCCGAATGAGCTAACCGCCAAAATATGTCGACAATTTACCGAGACCTTTGGGGATGTTGGAGTCGGAGGTTATGTGAGCCATCAAAAGGGTTTGATACGATATCTTTAGTCGGAGGTATTGATATTTCTGACTTGTTCTTTGCATATATTGCTGATTTTCTTTTGTTTGCCTGTACACAATCGTACACACAGTCATGCATACATAAATACAATCATGCAAGCACCTTTCACAATTTACATTCAAGACTTATCACATGCAAAATAGATATATCAAGTTTTAAGAATTTATAAGGGTGGTTTGCTCACCTGGATAGTTTGACAGAGAGGAAAGAGAACCTGAAAAAGATTTCAAAATCTGGAAATTGAGGCTTGATCAAATTTTCTTTATCCTAACCGTTGTTTGCTTTGAATTGCTTTGTACTAGTAGTCTTGGCTTTAGTTAGATGTGTATATATATATATATGCCTTGTACTTGTAGTCTTGGCTCTAGTTAGATGTGCAGTTTGCTTTATTACTGCCTGGTCTGTCGTAGATGTATACTTGTAGTTTCTTTTACTGGTCTGCCTTTGATCTTGTTTACAGTCTGGCATAGTATCCATACGCATTTGGTCCAACCAGTTTGTTCTTGTATATTATGTGATGGTTAGTTTGCATCAGTTATTTATGCATTTCAGTATAGTTGCATTCTTGTGCTTTGTCTCTGCATTCACTTAAGATATACTGACTTTTGTTTTCATCCCCTGGTTGCTTGGTACATTTCTGTAGCTCCACTGATGGTCTATATTGTGTTGAGCTTCAAGTCTGCACTGCAAATCATTTTGCCTCGAGTTTGTAGCTGCACTGCAAATCATTTCTGTAGCTCCACTAATGGTCTATATTGTGTTGAGCTTCAAGTCTGCACTGCAAACATTGAAGTCTGAAAACTGGAATGCTTTGCCCTGTAATGAACCATGTAGACTTCACTGCTTGCAAAACAATGTAGTGTAATTAATGAAATCTTTGTACTGTAGTGTAATAAACAATGCAGTGTAATAAGTATGATATTCCGGCACGGTAGCATTCTGTTTGCAAAACAATGAGTGTAATTATAAGTTTGATAATAATATTATATGTATGGAATATGTGCGATATGTTTATAGTGCTTGTGTACCAATATTTTGATATTCTGGCATATTTTGATATATATTGATATTCTGGTATATATACTGAGATATACGCAGTAGTGAGTTACAGATGTGATTTTGTAGGAGCAGGAGCAAACACTATGTGTAACGGTTGTTAACCGTTGCTTTATGTGTGACTGGGCATAAAGCAACGGTTTTAAACCATTTTTTACCGGACATAAAGCAACGGCTTATACCCGTTGCTTATTGTCCATAAAGCAACGGTTTATACCCGTTGCATTTTTCCCAATTTGCAACGGTTAATACTCGTTGCCTTTGATCCAATTTGCAATGGTTTATACCCGTTGCCTTTGACACAATTTGCAACGGTTTATACCCGTTGCCTTTTGGACATAAAGCAACGGTTTTCTCCCGTCGCTAAATTCAACCACTCCTGTAATGAAGACGGTTTTTACCCGTTGCTTTTAGACTTAACAACGGTTTATACCCGTTGTTAATATCTTATAATGGTGTAGTGACACCCTCCAGAATCACAATCCTCTGGGTAGAGATACTTGATTTCCGGGGCAACAAGTTCACCCAATTGATTTCCAGGGCTACAATGACACCTTTTCTCGCTTGATTGATTTCCAAGGCTACAATCACACCTTTTCTCGCTAGATAGATTACAAAGAAGCCTATAACTCTGAATAGCACTTGGATCTTGTTGAGATAGTGATTGAGAATCAAATCAGAGATGATCTAGTTAGATTCAATGTTGATTTCGGCAGAGTGATGATAGAATTTTGATTAAGAAAATGTGGAAGAAGAAGAGAAGTGAAAAACCAGAAAAACTGATGTTAAATTCGTTGAAACTAACCCCTATTTATAGAAGAACAACAGTCATGTCCATTCGTGAAAGGTTATGGCGAATAGACACTTCTTTTGAAATTTGAATTTTGAATTTTAACTGACACTATGTCGACATGGTCACCATGGGTATGTTGACATCCCAAAGCAGTTTTTGAAGTTTTGTTTTTCTTTGAAAATAATCTTTATCTTATATTAAAACTATTTTAAACTTTATAAATATACTTGACTATAGATAAAATACATAGATGAATATAAAGAATAATATATATAAAATTTTACTATAATTTTATATTTAAATCAAAGTATAAATATATTATAATTAAAAGATAGTTTAAAATAACCGAAGTTCTAAAAACAAGAATATTTAAGGCTAAAACATCTTTTTGAAAATCATTTAAAAAGATAATTTTTAAGGCTAAAACATTTTGAAAAACAATTTTGAAAATCATTCTGAAGTAGTTTTTGAAAATCATTTTGAAGTAGTTTTGCAAGCTTCTTCCTGCAGAATATCTCATCATGACAGGACTCGAGAACTTGTACAAAACCAGGATGTTCGTGGGTTTGTAAGCCACTTGTCATAGGTTTGTAAGCTACTTGTCGTGGGTTTGTAAGCCACTAAAAAGGTAGAAATGGGTTCCATCCCAAAAGAAAACTGGAGTGAAGATTTCAGTGCTATTGTGAAGTTTTAACAAAATTCTAGACTCGACACTTATCTTGAAATCTTGAACTCTTGATTATCTTGATACTCATGAGTCTTCAATCTTGATATCTTGAATCTCTATACTGTACAGTCTTCATTCTTGGTACCTGCATGGTTAAATCCTGCATATACATATATATCTAAACTATAATGTTAGTATTTATATTTTATAATCTATTCTAAGGTTGTTGTCATCAAAACCATCAACTCATGGAATAATAAACTCCCCCTTTTTGATGATGATAACCTTTGTTTATAAAATATTACTTCTATCCTAATAACTCCCCCTAAAACTAATAACTCCCCCTTAATCTATGCCTAATTACCCTATTTTATATTTCTCCCCCTTTGTCATCAACAAAAACCATCCTAAAACCATAAAACTATAAAACTCCCCCTTAAACTAATACTATATGAAAGTGTTATCATAAATAATCAACACTTAACTCTAGAAACTAGAAATTAATCCTAAATTACTAACTCCTAACTAAGAATCTATGATAATGCTTATAATAGTTAGAAATCAAATATAAGAACATAAATTATTTATTAAGTTTATTTCAACACACTCATCAAAATCAATCATGTCAGACAAGTCAAACAAATCAATCAAGTCAAACAAGTCAAACAAGTCAATCAAGTCAAACAAGTCAAACAAAACATCAAAAACTAATAATCCTATATTATAAGACAATACTACAAACTCCTCCTAAATAAAATACACTTGTTATGTATACATGTATGAAATATGTAGTTTGTAATGCAATGTGAAATGTATGACATATGCAATGTAGCATGAGATGATATGCAGAATGAAGTGCAACTTGTGATGCAAATGATTATGATATTTCATGCATTGTAATTTATGATGTGATATGCAATGAAATGTGATATGAAATAGGATGCATAATGATATGTAATATGAAACAAAATGATAATGAAGTAAAAATAATAATAATATGCATAATGATATGATGATATATATACTACAGTAAGTGACATTCATATTATAAGATAAACATGAGTGATAATTAATATCTAATTGACAAGCATATATATATATATATATATATGTGTGTGTGTGTGTGTGTGTGTGTGTGTGTCTATGTATGTATACATATATCAAACTATTTATTATAAAACACTTCAACCAAACAAAGGTAAAACACACCAACTATTAGACTTAAGTTAAGGAAACTAATGAATGGGACTGAAAGAGTTGTAAAGAAAGAGTTTAAAGGTAATAAATGGTATTAAAACTATAACATATTCATGAAAGGTAGTAATCACACTCAATATCAAAATCAAATTGATAAGAAATATGGACTTTAAACTGCATATATGATCAAATATGGTTTTTTAAAAATTAATACCCTAATTATTTAATTTATTTAAAATGATTTTTTATTAACTTGGTTGATTTTTTTTAAGAATCCAAACTTCCATGTTCTTAACTTACTAATTAAAACCTTTATATCAAATTATTATTGATTTAAATATTTAGAAACATGTTTAAACATCTTTTAAATTTAAAAAATATTATAATGAAATATTAAATAAATAATAAAGATTGAAAAACTAAAATAAACATGTGTTACATTAAGGCTTCTTACATTAAAAAATTTAATTAATTAAAAAATATTTAAACATGAAATTACTTTTTAAATATTCTAATATAAGTTAGAAAATAACTCTAAAAAGAATAGAGAAAAATACTTAGTTTAAATATCATTTATTTATAATTTAAAATTTCAAATAGAAAAGACAACATTTACAGAATGCTATAAAAGGTTTTTGCAATAAAATATATTCAAAACATTATAAAATAGAAACTGTAGCTTTTACCAAATGCTGTGTAAAGTTTCTGAAACTCTATAGAGTTTCAAAGCATAGAAATGTTATAAAAACGAATTTGCAGTACTTACAAAACATTACAGAAGAAAAGAAGCACTTTAGAAATGCTATCTAAAATTCCGGTCATGTGATGTGGTGCAATCTTATTAATTGAAGAAATATATAAATAGAGCCTTATTCTAACATTCTAAATTCATTCTACTAATTTCTTAAAAATATAAAATTTGTATCTTAAAAGAAATAGAGTATGAGAAGTAAAAATAAAATTAGAAAAGTTGAAATCATGAATGAATGTATGATTTTCTACTTAGTATAGTTGTAATAAATTAGTTGTAGATTTTATTTGAAAGAAAGCACATTTTAAAAGACTTTTAAAAATTTAGACTTGTATAACGATATTTATACTATGGTGTGTCGATATATGAACCAAAATATCAAAACTTATAAAAGAGATAAATTTCTATACCTAACTAAATGCATAGATATATATTTCTAAATGCAACAATAAAGATGAAATAATAGTAAAGCGTACCAATTTTTGCATTCCATCTTTCTAACTTTGTTGTTCCTCCATTGTTGTGAACCACACATTTATATCTTTCTGAATTTGATGACGAGATATGTTCTATTGCGACGGGCTCGTTTTTCTGATCAACGTAGTATATTCATTTGCTGAATTTGAAGATCGTATGAGAAAGATACAGATGATTTAGTAAATTGACCAACTTGGCGCCAAAACTTTGAATTCGAACTTTGAATGAATGGACTCTTCAACCACTATAAATAGGCCCAACAGTCACCACTTTTCATAAAAATTCCTCCTCTTCATCTTCTTCCCGTTTTTCTATATACTATCAAACTTCTAGAAGGCATATCTCCTTCGTTTCTTAACGGAATTGGAAGAAACTAGCGGCAAGTCGAAGAGGAAGGCAAGGGCTACGATCTAGTAATAGTTTGGTGTCGAATTTGGACGGTATTGTGATGCAACAGGCCGAACAGCAGAAGAAATGTAGAAGATCCCGTACACAGTTTTTCAGTTTTGGATAGCCAACTTCAAACTGTCATATCTCACTCAATTTTGATCGGAATTTGATGATCCACCCATCAAAAAGACCGCGAGAACAAGAACTCTAATCTGAAAAGGGGTGGGAACAAAATACTCAAATCTCTAGATGCATTTTGAAGAATACCTTTGATAGTTTTGCCTTCCTTTTCTCTTTGTTCACCAAAACTTCATTTGACCATAACCTGGTCATTTCTTGACGGATTCACACGAAACCAGTGACATTGCGAAGCAGATGGAGAGAAGTACAGTATCAAATCAAGTTGTAGATGAGAACCCAAAGTTTTGAATTGATCTGGTACCCATTTCTTTGTCGATTTCCATTATATATCCATTTGTTCTTCTTGATCGATGAATGATTATCTAGTATCTTTTTGTTAGCACCAAAATTGGTCACTAACCTCGTAGAGAAAGATTGTGTAGAGATATAAGTGATGAAGATAAATTAAACAAGGAAGACAATGCTAATTTAAAAGCAGAAAGTAAGAACACCAGATTTATAGTGGTTCAGCGTAATTTCCTACGTCCACTTTGAGTTTTCACTTTATTGATCTTCTTAATGATTGATTACAAATACAATTCGTAGATCAGATACTTGAATGAAGTTGCTAAGTAAAGAAGATGAGTCTGAAAAATGGCAGAGTCTCCCCAGTGTTCCCGAAAAAAGTCCTTTTCACTGTGCCCCTGCCCCTCTATTTATAGACAAAGATGAGTTGGACTTCCCAGGTGGGCTCGGCAGCCGAACACTCGGGCCCAAATACAGTGGTCGCCGTATGCCGAACCAGATAGGCCGAACACAATGATGCCGAACCACATGCTCCTGGCCGAACGATCCTTTTTGGCCGGTCGATGCTCTCTGGCCGAACGTGTTTTCTGGTCGAACGATGCTTTCTGGCCGAACGATCCCTTTGGCCGAATGATCCCTTTGGCCGAACGTGCCCTCTGGCCGAACGATGTCTTCTGCCGGAACGATGCTCCTGGCCGAACGATCATTTTGGCCGAACGATACTCTCTGGCCGAACGATGCTCTCTGGCCGAACGATCCTCTCTGGCCGAATGTGCCTTCTGGCCGAACGATGCTTTCTGGCCGAACGATCCCTTTGGCCGAACGATCCTCTCTGGCCGAACGTGCCTTCTGGCCGAACGATGCTTTCTGGCCGAACGATCCCTCTGGCCGAACGATCCTCTCTGGCCGAACGCGCCTTCTGGCCGAATGCTTGTTAATGTCGTACAACCCTGGATACCGAGTACTCTTAGATGCCGAGTACTCCTGGATGCCGAGCACTAGTTGCCTGGTCAAATCTCCAGGAAACACTTGCCCCCCAAAGTGTATCACGTGACCGAATGTGGTACGCTTTGAGTCATGTAACCTTCTCGTCTCGTTTTAAATCCTTGACTAACCTCGAACGGAGATGCCTTTTTGAGAATTCCAGTGGTTTAGGTGTGTGCCGAGCATGTTCTAAATGCCGAACAAGACATTCGTAACCGAACGATCCTTTAGTGCCGGACATCATTATACGCCGATGCCGAACGACGTGACTTTGACCGGTTCCACCGGATGTAGCCTTTTCGACTTCTTCTGTTTTCCCTATAAAAGCCAGCACCTCCATCCTTCTTTCCCTTTTCACACTTCTAACACCTCTGCCTTGCACCTGCCGAAGCTACCAGCCCACATACAATTCGCCGATTCTTCCCAAGTCTTCACCTTACCAACTAGGTACCGATCCTTTCACCTAAATACAGTCTTTACGCTCGAACTCCCTTAATTGATGGGATAAATCGAGCCTTGACTAAAGTGTCTAAAAAGTTGCCAGAGTCACGCGACGAGGGTGGAAGGAAGAGTGAATAGAGATGGGTTTTCTAGGAAGTCATTGGTAGACGTACTGTGGTTCGACATAAGTATTTTATGCCGGACCAGATTGGAGGAAGGAGAAACATGGAGGAAGTCGGAGATGATTAGGGGCATCGAGCGGTATGGTCTGGTATGACTTGCCGAACGATTTGCCCTCGTGGTTCGGTGTGGATGGAGGAAGAGATGAGGCCAATGTTAAGGACAGCGTGCCGATGGTCGTCTCAACCGAACAGTCACAAACGACGTACCATACTTAGGCTAAAACATGTTGAACAAAACGAGGCCGAACACGACTTACATGCCGAACAACAACTTAGCCGAACCAAAATTAAGCCGAACAAAGACTTAGCCGAACAATGACTTAGCCGAACAAAGACTTAGCCGAACAAAGACTTAGCCGAATAATGACTTAGCCGAACAAAGACTTAGCCGAATAATGACTTAGCCGAACAATGACTTAGCCGAACAAAGACTTAGCCGAATAATGACTTAGTCGAACAATTATTTAGCCGAACAATGACTTAGCCGACTAGTCGCAAATGCTGAACACTTATTAACTATATCTACTCGTATAGCAAAACAAGAAACATGGCCCAAGCATTCTAGCATATGTGAAGCTGACCCGGATCACTAACTTCCTAGCTTCAGTAAACATAAATCTGAACTCAGATTATCATACGTTTTCTGGATCTGGAATTGCAATCACCAAAAGGCAGGCTTCTGGGGACGGTCAGCGATGACGGTCTTCGAAGGCGATGACTTGACGCTCAGTTTTATATCAACAACTTTGCGACCTTCAAACTTTCAACGCTTTTACACGATTGCTTGCACTAGTTCACACACCACATGGGGGGAATATTCGTGTTGTTAATTCTAACATTGAACATTTTTCAAGTATAGTTTTCACAGGTACTTAGATAGATTCATTATTTATTGGGGATGTCTAAGAAGTCTAGCTCCGCCACTATATCTGATAGGCCTGGGCCGTCATTAAGGCAAGAAGCCGCTGATACTTCAAATCCGTCGACTTCCCCTACCCATAACTTAGCTCCTGATGCCCTGGAATCAACAATTCTCTTAGATAATCCGATCGACTCACATGCTTCGAAGATTAATGAAGTCGCACTTCGACGAATATGTTCCATCCATGGGATTCCTTTCGCCGATGTGTTAGTCCCTTCGCGACACGATCGTCCTCACCTGCCCCCAGTCGGATATACCACCTGCAACAAGTTCATGTGCTGGATGGACAGCGTGCCTCCATTCAATTTATTTCTTCGGGACGTGTTGCAGTACATAGACATTGCCCCTTCGTAGCTGCATCCGAACGGTCACGCGTTTCTATATGGAACCTACCTACTCTTCATGGCCGTCTTCTCTAGACCTACAACTTCTGGCGACATCAGATACATTTATATGATCAAGAAACGGAAAGATAGCCCTTCCTTCATGTTCCTTGAGCCGTACCACAAATGCCAAATCTTGACAGGAGCATGCAGTAAATTCGCCCTGTACAAACAGGAATGGTTCTACGTGCGTTGCCCTCCTCGTTTTGCGAGGAGATGGGTTGAAGGCAGTAAGTCTCTTCGCTGAGTCATCATTCATGTTTAATTGGAGTTATGCTTTTCCTAACTCCTCGTTTCATCTTTTCAGGTATCAACCCGCGTCCGGAGGACCAAGGATATTCTGAGGCCGATGAGGCCATTAGAGCTCTTCCTACCGAGGAACGAGACATCCGAACCATCATTTCGAATGAATCATTGTCGAGGTTCGGCTTGCTAGCCCCTGGTCGTCGGATTAGCCTCCCGGAGGGCGTCTCCATTCCCAAGCCAGCATTCGGTAAAGGGAAAAAACAAGCTGGATCGTCATCACGCCACACTCCCGATGCGCACGAAGAGAGTGAGCACAAAGAGGATGAAGCTCCTGAGACTCAAGGCGAGAATGTGGGTCCCGCTTGGAATCCGGCGGTTGAAGTTCACGATATTGAAACGTCATCCTCCCCTTCGAAGGGAAAGAAAAAGTTAAAATACAAGATACGGAAGGAGAAAGTTGGCGGAACTTCAAATGTTACGCTTATCCCGCCAGAGAAAGAGGCTTCCTCACAGCACATGGAAAGTTCTCTAAGGGGTTTGTCGAATCTTTCCATCCCCGACGATATACTTAATTACAGGTTTGACGATCCTAAAGCCCTCAAGTTTTCTTCGCCCGCTAGAGGCAATGCGGGAGTTCAACTCCCAGTCCAGGGAGATAATACTCCGATTAGTAAAGACAAAAGAACTGGTCTGTCGGGGGGAACACTAGGACACACACGCACATACGCATTCCATCATACACTTCAAGTTTTTTTTTCTTATTTCCCGGATTTTTCTTAACTCGTTGTTATCTCTATTCCTTGTAGGTGACATGGGGCGCTCTCACGGACTCGATCGCCTTCACGGCTCTTCCATATTTCATCATCCCGGATGGGATTCAGGTTCGGGCAGACGCAGGGACAGAGATGATTACGAAGATAGAGACAACCATCCCCGCGATTCGTCTTATCGTAAGAAGGCATATTCCCAATCTTCACAGTCCCGTGATCCTCTTCCTCCAACTGAGTCGGATAGAGAGAAGTCTTCACAGAAGGGGTCCCAACCCGATGCTCCTCGAGAACAACACTCCGGTTCGTCGAGTACAAGGCAAATTCGGGAGCAACGAAAAAGAGCAGAACTTCCAAGGCCTCCTCCCCCTACTCCCGCGGTTGACCCAACTGTAGCGGAAAAGATGGTCGATCTTAAGGCCAAATTTCCAAAAATTTTCTTTGATGGTCTGAAGTTCCTCCCAGCTATTCATCATATCCCTAGGCACGTGAAGCAGAGTGCTATTGCCTGTAACAACGACGTCTATGTTCAACATGACGTGTTTGTACACTTGGTTGAAAAGATCTCGGAGGTGTCTGTTGAGTGACAATATGAGATTGATCGTCTGAAATTGGAGGCTGGCTGTGACAAGAACATCATCAAGCATCAAGACGAAGAGCTTGCTTCGTATAAGTCAAAGCTGGAAGCTGCTAAGCAAAGCGCAAAAGATACTGCTGAGGCAGTTACTCGTTTAGAGATGGCTCACAAGAAGGAACTTGATGAAGCAGTCCAGCGTAGCGGTGCCCTTGCCCTAGAAAAAGATTCCATCCAAAAAGAAAGGGACGCGCTCGTCATACAAGTCAGAGAGTTGAAAGAATTACTCTCCAAGGAGAAAGAGGATAAAGTAGCTGCTCAAGAAGAGTCACAACGATATTGTGATGAAATCGTTGCTACTCGGCTCCTAAAAACGAAGCTCGATGACGAACTTGCTGGGGTTGAAAAAATGAAGGACGAAGCCCGTGAGGAGGGAAAAAGAGAATCTGCGGAGGAGATTGACTCTCGCCTTGAGGCGGCCACAGAAACCGGCAGGGTAGAGGTCAAGTGCATGTTTGACCCGTTGATTGCTGAGTATGGAGCCCGTGTCCTTATGCACGGCGAGTTGACATTCTTGGGCGAGGGCTATCTCGAATCCCTAGCTGAGGCCTGGGAAACTTTAGTGAAGATTAGGAAAATCGAGTCGGGCTCCGAGGAAGTCGATGAGGATGCCCTGGTGAAGGAGTTTCTTAGAGGGAACGAGCCAGCGGATTTATCAACAGCTTTGGCGCTTTATAGCAAAGGCTCTCCCCTTCCAAAAGAGAAAAGTGACGAAGCTGGCCCATCCGGGGCTAAGACTACGGCTCCTCATACTGCTGCTCCTCCTACTGCTCAACCGGCCGGTCGGCCGACACTTGACCCATTCGAGCAGCATGCTGGCTACAAACCTGAAGATCCCGGGCTCGGCGTTCATGTGCTATCTCCTATTCTGGAGGGTGAAACTCCACGCGCAGCTGATAGCTAGCCAGAACCCGGTAGGAAACTCTTCTTTTTTAGAAGTTAAAAGATTTGTTATTTTTTCCAGCAGTGGTTATTTGTTCTAATATTCATTCTTTATGTTTTCATGCAGGCTGCTCTGACTCTGAGCCAACTCCGAGGAACGAAGACGCCAATGTAACGACCCGTAATTTTGGGCAATATATTTTAATAAATATTAAATCTAAATTTAAATATAATACGAGATTTTCAAAATATAAACGGATGAGATCGTGATCGTTTATCCGTATTTATGTGTTGTAAAGGGGATTTAATAACATTGATAAGATTGTAATGTTTGAAACGATTAATTCTATCAATGATAAATATAGATATAAATAGAAATATATAAATACAGGCATAAAACCATGAGTAGACTATAATAGTAAAATAAGTAGGAAATTCAATATAAACTTATTATCTTTAAAACAAATATTTATATGTAGATAATGTGAATAAAACTATACGTTATCAATCGTTGAAAGTAAAAGTAAATATAACATTTATGGATATAAATAAATACTAGAGATATATTAACAAGCGATCTGTAATCGACTTGTACATCCGGTAGTTGAGTTAAAAATAAAACAAATATCTTAGTAATAAAACTAACATAAGTATAACATAAGAACAAAAATCTTTGTACAGACATATGTAAACAAAATAAACTATATATGTATGTCCTTAATCAATCAGACTATACTAGAGGAAAGAATGAATAAAAATAAAATGCAAAGTAACTAAAACTATATTGATTCACTTGCATATAAAACACTAAGTAATACAAGTACATAGTAGACAACTCAAAGTCAGACAACACCAAAGGAAAGGAGGAAAAATGCTAAGTATAAAGTAAGTAAATAAAACGAATCACATACCTATATTCTCCTAAATCAAGTCAGGCTGCGTATGGAAAAAATATATATAAAGAAGAGAAGTGCATATGCAGGTTAGATTTGTACAAAACTTGCATAAGAAGATATACACAAGTACAATATCATAAATTACAAATGACAAAGTTAATAAATGAGCCACCATCCTTTTCTTATCAGCATACAATTTGAACAAAAATCTCTGAACATATTTTTTTAAAAGTACACAAGAAATCTTGCTTTGCATTCTCCCTTGTATATCCCATAGGATCATTTCGTTCATCACCTCAAAACTGAAAAGAAAAAAAAAGAGAGAAAACAAAGGAAATTACAACCTAAACAAAGATTTAACTGGAAGTCTGGGAAAAACAAATCATCAAAGCAGTGAACATCTGAAAACTATATTGCTCTGTTTATTTTAGTCTGGTGAGTAAACTTCTATTTTCAAGTTAATTTGTATCTTTAGCTTGCAAATGGTATTTGCTTTGATATCTGTTTAAACAAGTAGCCTTAATACTCTCTGTTTCTCTGGTAAAACATGTAGCTGTTCTTCAAAATTTGGTGTATCTGAACAAGGAAAGCAAGAAATGTGTAAACACTTCTGCATATAAATGTTTTAACTTAGGTAGTGTTTCTAATACGAGTTGATATCTCAAACCAAAGCCCTGCAACCTTGATTTGAGTTCGACAGTATTTTATAAATACTGTTTTATTCAAGTTACCAGTTAAGGTATAGTAAGGATCGAAAATTCGAATAACTGGATTTGTGAATTTGAATTTATTTGTTGGAACGACATACAAAGCTATGGTTTTTAAGATGAAAATCATAATTTTTAATCAACTATCTACAGAGCAGTTTGATAATGAACTAAGAACACCTTTTTGTGAATAACTGTTGATTCAATGAATTATTTTGGATAGAATTTGATGTGAAGCTGGAATGTGGATGTATAATCACCAGAAAAATGTTAGAAATTTTTTCGAATGAATAGATTGTGAGTTCGAATCGAAAGTAGGGTTTAAGACCGTGTAAA
Organism: Allium fistulosum; assembly: GCA_030737815.1. Classification (NCBI taxonomy): domain Eukaryota; kingdom Viridiplantae; phylum Streptophyta; class Magnoliopsida; order Asparagales; family Amaryllidaceae; genus Allium; species Allium fistulosum. Next base: position 855,609,483 of record CM060908.1, on the reverse strand, counting down.
CTGATGTTGTTATTTTTAGTTCGTTCTCGCGCCTCGTTGTATCGAGTGTGACCGGACTTGGAGAGGAGGTGCGTGGGTCATAGACGAGGTTATGGACAAAGTGGTGGCGATGTTGGTGGTTGAGATGGCCGTGACGAGGAGATTTTTGGGTGAGTCTGTACATTCCAGTTTCGACCGGAATGTTGAATTTTGATTCGAGCAATGAGTTGTTGGTTTGGGTGGTCGATCGCGTAGAGGGGATCGATTTGGAGTTGTCGGCGAACGAGGGGATGGCCAGCGATGATCTGGTGGCGGTGCACTGTGCACGCGTGCACAGTCGAGTATGTGTATAGTGGCTTCGAAGGGAAGCTGGGTTGGGTCTCGTGATATTATCGAGTGAACTCGAAGGAGAAGGAAGAGTGACTCGAGAACTGGGCGCGTGAGTTCTTCGATGGGTTTGTTGACTTAAGATTTAAAACAGAGGAAAGGAAAGAAAGTGGAAGAAGAAGAACAGGGAGCAAGGAAGTGAAGACGCATGAAAACAGAGTGGGTCTCGGGGTTTTTTCGAGAATTACTCGAGTAACCACTCGGGTTTGTATAAGGGAAGGCACGAGTTTCAGCTGAAATGTTTTTATTTCAAATAAAGTTAAGTAAAACAAATTTTTCTTTAAAACTTGAGCACTGTACATTTTGAATGGTTGGCGGTTAAGTTTAAACTAATTCTCTTTAAACTATTTTAAGATAAGTGATAATTAAATGTTTGACTAAGTTGAGAAAGTATTTTAAGTTTTATTAATTAAGTTAATCCTTATGTTATTTTTGATCTTAATTAAATCATGAAATTAAATAGTAAATTAATTAAGAGAAGTGTTTCAATTATTAATTTAATTTAAAGTTTTAAGTTAATCAATAGTTCATGATTTATTTGATTTTAAGGTTAATAATTAAAGATTAATTAATTAAGTAATTAAATATAAATTATTGATTATTAATTAATTAAAAAGGTAATTAGTTAAGTTTTATTAATTAATAATTAGAGAGAAATTGATTTATGTGGTAATAAAAGGTTAATTACTTAAAGAATAATTAACCAAGGGGGATTAATTGTGATGGACAATTAAAGAATGATTGATTAATTGGATTGAAATTAATTAATATTGAGTAAGCGGGGTTTTGGTAATCCGAGTAAATTAAGATGCTAAATAATTTCATTGGAGATTAATTAAATTAATTAGGAATTATATAAAAAAATCTTGCTTATGGTTGATTTAATCATATTGAATGACTTGGATAGTGAATATCTCTAATATTGAGTTGTGATGTATGGTAATCCGATATGATGGATTGAACAGAATAATGTGGAATATAAATTGAAATAAATTTGTTGTGTGACTACGATACCCTGTATTGTAGTTGATTTGTATCTACTTTAACTAGGATTAGAAATGATAATTGAAATCGAAGAGACCGGGGTCGGGTATCAGTAAATACCCGAAACCACTTCGATTTTTTTTATAAATGTGAGTTTGGAAGCAAACAGGCTGGAATAAAATAAGTTAAGTATCATGGATATTTAAAATTGGATAATGATTATGGGATATTGTTTTGAGATAAATGATTGATCTAAATAAGATTGTGACGCGTAGAAAAATTCGAGTTACCCCGGAGATTCACTTAAGTTATATAGTCTGGTATTTCATGTTAGATGGGTTTACTCACGCTGGTTTCCAGCCTGACCCGGGTGTTACTTTGATGTAATGCTCGGGTCAGACCGAGTATTACAGATTTTCAGGTGAGGACGTTCAGAAGCTCAGGAGACGTATTGGATGGCAGGAACGTATGGAGTGTATTCCACTGTGATATATTGTAGTTATCTGAGACATGTTGTTTTGTATATGTCCGGTATCTGTGAATATATGTTGTAACTCCGATGTATCTAAATGTATTTGACAGATACAGTTTCTTTGTATAAAGAATATTATTTGATATTATATTTTATCCGCTGCGAATGTGAGATTCTGTGTTTTATTTTCTGTTTCTTCTTCTATCTTTTTCTTCTTTTTCATAACTATCTGGAATTTTCGGCTTCGAAAATTTTGGGTCGTCACATTTGGTATCAGAGCAAAGGTTAAGCGAAAAACCTTGGCTCTGGTGGGTATGCTCATAAGGATAGGGTCAATAGTACCCTGGAATGAGTTGAGTGTATATATATACGAGAGCGTACTTGTTATTTTCATATATGAAGATTTTAAATGATTTTATATATGAATATATTTTGATATATAAAGCGATATTCCTTGCTAATAAATGTTAAGGTAATTGCTTGTTAAATTATTAAATTAAATATAATAACTAATAGAAGTACAACCGAATTGAAATTAAATAAAGATAAGTTTGAAATGGGTTCAAACTGAAATTAAAATCTTGAATTTGGGGAAGAGTTCAAACTAAGATAATAATGAATTGGTTTCCAGATATGATAATCTTGGTTATTATCATAAATTGTTGTTGTGTTTAAATAATGAAATGCTGTTAAGAAGTAAGCAAGATGAAATGTTTTCGGGAAATAAAACGTTTAGGCAGGTATGACTTATAAATTGGAATTGAAGATGATATAAATTGTGAAGTTTTAAATCTGAGCCAGAATTTGAAAATTGTTTCAAATTGATAAAGAAATAATAAATAATGTTATTTAATATATTTAAATGGAAGGGTCCTGTTTCAACAAAAGTTGTTGGAAATTTGTTTTGAACCAAAGGTGGTTTAAAATTTAAACATAACTTGGTGTGAAAAGGAAATAATATGTATAAGGGATATACATAAGATCAAAGTTGATTGGAAGTAAATACTAGGTGTCCAGTTTTGAATTTTTCCTTAAATGTGATAAGTTTTTGAGCTTATAGGGGAGAAGGGAAATTGATAGGAAGTTTAAAAATTTGAAATGGAGAAATTCAAATTTTGTGAGATTGACTAGATCAAGTGAATTAAATTTAACTTAGGGGAAGTTAAATAAAAACAACCTAAATTGGAAATTTCAAGATGAAATCAAAAATTTACTTAGTGAAGTTAAATGGGTTGTTTGGAAATGGGAAATGTGTGTTATTGATGGACGCTGTTCTAAATAATCTGGATGTTTATTTACTTTGGCTTATCCCGATATCATCCTTTTGTTATTTATAATCCATGAAACTGTGAATTGGATTATTCTAATTAAATTAAGAAATGGATTGAGGTAATATACATCCATTGCAGAAATTTAATGGAATCACTTTGAACTTAAGAATTAAATGTGTAAATTAAAATTGTTTAAGAACTGGTTTCAAAGTGAAAGATAAAATTTGGGTGATATACCCATTATTTAGCTAAAAGGGAAATTAAAATTTGGAATTAAGGAGATGAAACCACTTTGAACTTAAAGTTTAAATGTTTAAAAAGAATTAGAAATTTAAATTGTTAAGCACTGGTTTCAAAATTGAAATTGGGTAATAAATTAAATTTTTAAGGTAGAATTGTTTTGAATTCTTACTTGAACTTTGAAATAAGTTAAGTAAAGATAACTTAAAATGGAATTTTGAGAATTGGACTCAGAATTAAATTATTTAAAGATTTGGATTATTAATGTAAAAATAAAAGTCAATTTGATTTAAGGGGTTAAATAACCTTTTGAAAATTTAACTCGAATTTATATAATTCGAGATGGTTTAAAATTGAGATTTAAATTGAATTAGTTCAAACTGAATTTGATTTGAATTAATGGGAATTGTGATTTATGATGGATAAGATAAAATTCAAATGGGAAATTTGAATTGGATTAATTTGAAAAAAAATTGAAGTAATTCAAATTGGGATTGAGTCAATTTAAATGGAAGTGGAAATTTAAATTGAATTGATGGAAATGGAGATGGGGTATTAAATAGTTTGGCTCTGGACTATTTTTTTAAATAAATCATTTTGATAAGAACTGTTCTAAATCTATTTTTCTAACTATTACTATACAATTTTTCTTTAACAATTCCAGAACTATCTTATACTTATTTTATAACTACTTTTGAAACTATTTAGCTATTTTACAACCATCTTATTTACTAATTACTATCTTTTTAGCTACTTTATAACTAGTTACCATTTTACAACTAATTTGTAATTGTTTTACTATTTTTCAACTATCTTACAACTACTTAACTATTTTACCATCTATTTTTCAACTAATAATTATTTTTCAACTACTTATCTATTCTTCAAAAAATTTCAAGCTATTTTCTAAATATAAACTGGTCGGAGTTCAAACTGTTATTGTTTAAATACCCAATTGAGATAAGAATTGAAGTGACAATCCAAATGGGGATTAAGGCAAAAGTGAATAAGTGAATGAAAATTTAGGTGAGTGTGAATAGAAAGGGAATTGATTTAACTCATAATCAATGAAGATAATACGTAGGATGTACGTATATTATTCTATTCGCATAGTGATTTGATCCAGATTCAAGCACAGAATTTCAAGATAGTATTATCGATCCGAGTTGGGATTTTTCGCTCGATTTTTGACGACGAACCTGGATATGGATTTTTGATTGATTCTGAATATTCTCTATCATAGTTGTGACTATGCAAGGAGAATGACGATTTCTGATCAAGAAACCAGATCTGAGTCCGCACTAGGAAGTCGGGTGGACAACACTAGTTCGGAAGTGAAATTGTGTGATCGAGTGAGCGATCAGATTGATATTGCGTACGAATGATATGGGGACATCGTACGGGTTTGAATGAAATTGGCATTGAAAATTTGTGGATGAAAACTGAAAGGATTTTTGTAATTGAAAAGTTTATTTTGAGAAATTGACAATAAATAAAGGTGGAAATTTGATTTTGAAGTTGTAGATAAAAGGTTATAAGATGATTTTTGAAATGGAAAATATATTTGTGAATATATGAGGAACTAAAATAAAATAAATTTAAAATTTATATTTCTATGGTAGAGATTAACTTTATGGAAATAAAGTGGAAATTGAATATTTTTCTGAGTTAAAGTTTACTTATAATAAAAGTAAGAAATTTGGCAAGTGACTTTATAAAGTAATCAAATTTGAATATTTGATTTGGAATAAACCAAGTTACACATCTTTGTTATATATGTGATAAAACTTCCCTTGTTGGATCTATTGCCAGAAGAAAATCATTTTTTTGAAGTATTTGAAGTATAAAGTGAATTTATACAAGTACAAATTGATTCAAAGATTTTTCAAAACTTTTATATATATATATATATATGTATTTATAAAAAGGATTTGTGAAAATGATTTTGAGGAAAGGTTTTTGGAACCTTTGAATTTTGGAAAGGGCTTTTGATTTTGGGTAAAATCAATATTTGAATTTGGAAAGCCTAATATGAGGATTATCGATTTTGAGAATCGATTTTGTAAAGGAGCTTTATATGTGATTCATACTCGGTGTATGATTTGGGAAATACTATATGTGTATAGTATAAAGTGTTTTGAGATTGGCTCTGGGGAAAAAGGCGCTCCCTTGAATGAACTTCTCAGGAGTGCCACTGAGTGGTACTGCCTTGAGCCTCTAAAGGGGAGGTTCTAAAGTTGATCCTGTGAGGAGTCCGGACAAACTAGTTCCTGAGGATTATTTGGTAGCGAAAGTCGATGGCGCTGATGCCTACAAAGGCATTTGGGTTATGCTGTGACGACAGTGTAACTCGATGTCGCTGCGACCTACTGTGTGTGGACCATAGCAAAAATCGTGTGGAGGATGAGTGCCAACAGTCTACACTTGATTTTGTCGGGATGGCAGCGCAACATCGGTAGACTGCGGTCTATGGTCAAGTGGAGGAGTTTCATTCTTTTGGTAGCGAAATTCGGTGGCGCTGATGCCTACAGTTATATGGGTTTGTGCTGTGATAGCAACGTAAGGCCCGGGTATAACTGCGATCTGTAGCGGGTTCCATGGCGTAATCGAGGGGCGCGGAGACCTACAGTTATCTGTGGATTTTGCCGGGACGGCAACGTAACCATCGGGTTAACTGCGACCATGGATGGGGGTGATGATTTCCAGAGCATTTTCACCAAAGATATTCCTCTATTTTCAAAAACTATTTTCGATATTTTCAATAAAATTATTTTCTAAGTATTTTCACTGGGTGTTGGAAACGGGTTTACCAAGTACTTACAGATTTTCAGTCCTACGCCTGATCAACGTATGACCGAATCTCTATGAGAACAAGGATGGACTTGTTGAAACATCGAGTTATAAAAAGTATTTTATAAAAACTATTTTTGGAATAATAGTATATGGATATTTAAAAGTATTTTAAAAATGATCAAAGAAAATTTATATGATTTTAAGTATCTTAATAAATCTGGCTTTGTTCCTTTTCGAGGACGAAAAGATTCAAAGGAGGGAGGAATGTAACGACCCGTAATTTTGGGCAATATATTTTAATAAATATTAAATCTAAATTTAAATATAATACGAGATTTTCAAAATATAAACGGATGAGATCGTGATCGTTTATCCGTATTTATGTGTTGTAAAGGGGATTTAATAACATTGATAAGATTGTAATGTTTGAAACGATTAATTCTATCAATGATAAATATAGATATAAATAGAAATATATAAATACAGGCATAAAACCATGAGTAGACTATAATAGTAAAATAAGTAGGAAATTCAATATAAACTTATTATCTTTAAAACAAATATTTATATGTAGATAATGTGAATAAAACTATACGTTATCAATCGTTGAAAGTAAAAGTAAATATAACATTTATGGATATAAATAAATACTAGAGATATATTAACAAGCGATCTGTAATCGACTTGTACATCCGGTAGTTGAGTTAAAAATAAAACAAATATCTTAGTAATAAAACTAACATAAGTATAACATAAGAACAAAAATCTTTGTACAGACATATGTAAACAAAATAAACTATATATGTATGTCCTTAATCAATCAGACTATACTAGAGGAAAGAATGAATAAAAATAAAATGCAAAGTAACTAAAACTATATTGATTCACTTGCATATAAAACACTAAGTAATACAAGTACATAGTAGACAACTCAAAGTCAGACAACACCAAAGGAAAGGAGGAAAAATGCTAAGTATAAAGTAAGTAAATAAAACGAATCACATACCTATATTCTCCTAAATCAAGTCAGGCTGCGTATGGAAAAAATATATATAAAGAAGAGAAGTGCATATGCAGGTTAGATTTGTACAAAACTTGCATAAGAAGATATACACAAGTACAATATCATAAATTACAAATGACAAAGTTAATAAATGAGCCACCATCCTTTTCTTATCAGCATACAATTTGAACAAAAATCTCTGAACATATTTTTTAAAAAGTACACAAGAAATCTTGCTTTGCATTCTCCCTTGTATATCCCATAGGATCATTTCGTTCATCACCTCAAAACTGAAAAGAAAAAAAAAAGAGAGAAAACAAAGGAAATTACAACCTAAACAAAGATTTAACTGGAAGTCTGGGAAAAACAAATCATCAAAGCAGTGAACATCTGAAAACTATATTGCTCTGTTTATTTTAGTCTGGTGAGTAAACTTCTATTTTCAAGTTAATTTGTATCTTTAGCTTGCAAATGGTATTTGCTTTGATATCTGTTTAAACAAGTAGCCTTAATACTCTCTGTTTCTCTGGTAAAACATGTAGCTGTTCTTCAAAATTTGGTGTATCTGAACAAGGAAAGCAAGAAATGTGTAAACACTTCTGCATATAAATGTTTTAACTTAGGTAGTGTTTCTAATACGAGTTGATATCTTAAACCAAAGCCCTGCAACCTTGATTTGAGTTCGACAGTATTTTATAAATACTGTTTTATTCAAGTTACCAGTTAAGGTATAGTAAGGATCGAAAATTCGAATAACTGGATTTGTGAATTTGAATTTATTTGTTGGAACGACATACAAAGCTATGATTTTTAAGATGAAAATCATAATTTTTAATCAACTATCTACAGAGCAGTTTGATAATGAACTAAGAACACCTTTTTGTGAATAACTGTTGATTCAATGAATTATTTTGGATAGAATTTGATGTGAAGCTGGAATGTGGATGTATAATCACCAGAAAAATGTTAGAAATTTTTTTGAATGAATAGATTGTGAGTTCGAATCGAAAGTAGGGTTTAAGACTGTGTAAACTGATGTTGTTATTTTTAGTTCGTTCTCGCGCCTCGTTGTATCGAGTGTGACCGGACTTGGAGAGGAGGTGCGTGGGTCATAGACGAGGTTATGGACGAAGTGGTGGCGATGTTGGTGGTTGAGATAGCCGTGACGAGGAGATTTTTGGGTGAGTCTGTACATTCCAGTTTCGACCGGAGTGTTGAATTTTGATTCGAGCAATGAGTTGTTGGTTTGGGTGGTCGATCGCGTAGAGGGGATCGATTTGGAGTTGTCGGCGAACGAGGGGATGGCCAGCGATGATCTGGTGGCGGTGCACTGTGCACGCGTGCACAGTCGAGTATGTGTATAGTGGCTTCGAAGGGAAGCTGGGTTGGGTCTCGTGATATTATCGAGTGAACTCGAAGGAGAAGGAAGAGTGACTCGAGAACTGGGCGCGTGAGTTCTTCGATGGGTTTGTTGACTTAAGATTTAAAACAGAGGAAAGGAAAGAAAGTAGAAGAAGAAGAACAGGGAGCAAGGAAGTGAAGACGCATGAAAACAGAGTGGGTCTCGGGGTTTTTTCGAGAATTACTCGAGTAACCACTCGGGTTTGTATAAGGGAAGGCACGAGTTTCAGCTGAAATGTTTTTATTTCAAATAAAGTTAAGTAAAACAAATTTTTCTTTAAAACTTGAGCACTGTACATTTTGAATGGTTGGCAGTTAAGTTTAAACTAATTCTCTTTAAACTATTTTAAGATAAGTGATAATTAAATGTTTGACTAAGTTGAGAAAGTATTTTAAGTTTTATTAATTAAGTTAATCCTTATGTTATTTTTGATCTTAATTAAATCATGAAATTAAATAGTAAATTAATTAAGATAAGTGTTTCAATTATTAATTTAATTTAAAGTTTTAAGTTAATCAATAGTTCATGATTTATTTGATTTTAAGGTTAATAATTAAAGATTAATTAATTAAGTAATTAAAGATAAATTATTGATTATTAATTAATTAAAAAGGTAATTAGTTAAGTTTTATTAATTAATAATTAGAGAGAAATTGATTTATGTGGTAATAAAAGGTTAATTACTTAAAGAATAATTAACCAAGGGGGATTAATTGTGATGGACAATTAAAGAATGATTGATTAATTGGATTGAAATTAATTAATATTGAGTAAGCGGGGTTTTGGTAATCCGAGTAAATTAAGATGCTAAATAATTTCATTGGAGATTAATTAAATTAATTAGGAATTATATAAAAAAATCTTGCTTATGGTTGATTTAATCATATTGAATGACTTGGATAGTGAATATCTCTAATATTGAGTTGTGATGTATGGTAATCCGATATGATGGATTGAACAGAATAATGTGGAATATAAATTGAAATAAATTTGTTGTGTGACTACGATACCCTGTATTGTAGTTGATTTGCATCTACTTTAACTAGGATTAGAAATGATAATTGAAATCGAAGAGACCGGGGTCGGGTATCAGTAAATACCCGAAACCACTTCGATTTTTTTTATAAATGTGAGTTTGGAAGCAAACAGGCTGGAATAAAATAAGTTAAGTATCATGGATATTTAAAATTGGATAACGATTATGGGATATTGTTTTGAGATAAATGATTGATCTAAATAAGATTGTGACGCGTAGAAAAATTCGAGTTACCCCGGAGATTCACTTAAGTTATATAGTCTGGTATTTCATGTTAGATGGGTTTACTCACGCTGGTTTCCAGCCTGACCCGGGTGTTACTTTGATGTAATGCTCGGGTCAGACCGAGTATTACAGATTTTCAGGTGAGGACGTTCAGAAGCTCAGGAGACGTACTGGATGGCAGGAACGTATGGAGTGTATTCCACTGTGATATATTGTAGTTATCTGAGACATGTTGTTTTGTATATGTCCGGTATCTGTGAATATATGTTGTAACTCCGATGTATCTAAATGTATTTGACAGATACAGTTTCTTTGTATAAAGAATATTATTTGATATTATATTTTATCCGCTGCGAATGTGAGATTCTGTGTTTTATTTTCTGTTTCTTCTTCTATCTTTTTCTTCTTTTTCATAACTATCTGGAATTTTCGGCTTCGAAAATTTTGGGTCGTCACAGCCAAGGAGGAGGCAGAGAAAACAAGCGATGTTGCTCATGCGGGAGTAACTCCCGGCCCTGACGCTCAAGTGATCGGGGCGCTAGATGATGATAAGCTTGACACCTCATCTCCCGCCGAAAGGAGTGATGAAATCGAAGTCACTGGCGCCTCTGAACATACCTCGAAGATGAGCATGAAAGAGCATCTCGCCGAAGAGGAGAAGAAAAAAGTCGAGGTCAAAGTTGAGCCTGAAATACTGGAACTCACCGACCCGCGGAACAGACCGTTGAAGATCATTCTCCCGGGCAGGTTCAAACCTCTGGATGTCCCCTCTCCTACTCCTGACTCTGCTTCTTTAGCAAGCAAGAAATCCAAGAATAAGCGTGAGGGAGAGGAGTCATCGGAAAAAACAAAAGAAGACAAGAAGAAGAAACCGAAGAAATAGTCTCTATACTCGTTCAACGAGTTTTTCTTTACTTAAGTCTTGTAACTACTTCTATCTTTTGTTTCCATAGTTTGTATAGATGGGTTCTTGACTCCAAGTTTTGGAGGGATGACTGTGTAACCTCATTTTGGACTATTAAATAAAGTTTAGTTCCTTAGTCGTTTGAATGACTCTCTTACTTTTTTAGCTTTCTGAATAACTGTGGTCAAAACTCAAGCGCTTATGAGTTGTCTATTTCCCAGTCCATTCTCGCGTTGCTCGAGCATTCTTCAGAGCGGCATACTCCTTGTTCTATACCTCTTGAACACTTAGAATTTTTTCTAAATTCGCGTTCCAGGGACTTATAATAAGTTGACCCGTATTCAGGGGATTCGGAGATTGAGATTGTTAATACTCTAATTCGCACTCTGGGGACTTAGAGTACTCCGGTCCATACTCTGGGGACTCGTAGATTGAGATCATTTATACTCTAGTCCGCGCTCTAGGGACTTAGAGTATTCCGGTCCGCAATTTGGGACTCGGAGATTGAAATTGTTTATACTCTAGTCCGCGCTCCGGGGACTTAGAGTACTCCGGTCCGCGCTCAGGGGACTTGGAGATTGAAGTCGTTTATACTCTAGTCCACGCTCCGGGGACTTAGAGTACTCTGGTCCGCGCTCAGGGGACTCGGAGATTGAAGTCATTTATACTCACTCTAGTCCGTGCTCCGGGGACTTAGAGTACTCCGGTCCGCGCTCAGGGGACTCAGAGATTGAAGTTGTTTATACTCTAGTCCACGCTCCGGGGACTTAGAGTACTCCGGTCCGTGCTCAGGGGACTCAAAGATTGAAGTCGTTTATACTCTAGTCCGTGCTCCGGGGACTTAGAGTACTCCGGTCCGCGCTTAGGGGACTCGGAGATTGAAGTCGTCTATACTCTAGTCCGTGCTCCGGGGACTTAGAGTACTCCGGTCCGCGCTCAGGGGACTCGGAGATTGAAGTCGTTTATACTCTAGTCCGCGCTCCGGGGACTAAGAGTACTCCGGTCCGCGCTCAGGGGACTTGGAGATTGAAGTCGTTTATACGAGTTCGTACATCGTATAAGATAATGTAGTTCTAGTAATTCGTCACCCGCCTATGAGATATAGAAACATTGGTAGTTCGTGGAAAATACAGCTTCAAGCCTTTATTAATGAAAAACAACTAAACTGCTTGATTACATAGTTAAAAAGAAACTAAGTTACGACTGAATGAAAACATACATGAAATAACTGTGCCTAAAACAGGAAAGAAACATACTAAATGTAATAATGTCGGAAATGTTCGTTGTTCCACGCTCGGGGGAGTGTCACGGCAACAACGGTCGCTAGCTTGAATGTTCCCTCTCCAAGCTTCCGTTCAATGACGTACGGACCTTCCCAGCTGGGATTCATACGCGACGGTACCAGGAAAACTCGTTTCAAAACGAGATCACCCACATCAAAAACCCTTGGGCGGACTCTGCCGTCGTAGTAACGCTTGACTCGTTGCCTATGTGCTTCCGCCCTTAATTCGGCCTCTTCACGTTTTTCATCGATGCAGTCCAGTGATTCCAACAAGAGGTCCTTATTCGTCTTGGGATCATAATATGTCACTCGATGCGATGGAACTTCAAGTTCCACGGGTATAACGGCTTCCGAGCCGTATGCCAAGGCAAATGGAGTGTGGCCGGTTGCGGATTTGTGGGTAGTTCTATAAGCCCATAATGCCGTCGGGAGCTCATCTACCCACTTGCCTCCGATCTTCTCTAGGCCCTTCTTCAGTATGGACTTGATTATTTTGTTAACGGCCTCGACTTGAACGTTAGCTTTTGGGTGTGCAACGGCGGCGAATTTCTTCTCGATGCCATACTTTAAACAGAACACTTTGAATTCTCTGCTTTCAAATTGCGTCCCGTTGTCCGTAATGATGGTGCAAGGGAGGCCAAAGCGGCATATAATGTTTCGTACAACGAAGTTAATGACCTTCTTAGAGGTGATTGTAGCTAAAGGTTCTGCCTCAGCCCATTTTGTGAAGTAGTCGACCACAACTATCGCCTATTTCGCACCACCTTTGGATATAGGCAAAGAGCCGATTATGTCGATTCCCCAGATTGCGAATGGCCAGGGACTAACCATTTGTGTGAAATCTGTTGACGAAGTCCTCGGGATTTTTGCATATCTTTGACACTTGTCACATTTCCTTGCGTATTCTGCAGCGTCCCGATTTACGGTCGGCCAGTAATATCCATAGCGGAGGATCTTTTTTGCTAGCGTTTGCCCCCCAGTATGGTCACCGCATTCTCCCTCATGTACCTCCTTCAAGACCCGTTTGGTCTCATCATGAGCGATGCACCGTAATAAGGGGACTGAGAACCCCTTTCTATACATTAATCCATCCTGCATCACGTATCGCGCGGCCTTTCGAAGGACCTATCGTCTTTCGCTCCTTTTTTCTGGTAAAGCCCCGGTTGTTAGGTATAGTTTGAACGGGGTTATCCACGATTCCCTCTCGGTTCCTGTTTCCAACACAAAATCAACTTTCATTGCGTCTATACTTGGGGCATGCAATGCCTCAACGGGAAACAGTCCCATTTGCTGAGCGTCGCCAATGCTTCCGAATTTTGCCAATAAGTCGGCTTCTTTGTTCTGTTCACGCGGGACATGCAAAATGTCATAACGCTCAAGGTTTGACAGCAGTTCTTGAACCAGAATAAGGTATGGAGCAAGCTTCCGTCCCTTTGCTTGATAATCTCCTCGCACCTGGTAGACCACCAACTGTGAGTCACAGAAGATTTCAATTGTTTTTACCCTGAGTTCTTCAATGAGCTTTAAGCCCGCAATCAGTGCTTCATATTCTACTTTGTTATTTGTAGCCGGAAAATCGAGCTTTAGAGCGTAACAAACTGACCGATTTTTCGGAGTTAAAAGGACTACGCTAGCACCGGAGCAACGGTCGTTTGATGCTCCATCGGTGTACAATTTCCATCGAACAGGGGGAATGACATCGTGATTATCTGGTTCGTCGAGTATGGTAAACTCAGCGATGAAATCCGCTAATGCTTGCCCTTGTATGGCTCTTCGTGGTAAGTAGGCGATATCGAACTGGCTCAATTTGATGTTCCATTTTAGCAATCTTCCGGAAGTTTCTGGTCGTTGGAGTACTTGCCGTAGGGGTTGATCGGTATAAACACTGATTGAGTGTGCTTGAAAGTATGGGCGCAGCTTACGTGATGCAATCACCAAGCAATAGGACAATTTTTCGATTTTAGGGTAATTTCGTTCTGCCCCCGTTAGACGCTTGCTAACATAATACACCGGCTTCTGGATTTGGTCCTCCTCGCGAACCAAAGCCGCACTTATCGCATGTGGGGATACAGCCAAGTATACGTACAACATCTCATGGTCTACTGGTTTTGACAGCACTGGTGGACTCTCCAGATGCCTCACCAGATCCCGGAATGCTTCCTCACAGTCGGATGTCCACTCGAAGTTCCTCTTCCCTTTCTTTATTATATCAAAGAAAGGGATGCACTTGTCCGTGGCCCTGGATATGAATCGACTCAGCGCAGCTACTTTTCCATTCAAGCTCTGTACCTGTTTTATAGTCCTAGGCACTTGCACATCTCGAATAGCTTGAATCTTTTCTGGGTTAGCTTCAATTCCTCTAGCATTGACGATGAATCCCAAAAACTTCCCCGACGCAACCCCGAAGGAACACTTCAGAGGGTTGATCTTCATCCCATAATATCTGAGTATGTCAAACATTTCAGCCAAGTCTTGAACGTGGTCGTTTGACTATCGTGACTTCACGAGCATGTCATCCACATAGACTTCCATTTTCCTACCAAGCTGGTCTTTGAACATTCGATTCACCAAACGCTGATAAGTCGCTCCTGCGTTTTTCAGCCCGAAGGGCATTACTACATAGCAATATAGCCCAACGTCTGTGACGAAGCTGGTGTGTTCTTGGTCTGGAATATGCATCGGGATCTGATTGTAACCCGAGTATGCATCCATGAATGATAACAGCACGTGTCCTGCAGTAGAGTCGACCAACTGATCAATCCTGGGCAACGGGAAACTGTCCTTGGGGCACGCTTTGTTCAGGTCGGAATAATCTACGCAAGTTCTCCATTTCCCATTCGCCTTTTTCACCAACACGGGATTTGATACCCATTCAGGGTAGAGGGCGTCGCGGATGAACCCATTGACTTTGAGTTTATCCACTTCCTCTTTGAGAGCAGTGGACCTCTCTGGGTCCATTCCTCTCCTTTTTTGTTTAACTGGGACGTGTTTTGGGTCTATGTTCAACATATGACTCATAATGGCGGGAGAAATCCCGCACATATCAGAATGCACCCAGGCGAAAACATCAAGATTTGCCCGGAGGAAATCACTAAGGTCTTCAGTCATTGTGGGGCCGAGTTGTGATCCGATCTTCAGCACTCGCGACGGATCGTCTCGGCTTACTGAAATGTCAATCGTTAATTCAGCCGGCGCTGCCTTTTCTTCCCTGGGTTTCTCATCGTCATCTCTCGGATCTATGTCTCTAAAGATCCGAGAATTATGCCCGAGCCAGGGCTCGGGCACTACTTGTCAATCATCATTATTAAGGATGCGGACAGGAACGTCCGCAACCTTTCCTTTCTCCCTCCGATGGTCCTCTCTGAGCTCTGCCACATAACATGCTCGACCGGTCGCCTGGTCGCCATGAACAACTCCTACTCCTTTGTCAGTCGGGAATTTCAAAGTCAAGCACCATGGGGCTAATGCCGCCCTAAGCTCAGCCAGGGCCGGTCGACCCAAGAAAACATTATACGGAGAATCCACATCCAAAACTACGAAGGGTAGGATTCGCACCCTCCGACGTTCGCCTTGTCCCAGTTCAACTGGTAACTCGACATACCCTACATCATCAGTCGCTGCGCCATTAAAGCCGTGTATACGGGCTTTGGATGGTTTCAAGTTCTTTGTTTCCATTTTCATCTGGTCATAAGCCTTCTTGAAGATGATGTTGACAGAACTTCCACAATCAATCAGAATCCTTTTCACATAAGCCGGTCCGATTGTCGCAGATATGACCATCGGGTCGATGGTTGGGGCCTCCACTTGGTCAGCATCTATGTTTCTGAACACTATATCGTTTGTCATCACGCGCAGCTGCTTAGCAGGGGTCCCATCCTCCGTGTTCGAACAACATTTGAAATCCGCATGCTTCAGGGCACTAGCGTACCGCTCCATCTCCTGCCAGTTCTTATCCGCGGGGTGTGGTCCGCCGATGATCGTGTTTATGACCAGTCTGCCCACAATCTGGGCAGTTTCATCGGGATGACGCGGAACTGGAGCACGACCTGGGTTGGATGTTCTCTGTCCTCCTTCCTGAGGATCCTTCACAAATTCCTGCAACTTCTTTTGCCTGATCAACTTCTTTATGGCATCGTGTAGGTGTCTGCACTCTTCCGTATTGTGCCCGTAGGTCTCATGGAAGCGGCATTATTTTCCAGTCCGTTTCTGTTCCTCGCTTGACTCTTTTGGACGTAGCTTTTTGTACTGAAAGGTATTGCAGGTTGAGAGGTAAATATTCTCAAGGGACGCATTCAGCGGGGTATACTCGTTGTAGCTCAGAATTCTCGACTTCCACTTCCCCGCTTCTCTCTTCTTCCCTTGATTTCTTCCTCCGAACTCCTTAGGCTGCCCAGGCTTGTTCAGGACATTGACTTGGACCTTTCCTGTGTTGTCTCCGGTCTGCTTCACAGCAATGTTGCTTTTCACGGATTCTTGGACAGGTCCTGGTGCCTTATCTCGCCTTACCCACCTAGCTTCCCCTCTTCTTATGAACTGATGTGCCTTTGAGTAAAAACGTTCTAGTGTGGTCGGAGGTTTTCCTGCCAACCAGTCTCCAAATTCAGAATCCGGATCCACACCTCTCATTACAGCCATTAGAATTGCATGATCATTAGGATTACTGACTTTAGTTGCCGCAACATGGAATCTTTGTAAATAGTCCTTCAATGACTCCCCAGGATTTTGGATTACACTTGACAGAGACATTATGTCCTTTGGACGAGTAGTGTGTATTCTGAACTGCTCAATAAACTTCTTTGCCAACTCCTCGAAATTGGATACGGACCGCGGAGGAAGTCGGGTAAACCACATAGTAGCGATCCCAGATAGAGTGATCGGAAAGCATCTACACTTGGTTGCATCATTTGCTCTAGCTGAATCCATCATCCATTCGTACCTCATGACATGTTGTCTAGGGTCAGTCTTTCCCTCATACGCAGGAATAGTTGGCATACTAAACTTCCTGGGGTACGCCGCCTGCAGCACAATATCCGTGAATGGAGTATGACTTCTTGATACTCCCCAATCATCATTCGATAAGCCCTGGTTTTCTTTCATCAATTGCCTGACCATGGCTGTCAGATCTGGTGTTTGTATGGAAGGCGGGAGGTTAGAGTCTTTCAAACGTGCATCTTGAGGTTCGACATCGTTAGCGTTTTGATGGTCTGGGCCTCCAGCCTCCACCTGCACTCCAGTTCCTAAATTTCTAGCTCCTACTTGGTCACGGTCTCCAGCTGTCTGAACAGCAATACCTGCCCGCGCAGCTTCAGTCTTACGGCGTCTGCGCCTGGGAGGTTCATCAGACGAAGTTGAGCTATCGGATGAGGAATAAGGAGCGGGATTGCCCCCAGCATTATGTTGCTGCTGTTGAGTGAGTTGTGCCATCAGGTTGGCGTTAGCTTGCATCTGCTCTCCTAGTTGTCTCCTGCTTTCCCTGAGTTCTCTCATCAAGTCGTTGAACTCTATTCTGGTGACAACTGGAGTCTGGTCCTGGGCGACAATTCCTACACCCGGAATCGCTGGCTGATTGCTAGGTCCTGCTTGTTGTACGCTAGCAGTCTCATGGGCATCCGCATTATCAGAAGCTGACCTGGTACGTGGTCTTGCCATCGTAGAGTCGTTGGTATGAACTCTGAGTAGAATCAACGAATGTCCTATCAATGAGTCGGATCTTCTTTGGGGGATTTGTACAATCCAGTAGCTTCAAAGCAGATCCTTGAGGTCTGAGAATTCAATTCTCAGTGAAAGCACCTAAGTGTTAGCACCAAAATTGGTCACTAACCTCGTAGAGGAAGATTGTGTAGAGATATAAGTGATGAAGATAAATTAAACAAGGAAGACAATGCTAATTTAAACGCAGAAAGTAAGAACACCAGATTTATAGTGGTTCAACGTAATTGCCTACGTCCACTTTGAGTTTTCACTTTATTGATCTTCTTAATGATTGATTACAAATACAATTCGTAGATCAGATACTTGAATGAAGTTGCTAAGTAAAGAAGATGAGTCTAAAAAATGGCAGAGTCTCCCCAGTGTTCCCGAAAAAAGGTCCTTTTCACTGTGCCCCTGCCCCTCTATTTATAGACAAAGATGGGTTGGACTTCCCAGGTGGGCTCGAAAGCCGAACACTCTGGCCCAAATACAGTGGTCGCCGTATGCCGAACCAGATAGGCCGAACACAATGATGCCGAACCACATGCTCCTGGCCGAACGATCCTTTTGGTCGATCGATGCTCTCTGGCCGAACGTGCTTTCTGGTCGAACGATGCTTTCTGGCCGAATGATCCCTTTGGCCGAACGATCCCTTTGGCCGAACGTGCCCTCTGGCCAAACGATGTCTTCTGCCCGAACGATGCTCCTGGCCGAACGATCCTTTTGGCCGAACGATACTCCCTAGCCGAACGATGCTCTCTGGCCGAACGATCCTCTCTGGCCGAACGTGCCTTCTGGCCGAACGATGCTTTCTGGCCGAACGATCCCTTTGGCCGAACGATCCTCTCTGGCCGAACGTGCCTTCTGGCCGAACGATGCTTTCTGGCCGAACGATCCCTCTGGCTGAACGATCCTCTCTGGCCGAACGCGCCTTCTGGCCGAACGCTTGTTAATGTCGTACAACCCTGGATACCGAGTACTCTTAGATGCCGAGTACTCTTAGATGCCGAGTACTCCTGGATGCCGAGCACTAGTTGCCTGGTCAAATCTCCAGGAAACACTTTTAACCAACAGTCATTAGACATAACTCTTCTCTTTGCCGATGTCGATCACATAACCTTTTGAATTGTCTCCAAAGTTAACCAGTCCTCCGTCTTTGTATACTATATCATTTAGAATATCTGGATTCCCAATCATGTGTCTAGAACATCCACTATCGAGTATCCTGTAACGACCCACTATTTTGGACCATTCAAATCGACAATAATCCACACATGTCTGACTTGAATAATTCAAAATAACAGATTGTAAATAAATTTGGAGCAAATGAAATCAAATACACATAATCACAGACACAGAACATATCAGAATAACTCGCAGCGGAATATAAAAACCATAGTAGTTCATGAAGCTACTATAACAAACTCTCAAAACATAATACATAATATCTGTTTGAAAACATATACAATAGAAATCTCAAATAAATAGAAGTTTATGAATACCAGAACTGAAATAGAACAACTAAACTGAAAGGAACAGATAACTAGACAAGCAGAATCTCCAGTGATTCCTAGCTCCAGAAAGAGATCCAAAGCTAAGCTGTAAATACTCAGACTGACCCGAGCGTAAAGTAAGACACAAAACACTCGAGTCAGGACAATATATACTTATATAATGTAAACTAACTCAAGTGAACTGTAGTAGAAATGCACAATAACTCAAAGGATGCTTGGGATCGCCCATCCCTTAAGGATCAGTTAAACTATAAATTAAATACATCCCGTGGTTAAAATTTCAAAATGGTATTTTATACTTCAAAATCAAATATCATTTCAAAATTCAATATCATTCAAAAATCCATTTCAAAATATCAAAATATCATATTTCAAAATATTTTATATTTCGAAACAAATTACTTCATTTTAAATCATAAAATGAAGTTATTATATTTAATAATTAAATTATTAAATTTCAAAAAATTTAACTTTTCAAAGTTCATTCGTTCACTTAAATTAATTAAAACAATGAAAATTCAACTTTCGCAGCATTTAGAAAATGCTACGGAAAGTCACATTTAAAACAGTTCAATTTAACAAAAGACAGCATTTAAAATGCTGTAATAGGGTTACATTAGTTTCAAATAAACTTAGTTAAATTCAACCATTATAACATTCACAAAAATGCTATAATAGCCTTTAATTAAATTTAGCCATTTGGTTCATTATTATCAACTACAGCATTTACAAATGTTGTATTATCATTTACATTAGAATTAATAGCATTTCAGAAATGCAGTTAATTAACTTCAAATATTCAGTATAATTTCACAAAAAATTACATTTTTATATAAATCATTTTTAACTTATAAAATCATATAATTTCACTTTTAAAACAATCATTCAAATACCCTTATATTCATGATTTTATAAAGTTAAACCTCCATTCAAAAATCAAAATTTAATAATAATTCACTTATTAAATTCCAATATTAAATTATAAATTCATTAAATTAAATTAACTTAACACTTAAGTTTAATTTTCAAATATAACTTAATTCCATTTTTATTTACTTAACTTAAAATTCACTTTTAAGCCAAATTCACAAATTTCCAATTTTTGTTATATTTCAAAATTTCAACTTAAATATTCATTCATTTCACATTTTAACTTTATTCAAAAATCATTAATATATTATAAAATCATTTAAATTCACTTTAATCCAATTATCATGAATTTATCACATTTCATATTTAATTTAAATTCCAATTATCACCAAATTAAAATTCCCAAAAATAACTTACATTTCAGATTTTCTAACTTTACCATTAATTTATTTCACTTATAAATTTTCAGAAAATCAATAATGCTTTACAAAAATCATTTTAAATCAAATTTAAATCAAAATATTATAACATTTACATTTCTAAAATATTTTAACATTTTTAGAAAAACATATTTTAACTACGGGTCTGTATTTCATTTTTAGCCTAGGTAAAGTGATACGGGTAATATATAATTTCAACCTGTAATTAACAAAGATACCCGGGTTTGATCATTTCAAACCCGCAATCCCAAGTAGATGAAAATAATTGAAAATCATTCAGGCCTATCATTTCAGCCCATAACGATTTTCTCCTATTATAAAGTCTGTTCGGGTATGTATCATTTCAACCCATAGTGATTCTAATCTAAAAGGAACTTGCAGTGTGATAAACTGATAAAAATAATAGAACAACATAATATAACAGTAACATATAATATAATAGGTGTTTAAGCATGGGTAAACATCATAAAATCATAACATAGCAGGTGTAACATGATAATGCATTTTACAGATTCAAAAGGGGTCACTTCACTAGTTATATATGTACATATTGTCTGGTGAGAATAACTCACCTGTTCAGAGCTGGAGATAGCTACCAAAGCAAACAATACAGACACTATGAAGGCACGACAACACGGAAATGACTTGAGAGTGGAGAGCCAAAGCTAATGGCCTTGATAACATTTACACAAAACCATACAAACAGCATAAGTTTTCAACCCAAAATTTCAATAAAACATTGTTAGAAAAGACTGCATAAAACAAATCCAAAGCTATTGCACTTCTTCCAACAACCTATGGTTCAGCTACAGGTCTGATATGTATGGCTAAGGGGTGTATTTGGATCTGGTTTTGGGTTCATAGGTCGGCCATTGCATGGATATAAAGGAGTAGAGAGATATGTGCAAAGGTATGAGCATGACACTACACTACAAGGCAACAAAACAATGGTTTCAAGGCAAAACAAGCCACGAACAAAGGCAAGTGGTCACGGCCAGGTCTGGTGGGGTCAGTAGGATGAAATGGCAGTGGTTTCAGCTCAGGAATTTGCTGGATGAACAAGTGGCGGCCAAGGTGATGGTTTGAGTGGTGGAACAAGATTGGTACTCGGCTAGGTTGAACAAGTGGAGTGTTTGCATAAACTTTGGTGGATATAGTCATAGATGACCATGGCATGGCTTGGTCAGTGGGCTGGAGGAGATGGTGGCCAGATGTGGTGATGGTGGAGGCGGCTATGGTGGTGGCGGAGCAAGGGATGAACCATGGAAGGTAGAAGGCAAGTGCAAAAATCAAACAACAAGTAGAAAAAAATGGAAAAAGAATATGAAAGTTTACCAAATTTTCTTTATTCAGATGGAGACCAAAATTTTTGAGGTGAGAAGTGTTTCTATACGTGAAAAATGAATAAGAATGCAGCTGAAAGAATGAGATAGGGTTGGCTATCAATGAATGCAAGAGTTTAGAAATGAAAAGGTGGGAAAACCAAGAGACTTAAGCAACTAAAGGGTCACAAACCTTTCAAATTTCCATAATTCTTTTTGCAATTTTAAATAACTGAAAAATGCATATAAATTCAGATAAAAACACGAAAATTTAGTAAATAAACAAAAATAAATAGATAAATATTAATTATATATAATTTAATTAATAAAAACAGCAAAATTTGCAAACTAGTCTTGAAAATATGAAAATAAATGCAATGAACTTTGGAGAATTTTTATGTATTTGAAAAATATTTATAAACAAAAATAAGAACACAAAGTAAAATGAATTCAAAAAAATAAATAAATAAATTTTAATTAAATATAATTTTAATGAAGAAAATAGCAGAAAAATGGAAACTAGCCTTTAAAAATAGAAAATAAATGCAATAAATTTAGGAATTTTTTTATTATCACTTTAAAAATATTAAAAGACAAAGTATACATAAAATAAAATATTAACACATATTAAAATAGAATATGACAAAGAAAATGCAATTTATATAATTTAAAATAGACAAAATTGTTAAATAAATCAAATTGCACTCAAAATTGAAATATACATAACTTTCACAATTTAACTCCATTTTCAACGAAATGAAAAGCAGTATTCATGTTATTAAATCTATTTTCATAATAAAAGATAAAATTTAAGAATTTAAATAATTTAAATTTGAAGTTTAAAAGTCAAAGTTTGAACAGTTTGACCAGAAATTCACTTTACAGTAAAATATTCAAATTATACTAGTTTGAACTATAAATCACTTAATAATCAACATTTATATTTAAAAATGAAATATTTGAAATAAACCATTTTAAAAATAATTTAAATAGAAGAAAGTCAAATTTAAAATATATACAAAAATCTAGGGCTGTTACATATCCATTTGTTCTTTTTGATCTGCACAGTTTGTTTGTTCTGGATTGATTCCTCAATTCCCATAAAGCATGATTCCTGCACATCAATCAATCTTAGTAGACAACTTGTATTTGAATATTGATTATATGCAGACTCAAAAGACAACGATGATCTGAATATTTCTAAACATGCATTAACAGATTTCTTAAACACAGCCATTTTTTTAAAAAAACTTTTTCAAAAATCAGATTATGAAACTTTTGAAAACCTTGCTCTGATACCAAATGTGAGAAATGCGGATTAAGGATCTTAAGGCTAGAATTAACACTAGAGGGGGGTGAATAGTGTTTTAAGAAATTTGTTAATCTTTTTGAGTTTATCTTACTTTGTTAACAATGTATATACTAATCAGACACAGATATGAACACAGAATCAAACACAGATGCAAATATAAAGTAAAAGCAGTAAAGGAAAGAACACACCGGATTTTATACTGGTTCAGAGTTACCCTACATCCAGTCCCGCAACACAAGTACGGATTTCCTTTCAAAAACAATTCAAAAATTACAACCCTCGGTTTCAAGGCTACGAGGTACACCCTCCAGAATCACAATCCCTGGGTAGAGACACTTGATTTCCGGGGCAACAAGTTCACCCAATTGATTTCCAGGGCTACAATCATACCTTTTCTCGCTTGATTGATTTCCAAGGCTACAATCACACCTTTTCTCGCTAGATAGATTACAAAGAAGCCTATAACTCTGAATAGCACTTGGATCTTGTTGAGATAGTGATAGAGAATCAAACCAGAGATAATCTAGTTAGATTCAATGTTGATTTCGGCAGAGTGATGATAGGATTTTGAATAAGAAAATGTGGAAGAAGAAGAGAAGTGAAAAACCCAAAAATCTGATCTTAAATTCGTTGAAACTAACCCCTATTTATAGAAGAACAATAGTCATGTCCATTCGTGAAAGGTTATGGCGAATAAACACTTCTTTTGAAATTCAAATTTTGAAACTAACTGACACTATGTCGACATGGGGTACTAGGGCATGTCGACATCCCAAAGGAAATTTTGATGTTTTGTTTTTCTTTGAAAATAACCTTTATCTTATATTAAAACTATTTTAAACTTTATAAATATACTTGACTATAGATAAAATACATAGATAAATGTAGAGAACAATATATATATATATATAATTTTACTATAATTTTATATTTAAATCTAAGTATAAATATATTATAATTAAAAGATAGTTTAAAACAAACAAAGTTTTAAAAACAAGAATATTTAAGGCTAAAACATCTTTTTGAAAATCATTTAAAAAGATAATTTTTAAGGCTAAAACAATTTTGAAAATCATTCTGAAGTAGTTTTTGAAAATCATTTTGAAGTAGTTTTGCAAGCTTCTTCCTGTAGAATATCTCATCATGATAGGACTCGAGAACTTGTACAAAACCAGGATGTTCGTGGGTTTGTAAGCCACTTGTCGTAGGTTTGTAAGCTACTTGTTGTGGGTTTGTAAGCCACTAAAAAGGTAGAAATGGGTTCCATCCCAAAAGAAAAATGGAGTGAAGATTTCAGTGCTATTGTGAAGTTTTAACAAAATTCTAGACTCGACACTTATCTTGAAATCTTGAACTCTTGATTATCTTGATACTCATGAGTCTTCAATCTTGATATCTTCAATCTCTATACTGTACAATCTTCATTCTTGGTACCTGCATGGTTAAATCCTGCATATACATACATATATATATATATATATATCTAAACTATAATGTGGGTATTTATATTTTATAATCTATTCTATGGTTGTTGTCATCAAAACCATCAACTCATGGACTAACATAGTTTATATTTAAAAATAGGTTATAGATTAAAGTAGTTTATATATATATATAAATAGGTTATATATTAAAAGAGTTATATCGAAAATATTTTCAAATTAGAGTTGTTTCTTCCAATTTCACAAATCAATTCAAATTCTCATTCAACCATTTTTAATTTATATCGATTTCAAATCTAGGTTTGAACTTCAAATTTAAATCACCCCCAATTCAATAGGTTTCAAAGTTTAAATATTCAAATAATTCATAATAACTCACGTTGATACATTCCATTTATATTTCAAAATTCAACTTTAATTTTATTTAAATTTGAAATTATCCACTTAATCATTTTTAATAACATTTAAGTAAAATCTCAAATTACCAATTTAAATCAAAGTTTAATATCCAATTACAGTTTTATTTAAATTTGAAATATTCATTAAATCACCTTTATCAAATCAAGTTATTAAGTTATAAAAATCATATCTTTAAAAATCTTAAAATCAATAGGTTTCAAACCAATATTTATTTAAATTCAATTCTTAAACCAATTAAATTACAAGTCAACTTAATTTATCTTTCCAACCTTAATTTTATTAAAGTTGTTACAAAAATCTATATTTTTTTTGTAAATGGGTTAAGATTTTATGAAGGCATTTCAGCCTAAAAAATCTGTTTTAAAATATTAATATAAATTGTGAATAAATATTTATAACATATTATATATATATTAGTTAAATTATATTTTATTATATTAATTATTATTAAATTAAGTCTTATTATTATTAATTATATTTTAAATCTTATTTTATATATTTTTTAAATAATAAAGTTATAAGTATAATTTTATAATTTACATTTTTAAAACTTAACTTATAATTTCAAAATTTTCAAAACATATACATTTAAAATCTAAATTTTACACATATATTAAAATTAAATCTTTATATTATATCTTAAAAATCAATATTTAATAAAACCCATCTATTTCCCTTCAAAACTTTAAAAAATCATTTTTCAAAATAGACCAACGGTATCCGTATATAATTTTCTATCCTATGGTCACGTGATACAGATATTTATCATTTCAATCCGCAATAATTTAATATTTACGGGTATATATCATTTCAACCCGCAATCCCAAAATTTCAAAATTAATAAAATCGCTTGGATTTACATTTCAACCCATAACGATTTTCCCTAATCTATAATATCGTTCGGGTATGTGGCATTTCAACCCATAAGGAATTCCTAACTATCAAGGAACTTGCAGTGTGATTGAAATAGATAATTAACAGCATAGCATATAAGGAACTTGCAATTATGAATCACAAATTAACAAATCATACATGTCAATATAGGTGTTATGCAAGGCAACATATCATCATGTACATCAAAATAAACATCACATCGTATCATCATATATATGTCAAAGTGAGCATAGTAACATACAAAAATCATATGTATATTAACTAAACGAAAATCCTAGCTATAACAAACATTTCAAGGGTCAAATCAAGTGATGTTTATTTACTTAAACATAAAATTGTTAACCGTGAGTGATTTCTCACCTTTCGAGGCTAGAGAAAACAATGAGAACAAGAAGAAATCGGGCATGGATAAGCATGGATCGACAACGAGACAACGACAAAGAAAAGAAACAACTGCTGTAAATCCGGACAGCGAGCACACAAGGCAAAGAATGCAACTAACTACACGAATTCGATGAAAAAAAATCGAAGCTAGCTAGAGATTGATAGAAACAATATATATATATATATATATATATATATATGAAATATATATATATATATATACACTACCTTTTTTTATAAAAGAAAATCTTTATATTATATTTTTTTAAAATCAATATACAATTCAAAACACATATTTAAATAAAATCATCATATTATATTTCAAAACCATTATTTTTTAAAACACATCCATTTCCTTTCAAAATATATTGAGGGAAAGGAGGGAACGGCTAGGGGTTGGTTGATGAGGCGAGCAGTGGCAAGTGGACTGGAAGGCTTGATGGCGGCAGTGCTTGAGGGCAGAGCTGATGGGTCAAGTATGGGGCTTGTGTGGTTGTTTGCATGGGGGAAGGTGTTTTGGCTTTGGTGCATGGATATGCAGAGCTTAAGGGTGGTCGGGTGGAGCTACAAGGTGGAGATGGGTTCGTAAATGGCATAGGCAGATTGCAAAAGAAAAGGCGGAGGGGAGAAGGTGATTGCGATGGGAACGGCGAACCTGGATTTGAGGAGATTCAAATATGAAGGGGCGATTAGCTCTTTGGCACAAAGAAATGCAAACCATTTTTAATTTTTTTATAAAAGTTAAGAACATAGCGAATTAGTAGGAAACAGGAGAGAAAGAATGAACGGTAGGGAAATGGAATATATTGCAAACAAGGGAATATATTGAACAGGTGAGAATAGTGAAAGCAAAAATATTAAATTCCCGGGAATTATAAAAAGCCTACTGACAATTAGCTTTCTCACGGGGGAAAATTGAAAGGTCACAGGAAACCAAAAGGTTAAAATTGGGTACCGATACGGCTAATCGTTTTACAGATTTCGCTGTGTACCGGACACCGAAATGCACAAATGAATATACTGCGGAGATCAGCATGACGAGACGAAAAAAATGGTACACAGATATGAGTGATACGACCACCTATCAAAACTCAAATTTCGCTGCTAAAACTGCTGCTAAAATGCCGGAAATAATATAAACGGGGTTAGAGCAGTCCAAATTTGGCGAAACGAAATATGACGTCTCACTTAGAAAATGGTTTACATTTTTATTATATAAAAATATTCAGATTTCAAAAATATTTTATTTCCATCATATTTAACTGATTATAAATTTAAAATTTAAAATTTCACAACTGAACCAACTTAAATATTTTCTGATGAAAATCTGACACTTGTTACGTTTAAATAGACGCATACTAAATATCAAATTTTCACTGCTAAAATTTAATTGTTTAATTTTCATGAAATTTTTATTTAAATTACGTTATAAAATCGTTAAAATTTCCGGGTTGTTACACTCTCCCCCACTCAAAACTTTTCGTCCCGAAAAGGAACGAGATAGGAGAATAGAAGCAACAGAAAGGAAAAATAGATTCAAAATACATAGTACCAGATACAACAATTAATTCAAAACCATATAAATTTCATTTTCTTTATTTCATTCATAATTTATTTATTTTCACCTTTTCTTCGTAACTGAAATTCTTTTTTATTTACTTAAATAGCATTTTTTATCTCAATTTATTTCACTAAACAAATCTTGTAACATAGATTAAGTGTATAAACATTTATTATAACCACTCAATCTTTTTATTTATAAATTCCTTTAACAAAATCTATTTTTGGACCTCTTATTACTTACATTTATATTGTATATTATTCCATTATAGGTTCCCATTACATTCAAACGTTTTTCCTAGATAATTTTATTAATGTTTCTGAGTGTAATTGAGCACTATACAAATTTAACCTTTATTTACAACATTTCTATTAAGCAAAATTTAGTTTGAACATTTCATTACTTAAGTTTTCTCTTGTATAACCTTTAATTACATATACACATCAACGTTTTAAATTTTTTATTTCAGGTAAGTTATATATGTTTTATATTTCAATTGAGCATTATATAATTAAATTGTATCCTAGTTCAACCATTTTAAGTTGTTTAAGTTCCATTTCTCATTTTAGACACTCCAATTATTCAAACTTTTTGCTTCATTTCAATAATTGAAAACCATCACTTAACATAAAGCTTAAGAGTTAAATTTCCGGTTTCACTTCAAACCATTTTGAAATATATATATATATATATTACACATCAAATCATACTCAAGAAATTCAAATCAAATCCATTTTCCAACACAAAAGTGTAGCAAAGCTACTAAGTGGTCTCCCCACTTTGAGACTCGAAAATGAATGTCGATGATGTTGCAGTCATCATCGAAATTACTTTCTAGCGACATAAGAGGAGAGTACCGACTTACTTCATTTAAAAATTCTTTGAAAACAATTTCATTCTAAATACTTTCAAATAACTTATTTTTCAAAACGTTGAAGACCAATTTTTTTTTTGAAGAGCACCAAAAATTTAATTCTCAAATCCTTAATTTAAATTCATTTCATT
Source organism: Allium fistulosum (assembly GCA_030737815.1). Classification (NCBI taxonomy): domain Eukaryota; kingdom Viridiplantae; phylum Streptophyta; class Magnoliopsida; order Asparagales; family Amaryllidaceae; genus Allium; species Allium fistulosum. Next base: position 855,580,650 of record CM060908.1, on the reverse strand, counting down.
TGCAAAACAGTTTTGTAACCCACGTTTATAAAATTTCATCCCTTTATAACATACAATAATAGTTAATGGTTTAGGAATGTTGATAAAACAATAAATGATCATATAGTATTATCATTTCTAACAACCAATTCATTTAGCTATCTAATTTCAGAAAATTATACTTTTATATATAAAATATAATCATACATAAAATTATTTCATTTACCAATTTTGAAAACAATATTGTGTCAGCTTTCTATGTTCAAGTGTTTTGGAATTCCTATCGATAGCGTTGGCCAGACGAATTGATCGAAACCCAGAATTCAAACTAAACAACTCAAACAACACAATATAAACATTTTATATCAAATACAAATACACTCTCTTACAGGATGATTCAAGAATGGATCCTAGAACAAGGATAGAGATTCAAATTTAGAGGGACCCTAATTAAAGAGAATTCTAACTAAGAAGATAGGCTTGAAAGGAAGATAAGATAATTAAATTACATAAGAGGAAAAATGGATAGACTCATATTAATTGTGGCGACCTTAACCGGGTCAACCGAGACTCCATTTTTAGAAACAATACGCCCAAGGAATCGAACTTCATCCCTCCAAAAATGCTATTAAGAAAATCTGGCTTTCAACTGATGACTCCTAAGGGTTTGGAGAATATAGCTCAAATGAGACCCATTCTAAGACTTAGAAAAGATGATAATATCATCAATGAAAACCAGGACGAACTTGTTGAGAACATCGCGGAAAACGCGATTCATGAGATCGACGAAGAAGGCAAGAGCATTGGTTAATCCAAAGGGCATGACTAACCAATCATAACAACCATTCGTCCGGGAGGAAGGACAACAGGTCGAGATCTAGGAATAGGATCGATGCGGAATTCAATTTCCGGCTTGGGAGGAAGAGAAGCGACTTCACCAAAACATCAGGATAATCCCTGACTATTCGGGGAGTCAAGATCACTAGGTTGAACATCGAGCAAAAAGATGAAACTGCCTGCATAATCCTGAGGCATTCGATCATAAGAGAATTACCCTGGTCGTCTACTAGAGAAACGGTTTGGGCTTTGCAAGAAATAACAACATCCGAGGACGTTGAAATCTCCGATGAATCGACGCCTATTGTAAAGGCGTTTCACCCCTTTACAAATAATACCAAGGTTGGTGGGACCACCGATGGGATTAGTCACATATAAGGATGAAGTTGCCAATTGAGGTTGCAAGATGTGCTCAAATTTATTACAGAGATCAACAGAAATAAAGCTGTGGGATGCTCCAGTATCAAAAGAACACGAACAGGAAAAGACGAGAATGGATTTCAGAACAAAAGGAAAGTTCCGTAAATTCAAAAGAAATTCCAAATCAAGGAGGATACTAACAAAGAATTTCAAGCTCGAACGAAGATGATTCTGCAATTAATTCTACTCATTCTGGAGTATTACTACCCTATCTATAATGAGTTTTTACTCCATATGCTAAGTTTTGCCTAAACCAGAGCTCTAATACCAACTGTAAGGACCTGGCATTTCAAACCATTCAAATCGACAATCATCCACGAATGTCCGACTTGAATCGCTCAAAACAACAGATTGTTAATTTATATTTGGCAAAACTTTGCATATATAGTAAATAATTCAATCACAGAATCACAGACACAAAGTAATATAACAATAAGCAGCGGAATAGATAAATAGTAGTTCATGAAGCTACTACAAAAATCAGAGTATGAAACAAATACAATAGAAATCTCAAAATACAATGGAGTCTCTAATACATAAACAATTAACAAGTCTGAACATAACAACTGGAAACAACTGAAAAGTTGAATAGATAAGAGACGAATCTTCAAGCAAAGCTCCAAACTACAAAAGTGAGTCTCAAATGCTATGACACTCAGTCTGACCCAAGCATAAAGTAAAACAGGGATCCCATCCACTAAGTGGAATGCAATATAACTTCAAGGATGTTTGGGATTCCCATCCTCTAAGGATCCGTTAAACTATCTACATACATAGTACAATATGCTACATAGATAATGTCTACAATAAAGTAAAATATTAAAATAACATTAAGGTATTTTCCATATCCCCCTTAACACAGTTTATATAAATGTCGTAGTCTATACAGTACTGTAAACTCCACCAAACCGGTGGCCTATCAGGAGCACTCCATAGGTACGACACAAAACAAACTCGTAGAAGGCGCGATAAGGCATGTGACAAGGCACGCGAGGTAATGCCAGGGTAGGATTCTACCGTTTGCACTCCCGGACTTGTGGTAACGCATAGCAACTACTACCGCCTACCTCGAGACACACTCCCAAATCAAAGGTGCATCCAATCAAATCACAGAGTAATAAAATGGTATCGAAGAAATGTGCCCGGTAGGGGAAGCGACCCCACTTGGCCCGGTATAGCTCATGTTTTAGCCACATCAAGCTGACTCGAGGGAGTCAGGGCTGCGTTCATACCTCGTACAGATGTTCGCCTAACTGTATTACTTCGTTCTGGAATCTCCACCACGTACACAGTTGTTAAAATGGTTTTCGGTATTGGTAGAGAGTATGACAATATCCAATCTCGGTCTCTTTAACAACCAAACGCTTATTTCACACCGTGGTCATTTATATTTAAACAGTTCATAATTCATATCAAAATATCATATTCATTTCAAAATCATATCACTTTCAAAATCATATTCACTTTGGAGATCATATCACTTTCGAAGTCATATCCACAAAATAGTTTAAACTATCACATCAAAATATTCGCATTTAAATCCATTAAATCTAAATCATAATAGTTCCAACTTAAAAAATTTAAATATTGAAAATAGTTTATATATTGAAATAGTTAAAGATTAAAAATATTTTATATTTAAAAATAGTTTATATATGAAAAAAATAGTTTATATTTAAAAATAGTTTATATATGAAAAAAATAGTTTATATATTAAAGAGTTATATCGAAAATAGTTTCAAATTAGAATTGTTTCTTCCAATTTCATAGATCAATTCAAATTTTCATTAAACCATTTTTTATTTATATCGATTTCAAATCCAGGTTTGAACTTCAAATTTAAACCACCCCCAATTCAGTAGGGTTAAAAGTTTAGATATTCAAAAAATTCATAATAACTCACTTTGATGCATTCCATTTATATTTCAAAATTCAACTTTAGTTTTATTTAAATTTGAAATTATTCACTTAATCATTTTTCATATCATTTAAATAAAATCTCAAATTACCAATTTAAATCAAAGTTTAATATTAAATGACAATTTTATTTAAATTTGAAATATTTATTAAATCACCTTTATCAAATCAAGTTATTAAGTTATAAAAATCATATCTTTAAAAATCTTAAAATCAATAGGTTTCAAATCAATATTTATTTAAATTCAATTCTTAAACCAATTAAATTACAAGTCAACTTAATTTATCTTTCCAACCTTAATTTTATTAAAGTTATTACAAAAATCTATTTTAAAATAATAATATAAATTCAGATAAATATTTAAACATATTATATATATATATATATAAATTATTACAAAATCGGTTTTAAAATATTAATATAAATTATGAAAAAATATTTAAAACATATTATATATTAGTTAAATTATATTTTATTTAATTTTATTATATTAATTGTTATTAAATTAAGTCTTAATATTATTATTAAATCTATTTTAAATCTTATTTATATATTTTTAAAATAATAAAGTTATAAGTAAAATTTTATAATTTACATTTTTAAATCTTAACTTTTAATTTTAAAATTTTCAGAACATATAAATTTAAAATCTAAATTTTACAAATATATTAAAATTAAATCTTTATATTATATCTTAAAAATCAATATTTAATAAAACCCATCTTTTTCCCTTCAAAACTTTAAAAAATTATTTTTCAAAACAGACCAACGGTGTCCGTATATAATTTTCTATCCTATGGTCAAGTGATACAGATATTTATCATTTCAATCCGCAATAATTTAATATTTACGGGTTTATATCATTTCAACCCACAATCCCAAAATTTCAAAATCAATAAAATCGCTTTGGTTTATCATTTCAACCCATAACGATTTTTCCTAATCTATAATATCGTTCGGGTATGTATCATTTCAACCCATAGGGAATTCCTAACTATCAGGGAACTTGCAGTGTGATTGAAACAGATAATTAACAGCATAGTATATAAGGAACTTGCAATTATGAATCACAAATTAACATATCATACATGTCAATATAGGTGTTATACAAGGCAACATATCATCATGTACGTCAAAATGAACATCACATCGTATCATCATATATATGTCAAAGTGAGCATAGTAACATATAAAAATCATATGTATATTAACTAAATAAAAATCCTAGCTATAACAAACATTTCAAGGGTTAATTCAAGTGATGCTTATTTACTTAAACATAAAATTGTTAATCGTGAGTGATTGCTCACCTTTCGAGGCTAGAGAAAATAATGAGAACAAGATGAAAACGGACATGGATAAGCACGGATCGACAACGGGACAACGACAAAACAAAGCAACAACTGCTGTAAATCTGGACAACGAGCACATAAGGCAAAGCAAAGCAACTAACTACACGAATTCGATGAAAACAAATCAAAGCTAGCTAGAGATTGATGAAAACAATATATATATAATATATATATACTACCTTTTTTTATAAAATAAAATCTCTATATTATTTTTTTTAAAAAAATCAATATACAATTTAAAACATATATTTAAATAAAATCGTCGTATTATATTTCAAAACCATTATTTCTTAAAACACACCCATTTCCTTTTAGAATATCTATATATTATATTTAAAAATCAATATTAAAAAGATCAATATATTATTTTTTTACAATATAAGAGAAGGCCTCCTATTGGCATTAGGGAAGCTGATGGGTGGTTCGGGTTTGTGGTTCGTGGAGGGTGGTCTGGTGAGGGGAAGGTGAAAGGCGATGAATAAGATGGGTTGTCGTATTGTCAGAGGGTAGCATGGCCGCATGCCGAGGGAAAGGAGGGAAACGACTAGGGGTTGGCTGATGAGGCGAGAAGTGGCAGGTGGACCGGAAGGCTTGATGGCGATAGTGCTTGAGGGCGGAGCTGATGGGTCAAGGATGTGGCTTGTGTGGTGGTTTGCTTGGGGGAAGGTGTTTTGGCTACGGTGCATGGCTGTGCGGAGCTTAAGGGTGGTCGGGTGGAGCTAGAAGGCGTAGATGTGTTCAGAAATGGCACATGCAGATTGCAAAAGAAAAGGCGGAGGGGAGAAGGTGATTGCGATGGGAACATCGAACCTGGGTTTGAGGAGATTCGAATATGAAGGGGCGAGCAACTCTCTGGTACAAATGAATGCAAACCATTTTTAAATACATTTTTTATAAAAGTTAAGAACAGAGCGAATTAGTAGGAAAGAGGAGAAAAAGAATGGACGGTAAGGAAACATAATATATTGCAAACAAGGGAATATATTGAATAGGTGAGAATAGTGAAAGCCAAAATTTTAAATTCCCGGGAATTATATAAAGCCTGCTGACTATTAGCTTTCTCACGGAGGACAATTGAAAGGTCACAGGAAACCAAAAAGTTAAAATTAGATACCGATATGGCTAATCGTTTTACAGATTTCGCCGTGTACCGGACGCCGAAATGCACAAATGAATATACTACGGAGATCAGCACGACGAGATGAACAGAATGGTACATAGATATGAGTGGTATGACCCACCTATCAAAACTCGAATTTCGCTGCCAAAATTGCTGCTAAAACGCCAAAAATAATATAAACGGGGCTAGAGCAGTCCAAATTTGGCGAAACGAAATATGACATCTCACTCAGAAAATGGTTTACATTTTTATTATATAAAAATATTCAGATTACAAAAATATTTTATTTCCATCAAATTTTAACTGATTTTAAATTGAAAATTTCACAACTGAACCAACTTAAATATTTTCTGATGAAAATCTAACACTTACTACGTTTAAATAGGCGCATACCAAATATCAAATTTTCACTGATAAAATTTAATTGTTTAATTTTCATGAAAATTTTAGTTAAATTACGTTATAAATCGTTAAAATTTCCGGGTCGTTACAAACAGCCTCCTTCAAAAAACGGATATATTGGCCTTCGATTTTTTGGATGATCCACCCGAACAGATGCCGACTATTGTTACTACTAAAATGCTCTGCAATATATGTTGACACCATGAAATTTCTGAGGATGATGTGCTTCTTCCCACTCAAATCCAATGATCACACAACCCCCCCATAGTCTACACTACATGTATCAGCATATGTGCCTAGGTGGTGCCGTTCTGCTTTTCAATCCATTATTGCGCATGATTCTTCAAAAACTTGGGTTGGCTTCGACCCAAGTTCTTCCCAATGAGCTCCATGTTCATGCTCTTCGTGAACCAGTTTCAACAACCTCCAACCTTCAATGAGCTAACATATTTTCTATCCTTCAAGAAAAGGTGCGACTCGCCATCATTTTTTGATCATCGAGGCATGGTGTAGATGCAAGGTTATAGAAGCACTCTACAATAAGCACTCGTACATCGAAAACGAGTACTTCTTCGTTCCATGCCCATATGGCTTCAATGGACATTGGCTTTTAGAAAGTAGATATCCTTCCTTATAAACATTCCTGCTCGAGAATACCGCGATGAGCATGTTGATACCTTAAAAGCATTGAAGGAGATCAGTTTCCAATAGCGCACCACCGCATATCTCCTGACTAATGAGAACCTCTGATGGTGCGGTCTTCTGCTTCTCAATAGATCTACTATTCCAACATCAACTCCACCAAGCAGCTCTAGAGTTCCTTTTTGATCTTTTGCCCCCACCTTCAGCTCTGGTAAAAATCTTCAAAGGGAAGTTGAAGGTCCACCAGGCATGGCACATGCTGAAGAGCCCGTCGGAAGGGGAACATAAGAAACAATTGCAGGCGAGCCCCGAGAGAAGGGGATGAATGGGCTATAATGCAACCAATCCGGGAGGAGTGAAATTGCAGGGAGGAGAGAATGAAGAGATGAGGAAAGAGGAAGGATGGGAGGAAGAAGAAAGCTCTAATGAGCATGATAGTGAATACCCGCCAGTTCGGAGAGAGATGAATCGTGTGGTGAGACATCTCCCGAAGGAATTGAGCTTCCTTCTTCACCTTATCCGAAGCTCGTTGTTATCAAAACTCCTAAGACAGCTAGGGAACCAAGCGTACTGCCATCAGTCGAGACAACTCTTCCAGCTTGCTCCTTAGGAGAATTTTTTACCGGCTTAAGTGATTTTGACATCTCTATTGGCAATCTCCTTACCAAGGGTTATCCAAACTTCAGTTTCTCGCCTAGGAAAATTTTGGATGAAGGTGGCGGCGAGACTCCATCTTTAATTCCATGCAAACACAGTTTGTAGAGTACTTAGGGGGCATCGACACTCTACACATCACTAGGATCATGAACACACATCTCTACATTCATATGCATTCCGAAATTCCAGTACTTATACAATCTTTCTTCTCATTTCAGGTTCCATGGCTAGAGGTAGGTAAAGGAAGCTTCAATACAGCATGGATGGGTCTAAAGGACAAACTCTCGACCTATACCTATCCCTTTCTAGTTACCGAGGTTACCATGAGACTAACAAAGAAAAATCTAGAAGGAAGGAACGAGAAGCGGAGAATGACCGTAGATTTGGAAGGGAAAGAAAGAAGAGGAAGGGCAAAGAAAGATTGTCTTTTGATCAAACCAAATGACATAAAGAATTGCAAGATCACCACAGCTTCTCTTATGGCACTCCTTTGCCTCGCACTGAATCTCAGCTTCCTCTTCACCAACAAGTTCCTGATTCGAAGTCCTTGACCACCACTACGCCTTCGCATTCTTAAGGAATCTCTACTCCCTCGACTTCTCTTTCTGCTGCTCTGCCACACCTACAAGATGCCTTTTCCGACCTTTCCTTGCAAGGTGTCATGTTCGATCGTGACATAAAGTCCTTCCAAAAGAAGAAGCGGAGCGAGATGTCCAGCATATACAAAGGCATATTGATTAAGGCTATAAATGGAAAAGGCTCTGCTTTGATCTTTCCAAGGCCAACAAAATTAATTATATATAAGATGGACTTAGAGAAGATGAAAGCAGAGAGAGACACTGCTATAAAATCCAAGGATGTGGTCGACAATCTTATGGCTAAGATGAGGACGGCCTATATAAATGCAGAGCTTATGTTAAAAGACCTGCTTAAGATCACTCAAAAGGAGGGTTCAGTCCTGAAAACTCAATCGCTGAGAAAAACCTGGCCCTCATCATAGAAGATAAAGACTATTCTAGCCAGGGACAAAACCATTACGGAGTAGGCGGTCGAGATTCAAAAGCTTCGGTTAGAAAAGGATAAGCTCGAGGAGAGCGTGTTATTGGTAAATACTGAGAAGTAAGATATAGAGGTTGGCTATTCCTTTGCTACGCAAGAGCTCAAAGACCTTAAGTAGGTATGGGCCAAGGAGAAGGAAGAGCTGAATAATACTTCGTAGTACTTCTTCACGAGCGTGATCCAGTACACGAATCTGAAGTGGCTAGGAAGTACATATGTTAAAACTCCTGCTGACACCTGGGAAGAAGTGATGCGTCATTCTGAAGCAGCCGGTGAAGGCCTCACCGAGGAAGAGCTCAATGCTAAGTCCCTCGACGCCAAAGACATAGCAAAACTTGAGGGAAAAGCCAAACTCGCCGTTGAAGATGCCGCTACTGTTGAGGCTTCCACTGTCCCAAGCGCATCGGGTCCAATGGATTTTTCCGCCTAAAAGAGTATACGATATGGACTTCTATGATTGAGGAGGCCAGCTTCGAGGACACTCGGATAATTCTAGCATCCACAGCGGCTGCTTACATTGAGCCTTATGTTCCTCCTGTGTTGATCCACCGATCCAACATTCACTTGATGGGGGTGAGATTTCTATGTCTCCTGCTTCACAATCGACTCCAGGCAAAGGTATAACTCGGGTTTCACTGGTTTTTGAGAAACTTCAATTCTCGTGTGAATCCATCACTTACCTTTACCATTCTATTTACCAACTTATAGGTCATCCGCATCTTTCGCCTCCGCTTTCAACTACTCGAGGATTGGGGACAGCGGCTATTTTGACCATGTCGATCTTCATCTCCACCGTACTTATTGCTCTAATCCTGCCTCCTTGTTCTGTACTTGGCTCCGATTTTCAAAAGATCGCGACCCTGGAAGAGCTAGAGGACATCTGTCAGTCCCAATGAGAAGACGTTTCAATGGCCGGCGATGCGGGCCTAACCGATCCAATTATAATTGTGGAGATATCAAAGATTGACCTTTCTAAGGTTATGATTAAAAACGAACCTAGAATTGAGAAGTCCGTTAGCTCTGTGCCTATAATCCTCTATACATAACTTCCTCTCATCAAGCTAAAGCTCGTAAAATTCAAATCCTCTGAAACCCCTACCGAGAGGCTCGACGAGCCCCATACTACAACCAAAGATGAAACTACCCAATCAGAAGGTGACACTCCTAAAGAAGGGAAAATCAAGGGTGGATGAAAACACAAGTGGCAACCGGGTAGTTCTGGCAGCACGGGCAAGAAAAGAGGGAAGAACATGTAGGGGATCCCTGAAGCTTGTGAGCGTGATAGCTCTTTTGTTATACTCTTGTCTTTTTTTGTTGCAAGCATGCCATGTTTGTGTGGGAACGACCCCTGCTACTCTTGTATATAAAAATTGAGGTAATGAAAGATCAATTTTCTCGTGTAACCTATGCTTTGTTTACTTTTTCACATTTTTATATATCATATTTATTTATATATAACCACCTGCATATATAATATAACCGCCTGCACTACAATTTACCTACATAATATATGCCTATTCATGTGCAATGAATTTATTTATTGCAACTCTATGCACACAAATAAAACTCTTGCAATTGCTTTATTTATATGCCTATTCTGGTGAGTAGCCACCCTTAATTCCGCTTCTTCCATTTTCCCATCAACCAAATGGAGGGACTCAAGCAAGAGTTCCTCATTTACCTTTGGATCGAGATGCCTTTTACGATGAGAAAGGACTTCCAGTTCTATTGGGGTCATAGCTTCTAATCCATAAGCCAAAGCTAACAGTGAATGTCTGATTGCTGACTTGTGGTTCGTCTTATAAGCCCACAATGTTAGTGGAAGCTTATCGACCCAATTGCCTTTAGCTTTAGTTAGCCACTTCTTTAAGGTGGACTTGATGATTTTATTCACTGCTTTCACTTATTTGTTTGCTTGGGGATGTGCTATCGCCGAGAAGCTCTTCTCGATTCTGTACCATTTGCAGAAATCCTTGAACTCGGTACTTTCGAACTGAGTTCCATTGTCTTTGATGATCTTTTATGGTACTCCAAACCTACAAATGTTGTTCTTCGTCATGAAGTTGATCACCTTTTTGGTTGGGGTTGTGGAAAGCGATTCCGCTTCTGCCCGCTTCATGTAATAATCCACCACTACTATTGCATATTTAGCTCCTCCCTTCGCCATCAATAGCGCACCGATAATGTCAATTCCTCACCCCGCAAATGACCATCGGCTAACCATTTGCGTAAGCTCAGATGATGAGAATCTCAGATCTTCGCAAATCTCTGGCAACGGTCGCGTCGTTTGATGTAATCGACAACAATTAGATTTACCATTAGCCAGAAATATCCATGGCAAAGTATCTTCTTTGCCAAAATCTGCCCCCTAGTGTGATCACCACAGCTGCCCTCATGGATTTCCATAAAGATTTTCCTAGCCTCATCCTTGGTTACACACCAAAGCAAGGGGTAGAGAATCCTCTCATGTACAACACTCCTTCCTGCATCACGAATCAAGGTGCTTTTCAAAGGAGTTTCTTCCATTCATTCCTATCTCTCAGAAGAGTTCCCTTGAGAAGATAGTTGCTGATCGGGGTTTTTCATGACTCTGCTTCCTCCGTGCCCTCCAGAATTCAGTCGACATCCATCTGATTGATACTTAGAGCTGTTAAGATTTCCACTGGCACCAAATCCATCATTTATGCTATGACGACTGCCCTACACTATCGGCACCCGATAATATAATAACCTGCACTGTAATAGTGTCTGGTCGATGCAAGACGACCGTCAAGGTTGTAAATAAAGTAAATGAATCATAGAACCTGTCGTACATCTCATGGTGCATCAAATAAAATATAATAGCAAACATCTCAGATATAAAATAGACGAGACAGTAAATAACTGACTGAATCACAGAATCAGAGTGCATCGATTCATATAGTATACAATATAAAAAATAGAGTTATGAATCAAATAATAAATAATAAATAACTATCTTTAGGTAGTAAAGGCACTAGCAAGCTCCATAATGTTGTGCGGCGGAATAGAAAATAAGTAAATATAGTAATTTGAGAGTATGACCTCCTGTCCGTCCTCTGTCCAGCTCCACTTGCTCACCAAACCTGATATTGCTAATCTACTCATTTAAGAGTGCCTAGAGTAATATGAAGAAAAGCATAAAACTCCGAGTCAGACAACAATCTGGTGTGAGCGGTAGTAAACCTCTAAACACTAATATCGCTATAATAGGACAAATGGTATGAAGAATAATACCTGACCTATCCATTCATCCACAGAATTAGCACATACATAAGATATACGCTACTTTACATCATTGTCTTCATGAGTGTACTATACGTCAAAGCACTAAGGGGTGTCCAAATACATACACCAATAATATTGGCATCATGTGACATCCCTATAGCGATAAATAATCAAACAAATATAGCATTCGTTATCCATAAGCACATTCTCTCACTCAATGTGTTGGATATAAGATCACTCGTCGACTCATCACGGTCAAAGACTAGATTATCCATCATGATAACTCGCGTACTGGTTCCTTGATACTCAAATCCATGCCACTCAGTTAGCCAGGAAATAGAGTAACCATTACGTTAGTTCGGGATAAACAAACGCCATATCTAGAATAAAGAGCCATTGAACTCCAGGAACCATCACGTCCCCAGTATATACCCCTACCTCATGAGTACCCTATGAACCCTCGAGTCCCAACTATCCCTTTGCACATGTCATCTATATCAGAGCACATCCTGGAACTGATCTCACAACTCCCATCACGAAGTCACCGCGGTAGGGATAATTCTCTACGGTTCTCATCAATCGTAGAATACCATCATGTGTCCCGTAATCTTACTCTAATAGTTCCCTCAATTCGACTCATTTTCCTCTACTCTGCATCTCTAAGTATAGTTATCAATCACCGAATTTTTCACTTCCCATCATGCAATCATCATCATCAAATCACGGGTCGTCGTCGTCAAAAATAACCATCGAACTATATGGTTTTGTATCGACCCGTATACTTGGCCATATTTGGCTAATTATTTGTCTTTTCACGAGCAAGCACATGAACAACACGAAGCATCACTTTCCTCTACCTCAAACCATCACCATCGATCTATGCCTACCTCGATCCCACACTTCAACAACTAGGTAATGCTTCATCCCTTGGCCATCATTCATCAACCCACTGTCAATACCGATCGGTGTCCATGGATTGGTACCAATCCATGACCACTGATCCCTAACTTAGCCAAAATCTCTTATACTTTGCTCTTTTAGCCAAACTCTAGCACAAACCAAGTAACCCCCATAGATCGCTACCGATCCATGGGCACCACTCATCCATGCCTTAATATCTTCACCTAACTCTTCATGCAATCCATCCCCTATCGTTCGTGACTCCAAACATTTTCTTCCAAACTCCTAATGGTCCATCTCTTAACTCGAGTATGCCCCAAAGCTAACATCTACTGATAGATAGCCTTCAACATCACCAACATTCCATTTTCAAATGGCCATAACACGAGCATACATATTCCAAACAACTTGAAAGGTGGAACGTAGCCTTAAGTGGCCTTCCTTGTCACCCTACATCAATCGCACGGAACTTGGACCCATATCAATTGATAGCTACCATTCCCTAACGTATTTCTATAACTAATTCGCCATTCGATTGGCATTTTCAACCAAACAAACATCACACATTCAAGCAATTATTACATATAACCTATACTAACAAACACACATCCATACATATCAATACGAATCATTAATCTTAAGGTAGTATCCATAAGAACAAAGGAGATTCACAAGAACGCTAGTTCTGCAAATCTTTTCCAAATCATTTAAAATTTACATATGTTATTAAAGAGGGTTTAAAATGTATTTTAGAGTTCAAAAATCATTTAAAAACATCATTAAACATCAAATGGTAGCTAATTAGTGAGTAGGGGCTTTAAACCACTCACCTAAATCCAAAAAATCCAATCCAAGCCCAAAGATGCATAAATCCCAAGATGAAAAGCAGCTCCAAGATGATCTCCAACAGCAAATCTTCAATCCAAGGTGCTAATCTTGCTAGTCTTCCTCTAATGATAGGATTGGCTAATTAAAGTAGGGACTAAGGTAACTTTTTGGATAAGAAGATGGTATATGGGAATTTTTCTCTATATTTGGAAAGTGTGAAATGATGGAGAGAAGTCCTATCAGCCTTAACCTCATGCTAATACCGAAATGGGCTTTGGGCCTATCCATTAACCCACTAATTACCAATTAAGCTGTTTAAAATCAAGTGAAACTTCAAACAACCATATCTCCCTAATGGTAAGTCCGTTTTATATTACGACCACTCTATGGAAAAAGAAACCATCATCCCAATCTAATGGAAGTGGTTTCACACCCTAATTCAGCTCCTATCAAAAGTTATAGGCCATATGAGATTTTTAGAATCAAAATCGTCCAATAAAAATTCTAAGGATGGAAAATGGACCTAGTAGTCATTTCCCAAAACCATGGAATCGTACAACCTCATATAAAAATAATATTAACATTCTACGATCCTCCGATACATAGAATACAGGTCGTTAACATGTGCCTTCCCAGAACTAGCAAGTTTGGCCAACGAATCGGCCTTTACATTTTCTTCCTTAGGGATATGTGTAATTTTGTAGTGCTCTAAGACTTCCAATAGTTCCAGCACCATTGTCAGGTAGGGAGCAAGTCTCACACCCTTAATATGATATTCCTTCCTTACTTGGCAAACCATTAGCTGGGAATCGATGAATATTTGCAACATCCTTATTCCTAGCTCTTTTACTATTCTTAATCCCGCTATTAACACCTCATACTCAGCCTCATTGTTTGTTCGGGAAACTCCAATTTCAATGCATAACAAATCAACCATCCTTTCGAAGTTTCAAGCACTACTCCTGCGCCTGAACTATGTTCGTTCGAAGCTCCATCTACAAACAACTTCTAATGAGGGAGTGTAGTTACCTTGTTCTCCTCCTTACCATCTTACGTGGTAAACTCAGCGATCAAATCCACCAACGCCTACCCGTTTATTGCTCTCCTTAGTTTGTAAGTGATATCGTATTAGCTCAACTCTATATTCCATTTCAGCAACCTTCCCAAAGTCTCGGGTCAGTACCATACCTGTTTGAGGGGCTGATCTATCAATACTTTGTTCGGATGATCTTGAAAATATTGTCACATCTTTCTAAACGCAGTCAAGAAGCAATACGTGAGTTTTTCCAACTTCGGGTAGTTCTTTTCAGCTCTAGTAAGCCACTTGTTGATATAGTAAACCAGCCTTTGAAATCTCGCCTCCTCACGTACTAACGCTATGCTCAATGCGTGAGTAGACACTGGTGAATAAATGAACCAATCCTCCCCATCCAGCAGTTTGGATAAGACTGGCGGTGTCTCCAAGTGCCTCAACAACTCCTAAAAGACTTTTTGACAGTACTGATTCCATTCAAAGTTTTTCTTTCCCTTCCCGAGGGCATCGAAAAAGGGTATAATTTATCGTGGCCTTTGAGATGAACCGACTCAGAGCAGCAATCTTCCCATTCAAGTTATGTAGCTCTTTCTTTGTAGTCGGGGTTGTTACGTTCCTTATGGCGTCTCTGCTCTGGATTAACCTCAATGCTCCATGCATTGACAATGAATCCTAGAAATTTCGCTATGCTTCCCCGAAAGAATATTTCAATGGGTTGAGTTTTATTACATACCTCCGTAAAACCTCAAACATCTCCAAAATATCATGCAAATGGTTCCGCAATACTCTTGATTTCGCAAGCATGTTTCCATGTATACCTCAATTGTCCATTCAATTTGATTCTTAAACATAGAATTTACCAATTTATGGTACGTGGCTCCGGCATTCTTCAAACCGAACAACATTACTCGATAGCAGTATAACCCCACATCTTTTATAAAGCTTGTATTCTCCTGATCTGGTATATGCATTGGCATCTAGTTATATCCTGAATAAGCATCCATGAATGAGAGTAACTCATGTCATGTAGTCCCGTCTACCAGTTGGTCAATCCTGGGCAAAGGAAACCAGTCCTTTGGGCATACTTTATTCAAATCTACATAGTAGATACTCGTTCGTTATTTTCCGTTTAATTATTTGACTAATACGAGGTTGGATACCCAATCAGGGTATAAAGCGTCGTGGATAAAGCCGTTTGCAATCAGCTTATCCACTTCTTTCTTCAATGCAGCGGATCGCTCCAGACCCAAACTGCGTCTTTTCTTCTGACTTAGTGTAAACTTTGGGTCAATATTCAATGTGTGATATGCTATCTCCGACGATGTCCCGCAAATGTCTGAATGTGTCCAAGCAAACACATCCAAATTCCCTCGTATAAAATTAGCCAATTCCTTCCTTAAGTAAATGCTAAGCTGAGAGCCAAATCTTTAAAACCCACGTAGAATCGTCCATATCGATTGGGATGTTCACCGTCAGCTCGGCCGGTGTCGCCCGCACTTCCCTTGACTTGTTCCTAGGATCCACAGACTTATCGAATGTGCTATGGTTCCCTAGCTAGGGGTAATGCTTTAGTTGCTATGCTTGCGAACCACGAATGCAGAGAGTCTTCTCCACATCCTCACCTTTCTCTCGTCGCTTTGCTTCCCTTAGCTCCGCAACATAGAATCCTCTTCCTACACTCTGGTCTCCTCTCTTTGATCCAAACCCATTTTTCGTGGGGAACTTCATCATTAAACACCAAGAGGCCAGTGCTATTCTAAAATCAGTGAGGGTCAGTCGGCCTAAAAAGGTGTAATATGCCGAGTAAATCATCCATAATGAATTATTGAATCTAGACTATCCTTCCATCTCCTTTACCCAACTCCACGGGTAGATCGATTCTCCCAATTGGTTATTTTGTCTCACCTTATAAACCCTTGAATCTTGATTTTACAGGCTGTAACCTTCTTCATATTTATCTTCATTTGATTGAATGTTCTTCCGAATAGTATGTTCATGGAATTTCCAATATACACCAAACCTGACGTACTATTGTCGGTCTTGTACCTGTCGTTATTACCATGGGGTTGAAAATTGGCGCTTCGACTCCATCAGCATCTCTATTTCTGAACATGACATCATCTGTTATCATCCTTTGCTACTTAATCGGAGCTCCATCTTCCATGGCGAAGCAATCTTCTTGCGGTATGTGCTTAAGCAAGCTCGCTTACCGTTCCATTTCCCTCTAGCTTTTCTCTATTTGATGAGGTTCTCCAATTATGGTATGGATAACTAAGCTTCCATCATTTCGCCTAGGCCCTTCTTCATTTGGTCTAGGTTGACTCCTTTGGCAGATGGCCCTTGGGGTTTTACGGTTTGACCGCCTTCCTATGGTTCTTTAACGTATTGCTAGAGCTTATTCTTCCTTATCAGTTCTTCAATGAGAAACTTCAAATGACGGCACTGATTCATGTTATGTTTATGGCTTTCATGGAAATGATAGTACTTTCTAGAGCGCCTTTTCTACTCAGTCTCCTCCCTCATAGGCGACCATGTATATTGTTTCGTTCCTTGAGCAGTAAGGTATATGTTTTCTAGTGTATAATTTAGGGGCGTATAATTTTCTAGTTTCATATTTGTCAGGTGTTTCTTGTTTTCGCTACACTGACCGCCGGGGCCTTGGTTCGTTTTCCTTTGATTACCAGAGTTTTCGACATTAACCACCACATCACCAGAGCTTTCTCCAGCTTTTTAATCTCTATATTGCTCTGAATAACCTCCTTCGACTGTCCAACAAACATGATTTGCCTCTTCCAATCGAAGAAACTGATTAGCCTTTCGATGGGACTCTTCCATAGTCATTAGTTGTTTCATCTTTAGCCAAAATCTATGTCCAGATGTATGCTTTGGACCAATGCCATAAATACCAAACCTCCTTTGGATTACTCACTTCTGTAATGGCAATATTAAATCGATTCACGAAACCTTTCAGTGACTCCTTAGGTCCTTGAGATAGGCTCAACAAGGGCATCACGTCCTTAGGCCGAGCAACATGGAGTCAAAACTGCTCCAAGAATTTTCTAGCCAACTCGTCAAAGGTCGAAATGGATCTCGATGCAAGCCCAGTGAACCACATTGACGCAACACCTTCCAAGAAAATAGGAAAACATCTACATCAAACAGTATCCATCGCCTTGGCACCATCCATGTGCCATTCATACTTGAGTAAGTGTTGCCTAGGGTTAGTAGTCCCGTTCTACAATGACATTGCCGACATCATAAACTTCTTGGGATACTCATCTCTCATAATGTTTTTTGCAAACGGAGTTCTGCTTGGATCAGAATCCTAATCCTCATTTTTTCTACCTTTGCTTTCCTCGACTAACCACTTTACCATATCTGCTATATATTCCTCGCTAGTGCGGTATTTTGAAGGACGACCATCAGGGGTTGCACAGAGTGTTTGGCTCTACAAACAACCTCAGTTTTCCATTGACGTCGAGGCTCTCCAGTCTCTAGGTGAACCACTCCTCCGGCCTCCCGTTGTTGCCCGGTTGGTTCTGTTGCTGCTGTCTGAACTCCAGCACCATTAATTCCAACATCCAGCTCATAATCATCAACGTCATATTGTAGATCATCCTTCGAATCAAATAGGTCCACGACCTCAGCTCCCTGTCCCTCTGGTCCTTCAAAATTCCTCTCGATACCGACCTGATTCTGGTCGGTACCGAGTGGATTCTTCCTTAGAGAAGCACTCAGACTTCCTACAGCAATAGTTTATGTTGCTCCATAACTCTTTCCTTCTATTTTTGTTTTTCGTTCTTCTTATTCCGACCAGAAATAGACGAATTCTCTTCTTCAGATCCAGGAGGGGAAACTTCCCTTATACTCCTCCTGATTCTCTATGCTTCATGGGTTAGTAGTGCTATGTTGGCATCCATCTTTTCCATCAATGCCTTCTGACTGTCAACCAAATTCTAATTTAGCTCCTACATCATTTTGTAAAATTCAACCCTAATAACCATCTTCTGTTGAGCAGATGATCCTGGTACTGCCTACAGGTTACTGACTTCCACTTGGTGAGCATTTCCTTCATCACCACCGGCTTTTGTTCCAAATGATCTTCCGGATCTCCTAGGCTCCATTGATTTCCATTAGCTAGTTTCCAAATTTCTTAAAGCAAATCTTCTCTAACCACTGGATTTCTCAAAATCCAAAATAACAAGCTAGATATAAGCCTGAGAATTGATTCTTAGTGAGAGCATCAAAATGTCGATGCCTAAAATGGCACAACTCCCAAAAATCTATAGAAATATTGAGATCTAGCAAAAAACTATAAGGAAAGTAGAACGAACACAAGAATTTTATAGTGGTACAGCAATTTCTGGTCTACGTCGACTATAATTGATTGATTATTTGATTGAGAGTCGCTAATACAAGGGATTGACAAGTTCTTAAAGCTTAGAACATGTGTAGTTAAAGCCTCGCTAAAGCCCCGAAAATTCTTGTTATTGCGCATAGCCCTCTTCGACCGCTACGTTTTTTCAATTTAGCGCTATTAAACAGTAGAACCGCTTTAAGCCCCGTTATTTTCAACTACATATGTTAAATCAAGGCCTTTTAGCATCCACTATAACAACATTAATATAAAAAAGACTGATTTGACTAGTTCACTTTAAAACCAAATCAACAAAGTTAGGATAAAGACATAATTTTAAGGCATAAGTGCTAAATATAAGTTAGAAATCTATTGTAGCAACAAAATCTGGACAGCATAAATCATGATATTCTTTGGTTTTATTATATAAGATTAAACAATGTTTCTTTTTCCTACACAAATGATGTGAGGATGATAATAAATTAATTTTAATTATTTTTTATATCTAATAAAGCCTTTTGCATCTCCGTTATTTTTTGCTATATTTCCGCTTTATCCTTGCTATAACTTTTTGCACCTACACCGTTATAGAATGACTAAACGCTTTAACTGTATAGCCTAGAACAGCCGATAATGTCCGCTTTAGTGACTATGGAGAGGAGAGATAGGAGATGAAGGAAAAAAGAGTCAAAAGTCCTTCTCCAATAGCCATAGGGTATGTATTTATAGGGCGGTCGCCTAGTAGAACTGGGGGACCATGAAGTATTATGTCCAAATCCGAGTCCAAGCATGTAGGAGGGAGAAACAAGGCCCACACAGCAATAAAAACCTCTCGGTACTGATCGGTTTTTGTGGGGAAGACTCCCCTTCTTCTTTCATTTGGTCTTCTATCTCCAATCCATTGTGTTCCGGGTACTTTTCCCTTGAGATTGAGTTATTTCTGGTAGTTTTTTATACTACTTGTTCATCTCATCTTTCTTTTTTTTTTCCAGATAATCCTTAGAATTGTTCATCAATTTCTTAAAAAAATACCCCATGACGATCACTTAACTTAGAGCTTTCCATACAAGAGGTTTTGATGGTCCAATAGGCAGCAAAAAAGGGTCGGTACCGAGTGGTAGAGCTCGGTACCAAGTGGTCCACTTTTGTCCTATGCCTTTGAAATTTTTTGAGTATGTTCCCGTTGTCCTAAGCTTGTTTCCATGTTCGTGAATCATTTCACCTTCATCTTGATGTTCTAACTCCATTGGAAATCTTGTTGGTGAAAAAACCGCATGACAAAACTTATGTTTGTTTTCCTATTAGGGTAGCAAATACATGTTCAAAGCTGCATTTTGGGGATATAGATCTCAGGAAAATACAAGTACAAATAGAAGTATTAGTGTAACAACCCGTGATTGCGGTTATCAAATAATAAATTAAAATTGGGATTTTAATTTAATTGGAGCTATTAATGATTTTTTTTATGTGACTAATTTGTTCAAAAGTTAGTTATTTTGAATAAATTAATATTTTGGGCCTAAGTGTAAAATGGAGAATTTAATGGAAATTAATTAGGGTAAATGGAAATTTATAATATTGCAAAATTTTATATGTGTAAAATAGTGCAATATTTGAATTGGGAATTTAATTTACAATTAAATTGCAAAACGGTGATTTTGGGCAATTTTGACTAAAATGTGTTTTGGAATAAATAGGGGTTAAATTGTAAGTTGGAAAATATTATGATGTAAAATTTTATAACTATAGCTAAATTATTTTGGTAACATATTTTAAACTTTTATGGGTAAATAATGTGTAGTTTGTACTTAGAGAAATTAGCTAATTTGAGATATGGAACATATTCCAAGTCCTAATGGGTATTAGGCCCGCTAACCCACTTCCACTAGCCTATAAACCATCTTTTACCCATTTGTTTCAGCCAACATCTCATTCCATAACTCCTTAAACCCTAGAGCAAAACACTAAATAATGGCCTCCAAACCTAGAGCAAAGCTTCATTAATCTTCATCAAAGTCAAAGGGGTTTTAATCTAATCATTTGAAGGTAATAGCAATCAAAAAACCCACCTCTAATCCATTGTTTAATTTCTGAAATTATTTTGTAATCCTCTTTTTTTGTGCATTTAGATTGTAAAACTCTTTGATCTTCTTTTCATTGCTTGGGAAAGGGGTAATATATGCTAGCTGAAATTATAATTAGTTTATTGCTGTTAGTAAATTAGGCATATCTCATTCATATTAAATCAGAATTAAGATTTTCTTGATGTTCTGGAAAGCTAATTCTGTAGGCTATAACTTTTATGTTTTGAGCTTTGCCTAATTTTGTGGTTTGAATGGTCGAAATCACGTTTGTTTGTCGCTGACCTGACAACAAACTACAGGGTTGATAAAATAAAAAACTGATATTGATTTGGACATAAGTTACTCGTTTCTTATCCAAATCTAATAATTTTGGATGTTCTGGAAAGCTTAGATTTAGGGCTAAAACTTTCATGTTTTGAGTTTCATGAAATTTCGAAGTTAATTTGGTCAAAACTGTGCATTCTTACTACTGTCCCGAGAGCACATTGACAGTGATATAGAATTTAAATCTGAGAATTGTTTTAGTCATAAAATATTTATCCCCGATCGGAATTTGACGATCTTGGTCATTCCGGAAAGCTTAAAAACTAAGCTACAACTTTTACTTTATTCAGTTTGTCAGAATTGGAAGTTTACTATGCCAAAATTGGGGTTTTTCATCTCTGGTCTGTTAGTGCATAACTATAGGTCTTTAATCTCTTTTCTCCCGTTGTTTTCAGTACAGAACCCCGACTTTGCGACGCCATCCCGGGCTCGTCCTTTGTCGAATTTCATCGATTTCGGACTCGTTGGAAAGCTGGAGTTCCGAACTCCATCTCCAGAAAGTTTGATTAGTATCCGAGTTCATTTGACTCTTCGAAATTGCTGTCGAAGAGGGACCCGAATCTCAGCCTGAAACAGTGTATTCACTGTTTCCGGGTCCGACTTTGGAGCGTCGCTGCGACTTCGTTTCAAGTCGGAATCGAGTAATTCTTTTTCCGTTCTGAAGTAGGAATGTTGAACTACGTTTCTACCAATTTTCATGCCATTCGGATTCAGTTTGCTAGTCCGAATAATTTTCCGAACTTGGGTTCGCGTCAGTTTTGGACTATTTTCCAACACTTAAGATATTTTCAGCGATTTTCTGGTTTTATCGATTTCTTTGAGATTGGTCGCTGGATTTCGTACACGGGCCTTATAAAAAGGTTTTAAAAGGATTTTCCATTCCGAAATGGCTTTCGAAATTATTATATAATATTATTTTTAATTAATAAATTAATTACTCCATAATAGGGGAGTTTTCAAAGGCCATTTTAAAGTGATTTCAAACCAATTATAAATCTGTTTTCCGTAATTATTTTGTATAATAAAATCCCACACTCACACTTTAGCACTTCGAGCAAAGTGGAAAGGTGCTTAAATGGTTGGGAAAAACTCCGGCCTATGAAACCGTGTGTATTTCCTTTCCGGTTAATCCCCGACCTATTCGATTGATCGTTTTGGCCTTTCGGCCTAGTTTACCGATGACATGAGGTGAACTTTGTACTGCTTTCAGTGTGGAAGCTTACTATTGGTTAGTAAACCATTTAGTGTGAACATGGGGTTTGGGACTCATGTTAACACTTTACGGGTTCCTTGCTAAAAGTTCGTGACACATTCCTTTTATTACCTTTGGGATAGTGTCTTCGGACTGTCTCCCTTAGAGGTATCGTTTTGGCATCTCTACTTAGATGGCCGTTATACATCTATACTTAGATGTATCATTTTTGGCATCTCTACATAGATGGTCGTTATACATCTCTACATAGATGTATCATGTTTGGCATCTCTACTTAGATGGCATGTTATACATCTCTACTTAGATGTATCATTTTTGACATCTCTACTTAAATGTTTATGTTTTGGCATTTGTGCTTACGTTATGCCGATAATATGAGGCTTATTATACATCTCTACTTATATGTTTTGTTTTGACATTTGTGACTATGTTATGCCAATGATATGAGGCTTATTATACATCTCTACTTAGATGTTTTGTTTTGACATTTGTGACTATGTTATGCCGATGATATGAGGCTTATTATACATTTGTTAGAATGGGTCTCGGAGTGGGGCGTTACAATTAGCTATATAAAATTTAAAATTTTAAGACTTCCGGATATAAAATTATGAAGTTTTTTACCTCGAAGTGCTATTACATTGTGAAATGACACCTATGTAGTTTGTCATATGCAGTCAATAACTGACAGCAAGTTATTGAGTTTTAAAAATCAACTGATCAATAAATATGAAATATAGTCTGGATAATCATTTATTTTATATATACACATACACACGTGTGTGTGTGTGTGATTTATTACCTTTTTGAAGATATGCGGTACATTTCGTATTTTAGAACAAAATTAGTCGATGCCTAACATAAATAGAAGTTCAAGTTCCAAGTATGCATGTTACAAATTCTTTTTTACATGGATTGAAATACTTCAAGACACAAAAGGATCTAAACTTACGTTAGTGATTTATTATATTCAACTCATTATAAAAGGTTTGAAAAAACATACCATTTCATGTTCTATTACAGCGTGACTTGTACGTTAAGTGTAATGACCATTGTCCTACGATGATCTATTTTTTCTTCTCTTTTACATCCCTTCTTTCGCTTGCAACGAGTTTTGCTTCAATTTTAAGAACTCATCCTAATATTCTTGGCAAGTTGCTAGTGGACAATTTTTCATTCTATCTTCGACGATATCGAATTTTTCATAATAGTGTGTACCTAATTCGTTGTTGTGCTTCCTAAATAACTCGAACATTTCTTATAAAAAAAAGATCTTTTGCATGTGACTCTAGATCAAAAAATGTTTGTGAAAATTAAGAGTTATTTACTTAAAAAAGAATTAATGTGGTAAAATATATGTTACACAGAATTGTAAGTGGTATAAATCGATTTTAGCTTACCAACAATTCAGTCCAAACATCATCCTTATAATTTTTTAGTATTTTATCTTAATTTTCATATGAGATCGACACATGAATTCGTACTAATTTACCAATTAAACTGCTATTTTTTTTGAAATAGGTGCACCATATGCGTCTGTTATCGCTGTGTAACTCAAGTGCTATAAAAAACCGCTATAACTATACTGTAACACTATCACAATTATGCTAGAAAACTGTTGCAAAAACTACTGCAAAGTTGATGTTTCAAAAACATTTTCTAATCTGTTGCAAAAATGTTGCAAACAGAATTTCTCCGTAAAAAAGCGGTAAGTATAGAATCAGTAATTAAATTACCAATCAATCTGTCCGAGTGCAGTGAATACTGTAGCCTTGAAACAATATTGCTTCTTGTATGCACCGTAGGTTGTGAGCAATTTTCTTCCTAGGATGAAACGGACCAACCCCACAATGTTGTGCTTGCAAGCGGAGCGACGACGAACTGAAGAGAATATAGAATTCAGAACAGAGTTCTGTTTGGAAGAAGAGCCGTAGAAAAACAGAAAGAAGAATTTTCCTTTTCGTTTTCTGTCTGCCTATATATAAGCTCGAGGAGGTGTCTATTCGGGTCTGAACGGTCGTGTCTGTTTGAAAGGTTGCGACCCTTTACCAACTGACCGTTTGTCCAAAAAAGTGTTTGAATTCAAACAATGTCTGGTCTGAATAGCCAAGCCAAGAAATGTTTGAATTCAAAAAAGTGCTAAGCGCCTCTAATACGCCTCAAACGCCCACGCGGCGGGCACGGGCGCGCGCGCGTGCGGGATGGTGCGTTGCACCACCCGCTAATGTAACGACCCGCCTTTTTGGACGGTTTAAATCGACAATAAACCACACATGTCAAACTTAAACCATTCAAAAGGGAGGATTGTCATTGGGTAAATAAGAAAAAGCAGAGAAAGAAAGAAAAACAAACACAGAATCTCACAGCGGAATGACAAAATATAGTAATCAAATAAACAATTCATGAAGTTATTTACAATTAACATTTGATTATACTTTTAAAATACAAATCAGAGTTACATGCAACAATAATAAATAAATAAATGCAGCGGAACAACATAATGTAGTGGAATAAATATAATAAATAATAATAATACAAAATCTTCGTCTTCATCCTCCAAAAAGCAGTCTTCGATAAACTGAATGCTCAGGCTGACCCGAGCGAATTGAAATGATAAAACACTCTAGTCAGAACTAAAAGATCTTATTTAAGTTAAATCAACAGTAAATAAATATGAGTGTAACGGCGTTCGAGATGTTACGGGGTTTGACATCTCCTATCTAGTGTCTAACGTGAGTGCAATAACTTAAAAGATGTTCGGGATTACCATCTCCTAAGGATCCGTTAAACTATTTACTATGTAGTACAATACGCTATTATAATATGTCTACAGTAAAGTATTAAAATAGCGTTAAGGCGTTACCCATATCCCCCTTAACACATTTTATATAATCCCATAGTCTATACAGTACTGTACGCTCCTCGTGAGGTTTACCCAAAGGGCACTAGCTCCATCCGGATAGGTGGTAACGCATAGCAGCTACTACCGTCCACCTCGGAACACACTCCCAAATCAAATCAAGGGGTGGCCACCAAATCAATCACAAAGTATTAGAATGGTATTGAAGAAATGTGCCCGATAGAGGAATGACCTCACTTGGCCCGGCATGGCTCCTGTTTTAGCCACATCAAGCTGACTCACGGGAGTCAAGGTCACGTAAATACCTCATTCAGAATTGTTCGCCAAACCATCCTACTTCATTTCTGGAACCTCCACCACGTACACAGTTGTTAAAGTGGTTTTTGGTGTTGGCAAAGAGTATGACAATATTCGATCCCGGTCTCTTTAACAACCAAATGCTTATTTCACACTGGATGGTTCTTTTACATTTCAAAAGTCAATTCATAATTGATATCAAAATATCATATTCTCAAAATCACTTTCGAAATCATATCACATTTGAAATCATATCACTTTCAAAATCATATTTATTTTCGACATCATATTCACTGTTGAAATTATCGATACGATAGGTAAATTAGATCCTCATTCCAAAATCATTTTATTTACTCAATATGTCACTACACAAAAAAAGCATAAATTCCAAATTCCAACTTAGGATGTATCATCATCAAGGATTTAAATATAAATACTTCAACTTTAGAGAGTCTGAAATCTTAGAAAATAGTTTAGGTAGTCATAAATAGTTTTAATAGTTTTGAAAATAGTTTAAAATAGATTGAAATAGTTTAAATAGTAAAAATAGTTAGATAGATTTAAATTTGATTTAATTAGATTTAAAATGATTTATCTATATTTAAAATAGATTAAATGGATTTGAATTATCTTAAATAGAATTTAAATAGATTAAATAGATTTAAATTACATTAAATAGATTTAAAATAGATTAAATAGATTCAAATTATATTAAATAGATTTAAAATAGATTAAATAAATTTAATTAGTTTAAAATTGGTAAAATAGATTTAAAATGGATTAAATAGGTTATAATAGATTAATATAAATAAAAATAGTTTTAAATTGATTAAAATAGTTAATTTAATTAAATAGTTTAAATTAGTTTAAAATAGATTTCAAAGTTATATCCAACATTTCAATAACTCAATTCCGATAAATTCATTTATATTTGACACCTCAACTTTGAAATTCAAATTTAAATCCTTTGAAAAATTCATTAAATCAATTCCAATTTCAACATTTACGCTTGGACTTTCGAAAATAATTCAGTTTATATAAATCAATTTCTATTTCAAAATACCAGTTAACTGAATTCAAAATTTTAAAGATTCAAAAATCATTTAATTTAACCAATCCGGTGTCCGTTTATAATTTTCTACGGGTCAAGTGATATGGATATTTATCATTTCAATCCGCAATTTTAAATTTTACGGTTATATATCATTTCAAACCGTAATCCTGAATTAAATAAAATCCATAAAATCACTTAAGTTTATCATTTCAACCCATAACAATTTTTTCTAATCTATAGATTGTTCGGGTATGTATCATTTCAACCCAGAGGGAACTTGTAGTGTTGTAACAATATAAAATATAACATCCAGTCATCCAATATCAACAATCAAACATCCATCACAATCATCATCCAAATCAACCAATAAACATCAATGGATAACTGATTATCATTTACAGGTATTTAATTGACAATAAAATTCAATATTAAATTAAACAATGATTAAATGCAATAAAAGTCAAATTTAACTAGAATGACAATTTAAACATACCAAACATTGATCAAAAAATTTCTAATCACATCATAAATTTAATTTAACTAACGTAAGATAGTTTAGTAGTTGTGAGTGGGTTAAAATACTCACATTTGATTTTAGCCCATAAAAATCAAAACAGAAGCGCAAAAACTCAATAGTCTCCAAATTCAACTAAATTAATTTCATGTTGTCCGAAATTTAAATATGAATCCAACTGAAGAAATCACGCGTGAATCAAAATTTATATGCAAAAGATATTCATGTTATAAGAAATATTATTAAAATAATAATTAGTACGCATAAAAAAATATACAAATTTTAATACTTACGTTTCTCTCAAGATGAGGCTTAAGGAAAAGATTGAAGAACAACTAAGATGAGGACAGGACGTGTACGGAAAAATGAAAAAAAAATCATGTTTCATAAAAGAAAGCTTTTGGATTTGCAAGAATAAGAGCTTTTGAATATGAGGTGTCAGGAGAAACAAAACGCAAATGAAGAAATAAGCTGTAGGTTATTTATAATTAGGAAATGAAGGTGGAGGGACAAAATAAATGTCACGTTTTATTTTGAAAGCTCCAAGCATTAATAATGCATAAGGAAATGTACGTAGGAATGGAAAAGTTTGCAAACCAAATAAAAGTAAAACTTTGTATACGTGAAAATGAGGTTGCAAGAACTAAATACAACCTAAAAGTCTAGGCTCGGGTATTAAATAGAAGGAGAAATGAACGGATCAAGTATTAATAATAAGATAACTATTTTAAAACGTTCATGCAACAATTAATAACAAAAGAAATGAAGGGACCATGTACATCGCACAATCCTTTGAAATTCATTTTTTTTGAAACGTAACCAAATTAACTTCATTAACTCAAATAATATTCAAATTGTACGCATTTAGGTTTTTATCTATGCATAATAAATTTTTTATACTTACCTTAAAAATGAAAACGTTCAATTTGGTTTTCCCAAAATGATCTTTTATTTCCATTAAAACACCATTTTTGTTTAACACAAAACGTTCGTTTCTTTTATTAAATCTATTAATTGCAATCAACGTTTTCTTTCCTTTTAATTGGAATATTTTAATTACATTAATTGCAATTACTTACAAAGATAAATTTCAAAACAGGCAACTAAAATGGATGGAAAATAGAACAATTGTTTATTTAAACAAGTTTATAAATTTGTTGTTTATACACAAGAGTAATAAATAACTTTCAAATAGATTATTTTCCTATTTTTGTAATCAATCTGTAAGCTAAAACACAGTTCAATAAACATATATTTCTTTCTTTAAAATCAATCATTCTATTCTTTATTTTAATGAAATTAAACCTACATTCACAATTGAAACATTAATTTTATTTGATGTAAATGTTCTTTTCATTAAATCAAACTTTCCTTTTATTTTCACAAAACATAAGCTACTTTTAATTACAACTATTTATTTACAATTTAGTATTCTCTCTCTTATTAATTGAAAATTTTCAATTACATTAATTTCAGTTGATTAAGTTTCAAAATGGACTAAATGAAAGTAATGAGAAGTAGAACAATTATTTCATATCTAATAGTAATTTAAACATATTTATACACTATTGAATACAAACGTTAATTACACATTTCTTACTAAATAATAGTTTCTCATCTCAATAATCAATCTTTCAGCAACCAAACATTTCAAATAAATAAACATATGTTTACTCCTTTACTAAACTTATTCATTTTTATTCTTTTATTTTGATTTACACTCCTACTATTAAATCAACCAATACCTTATGAAATTGTTAACATATGTTTCTTTCTTGTTATCCTCATTTTCTACAATTGACGCCTTTTCTTACATTAACCACAATATTTAATTACATTAAATTCCAATTAATTATATTCTAATTCTAATAAATTGGTTTAATTTGATTTCAATCTTTTTATTCAATCAAACATTACTCTATGGACATAGTTAACCTTGGTTTGTATCTTATTACATTAATATTCTCCAATTTCATCTTAATTTCCATTAACGCAATATTTAATTACATTTATTGCAATTTATTTCCAATTTGATTTCAATAAGTTAAACAAATAGGTAACAAATAACAATTATCACCTTTAGCTTAATTTAATCACATTTATAAGTTGATTGTTTACAACAAATGTTATAATTATTTATACACTACCAATTTATTCAATTACAATTTATTACATACTATTTCATTTGTTAATACAAAATTTAAATTATCAATTACTCTTTTAATCCAATTATCAATTGATACACACATTATTACAATTAATTTACAATCTATAACCAATTATAACTTTTTAATCATTTTAATTAATTGGAATTACCTTTAAAGTAGTTATCAATTACCTTAAATTAATACTATTACATTTCATTCCAGTTATATTCTTACTATTAAATCACAAATTTTTTTCTTCTTCCAATATTAAATCACAAAACCTTATTAAATTAACTAATTTTAATTATCGAAAATTACGGGTCGTTACACTCCCCCCACTCAAAACTTTTCGTCCTCGAAAAGGGAAAGAAGCAATTAAGAAATTAATATATCTTATTTAAAATATTAAATTTATAAACAATCAATTTACATAATTAAATAATATTTATCAATTTAAAATAATTAAATCCTTTTATATTCAAGTTAACAAAAGTTTGGAAAATATTTCACAAAATTTTCTATGTCCAAAATCCACAAAAAATTTCGAGCAGAGTCTCCTTTGTACGGAGAGGTGTGGGAGAAATAATAATATCAATAATAACAATATATATCATATTTTTCAAAATAAAATATCCCAAACCATGGGAAAAACAATATAATATCGCTAGAAAACCGTAATCCGAAACGTACCTATTTGTTGGGCAAATAACGTTTAATTTATGAAACTATAAGCTTTAGCTAATGCTTCCATAAACCTGTATTTCACTTGTATAATCCAATGAGGTTAATAATTATATAAAAGTGAAATATTTAAGTTGTCTCAATTAATAACAAAACAAACTAATATCACATAACAACAATCACTTGCAACCAAAAGCATACAATCATCACATGAAATCAATGTAATCAATCATACATCCATAGCAACCAAAACAAATGGTTTGTTCGGGTTTAGAACTTTTAATCGTATATAATGATAAATAAACTACTAAGTATACCATACACTCAACAGTCATAGATAACTTAATAGATTATTTATACATTTTAAACAATTTAAAGTATCACTTCCCAATGTCCCATAAGTCAAAACAAACAAAGAATTCAACACATATTTTAAGTTTATTCTATTAATCTTTTTTTCACATCATTTATTGTTCATTTTTTTTCTTTTTCCTTTTTTTCATACAATGATTTTTCTTTAATTCACGTTCATTACTTACAAAATTTTAATTCTCGTTCATTCATATAAGGCTTATTTCATTAATTTACATTCTTTACTTACATAAGTTATATCCATTTCAATTATTTGGATCATAAATGAATTCATTATTGAAGTATTGTATATATTTTATTTCAGTTTACTTCACATGTACTATTTAGTTTGATTTCCCTTTTTACATAAATATTCATTTGTGAAACAACTCATACCTATAAAAGATTTTCACCTTTCACTTTTATTTCTTTCACATATAGTATCCACTTTTACTATTTACTCTAATTATAATTGGCTTCAAACATTATTAAGTTTATAATCATTTAATTACAGTATTCACTTTTTTATTAATTATAATTACTAGCATTTCAAATTATTAACTTAAGTTTATAACAATTGATAACATCAGAATCCTTATTTATAGAAAAATTCTATTGAACTCTTTCATTATACTTAAGCTTTACTTGTATAATATTCTACTACATATTTCTATTAACATTTCAACTTTTAATATTTTGGTAAGTTATATATTGTTCTAAGAATGCAATTGAATGTTACACAAGTTTATCTTATTCACTTTAGTAAACATAATGTTTAATAATTACATCTTCTAAAATTTTATTATTCTTAAACCTGTAAGTTACAAATTTCCAATTTTTTATCTATTTCATTCATCATTTTATCATCAAATTTTTTTATTTTCATTTTAGACTTTCCAATTATTAATATAGTCAAGATTCCATTCTTTACAATAATTTCAATTTTTAATTTACAAAAACTTAAGAACTAAACAACCGGGTTCCATTTCAATCCCTTTTAAAATTATATATATATATATATATATCAAATCAACCTTCAAAAATTAAAATTAAGATTCATTTATCAAAACGGATGTGCAGTAAAACTACTATAGTAGTCTTCCCACTTTGAAACTCGAAAATGAACGTCGATGATGCGTGCACTCATCACCGAAATTATTTTCCAACGGCAGAGAGGGGAGTACAGAACTTATTTCCTTTAAAAAAATTCTATCAAAACATTTTTTCAAATCATCTTGAAATATTTATATCAGAAAATACTTCTAACTACTACTAGTATTATATTCCAAAATCTTTCGAAAGAAATTTCAAAAATCCCGAAACTTCAGTTCTAAACTTCCAATTTATATTTACTTTATTTGTAAATCCTATTTTTCAATCAATATTTATAAAATTTCTCTACCTAACAAACAACATAATACATACCAACTATATCATTTATAAAATTTATTATTTTATAAAAAAAAAAATATAATAGGTAAAATTATTTTATTTACCTATATTTCAAAACAAATATTATGCCGGTCTGCCCTATTAAGTGTTTACAAATCTCTATCGATGTCATAGCGTCCTATGTACCGACCGAAATTTATAAATACTAAACAGAAAAAATTAACACAATAGAAAAACCTTTTATAACACTAACAAATACGCTCTCTCATATATACACACTCAACGACTCATTCTAGAGTATCACTACCATATTTAATATGAGTCAGACCCCACAAAGCTAAAGTTATCACTAAACCAAAGCTCTGATACCAACTGTAACGACCCTCCTTTTTGGACGGTTTAAATCGACAATTAACCACACATGTCAAACTTAAACCATTCAAAAGGGAGGATTGTCATGGGGTAAATAAGAAAAAGCAGAGAAAGAAAGAAAAACAAACACAGAATCTCGCAGCGGAATGACAAAATATAATAATCAAATAAACAGTTCATGAAGTTGTTTATAATTATCATTTGATTATACTTTTAAAATACAGATCAGAGTTACATACAACATGAATAAATAAATAAATGCAACGGAACAACATGATGCAGTGGAATAAATATAATAAATAATAATAATACAAAACCTTCGTCTTCATCCTCCAGAAAGAAGTCTTCGATAAACTGAAAGCTCAGGCTGACCCGAGCGAATTTAAAAGACAAAACACTCGAGTCAGAACTAAAATATCTTATGTAAGTTAAATCAACAGTAAATAAATATGAGTGTAACGACGTTCGAGATGTTACGGGGTTTGACATCTCCTATCCAGTGTCTAACGTGACTGCAATAACTTAAGAGATGTTCGGGATTACCATCTCCTAAGGATCCGTTAAACTATCTACTATGTAGTACAATACACTATTATAATATGTCTACAGTAAAGTAAAGTATTAAAATAGCGTTAAGGCGTTACTCATATCCCCCTTAACACATTTTATATATTCCCATAGTCTATACAGTACCGTATGCTCCTCCGTGAGGTTTACTCAGAGGGCACTCCATAGGTATGGTACAAAATAAATTCGTAGAAGGCACGATAAGGCATGCGACAAGGCACGCGAGGCAATGCCCAGGGTAGGATCCTACCGTTTTGCAGATCCGGACTGGTGGTAACGCATATCAGCTACTACCGTCCACCTCGGAACACACTCCTAAATCAAATTAAGGGGTGACCACCAAATAAATCATAAAGTAATAGAATGGTATTGAAGAAATGTGCCCGATAGGAGGAATGACCTCACTTAGCCCGGCATGGCTCCTGTTTTAGCCACATCATGCTTTTTCACGGGAGTCAGGGTCACGTAAATACCTCATTCAGAATCGTTCGCCAAACCATCCTACTTCATTTCTGGAACCTCCACCACATACACAGTTGTTAAAGTGGTTTTCGGTATTGGCAGAGAGTATAACAATATCCGATCCCAGTCTCTTTAACAACCAAATGCTTATTTCACACCGGATGGTTCTTTTACATTTCAAAAGTCAATTCATAATTGATATCAAAATATCATATTCTCAAAATCACTTTCGAAATCATATCACATTTGAAATCATATCACTTTCAAAAACCATATTTACTTTCGACATCATATTCACTGTTGAAATTATCGATACGATTGGTAAATTAGATCCTCATTCCAAAATCATTATATTTACACAATATGTCACTTCGCAAAAAAAAGTATAAATTCCAAATTCCAACTTAGGTTGTATCATCATCAAGGATTTAGATATAAATACTTCAACTTTATAGAGTCTGAAATTTTAGAAAATAGTTTAGGTAGTCAAAAATAGTTTTGATAGTTTTAAAAATAGTTTAAAATAGTTTAAATAGTAAAAATAGTTTAAATAGATTTAAATTTGATTTAACTAGATTTAAAATGATTTATATATATTTAAAATCGATTAAATGGATTTAAATTATCTTAAATAGATTATAAATAGATTAAATAAATTTAAAATAGATTAAGTAGATTTAAATTACATTAAATAGATTTAAAATATATTAAATAAATTTAACATAGATTAAATAGATTCAAATTATATTAAATATATATAAAATAGATTAAATAAATTTAATTAGTTTAAAATTGGTAAAATAGATTTAAATTGGATTAAATAAGTTATAATAGATTAATATAAATAAAAATAGTTTTAAATTGATTAAAATAGTTAATTTAATTAAAATAGTTTAAATTAGTTTTAAATAGATTTCAAAGTTATATCCAACATTTCAATAACTCAATTCCGATAAATTAATTTATATTTGACACCTCAACTTTGAAATTCAAATTTAAATCCTTTGAACAATTCATTAAATCAATTCCAATTTCAACATTTACGCTTGGATTTTCGAAAATAATTCAGTTTATATAAATCAATTTCTATTTCAAAATACCAGTTAATTGAATTCAAAATTTAAATATTCAAAAATCATTTAATTTAACCAATCCGGTGTCCGTATATAATTTTCTACCCTAGGGTCAAGTGATACAGATATTTATCATTTCAATCCACAATTTAAAATTTTACGGTTATATATCATTTCAAACCGCAATCCCGAATTAAAAAAAATCCATAAAATCGCTCGAGTTTATCATTTCAACCCATAACGATTTTTCTTAATCTATAGATCGTTCGGGTATGTATCATTTCAACCCATAGGGAACTTGTAGTGTTGTAACAATATAAGATATAACATCCAGTCATCCAATATCAACAATCAAACATCCATCACAATCATCATCCAAATCAACCAATAAACATCAATGGATAACTGATTATCATTTACAGGTATTTAATTGACAATTAAATTCAATATTAAATTAAACGATGATTAAATGAAATAAAAGTCAAATTTAACTAGAATGATAATTTAAACATATCAAACATTGATCAAAAAATTTCTAATTATATCATAAATTTAATTTAACTAACATAAGATAGTTTAGTAGTTTTGAGTGGGTTAAAACACTCACCTTTGATTTTAGCCCATAAAAATCCAAACAGAAGCGCAAAAACTCAACAGTCTCTAAATTCAACTAAATTAATTTCATGTTGTCCGGAATTTAAATTAAATATGAATCCAACAGAAGAAATTGCGCGTGAATCAAAGTTTATATGCAAAAGATATTCATGTTATAAGAAATATTATTAAAATAATAATTAGTACGCATAAAAAAAACCAATTTTAATACTTACGTTTCTCTCAAGATGAGGCTCAAAGAAAAGATTTAAGAACAACTAAGATGAGGACATGACGTGTACGGAAAAATGAAAAAAAAATCATGTTTCATAAAAGAAAGCTTTTGGATTTGCAAAAATAAGAGCTTTTGAATATGAGGTGTTATGAGAAACAAAACACAAATGAAGAAATAAGCTGCAGGTTATTTATAATTAGGAAATGAAGGTGGAGGAACAAAATAAATGTCACGTTTTATTTTGAAAGCTCCAGACATTAATAATGCATAAGGAAATGTATGTATGAATGGAAAAATTTGTAAACCAAATAAAAGTAAAACTTTGTATACGTGAAGATGAGGTCGCAAGAACTAAATACAACCTAAAAGTATAGGCTCGGGTATTAAATAGTAGGAGAAATGAACGGATCAAGTATTAATAATAAGGTAACTATTTTAAAACGTTCATGCAACAATTAATAACAAAAGAAATGAATGGACCATGTATATCGCACAACCCTTTGAAATTCAATTTTTTTGAAACGTAACCAAATTAACTTCATTAACTCTAATAATATTCAAATTTGTACGCATTTAGGTTTTTATCTATGCATAATAAAAAATTTATACTTACCTTAAAAATGAAAACGTTCAATTTGGTTTTCTCAAAATGATCTTTTATTTCCATTAAAACACCCTTTTTGTTTAACACAAAACGTGCGTTTCTTTTATTAAATCTATTAATTGCAATCAACGTTTTCTTTCCTTTTAACTGAAATATTTGAATTACTTTAATTGCAATTACTTATAAAGTTAAATTTTAAAACAGACAACTAAAATGGATGAAAAATAGAACAATTGTTTATTTAAACACGTTTATAATTTGTTGTTTATACACAAGAGTAATAAATAAATTTGAAATAGATTATTTTCTTATTTTTGTAATCAATTTGTAAACTAAAACACAGTTCAATAAACATATATTTCTTGTTTTAAAATCATTCATTCTATTCTTTATTTTAATGAAATTAAACCTACATTCACAAGTGAAACATTCATTTTATTTGATGTAAATGTTTTTTTCATTAAATCAAACATTTCTTTTATTTTCACAAAACATAAGCTACTTTTAATTATACCTATTAATTTACAATTTAGTATTCTCTCTTCTATTAATTGAAAATTTTCAATTACACTAATTTCAGTTGATTAAGTTTCAAAATGTACTAAATGAAAGTAATGAGAAGTAGAACAATTATTTCATATCTAATAGTAATTTAAACATATTTATACACTATTGGATACAAACGGTAATTGCACATTTCTTACTAAATAATAGTTTCTCATCTCAACAATCAATCTTTCAACAACCAAACATTTCAAATAAATAAACATATGTTTGCTCCTTTACTAAACTTATTCATTTTTATTCTTTTATTTTGATTTACACTCCTACTATTAAATCAACCAATACCTTATGAAATTGTTAACATAGGTTTCTTTCTTGTTACCCTTATTTTCTACAATTGACGCCTTTTCTTACATTAACCACAATATTTAATTACATTAAATTCCAATTAATTATATTCTAATTCCAAAAAATTGGTTTAATTAGATTTCAATCTTTTTATTCAATCAAACATTACTCTATGGACATAGTTAACCTTGGTTTGTATCTTATTACGTTAATATTCTCCAATTTCATCTTAATTTCCATTAACACAATATTTAATTACATTTATTGAAATTTATTTCCAATTTGATTTCAATAGGTTAAACAAATAGGTAACAAATAACAATTGTCACCTTTTGCTTAATTTAATCACATTTATAAGTTGATTGTTTACAACAAATGTTATAATTATTTATACACTACAAATTTTATTCAGTTACAATTTATTACATACTATTTCTTTTGTTAATACAACATTTAAATTATCAATTACTCTTTTAATCCAATTACCAATTAATACACACATTATTACAATTAATTTACAATATATAACCAATTATAACTTTTTAATCATTTTATTTAATTGAAATTATATTTAAAGCAGTTATCAATTAACTTAAATTAATATTATTACATTTCATTCCAGTTATATTCTTACAATTAAATCACAAATTTTTTTCTTCTAATATTAAATCACAAAACCTTATTAAATTATCTAATTTTAATTATTGAAAATTACGGATCGTTACAGCTAAGATGGGTTGTGGTTTCATGTCTTTTTTTATTGTAACTATAATAAGGACCACATCTTAGTATATAAACACATATTGTTTATTATATTCCAAGATGTGAGACTATTCATATTCTAGGCATTAAATGCCTAACATATCCCAATGCACACTTTTATTTTTTCCAACGCCTCACTATTATTTTACTCATTTATTTCCAACAGCATCTACCTCAACTTTCTCGGATTGTGTAGAGGATGATTGCATAATTGAATAAATTGACAATTTTATGGCTTCTGACGTTGTTTCCTACAATACTGAAAACTATAATGGATTCAAAAATCAGTTTGCACCATCTTAAATTGCTATTATATTTCATTTTGCCATAAAAGATGTAAGAGTAGATTTCAAATGGCGACGTAAATATATTTGAATCGTTTGAAATACAAGGTTGCAAAAGTTAAAGGTATCCCTTTACTTAATATCAGATATATGCCCATTGGAGAAATTTAATAACTGTAGAAGCAACATTCCTGCATGGTTTATACTACATATATAAATATCTTATGCTTTGTATCTTGTCTACATCCTGTAATCTTTCAGTTCTTCACTGTTGGTTTAAACTACGGATTAGTCTCGTGAAACTATGACGATATCACTTAACTCTATCTATTGTGATTAGTTAAAGTTAGCCGCAAACCACCCGAATTGTTCATGCAAGTGCCTCACATTTATTACTTTTAAACTTCGAATTGCATATAGTTCATAGGTGATGCAGCGCGTACCTTAATCGCAGCTCCAGAATTCGCGAAGCCGCCTAAGTCGCTCCTCCTCCTCCTTAAGTCGTGGCAAGATGCAGTAGGTCGCGAACGAATCGTCCCTAAATCGCTCCAGCTAAGCCTCATATCGCAAGCCCTAAATCGCTCCGCCTTAAGTCATGAACAAGCAGACGTCTTACATCGCTCCAGCCCTAGATCATTCCAGTATAACTCGCGATCTTCGCTAGGTCGCGCTCCAGTACGTCGAAGCCGCCCTAGTCGCTGCCGTCCCTAAATCATTATGTCGCGAGCAGAGAGTTAGGTCGCGAACGAAGAGTAGGTCGCGAGCTCCAATTCCAGTAAGTCGCGAATGTCACTCCGCCTTCGTATGTCGCTCCACTTTAAGTCGCGAGCAAATTCCTTGAGTCGCGAACAAAATGAAGTAAGTTGCTGAAGTTAGGTCGCTCCAGAGAAGGTCGCGAGAAGTTGTTATACCGCATTTTTTAAGTCGTTTGTATTTTATTTCTTAGGTCGTTGATGCTGTAACTTGTTAAGTCGTTGATGTTGTAACTTGTTAAGTTGTGTGTGTTGTAACCCTATAAATAGCACTACACCAAAACAGTCATTTGACAACACTTTTTTTTTCCATTTGGCGACACTTATATGGGTTGCAATTTAGTCTCGCTAATAAGTGTCGCTATCCAATATAAGTGTTATTGAAAATAAAAATTTACACTTTTAAATACGGCGACACTTATTTTCGTTGTAAGCCTTGGTTTAATTGGAGTTAATTGAAATATACTAGGGCAAAATTGTAATTGAATAACATATCATGCTTACCCCTAGCCACACTTATCTTATAACCTGAAAAAACTCCTTCCGTGTATTAATTGAAATATCCCTGCCCCTCCATCCCAAAATCCCCAAATTCCAAATCGCTCTCTCCATCCCACAAATAAATCACTACTGCTGCTGCCCCTCTCCCTCCGACTCCATCAAACCACTACCGCCCCATCCCTATCCGACTCGATCAAACCGCTAATGCCCCATCCTCCTCCGACTCCATCAATTAGCTACAGTCAGCTCCTCCATTATCGCTTGACCTTGCAAGACCCAGGACACGAAGGACACTGCAAGTGGAAGATGACAAGCCCTTCTGGTAATTTTGTAATGCCACTGATTTGGTTTTTGAAAGCTATTTTTAGGGTTTGTTTGTAAGCAAAGCAATCGCGATTCTTCTAAGAAGGTATCACGTGAAAATTAATAACTTGAATATGTTTGGTGTTATAAATAACCCATGTACGTTGTATGTTCAATTATGTTATTAGTAGGGTCTAATTTAGTTTACTGAGATCACTAATTACATTGCAAGTCATATTCAAAGGGCACAGCAATATAATTAAATGTGATAAAATTAAGGTCTAACAAATGAAAGTACTTTAGGTAGATTGCTTGAATTCACAGTTTCATACGTATAAAGTCAAATAAGCGATAACACATTGTTGAACAGGATTACAACTGAATTGATATATTATTTTCGAATGCTTTTACTGTTCTAGCAAGTTAAAATCCTCTGAAGATCTAGTATATGAGTACATCCACATAAAGTGTATATTGAGCACGGGGTCAGTATATGTTACTGTGCACTAATACATGTTGTATACACATGGATGCTTCTACTGATTGTTGCCTTTTTAATTTGTTTTTCTTATATTCTACCTTTAAAGTTATTTGCATGTTGAGTTTTATTCCCTCCTGTTCCACCCGTTTTCCCTACTCATAGTTGTTCTTCGCTTGCTATAAAACATGATAAAAAGGTAAAAATTGTTTTAAGTTTTAGGCGTTGAAGCCGTATTGACAAAAATGTACAAAGAAAGTATATTTGCAAATCATATTTCATATGGTCTGAAAAGGGTTTTTTAAGCTTAGGAAAAAAGTTGGACAAAAATTAACAAGCAATTTGCCATTTAGGTTGAAAGACATATTTTAGTGTAAATTTCAGAAGGATGGTTGCAACTATCATTTTCTGTTCGCACTAAAAAGCGGTTTTCAGGTAAAAAAAACAAACTTGTTGTATTGAAGCTAATTTTTTTTGCAACATTCTTCTCTGCGCTGTTCTGAAAAAATCCAAAAGTCAACATTATCCAACAAAAAAAACATGCCATATGAACTATACAATTTTTAGTGGTTGAATAGATTTGCTTTTGACTTAAAATGTAGTGATATGAATATTGATGTACAATGACTAGGATAGTGAGCCTGTACCATAGTACTGGGAAATTCCTCTACTGCAGCAGATCATTAATAAGCAATTGATTTTTTTGATTATCAGATGTATTATTTGTAACATTAAACAGTTATCATATATGATCTATAATTCAACACGTCTCCATGCAGGGTTAAAAAAACCACTTGCAAGAACATCCATAGTCAGGAACTAATTTTATAGGTAGACCAGCTATAAACTTAATGCAATAAGAGTATGCTCATGTTCTCAGTAATATACAATCGCATCTGTATGAAATAAACATTTGTCAATATTAAAACTACTAACTAACATCTATGACTCGTATAAAATATAAACTTTGACTGTTTAAAAACATAAAACTGTACTTGCCTTTACATTGCTGGGTTGAAGGTAGATAAACGAAGGCATATGAATATAAAGCATCCAGTAATAC
The DNA here is from genome assembly GCA_030737815.1 of Allium fistulosum. Lineage (NCBI taxonomy): Eukaryota > Viridiplantae > Streptophyta > Magnoliopsida > Asparagales > Amaryllidaceae > Allium > Allium fistulosum. The sequence continues at coordinate 855,540,081 of CM060908.1, read as the reverse complement.
GACAAATAGTCACCCTGAATCCGAATCCAAATCAAAACAGAAGAATTTAATGTCATAAATATTTACTTTTTTATATTAATGATCAAATCTTCGTACTGGCTTTTAACATGGAAAGAATTTAGGAACTGAGTTATATGCCTCAAGGATATGAGTCCATGAGATGTTTCTTAGGTGCACTTGGTCAATACAATGAAAACTTTATGTCATTATTATGGTTTTGTCTGTAGATTTGTTTTGGTACAAAATGTTCAATTTTTCTTTTTATGGTAAAGCTATATTGCAATTGAATGATTAAATTGTACTAACTTTAATTCTTTTGACAAGGTTTACTAATTTCAAGCTTCAATTAAAGATCCTTTTGATAATGATTACTAATTTCAATTCTTTTAATAATGTTTACTAATTTTAAGCTTCAATTAAAGATCCTTTTGATAATATTTACCAATTTCAAGCTTCAATCAAAGCTACAATTCCTTTTTATACATTGCCAATTCAATGATTATGTGTTGATAGACTTGATTTTGATTAATTTAAAATTGATTTTATATGATATCTGCTTAGTTTCATTATCAATCAATGTGTCCTATAGTTTATTTTCCAAAGATTAACTTCTGTAAACTCTTATTGTTTTTCTTGTATCTATATAAAATTTAGCTAAATGTATAGAAACACCATGGAGTTCTTATCTATGGCGTCTAGCTCTGTACAGAGTTATGAAAAGTCAGCTCAGAGTTATGTAAAGTCAGCTCAGAGGCTTTAGAATACTTAAGGAAGGTAGTGTGCATGTTTATACTTGCAAATCAGTTATACATTTGCAATTAATAGTTTATAATTGCATCATGCTCATATACATCTGTAGTTAAGACCCTTATTACATGTCATATACTAGGAATTTATTTGAGGTTTTGATGGCTAGTTAAGAACAGTACATCACATTCACTAATATAATGGTTTCTAATTTCTATATTTATGATGGACATGCATTAATATATCTTATATGTCATTTGTAGATTTTTTTGTTTTGTTTTTTTAGAAGTTTGCATCTATTGTAGTGTAGTGGTATGGAATCTCTTAGCATCAAATAATATTTTATCATAATTATAGAACTGCACAGAAGGTTTGGTTCACATATTGAAGAATGTATCAACTAGTCCATATGCACCTGAGTATGACATTTCTAGGATTCCGGATCCTTTTCTGCACATTCGAGTGCTTAAGCTTATGAGGATGTTGGGGCAAGGAGATGCTGACTCTAGTGAGTATATGAATGATATTCTTGCGCAGGTTAGTTTCTCTAGTTGATTGTAATTTCAGTTTTCCTTAATGTTGGAAGTTTGACCATAAGTATTAACATGCAGCTGAGATTCAAATAGGTACAACTTTAAACTGATATACCGTTATTTATTTTCCGTTCCATTCACAACAATATTTGATTTGATTGTTAAATAGTCTCATTTATTGAGAAAAAAGAAAGTTTAGTTATCAATTTGTCACCGTGGGGAGTTAAACAGATTTTCTTATCTGTTAATTGTACCGTACATTACATTACTCACCGTTTTCAATGGTACCATGGACAAAAGTTTAATTGCTCAAGAAGACAGATATTTTAATGTTTAAACTTTAAACATGAAATCATATTTTTATTGAAATTATTTTTTTACACTTAGCAAGGGTAAACGAGGTAAACATGAAACCTTAATAATGCATAATGCGTGAACGTGGTGAAAATACTGTTACACTAATAAGCCTAACGGTGATTTTCTGTTTGTGTAACTTCAATAAATAAAAGCATGCGTTGGAGATACAAAACTATGGAGTCTGGTTTGTAGGTAAATAAAATCACTGAAACTTATGTCATTGCGTTTGAAATTTTATGTAAATGTTTTATCATAATCAATTATGATGCAGGTTTCTACCATTTCTCTATGGAGTTAATCATATAATTACCGTCTCAAGTTTAATTGCTGGAGTTTGCTGAGGTCGCGGTTTGAGGTAGTGATTTCATGAAGGTGATGGTGCCGTGTTTCGGCAGTTCATGCAGTGAGTGATGCAGGCAATTATGGTATCGATGTTGAGTAGGATGGTGTTGATGAAGTCGAAGGATGGTGGATGAAGTGGTGGGTTGTTTTGTGGATTATGGTCGAAGGTTGCGATGTGATTATGGGTTGATGGTCCTCAAAATGGAATGTACAAGTTATGTGATTTTTTAGATGGAGGTTTCGTTATATGGCCGGAGTTTCGTATTCGGTATTTGTAGAATTTCACTATGAAATTTACGTTGTCTTTTGTATTCCAATTTGACATTGTTATGAAGTAGTTGATTATGTATTGAATTAACCAACTTAATTATGTATTGTACTTGTTATGAAGTAGTTGACATTGTTATAAAGTAGTTGACTATGAAATTTATGTTGTTATTTGATCATGAATATTGTAAATTTTGGGTTCCTATTGAATGTAGTATAATAATGCATATCATGTTAGTTATTAATTTTTTATTAATGTTAAAATAATTGACTATATTGAGAATGAAAATATTTCAGCGTTATAAGCGTTGGCAATTAAAATTTACCAACGCTTATAAGCGTCAGCATAGAAAATTAAACAATGTTGGATGGTTAATTTGCCAATGTTTATAAGCGTTGCTAAATAATATACACCAACGTTTATAAGCGTTGGCGAATACAACCTTCCAACGCTTATAAGCGTTGGCAAACTAAAATCCCCAACGCTTATAAGCGTTGGCAATAAATTGCGACGCCCCTACAGCGACGCTAATAAGCGTTGCTGAAACTGTTTGTGACAGTTATACTTGTTGGGAATCACCTGTTTTGGTGTAGTGTAGGGATGTTGTGTCATTTGTAATGGTTGTTGATTTTGAAATAAAATTTGGTTTGTGCTTCTTGCCTCCATTAAAATTGGTAGTTGAGTGTTATCTCCTATCTCCACTTTCGGCATTCGAGTGCGCTCGAATCAACGATTGTTAAAGCCAATTCACGGAATCAAGTATGCTTGATCAACGTTCGAAGAATTGTAGATCTTCTCTCACGGCATCATGCGCGATCAACGTGTAGAAGATTGCTAGAATCCGGTATCTTCGTGATCAACGGATTTGGGCGTTTGGGTATTCTTAAATTCACCGATTTATCATCGTTTCACCGATTATTTCCGCTAATCGTGTGAGATCCTGGACGGATTTGATTTACATCGTCGAATTCGCTTCCAAGGCTGCGTCATTTGGTATCAAAGCTAGATCGCAAGGAGTTTACAACATTTGGAGAATTGGGTTTCGAGAATTTGAAGTTTGGAGATCGGATTTGCATTGTTGAGAAGTTTGGTGTTCATCGTGTTCATCGTGAAGTTGCAACAAGTTGGGAGTTTCGATCCATATCATTTTGGATCAAAGTTCGGAAAGTGTTTGAATTTTTGAAGATTTGTTTGAAGTTCAATCATGCCACCGAGACGAGTTCAACGTCATCGCAATGTTGATGCTTTGTATGGAAGAGAAGATGCTGAACAAATGGATCAACGAATTAGTGATAAATTCAATGAGAAGTTTGATGAGGGAATTGGTCGATTAGAGAGAATGATGCTTGAAATGAGTCAAAGTAGAAGAAGGGTTTCACCTGAATCGAGCCATGGGGGAAATAGAGTTTCACCACATTCAGATCGGGAGAGAAGAGAAGACCATGACCGTAGAAATGTTGACGATCGTGATAGGAATGTTGATGATCGAAATCGAAGAGATGTGGATGATCGTGATCGGAGGAATGTAGATCGAAGGGATGTTGGTGGTAGAAATGGTGGTGGTAGAGATGTTAGTGGTCATGATCGACATCGATATGCATCAGATTTTGATGAGGAGTTTGATGGTGGTAGTGTTCATGGTCGAAATCGAAGCCAAGGAAGAAATCATTCGGAGTATGATCACAAATGGGAGTCCGGAATGAAAATGAAATTCCAGAGTTTAAGTGTGGTATGCAGGCTGAAGAATTTCTAGATTGGTTATCTAATGTTGAAGAGATCTTTGATTTCAAGGAGGTTCCGAAAGATCGTCGAGTGAAGTTGGTTGCTACTAGGTTGAGAGGGAGAGCTATGGCGTGGTGGCAGCAAACCAAACTTACACGAGAACGGATGGGGAAGTCGAAGATTGTTGCTTGGGAGAAAATGAAGAAGATGATGAAGGCTACATTCTTGCCTTACAATTATCAATCACTCATGTATCAGAGGTTGCAGAATCTGAGGCAAGGGACGAAGACTGTTAATGATTATGTTGATGAGTTTTATCAACTGATTGCTCGAAATGACATTATAGAGACGGAGGAACAGTTGACTGCTAGGTTTGTTGGGGGGTTGAGGATCCAGATCCAGGATATGGTAAATATGTTTGACCCTAGATCTATGGCTGAAGCGCACCGGAAGGCGTTGGCTTGGGAGAAGCAGAGAAGACAAGGAGGTGGTGTGTTTCCAAGTTCCAATACTCAGAGCAAGAGTGCTAGTGGGAGTTCCAATGTTTCTAAAGCTGTCAGTAAACCAGTTGTGAATGAAGTTGCAAAGGCGAAGGTCAACAACAGTTTCATGTGTTATAATTGCCAGGAAGTGGGTCACAAGAGTAATGAATGCCCGAAACCGAAGAGGCGAGCTATGATTGCTGAAGTGGAAGGTGAGGATGTTGATGAAGGTTATTCTAGTCCAGTTGAGGAGGATGAACAGGATATCGCGTCGGGAGATGAAGGATGTAATCTAATGTTGAGGAGATCATGTTTGACACCGAAGTAGGAAGAGGAGGCTAGTTGGTTGAGGAGTAATATCTTTCAGTCGACATGCACTATACTGGGGAAGGTGTGTAAATTTGTGATTGACGTGGGAAGTTGTGACAATATTATTTCTACCGAAGCTGTGAGAAAGTTGAAGTTGAAGACGGAGAAGTATCCAAATCCTTACAAGTTAGCATGGTTAAGGAAAGGAGGAGAGGTGAAGGTGGACAGGCGAGTTCATGTTCCATTTTCTTTTGGGAAGAAGTATAAAGATGAGATCTGGTGTGATGTGGTGGAGATGGATGTTTGTCACTTGCTTTTGGGAAGACCATGGCAGTATGACCGAGCAGTGCAGCATGATGGTCGAACCAATAGCTACAGCTTTATGTTTGAAGGTACTAAGATCATTTTAGTTCCGAAGAAGAGACAGCAAGGAGAGAGCAAGTCAGAAGAGATTGAGGAGCTGAAGACTTTGTTGACTTTGAAGGAGTTTGTTGAAGAAGTAGAGGAGAGTCCAGAGGTGTTCTTGTTGATTGGACATGAAGCGACTGAATCTGTTGAAGTTCCAGAGGAAGTAAAGCTAGTGTTGGAAGAATTCAGAGATGTATTTCCTGAAGAGTTTCCAAAGGAGCTACCACCGTTGAGAGATATTCAGCATCAGATTGATCTTGTGCCAGAGGCGGCATTACCTCACAGGCCACATTACAGGATGAGTCCTAAGGAGCATGAGGAACTGAGAAGGCAGTTGGAGGAGTTGTTAGAACAATGGCGTGTTCAGGAGAGCTTGAGTCCTTGTGTAGTGCCAGCCTTATTGGTACCGAAGAAGGATGGGACTTGGCGGATGTGTACGGACAGTCGGGCTCTAAACAAGATCACTGTGAGATACAGGTTTCCTATGCCGAGGTTCGATGATTTGATTGATCAGTTGAGTGGGGCTGTTGTGTTCTCAAAGATTGACTTGAAGAGTGGATACCATCAGATTTGTATTAGACCGGGTGATGAGTGGAAGACTGCTTTTAAAACTAGGTAAGGTCTATACGAATGGCTGGTTATGCCGTTTGGCTTGTCAAATGCTCCTAGTACTTTTATGAGAGTGATGAACCAGATTTTCAGACCATTTATTGGGAAGTTTGTAGTAGTTTACTTTGACGATATTTTGGTCTATAGTAGGAGTATGGAAGAGCATATCCAGCATTTGCGAGAAGTGCAGTTGATTCTACGACAGGAGCAATTTTATGCAGCAACGAAGAAGTGCATGTTTATGACACACAGTGTTTTGTTTCTGGGATATGTTCTGTCGAAGGAAGGTATTCAAATGGATGAAAGCAAAGTGGAAGCTGTCAGGAGTTGGCCACAACCCAAGACAATTACTGAAGTGAGGAGTTTTCATGGGTTGGTATCTTTTTATCGAAGATTCATTCCACATTTTAGCAGTGTGATGGCACCTGGAACCGATTGCATGAAAGGAAAGAAGTTCGTATGGACAGAGGAAACAGAGTTAGCTTTTGAGAAGATCAAGACACTTTTGACGACAGCACCCATTCTGGTACTGTCGAATTTTCAGATATTGTTCGAGTTACACACTGATGCTTCGAAGGTTGGGATGGTGGAGTATTGAGTCAGAATGGAAGACCAGTTGCTTATTTCAGTGAGAAGTTGTCTGGAGCCAAATTGAGATATAGCACTTATGACGTGGAGTTCTACGTAATTGTTCAAGCTGTGAAGCACTGGAGACATTATCTGTTTCAGAAGGAGTTTGTTCTTTATACAGATCATGAAGCTTTGAAACATTTGCAAGGGCAGGACAAAATTTAAGCTAGACACGCTTCATGGGTCGCGTATCTGCAGTAGTTTACTTTTGTAGTAAAGCACAGATCAGGGGTGACGAATCGTGTAGCTGATGCCCTGAGCAGGAGGAATCATTTGTTGACAACGATGAAGGTTGAAGTGACAGGATTTGAACTATTACCAAAGTTGTTTGAGGAAGATCCTTACTTTGCGAAAGTTGTTGAGAAAGTCAAGGATGGGAGTACTGACGAGTTTGTGTTGGTAGATGGATTCTTATTCAAGGGGAATCGATTGTGCATACCAGATTGCAGCTTGAGAATGAAAATTGTAAAAGAGTTGCATGAAGAAGGACATGTTGGACGGGATCGCACATTGCAGTTGATTTCTCAGTCTTATTTTTGGCCGTCAATGAGAAAAGAAGTTGAAAAGTTTGTTCAGAGATGTCATGTTTGTCAAGTTTCGAAAGGGACAGCTACCAATGCGGGTTTGTATATGCCTTTACCCGTTCCTACAAAACCGTGGGTTGATGTAAGCATGGATTTTGTATTGGGCTTGCCGAGGACTCAACGGGGAAATGACTCTATATATGTTGTGGTGGATCGTTTCCCGAAGATGGTACATTTTGTTGCTTGTAAGAAGACGGCAGATGTAGTCCATGTGGCACAGTTGTTCTTTAGAGAGATCTATTGATTGCATGGTTTACCAGAATCTATAGTTTCGGACAGGGATACCAGATTTCTGAGTCATTTTTGGCTGAGTTTGTGGAAGATGGTGGGAACGAAGCTGAAATTCAGTAGTGCTTATCATCCACAGACAGATGGACAGACTGAAGTTGTGAACAGATCCCTTGGAAATTTGTTGCGGTGTCTTGTGAAGGATAATATGAAGAGTTGGGATGTGAAGTTATGTCAAGCAGAGTTTGCTCATAATCATGCTATCAACCGTAGTACGGGTTTCAGTCCATTTCAGATTGTATATTCAAGCTTTCCAAAGGGTTCATTGGATTTAACGATAGTGCCACAACCGAAGGGGACAGTTAAGCGGGCTGCTGATTTTGTTGATGGGTTGACAGAATGCCATAAAATCGTTCAGGAACGATTGGAGAAGACGAATGAGAAGTATAAACGATCTGCGGATCTGAAGCGAAGAAATGTTGAATTTAATGAAGGAGATTTAGTATATGCTGTACTAACGAAGGATCGTTTTCCAATGGGAGCATACAATAAACTTAAAGCTCGAAAGATTGGTCCTGTAAAGATTGTGAAACGGATCAATGAAAATGCTTATAGGTTGAAGCTGCCGGAGGATGTGTACACTTCTGACGTGTTTAATGTTAAACATCTTATACCTTATTATGGAGATGAACAACCCAATGGGGAAGAATTTTTAAATTCGAGGACGAATTTTTCTCAACCAGGGGCGGATGATGCGGCGCGTACCTTAATCGCAGCTCCAAAATTCGCAAAGCTGCCTATGTCGCTCCTCCTCCTCCTTAAGTCGCGGCAAGATGCAGTAGGTCGCGAACGAATCGTCCCTAAATCGCTCCAGCTAAGCCTCATATCGCAAGCCCTAAATCGCTCTGCCTTAAGTCGCGAACAAGCAGACGTCTTACATCGCTCCAGCCCTAGATCGTTCCAGTATAACTTGCGATCTTCGCTAGGTCGCGCTCCAGTACGTCGAAGCCGCCCTAGGTCGCTGCCGTCCCTAAATCATTATGTCGCGAGCAGAGAGTTAGGTCGCGAACGAAGAGTAGGTCGCGAGCTCCAATTCTAGTAAGTCGCGAATGTCACTCTGCCTTCGTATGTCGCTCCACTTTAAGTCGCGAGCAAATTCCTTGAGTCGCGAACAAAATGAAGTTAAGTCGCTGAAGTTAGGTCGCTCCAGAGAAGGTTGCGAGAAGTTGTTATACCGCATTTGTTAAGTCGTTTGTATTTTGTTTCTTAGGTCGTTGATGCTGTAACTTATTAAGTCGTTGATGTTGTAACTTGTTAAGTTGTGTGTGTTGTAACCCTATAAATAGGGATGTTGTGTCATTTGTAATGGTTGTTGATTTTGAAATAAAATTTGGTTTGTGCTTCTTGCCTCCATTAAAATTGGTAGTTGAGTGTTATCTCCTATCTCCACTTTCGGCATTCGAGTGTGCTCGAATCAACGATTGTTGAAGCCAATTCACGGAATCAAGTGCGCTTGATCAACGTTCGAAGAATTGTAGATCTTCTCTCACGGCATCGTGCGCGATCAACGTGTAGAAAATTGCTAGATTCCGGTATCTTCGTGATCAACGGATTTGGGCATTTGGGTATTCTTAAATTCACCGATTTATCATCGTTTCACCGATTATTTCCGCTAATCGTGTGAGATCCTGGACGGATTCGATTTACATCGTCGAATTCGCTTCCAAGGCTGCGTCAATAGGCTAGTAATAAATGTGAATATCCATCAGTATATTTATCAAAGAATTCAGTCTATTCCACCCAATTTACTAGAACTGACAGGTTAAGTGCAGAGATCTCCATACATCTTTTTGTTGAAGAATGATTCAAATATGCTGATCCTGATTTGGAGTAAATAAGACCTAGTTTTTTCGTTATTTATTTTATTATTCAGTGGATAGGCTTTGTTGACATTCTCTTATTTTTTGCGTAGCTATTTTTGTGCATGGCTTTCAGTAGCTGTTAGTATATAAAGATGTAGCAGGTTGAAATAATAAAGTAGGCAGTTTTATAATAGTAGAACCTCTTCTTTACATTACTATCTTTCTCTCTCTCTTAATTTCCAACATGGTATCGGAGCCAAATGATCCTTAAGGCTTGTGAGGTTAACAAAAATTGTGAGTGTTCTTCCAATGTCTACTTTAAACAATTTTTCAATTTCCATTCCTCTATTCAAAGGAGAAAATTATCAATCATGGGCTATCAAAATGAAATTATATCTTAAAGCTTTAAGTTTATGGGATGTCATTGAGAGTGATATTGATCCCACTCCTCTTCCACAAAATCCAACAGCCACCCAAGTCAAAAAATATGACCAAGAAATGGCGAGAAAGCCAAGGGCACTTTCGTGTTTACATGGGACCGTGTCGGAAGAAATTTTCACAACTATTATGGGTTGTGAATCTCCCAAAGAAGCATGGGAAAAAATCAAAGAGGAGTATGAAGGAAATCACCAAACAAAATTAATGCAAATTTTGAATCTTAAGCGGGAGTTTGAAATAATGGGAATGAAAAGTAATGAAGGTGTTAAGGAGTATGGGAGTCGGTTGATGTCCGTTGTAAACCAAATCAAGCTACTTGTGGAGAATTTACTAGCCAAAGGGTGTTGGACAAACTTCTTGTCACTCTTCCAGAAAAGTATGAAGGTAAAATTTCTTCACTTGAAGATACTAAAGATTTGTCTAAGTTAACATTTTCAGAATTGATCAATTCACTCCATGCAGTGGATCAAAGGAGGGCCATGAGAAATGAAGACAGTGAAAACAATAGTGAAAAAGCTCTAATAGCAAAGTTTTCTAATCAAAAGATGAAAGGCAAATCCCTCCAATGCAACAATTGTCACAAAATTGGTCATGAGAAAAATGATTGTTGGCATAAGGGAAAACCTAAGTGTTTCAACTGTCAAAAATTTGGGTATATGGCAAGGAATTGTAGGTCAAAGACAAAGAGCAAGAGAACATGGCACAAGTGGCCGTGGAAGAGAATTTATTTTAGAGTTGTGGGTGAGATGTGCACCATGAAGAGAAGTGCTCCAATATTCAAAAAGTAGAGTTGATGAGAAGTGCTTCAACAATGGAAGGTGATGAGAAGTGCATCACAAATCGAAGAGAAGTTCTTCGTTTATTATCTCAATAACTTTGAATCACGGGGGATGTTGAAGAATGATTCAAATATGCTGATCCTGATTTGGAGTAAATAAGACCTAGTTTTTTCGTTATTTATTTTGTTATTCAGTGGATAGGCTTTGTTGACATATTCTTATTTTTTGCGTAGCTATTTTTGTGCATGGCTTTCAGTAGCTGTTAGTATATAAAGATGTAGTAGGTTGAAATAATAAAGTAGGCACTTTTATAATAGCAGAACCTCTTCTTTACATTACTATCTTTCTCTCTCTCTTAATTTCCAACACTTTTAGCAAGCTGTACATTGCATTCGTTTACACGAATCGAACAAAAAAAGTTAGAATCATAAATCTACATAGATAAGTTTGTGTTTGTCCATGACTACCAAAATAAATGAGTATAAATACATTAATTGTTTATTGAATATATTGAATGTAATAAATATGTGACCTACTCATGCCACTGATGTGTATAGAAAATTGACGTAGTATGACTTATACAACATACTAATATTACAGTAATCTTCAGTGCGCGTCGTAAATGAATCAAAACATAGAAAAAGCAAACATCTTACAGCATTGTAAATGAAACAATGATGAGAATAAATTCCCAACAGAGAAGATTTGTCTCCTACGTAAAAAAAATAGATAGCTTTTTAAACAAAATGCAGTATATAAAAATGCTACTTTTATCATCAGGGAAATTGAATGAATAATAATACTAACTGAAAATAATTCATTCAACATGTTATCATCAGGGAAATTTAAACCACTTGCAAAATATTGCCTAGCAAGACTTTTTAATACTGTGTTGAAATCATATATATGCAATACTTATGTTTCATATTGGAACTTAGTTTATGTTGTCCTATTAATATATGTAGTACTGCAACTTGATTTTATATGTTAATTATAAACCAAATTTCATATGAGTTTATAAACTAGATTTTATAATAGAAAATTTTCCACTTTCCTGGCAAGAAAACTAGAAACCGGTTGTTGGTTTAGTCAATTTTGGCTACGTAATATTAAATTACAGACCCCTACAATTTTATTTTTATTGTTGATGGTTACGCTTCTTTTTTATGTTATTTTATTTTGTCATATGGTTATGTTTATTATTTTTGAATTATATAGTATAAAACTAACCACATTCTATGTTCATGGTAATGTTTTACTGCCTAGGCAATTAATGTTTCTGAAGAAATGCAAAGAAAAAGAGGTTGATGGCGATGTTTTACTGCCTTCCATGTCCATGGTATAGTCAATAAGATGTCAAAACTCAAGTACTTGCAAAAAAAACGCACACTATTACCAATCTGTTATATACCTGCTTAATCTTGAAAGCAGCATTATACAGAATCTGTGTTGTGTTGCGCATTTGGAGTTCAGTTTTGAATAATAGATGAATGCAAACTTTGCTTTAGTTCAGATGGAAGTGAGTTTGTAATTCTGTCGGCTATTACTTGAAAACCTTAGTGCAAGCTTGCATTTTGAATTTGGATATGAGCATTAATTCAAATTACTTGATCATATCTTCAGTATGCATTGTAAATGAATAAAAAACAGAGAAAAAGCAAACCTCTTGTAGCGTTGTAATGAAACGATGATGAGAATAGATTCCATGATTGCATTCGCAAGATCAAAATTTCCTCAAGGATATCAAGTAGATTTCCCAACAGAAGATTTGTCTCCTACGAAAACAAAAATGGATGGCTTCTTAAACAATATGCAGTATATAAAAATGCTACTTTTTGTCATCGGGAAAATTGAATGAATAATAATATTAACTTAAAATTATTCATTCGACATGTTATCACCAAGGAAATTTAAACCACTTGCAGAATATTGCCAAGCAAGACTTTTTAATACTGTTAAATGTCATCATATATTAATATATGAATTTTAAAAAAAGAATTTCAAAGCGTCCTGACACATATCAATTGTAAAATAATTGATGAGCAGTGGACAAGGTTACAGTAAGCACGTAGTGGTATCTCTCAGAGTAGCTGGAACCATTGCACTTATGGGCTCGATCGAGACTGCAGTGATTTCGATAACTATTGTGATTATAATCTTGGAGATACTGTAACGATCCATAATTTAATCAATTTTAAATATCAATATTTAATATATTTTTAAATAATTAATTAATAAATTTTATAACACAAATAAAACTCTTAAATTATAACCACCGATAAGAAAATGATTTTTAAAATTTGTTTACAAAATTAATTAGTTCAAAGAAAATCAGTGAAATGTAATCGGAAATCGTTTTTCAAAATTTTAACTTTTAGGCTTCTAAAAATTGTCGGAAACGTTATGTACATTTTAGTTAACATACACACGTATTTACAAATAATATAAGTGTGGATAAGATAAATGATATGGTGAGAATATATTTACAAAAGTAACTATAAGAAGATGACATCTTTTCAAAAAAAAAAAAAATTAAATACAAATAAAGTAAGAATGATGTGTCACATCATATAAATTATAGTACAAAGAAGTGTTTTGTTTGGTGGACACTAGAAAGGCTTTCATAGGTGGCGTGTGCTATAAGGCATGGAGGAGGGAAGTGATGATGTGAAGAAAAGGAATGGAGGGTATGTAAGGAATGTCATTTTGATAATTTGGTTATTACACTATTTATAAAAACAATTCTCTCATTTTTTCCTCATTTTATCATTTCATTTTCTTCCTTTTCAAAAAATCCATCTCTTTCTTTAAGCTTTTGAAAAACTTGTTAATGGCTTTCTGTTTTTCAAATTCAAATCCATTCTTTTTTCACTTCTTTCTTAAGCAAAAATACTAAAGCTTTTTTCTTTCTCCTCTACACATCCTTACTAACCAAAACAAGACCCATATTCTTTCAAAACCTACCATGGCCGAGCCCATATAGCCCTTGGTCGAACCCACCTAGCCTATTTAGGCTCCAAAAATACAAACTTTAAAAAAGAAAAATAAAGATTGGATGTTAGTACAAGGCGTAGTGGTAGATCGACTTGGTCTGGTTGCATTTTGGCGAGCAAAATCTCATCTTTATAACTAAAGTTTTCACCTTTGTTATAGTGATGAAAATACATGTTATTTACTTATGTTGTTATGTGTTAAAAGTGTAAAAGTTGTTGGCTTGGTGACCACTTTAAAAAGTTGACATCCTCGCGTAGTAAAGAAATTAACTCATGGTCGAAGAAAGGTTTAAGTAAATAATATTAGGATGCTCTCTACGTGTTGTTTAGTGTTACTTGCCTTTGTATGTGTACTCCCAATTATGTTATGTAATGTTTGGTTGAATAAGTGACATAAGGAATGTGTTTATAAAAGTGTCCGTATAGCGACTATCGTTATATCCGCACTTTGAAAACTGTTAACATCTTTGAAGTATTTTGGTTAAATCTTGTGTTTATATTTTTTTCAAAGATAATTAATTATTCGAATAAAGATGTGATTAAAATTAATTAATTATTTTAATAATGATATTTAAAAATTAATTAATCCTTTAACTAATGATTTTTAAGCTTAATTAATTATTTAAATAATGATGTATTAAAGTTAATTAATCATTTTGCTAACGATATTTAGTATTAATTAATTACTTAAATAATAATGTTTTAAAACTAATTAATCATTTTAATAACATTTTTTTAAAATTGATTAATTATTTTATTAATAAAGTTTAAGGGTTAATTAATCATTCCAATAATGATGTTTTAAAATTAATTAATCATTTAAACAAGGATGAGTAAAGTTAAATAATCATTTTAAATAGTGTTGTTTGAAGTAATTAATCTAGATCAAAGCTAATTAATTATTTTAAAGAAAGATGTTTGAATAATCATTGATTAAAGTTGATTAATCATTTTACATAGTGATTTTGAAGAAATTAATTAGTCTTTAAAGTTAACTCTTCTTTAAAAAGAGTTTATGGATTCAAAAGTGATTTTGGAAAATTATTCCTTTGTATATTAAATTAATTTGAAACTCTTTTAGTTTATTTATTATGGATTGAGATTTCGTGTTTTTTATGAAATAAAGAAATTTGACAAACGCTCGAATTGGCGGATTGGTACGAAACATTTCCTACAATTCTTTCGCTTATTATTATAATCTGTTAAATAGAGTTTAAGTGGTAATTATTAGCTTTCAATAAATATTTGAGTTTACTTTCTGGTATGGGACAGTTAGTTAAATTCTAGTGATTACTAAAGTGAATGTGATCTACACTTTAGAGGTGTATTATCTTAGGGTGTTCGGATTTTAGGCCAATGGATCCCCAAGAGAAGATGACTCATTTTTCATCGACCAGAGAGTCGATATTTGAGTAACGCTTGATGAAACAGCTTGGAGAGGTGTTAGCGACCTTGTCTAACGAAACTTCTTAGTGAGGTGGTAGAGACCTTGTCCACCCAACGAAACCGCTTAGTGAGGTGGCAGCGACCTTGTCCTCAGGGCAAAACTGCTTAGTGATGTGTTAGCGACCTTGTCCTTCCAATGAAACTACTAGGTGAGATGTTGTGTCCTTGTCTTTCCGATGAAACTACTTGAAGAGGTGTTAGCGATCTTGTCATTGGGTTCGTGGCTATCATAATCTTTTCAGTGCCGAGGTTATGATTATTTATTAGTGTAATCAGGTATCCATTCCCATTTGTTCTTCGGAGCAATTGTATTCGGGTATAAATTCCCGTTTTGTGCTTTGAAGATTTTGATAAATTGGTTATTATCATATTTTTAGATGATATTCCATTTGAGACTTGATATAAATTTATGAAATGGTGATTTTGATTGATATGCCTTATTACGATTATTTAGTTTACGGCATATTTTTATATGGCTTATTTTATTGTTAAGTCATATATTGATATGGATTTTGAAATGGTGATTTGGTTTGATATGCCTTATTATGATCGATTGGTTTTAGGCATGTTTTGAGATGACTTATTTTATGGTTAAGTCGTATATTTATGATATCAGTATCTCTTTTTATTAGATATAGTCTGACCCATTTATTTTATAATACTCAGGTCAAGCCAAGACTCTACAGGTATAGGGACTCGTTAACTCATGGATTTTGTGCTAGCACTAGAGTAAAACTATTTTGACTATTTCGGTTTACTCCATTGTTGTATATATATTGACATTTAGGAAGATGGGTCGTGTGTATTATTTTGCAGCTGGCTTGTACCAGATATGACATTTTGGATGTGATGTATCTATATTTATGTGGGTCTAGTACTGATATTTTATAGACTCATATCTTATTATGTTATGTGATATATATTATTCTGCTGTGGTCTGTGACTTTGATTTTGATTTATTTATATCATATACTGTTCTGAATATTTTAAATTGGTGTGTTTATTACTTTGTATTAATACTGTACATGTCAAATTTTCAGTTCAGATCCTGATAATGGTAATAAAGATGTGTCAGTGTTAGTTCAAGGATATATTTACATTTGATCGCCCTTAACCAGTCGTATTCTCCATGTTATTAGACGACATTACTTGTAATGTTCTTTAATAATATGGGTATAACGGTAGGGTCGTTACAGCTTGGTATAAGAGCTGAGTTTAGAATGTTATAGAATATAATTGACACACCCGAGTTCAAAACAATATAGACATAATTTACACAGATCTTGACCTAGACAGACTTAGAGTCCCATCCCTTTGGTATGTAGGGTAGAATTAGAATTCATATTCCTATTAGGATATAGATATAAATGACTTTTTAAGAATAATTATTAGGACGTATTTGTAAAAGAATTTGAATTTCTATTAAGTTATTGTTATGAAAATAATTCTAAATTTAGAATTCACTAAATTTGAATGTTTTTGTGTCCTAATTGGTTAGTGATCAGGGTTGCACAACGAAAGCTGAAAGATAGTTTTCTGCTGAAAGCGATTGTTTGTTTGTTTGATTAAAATGTATGTTGTTTGCGTTTATTCTTAGTCTAAAATGTGGAATCAAATAAAAAGCCATCGTTCAAAGAATTTATAAACCCATTTGAATATGGATGAACCTAACTATTAATAAAAGCCAGCGATTTCTCCAAAATAGAACCATTGGGGAATAATGAAAAAATGTTTAAGCAATTAATAGTTATAATAATAGAATGATAAATTATATATATATATATATATATATATATATATCTAATTAAATTTGGAATTGGAAAATATACTTAATAAATAAAATAAGATATAATAAAAATTGGAATGGTTGCTTGCTGTTGTGAATAACTGAATATGATGTGATGTATTATTTTGAATGCAAATGGTTGATAATGGATGTGTATAAATATGTACATCATAGGTTAATAGTTTTATATATGCAACCAAATGATTTGGGAAAGTATGAATATTATTTTCTAAGTGATTGAAAAGTACTAATAGGTTATTCCATGTTAATTGATCCGTTGAGTTGTTTATGAATTCTAGTCGATACGAGTAGCTAACATATCGATAGGGATTTCTAAACGCTTAAATGAGGTAGAATTGACACGGTATTTTGGAAATAACATAAGAAATGTTTTACTTAAAATTGTGCATTGTTTTGCGAAGTAATATATTATTTTGGAAAGTGAAAATATTGTTTTCTAATTAAAATATTTTTAAACGACGTTTACAACCATTGGATATTAGTGTAAAGTTGAGGTCACTGACATGGCAGTGTTGATATATTATCCTAAGTCAATATTGCAGCCAATTGGCAAAACGAATCACTAAAAATCTATGGCATGGCAACGTTGTATATTTTGATATAAATATTTGTTTAAAAAAATTGTATTAAAGGAATTTCCTAATGAAATATATATGTATGGGTGTGTATGTATATATATATATATATATATATGTATGTATGTATAATAGATTTGTTTTTGAGTTTATGTTAATTTTTTTTAAAAAGATTCATTAAGTAATTTATACGAATGTAGTTAAAAGAAGAAAAAGAAAAGAGACAAATAGGTACTCACTCAAGAACTCATAAAACTTAGACAACAACAAGAAGATTCAAATAACTAACTTCAGGCTCTTAACTAAGTGTGTAAATGGTATAGAACATCATCAAAAGAAAATTATGTCGTTCTTGGTCAAAGGCATGCGTAGAACTGATATTTTTGCACATATGTCTGGATTGAACAAAAAGTGTAGATTCACACAGTAAGAAGAAGGATAAGAGGCAATTGATTTGTAGTGAATCAAGTTTCAGACTACAGTAGGGTTAGTGGATAAAGGAGTTGCGATTTCAAAAGTTTCTAATGAGAGCATGCTATCTGATATAAGTGTGCCTTGTTATATTCCATTTGAGAAGTATATTTTTTGTGAACCAGATAGAAGAAACTGGGAAGCTGTCGGCTATAATGTGTTGAGAAAAATCTATTGCTCTAATACCAATCTGTAATGAAAAAATTGCATAAATGCGGAAAATACAATAAACAAGATATAGATTTGCCAATTTGAACATCACGCTATCTAGCAGCAATTATTTTATTACTCCTAATAAATAGTAAATAACTATAAAAAAGAAAAAGAGAGACACAATATTTATACTGGTTCCACTATCATCAAGATAGTGTACGTCCAGTCCAAAGGATGAAAATCTTGTGGATCATATATTATCTAACTTGTGTATAATATGCAAGTGTATGAGCTAATGCTATAATAGACAATAAATAGTAAAGTATAAAAAGCATGCAAACCAAAGTTTTTATACTGGTTCGGACCTACCGTCCTACGTCCAGTCCCGAAGCTCCCCTTCGGTATTTCCTTTAACCGATTGACCCTTGCTTTGCGTGGAGGAATAGGCTAATACAAAAGTATATCACTGACAATCTTGTGTTCCAAATAACATAGTTTTTTGACTGATAATACAAATCTTCCTTTGATCTCCTTTGAGTATGTGAATATGAATGCTTTGAGTTGTAGGAAGTGATTTAACAAAATTATATTTTGGTTATAATAGATTGAGAGTATGTGAGCAATGTATACGCAAGAAAGTGTTAAGAAATCAAGAGAGAAAATATTCAATTAATTCAAGTTTTGTTAATTTATACATCTTAATCAAAGTAGTATTTATAGATTCAAAAGGGTACAGATGAAGAGTTGTAACTATATTAGAAGATATATTCATTTTAATGGCTGTAACCTTTCGATGAAGGGTGATTTCTTTTTATCTCAAACAGAAGTATCTTTTCTAAATTGACAGTTTTTACATATGACAGACGTTTGTGGTAAAACCTCAGACGTCTGTGACTTAAGAAAATATTTACCCGAGAATTGTCACAGACGTCTATGGTTTTATCTCAGACGTCTGTGAGTAATAAAATCAGTTTTCCAACTTAATTTTGATGTATATGAAATAGTGTGTGATCGTGTATGCATATATACTCAAGAAGACCTTAACAATATTTTATCTAAGACTCTTTTATAGTAGAATAACCTTACTAACTGTAGTATGATAGATCTTTGTTTCTCTTTGAGTCTCAATATCTTCGAGTATGGTGTCATTTTGTAGCATATACATGTAATCTTGATAAAGCGCGCACACGCACACACACACACACATATATATATATATATGATTGTGTAGTTATTATCATTGAAACATAAATTGGAGGTTTAACAATCTCTACCTTTTTGGTGATGACAACTATACAATCAAAAAATGGAAGTATTAGTCTCCCCTTATGTATATGCATAGATTCATCCCCCTTTGTCATAATCAAAATGGAAGGAAATTATATAAGATATAGAAATATTAAATAAACATAACATGTTATACACTAAGAACATGAAAAATCAAATATGGAAGTGCAAATAAATGTATCATAAGTCTTAAATAGCGAAAGAAACAAGCATAAGAACAGATAATTGCAAAGTAGTAAAAAGACAAAATAAAATGCTAATTGTACTGATTATGTGAGTAAGATAAGCCCTCGTAGTTCTTGTAGTTTTCCCAATAAGAAGACGGATCCTGCTCGTATGTGCCTGACCATTGTGTTTGGTCATTGTACTCCTCATATTCTTGAATTGAGAGGCATTGAAATGCCATGTACGATTGTTGTTGGAACGGAGTATCAGACACTTACATGTCATCACTATCTTCTTCTTCCTCGGGTTGTGCTTTAATAGGAGTCTTCCCTCTGTCATCTCTATCGTGAGACCTATCTTCAGGCGAAGCTTGAGAGCGATAAATTGGTGTCTGAGCCCGAGGTGGAGGCGTTGGTGAAGGCGAGGATGATGAGCGAGAAGAAGATCGACAAAGTACTTTGCGCATAACTTCCCCTAAAGTGGAGACCACTTTGTTCAAAGCCTTCTCCATTTTTGTCATCCTTGTGGAGAAAGGACATTCCAATCCAGTCATCTTTTTGTTTAAGGCTCGCTGGTTAGCCGTGATTATCTTTTGGTTTTTAAGTGCCAAATCACGAAGAGATTCGTTTTGCGTTGGTTCAACATGAGCTTCTTGTATTTCAGAATCCTAATAATATTCAGTAGCATGACTAGAGGAAGTTGGTTGTTGTGAACGATGAGGTGAGTAAGTATGTCGTGGAGCACTAAAGGGAGGAGGACCATGATGCTCTTGTTGATGCTGTTGTATAGTCCATTGGTCGAAGGGAATGCTAGGAGGTGGGTTTTTGGGAAGTTGCATCAAAGATAGATTTGTTGGACCACTATCTTTTGTTGGAATTTCTTCGTATTGTGATAAGTACGAAGGAACTCCAAGATCTTGCAATATACACATTATGTACGGAGCATATACAATTGATCGACGATGTTGAGTCCAAAAACCTTTAGTTTTGTCATGTAAATTTTTCCCAATTTACTAGGAGACGACCAAATATTGCATATAAACCTTGATGGTCATTGGGATAAATTTGCTCGTGGCTACCTAGACGTGGAATGATTGTGTTGGTCATCATTCTATTTAGTAGTCTAGCATGTGAGCGTAGGTAAATGGATTTCCATTGAGGCATCCTATCTTCCCATAGTTGATGTGTAACTTCATCTCTGGGTAAAAGACTTATGATCCGGTAAATCCGCTAAGTCAATTCCCTCAAAAGAACATCCTAGTATACGACCAACCATATATACATCAATTTTGATTTCTTTTCCATAAACACTTGACCACAACCATCCATCCTCATTTTCCGAATTCCAAATTTCCGCACCACATAAATTGGAATAGAAAAGGTAGATAGCTAGAGGATCGATAATTACCTTGTTTTCATCATAGCTAATTAGGTTGAGGCAACCGACATCCATAGTTAACCCTAGCATATTGTGTTCTATGACATTTCCAAGGCGATAGAAGGGACCGGAATGGTTTTTCTTCTTGCAAAGCACCTCAAATCAATTGATGGCAGTAGGATTGTTACAGAGCCATTGGTTTATGTGAGCTTGTGTAACCGGGCTTGAGAGGAGGAGGAAGATTGGCCTTGTTTTTGCTTTCTAAAAACGGTCATCTTCTTGGGAGCCATTGATTGATGAAATTGAAAGTTATGGGGCAAGAGTTTAAGAAACGGGGAATTGAAATGGAGGTAAAAGTAAAGAATTGGGTAAATTTATTTATATAAGGCTCTAAAAATGTATGGTCGGAACAGCGACAGATGTCTGTGGGGGAGTCACAGACGTCTGTAGGGGAGTCACAAACATCTGTGTTTGTAGTAAAAATAAATAGAAAGATTCGAAAGATGGCTATGAGGTTTCCATAGGCGCCTGTGATTGCAGGTAAAATAAATAGAGAGTTTTGACAGACGTCTGTGAACTCCCATAGACGTCTGTGGCTACAGAAAAACCTTTTCCTGTAACTTTTGAAAGACGTCTGTGGCATATTCACACACGTTTGTGGTATGTATTTTTTGAAATATTGAAAAAATTTATATAGCAATGAATGTTTATTAAAATTTTAATACAATGAAACAATATACATACCAAAAATTAACAAATAAACTTAATTTATATGATGCGTAGCATAAGTTTAGTTTTTGTCGAAGAATTTAGAATTGTTGGTTTTTTGTATATCCTATGAATTTGGTTCAACTTTTGTATCGTTAATTAACGGCTTCAGTGAAGATCAACTCGGATGGGCTGGAGTGTCAATCAAGCTTGGTTTGATGGTCCCGGTTTGCACAGATTTCTCGGCGTAACGTTATAGCTTTTGTAGGAGTTTTTTGCATTCGAGGAGATTTTTTATGTATGTAATTTTTTTGTTGGTGAACGATCACAAATTGCTAGAATACATTTTTCAAGAAAATTTAGATGGGATCCTTGACGTCGTTGTTCGTAATACATCTCACGTTGAACTACCATCATTTCTTGTTGATAATGATATATTTCATCGACCTTGTCGGTGAGATGTGTTGATTGTGGATCAATTAAATGTTTGGCTTTCTTTTCTTTAGGAGAAAAACCAATGTGTTATGTAGGTGATGCAACAATGTTTAGAGAGGATGAATGAATCGATGTAGGAGTGGATTTGGTTGGTGAAACATAATTGCTATCTGATGATGGAGATTTATAGTCGGTAGTTGAATAGGTGGAGTCATGATCAGAAGACATTTTTGAGTATTATTTGTTTTAATAATTAGAACAATCCAGCAAAGTTTTGAGGAGGAGTATAAGCTAATTCATAATATAACTGTTTACTATTTTTAGAGAGTTGGTTGAGAGAAAGGAGTTTGACCATATATATTTTCCGGGAGAGGTTAGGTTTATGAGGTTATTATAAGTTTAACTTTTATGCGGTTATATTTTAATCTAAGTGTATACAACCAATAGAAAGTCTATATGACTATTTCTACAAATTTAAGTGTACAAAAAATTATTTCTATAAATTTAGTTAATCAATTCACTGTACGAACAAATTTCTAAATCTTGTCTTAACTTGATAAATGTTGTTTCGCATAATGGTTTTATAAAAATATCGGTTATTTGATTTTCGGTATTAACAAGTTCAAGAGTTATTATTTCTTTTTCAACATTATTTCTCAGAAAATGGTGACGAATATCGATATGTTTGGTTTGTGAGTGATTAATTGGATTATTAGATAGATGTATAACACTAGTATTATCGCAATATATTGGAGATTTATTTATTATTTTTCCATAGTCTTTAAGTGTTTGTTGCATATGTATTACTTGAGCGAAAGCTAAGGCAACAGAAATATATTCGGCTTCACATGTCGAAAGAGAACACGATTTTTCTTTTAACCAAACCTCGAAATTAATGATTGACCAATAAAGTGACATGTGCCACTTGTACTCTTTCTATCCGATTTGCATCCACCAAAATCCGCATAATTGTAAGATATGAGTTCAAACGAACTGCCTTATAGATAAAATAGACCAAAATCTTTAGTGTTGGTTAAATAGCGTAAAATCCATTTGACTGCCCGATGATGTGATTCGTTAGGTTGTGCTTAAATTCTTGCACATAAACAAACACTCATCATAATATCTGGTCTACTATTTGTTAAGTATAGTAAAGATCCTATCATGCTTCGATATAGTTTTTGATCGAACTCTTTTCCATGTTCATCTTTGTCTAGATGATTAGTAGTACTCATTAGAGTGGGTTTACTTGATGTATTATCCATTCCAAAATGTTTTAATAATTCTTTACAGTATTTGTCTTGAAATATAAAGATTTCATTATTCAATTGTTTATTTGTAATCCTAAAAAGAAATTTAATTCACCCATATGAGACATTTCAAATTCATTTGTCATTATTGTAGAAAATCATTACATATATTTTCATTTGTAGATCCAAATATAATATCATTAACATAAATTAGAACAATTAATATATCCTTCTGTTATGAATAATGTTGTATCTATTTTATCAATTTGAAAACCTGAATTTATTAAATGTGATTTTAACCGATCATACCAAGCGCGAGGTGCTCGTCTTAAACTATATAATGCCTTTTTAAGTTTAAAAACACGATCTGAATATTTTTCATGAACAAATAGTGGTGGTTGTTCAACGTAAACATTTTCTTTTATAAAAATGTTCAAAAAAGCACATTTAACATCCATTTGAAATAACTTAAAATTACGATGACACGCAAAAGCAAGTAATATTCTTATGGCTTCAAGACATGTCATAGGTGCAAAAGTTTCTTCATAATCAATTCCTTCTTCTTGATTGTTTCTCTATGCCACTAATCTTGCTTTATTTTGTATAATATTTCCATTTTTGTCTGCTTTGTTTTTAAATACCCATTTTGTTCCAATTACTAATTGATCATTTGGCTTTTTTACTAGTTCCCAAACATTATTTCATTCAAATTGATTAAATTCTTCTTGCATTGTTAAAATCCAGAAATCATCATTTGATGCTTCCTTGTAATTTTTTGGTTCAAAATTAGATATAAATGCTACATTACTCATTTGATTTATTTGTCTTCTAGTCGAAACTTTGTTATCTAGATTTCCAATTATGTTATTAATAGGATGATCTATTAAAATACGAGGTGGTCATTTCAAATCACTATTATTTTGATTATCATTATTATTTTCAACTATAATTTCAATAGCTTTATTTTGATTAGTGTCCAAAATTTCTTCGTCATCTTTATTTATATTTTTAAATTCTTCATCAAACGAGACATGAAGACTTTCCTCTATAATATTTGTTCGTTTGTTAAAAATTCTGCATGCTTTACTTTGATCGGAATAACCAACAAAAATTCCTTCATCAGCTTTTGGATCGAATTTACCAAGATTATCTTTTATATTTAGAATAAAGCATTTTGATCCAAATATTCAAAAGTATGATACTTTTGGTTTCTTTTTGTAGAGCACTTCATAACATGTATTTTTAGTCATAGGTCTAAGAGTTACACAATTTAATACATAACATGCAGTACAACTGCTTCGGCCCAAAAATCCTTTGGTAAGCCACTGTCATTTAGGAGAGTTCGAGCACATTCTTGCTAGGTGCGATTTTTTTTAATTACTCTGTTTTGTTCCGGTGTTAGTGGAAATGAAAAATTATAGCTAATTCCCTTTTTATTACAAAAATTTGTAAATAGTTCATTTTCAAATTCTCCACCGTGACCACTTCTTATACTTCTGATTTTTAAATCCATTAGAGTCTTAATTCGTTTAGCAAAAATTTTAAACATTTCGAATGTATCACTTTTATGTTTTAAAAATAGTGTCCAAATATATCTTGAAAAATCATCTACAATTACAAAAACATATTTATTATGATTTATCGAACGTACTTGAATTGGATCAAATAAGTCCAAATGAAGTAATTCAAGAGGTTGTTTAGTAGAGATTTCGTTTTTAGACTTAAATGAGCTTTTCTTTCATTTTCCGAGGTGACATGCATCACATAGATTTTTAACTTTGAAATTTATTTTGGGTAATCCTCTTACCAAATTGTTTTTAGCTAATTTGTTTATATATTTGAAATTTATGTGACAAAATCTTTTATGTCATATCCATGGATCATCATGATTTGTTGCTAAGTATAAATCATTATTATGATTAATATTCATGTTTAGAACATAAATATTTCGATTTCTTGTTCCTTCGAAAATTAAAGTTTTATTTTGGTCAAAGATATTGCATTTATCCTTTTCAAAATCGATTCTAAATCCCTTATCGCATAATTGACTTATACTTAGTAAATTATGTTTTAAATTTTTAACAATAATACGTTTGAAATAATAGGAGAGGTAGATATACCGACATTGATGACGTTTCCAATCCCTTAACATATCCTTTGGAATTATCCCCAAAAGTGACTGTGCCACCATCCATGTAAGTGATGTTTGAT
The DNA here is from genome assembly GCA_030737815.1 of Allium fistulosum. Classification (NCBI taxonomy): domain Eukaryota; kingdom Viridiplantae; phylum Streptophyta; class Magnoliopsida; order Asparagales; family Amaryllidaceae; genus Allium; species Allium fistulosum. The sequence continues at coordinate 855,514,905 of CM060908.1, read as the reverse complement.
AGCATGTGTGCATTTTCCATCATATGTTTGGAGCATCCGCTATCAGGTATCCATGTCTCCTTATTGTTAATTTTTTTTGGGTACCTACAAAATTATAAAAAGCCTTGATTGGTTCCAACTTCCTCGGTTAGGGTCCTATGTGTTAGTAGGAGAAGGTAGCCATACCCACGAGGGTTTGAGACCTTTAGAGATGTAATTTTCATTATGAACTATCTTTTAAATATACGTCTATGTGTTTTTGTCTAATCTATTTGTTATTTGTTTTAGGAATCCATATTTTAATCATTTTTGTTCCCTTATTTTCATATTTAGATTTTGTTTTTCTAAAATTAGTATATAATGTACTATATTTCTTAGATCCTTGATTATTATTAGAAATCAAATTATTTCTTGAAAGTTTATGATTTTTTCTTTTAAATCATAATCCCTTTCTATTTCCTGATGGTTTTGAAACTTTTATCAAATTTTCTAGATTTTGCTTTCCTTTATTAAATTTTGAAACATTGCTAGTAATTTTACCTAATTTATTTCTGAGATCGGAAATTTTTATATTAGCTAATCTAATTCACACTTCTCTTTTTCAAGTTTATAATTTTTTATTTTATTATTCTCTGTATCATGTGTTAGAGTAGCATTTTGAGATGATAATTTTTTACATTCTTTTTGTGCTAATTCTAATTCTTCTTCTAAAATAGTTTTATAATCTTTTAACAATCCAATTTCCAATTCAACTCTATTTAATTTTCCCACGTTTTCTTTATTTATTTTTTAATTCTCTATACTTGTCATCTAATTATATACTAATTTCATGAATTTCATCATACGTTAATTCAGGATGTACCTCATCTATGCTAGCCATGAAGTAAACATTTGCTTGTTCTGTGTCACTGTCGCTGTCGGATGAAGAGGAAGAGTCGGAGTCATCCTAAGTTACTTGAAATGCTCTTCTCTTTTTCTTGAAATTTTCAAATTTGTTTTTCTTTTTATCATTGTTGAGTAGTGGATAGTCCTTCTTCATATGGCCAAATTTATCACACCCGAAGCATTTTATTGATGTTTGATTTGAGGAATTTGTGTTGCCGTTGTTTTGAAATTTCGTCATCTTTTTGAACTTGTTATAACTTTTAGCGATGAAAACAATCTCATCTTCTTCCAAGTCGAAGTTGTCATTATTTACCTGAAATGCGATGGTTTTCTTTTCTTGATTTTGTTCTTTTCTTGCCTGTAAATTAGCTTCATATGACATCAGATTTCCTATTAACTCTTTGCCTTTGAGTTGGGAAAGATCGTTAGCTTCTTCGATGGCTAAAATTTTTCTTTCCCATGTGTTAGTCAGAGAGTTCAAAATACGTGTGACTAAATCTAAATCAGTGAATTTAACTCCTAGTGCCATAAGATCGTGTTGTATAGTTTGAAATCTAGCATAATTCATTTGATTTCATTTTAAAAGATGAAAATTGGTTTTGTAAAATAGAATTTTTTTTTTGCTTGACTTTGTTTGTGCCTTCATGGGTAATTTGTAATGTACGCTATATATCATAAGCAGTAGTGCAAATCATGACTTGTGAAAATTCATTTTAATCGAGTGAGCAAAATAATACATTCATAGCTTTGGCATTGTTAGATGCCTCTACTTTTTGTGCATCAGTCCATGTACCAATATCGATGTTAGGTTCTTCATATTTTTTTAGTTGCTAGCCATATTCTAACCCATTTGCTTTCATAATAATTCGCATGCGTGTTGACCAATAAGCATAATTTGAACCAGTAAATAGTGGAGGACGAGCAGTTGATTTGCCTTCTTGAAATGTACTTGCCATTTTAATGATTTCAATTATGTGTTAATGTAGATTGAAATAACCTAGCTTTGATACCAAATGAAAATCTTGTGGATCGTATATTATCTAACTTGTGTATAATATGCAAGTGTATGAGCTGATGTTATAGTAGACAATAAATAGTAAAGTATAAAAAGCGTGCAAACAAGAGTTTTTATACTGGTTCAGACCTCGCGTCCTACATCCAATCTCGAAGCTCCCCTTCAGTATTTCCTTTAACCAACCGACCCTCGCTTTCGCCCGGAGGAATAGGCAAATGCAAACGTATATCACTGACAATCTTGTGTTCCAAATAACACAATTTTTTTACTGATAGTACAAATCTTCCTATGATTTCCTTTGAGTATGTGAATATGAATGCTTTGAGTTGTAGGAAGTGATTTAACCAAAAATATATTTTGGTTATAATAGATTGAGAGTATGTGAGCAATGTATATGCAAGAAAGTGTTAAGAAATCAAGAGAAAAAATATTTAATTAATTCAAGTTTTGTTAACTTCTACATCTCAATCAAAGTAGTATTTATAGATTTAAATGGGTGCAGATGAAGAGTTGTAATTATCTAAGAAGATCTATTCATTTTAATGGCTACAACCTTTCGATGAAAGGTGATTTCTTTTTGTCTCAAACAGAAGTTTCTTTTCAAAATTGACAGTTTTTACATATGACAGACATCTATGGTAAAACCTCAGACATCTAGGACTTCAGAAAAAATTTACTCGAGAATTGTCACAGACGTCCGTATTTTTATCTCAGACATCTATGAGTAGTAAAATCATTTTTCCAACTTAATATTTATGTATATGAAATAGTGTGTGATCGTGTATGCATATATACTCAAGGAGACCTTAACACTATCTTATCTAAAACTCTTTGATAGTAGAATAACCTTACTAACTATAGATCTTCGTTCTCTTTGAGTCTTAATATCTTCGAGTATGGTGTCTTCTTGTAGCATATACTTGTAATCTTGATAAAGTACACACACACACACACACACACACACACACATATATATATATATATATGATTGTGTAGTTATTATCATCGAAACATAAACCGGAGGTTCTAACGAAGGAGAGAGATTTTATTACACATGAGAGAGTAACAAGAGATTACAAGATGAGCGTTTACATACCAAAGCCCTAAATTAGGGTTAATAGGAAGAGACACTCCATTATGGGATCGTTGGCTGAATGTCAGGATAGGTTTACAATGAAGTCTACCCTCAATATATAGTTAGTGCAAATCTATGAGAGTCGTCCATTAAATTACCAAGATATGGTAAGAAGATAATAGAGGCAAGTTACAATGGTAACAAATGGTGCAAACATAGCAAGTAATTCTCTCATTACTTTAATTAGCAAAGACGGAAGAAAATAATCCCAAAGCAATGCGATTACTGAGAAATAAATAATATGCATATCATTTTGCATATATATTATTCCATAACATGCGCATGCATTTATTTCCTTGTCATCTCATGTAAACGCGATCCAAAAATTTATGCATTTTGCATAACAAACACACGTGATTACTTTCCTTTTTACATATTTGTTTCCTTCTATTTGTCATTTTGTATCACCAAAATTTAACACTCCACCTTGATGCAAAATCACATATTTCCAACACGCCACCTCGATTCAAATTATCTATTCAACATAAAACTCTTTAAAAAGGAACGAAATCCACCTTTAACCAAAATCTCTTAACGAGATAGAACCAAAAATGAGTACTTACCTAATGGGTTTCAGCAAGGCCACTCCATATCACACCTTGCTAACGAGCTCAAACAATGTCCCCGCACATCAACAAAATGTTGCAAATATCCAAAATCAAAAGAAGATAGATACCAAAATGTTGAAATATACAAACTCTTTAGTTTATTTTCCTTAGCAACCAATTTTAAATTGCATGGGAAATTTTTTATTTTCCTGAATATGAGAAATGTGAATGATAAGTATGGAAAATTTATTTCATTTTAGGTTTGTTTGCCATGAAATGATTCATACCTTGGTGAACCATTTACAGTTCAATTGGAATAAATTGTTATTATAATATATATACATTATTTCTATCATCTGAGATGCTCAAAGTTACTTTAAGAATTGCACGCCTTTATGCTTGTTGAGTTTGCATGTGACCTTAGCTTTATTTGCCTTGTATATTGTTGTTGTTGATATAGGCATAACTGTCAATCGGTATGTCCGAATTTTGCGCTTTTGCCTATTCCGGAAAGCTTAAATCATAAGTTTTAACTTTCATTCGAAGTGTTATGCGAAATTTTGATGTTTTTAATGCCAAAAATGCAGTTTTATAACCAAGGCCTGTGTATTTTGTTCATTCCCAGATTTTGTCACTTGAAAAAATACTCTTGTAACTTGAGCTATACTCGACATTTTTGTGATCCATAAGTTATTGTGGAAAGCTAACGCACTATACAATAATTCACCGTTCGATGGTGCCGTCAAATTTTACGTTTTAGACATTTAAAAGTTTGTCTCAAGTGGCTTAAACCAAGACATCAAGTTGTTACTATATGTTAAATGAATTCATACATATTCTCTCTCTTTCTATATGCGACTAATGTTATATTAAGGTAAGAATATGTGATTAAGAGGCTATTTGAACTTATGAGTGATGATGGCTCGCTTATGCACGATTAATTGCTAAGTAAGTTGCTTTAAATGCTAAAATAAAGGTACGCTTTCAAATTAAAATATATAAGTGTTAGAAATATTGATATATACACATTGTCAAAAAAATTCGAAAATTTTGACACTTAGAAAATTTTCGATAATTTTTTCCGATACGAAAAAATGGAAATCGATAAGTGGATCTGTTTAAATTTATAACATATGATAGGTTTGATTCTAATGTTAACCACTTAGAAAATTGAGCTAGTCTCAACTTCATTATACAATTCAAAAAAGAGTTAGGATTTGAGTATTTGTGTGATGTCTCCCTATAAGAAATTGCGAGGACGCAATTTTCATAAGAGAGAGGTCTGTAACAACTCTGTTTTGAGGCTAAAATATTAAACTAATTCAATTAAATTAAAAGTGCTGGAATTTGATTTTGAAAATTATTATTTTGGAATCATATTATTATTCATATAAGGTTTATTTAATAAAGGATTTTTTATAATAAAATTGAATTAGCTAATAGATTCCATTTTAGATAATCTATTAAAATTTAAACAAAAATGTTATAATAAGTATAAAATATTTAAAGTGTAAATAATTTTATGTAATCGAAATAGTTGGAGAAAAATGAATTTATTAATACAATAAATAGTTGGAAATAAAATTTATTTGTATTAATATATTGAATACTTAAATAGAGCGAAACAATATGAATCAAATTGAGTTATGTAGTTGTCATATTATATATATATATATATTATAAAATAAAAATGTATATCAGTTTAAAATTCAATTGTGATATAGTTTAAATGAAATAAAAGTAATAGCTTAAAAGAAATGAAAAGAAAATATGTTGCTTAAATTATTAGAGCCCAAAGCCCATTCCGCTAAAGCCTGCTCTAACCCCTTAATTCCTAAATCCATTCATACTCTTGATTTTTTTTCCAAATCCTCAAATTTAATTCATTTTTTTCCAAGAAACAAATCCCATCCTTTTTCTCTATTCTTATTCACGTTATTTCCATTTCCAAAAATCATTCTCAACCAAAAACCTGAATCCCCAAATCATGAAAAAAAAAGAGAAAACAAACCATAACGAACGTATGCAATTCTAGCAGCGGCAAGCGACTGAAGGCAAGTGTCGAGGGCGTCAACATTTTGGAGCTCTTCGAATCACGTGCATTTGCGTGTGTGGTGACGAAGTCACGATGCTTGGGTGCGACTGCTGTCACTGCTGGTGATGATGAGAGGAAGCACGCATGCGACTTTGATGTGGTGGGCAGCCCAACCTTAAGTCAGGGTGACGCTAATGGCCAACAACAATGCAATGGGTGAAACTCACGACAGTGTAGAAAATCATGGTTGACATTCATGGGATGATTACAGGCTGGTGGTGTTGATGCCAGGCGATGGTGTTGACGATGATTATACAAGGCATCGAGGGCTTGCGTAGCTGAATTGGTTTGGAAACAACATATTTGTGAGTTATTTTTAACTCACACTTCTATATCTATCATATGAATTCCTTTTACATGTCTTGATATGGTTGATTATGCTATAATACTTGCGAATTAATGATTGAATTGAATGACATATTATAGCATACTTATTGTTATCTGGGTTTTTAACCCATCGGGATCCGAGAGATGACGAAACGACTTGATGGAATCAGAGTGGCTCAGGACTCAACCAAAAGGGCTAAAGCAATGAGTTAAAGAGAGCCAAGTCCTATTACAAAGGCAACAATTGAGTTTGAATAAACCAAGAGACGAGCATCTGTCCAATCCAATCAGCAGCCAAATGCAACTAACAAGTAAATCGTCATCAAAACAAAGCGACGTGCAATGAGACTACGTGAACAACGTCAATATAAGGAAATGAGAGACTGCCAAACATCAATGTTCAAAAATAGACTAAGTGTATGGATCGCCAGCGATCCATACTTCATCATTGGGTCGCTAGGTCGCTATGGCACGTGAGGAGCAAAGAAGCCTAAAAGACAAAATGCAAAGATACGCTAAGTGTATGGATAGCTAGCGATCCATACACTATGGATCACCCACGATCCATACTTAACCATGGAGTAAGTGCGATCCAGCACAGCGAAGCAAAGGGAAAAAGGAGCTAAGTGGTTGGCTCGCATCGGAGTTAAGTCTATGGATGTAACGACCCGTATTTTTACGGATCGAAACATCGTAGAACAGTTGACAATTAGTCGCATTGTTGATAAGTCGTCTAGAGTCTAAGTCTTAGGTCGTAGGAAGGTTTGGAGCGACCTAGGCATTGGGATAAGTCGTGGGGAAATTAGGTCGTATGGGGTGGCTTAGGTCGAGTGACCGACTTAGGAAGTGTACGATCTAAGAGATAGACGATCTAAGGAACTGACCGACTTAGGAGAGATTGGGACGACTTAAGGATTTGGTGACTCAAGAATAGGCGACATAAGAAGTAAGCGACTTAAGGTTAGGACCGATCTAAGGAACTAACCGAGTTAAGGTTTTGAGCGACCTAAGGGATAGGTCGGCAGCGACCTAAGGAGAACCAGTAGTTAGCGTGGTTAGGTCGTAGACGACCTAAGAGTTAGGTCATAAGATTCTATGTTGAGGCTTAGGTCGTAGTCGACTTAAGGAAATAGGCGACTTATAGGATTTAGACGACTTAAGGGAAGGAAGACTTAAGTCGGTGACGACTTCAGAGTTAGGTCGTTTGGTAGCTTGACTAGTTAGGTCGTAGACGACCTATGATAGTATATTGAGTATAGCTAGGTCGCATGGGTGTTAAGTCGGCCATAGCTAAGTCGTAAGTCGTGACAGAGTTAGGTCGTGGATGCGCATTGTTTTAGATCGGCAATGCTGTTAAGCCGTTAGGTCGGCAATAGTTAAGTCGCGCGCATTAGGTCGTAGGTCGTTGGCATATTAAGTCGCAGATGCGCATTGTTTTAAGTCGTTAGGCGTTTGGTCGTCGAACTGTTGAGTCGTAGGTCGGAGAAAGGGATAAGTCGGAGACGACTTATAGAGGCAGACGACCTAAGTTTTCAGCCTATAAATACTCGCCATTTTCTCACTTTTTGGGATCCGGATTTCGAAGCGACGAAGTGCTGCCATTTTGAGAGCTCGACTTCTACACTTCTTCACTTCTTTTCTCCACTCCAATCTAGTGATTCCTTCCATCCATATCGAAGATTAAATCGAAGATCGAAGAGCTTAGATTGAAGATCTACATTCTTCGAAGAGAGATTTCATCGTTTGAAGCGGATTTGTGATATATCAAGTTAGATCCTTCGCTGTCCAGATCTGAAGCGTATTGCTTTTGGGTTGTTTAGGTGATTTGGTGAGTGGTGATTATCTCTCACACGGATCCAAAGGAGTATATCGGATCGTTGGTTTGACTTGGTGTTAAAATAGTGATTTCCATGCATTTTCCTAATCATATGTGTAGATCCATATAGATTCATTGTTCATGATGATTTGGCATCCATTTTTACTACATGTTAACCTATGCAAGTTCATTTATCAAGGTTATAGAGATATTGCTCATATCTTCATGCTTGTTAGACTTTTGACTCTTTAATTACGAAATTGCCATTATTGTTATAATTGTCCATTTAGATCATATTTGAATGCTTGATTACTTGGATTAATGTTTGACTTGATTGATTGCTATGAATTAGATGATTGATGATTTGATTTAGACCGAAGATGATTCAAAAGCTAAGAGAAAGGCTATTGAATTGGGAAAGCTGCTTGTGGCATACGTAGCGGATGATGAAGCTCTTATGCATAGATTTGATGATGATGTTGAGATGAGGCTTTGCGAGGATGTGATGAAGCGAAGCATGATATGAGATAGTCTTGGTCTAATCCAGACGGGATCATTCCAAGCATGTTGATAACTCGGTGATATGGTTCGAGTTGAGGATAATGGTTGGCTCGAGAGGCGCTTGAGCTAGTATGGAAATAGTCGTCGAGGAGGATGACTAGAAGGCTGAGATTTCATCGTTGTTGAAGGTTCTAGCATGCTCAAAGCAAGAGTACGTTGGGTAGATTCGATAGTCCCTGAAGGCTAATGATTGATAGTCAAGTACTCTGGGCAGATTCGATAGTCCTAGGCATGGGTCACGATGACGTGCGGGAGTTATGTCTAGAACCGGGGTTTCCATTAGCCCTTGACGGACGGCTGAAAGAATGTGCCGGTCATTCAATTAACGGTGATATCGAGGCAATGATAACAGTGATAGCCAGAGTCATGGATGTTTGGTTGTATCATCATTCGGTCTCAAGAGCGGTATTTTCTGGGTGCTTATCTGATCTTGGTTTAGGCCTTGGGGGTTTGTACTTGGAAAACATCGCCCTTGACTCGAGTGATAATTGCTTTACTTTAAATTGTGTGCTCTGCTATGTTGCTTCTGCTTAGTGTGTGTCTGGGGGCTATCACTGTAGAAAGAGGTGGAGTGGGAGGGTTGTATTCCTAGTCCTTTTCCTTTATGCTCTTTTGGTATGTTGTTAGTTAATTTACTGCTCACTAAGACTGTTGTCTGACTCAAGGCTTTATGTTTTAACTCTTATTGCCTTGGGCTGTTCGTCCATTTTGGGACGGGCAGACTAGGTAGCAGGTGACAGGTGATGTTCTTGCTTTCCACGGTGTTGATATCGAAGACGAGCTGGAGGGTTGCATATTATCTTCTTACTATATGTACTGGATGTTCCCCTGTTTGTATATTCTCTGAGTGTTATGTAGTGAGGTTTGATGTATTGACTATTCAGATGTTTGTATTCAACTATTATGAAGTTTTATTGATGAGATTCTATTCTGTGAAGCTTCACTATGTATATGTTCTATTGTATTTTGTCCATGCGCTGTGAGTAATACGATAGATTCTATTGTTTTTTTAATTTACCCTGACAATCGTCCATGGCTGCCTGGCACACTTTACAGCGCACTTTCTCTAGGTTCAGTGCAGGGGTTATGGGCGGTCGTCACATTTGGTATCAGAGCTTTGGTTAATCGATTTTACCCAACGCTCGCTGACGTAACTACGTATGAGAGACGTAATTGTATTTTGATGGATGATTACTATATATAATATAGTAGCTTAGTAGAGTTTGAGTCCTTTATGAAGTTGTTTCTCTAGGTGTGCTAATCGTTCCTTTTTATAGATATTGAGAATGAGTCGAAGAGGGAGACCAGCTGCTAGGGAAGGCCGTGCTACTGAAGGGGCTGCTGATTATGCTGCTATGTTCGAAGCTATGATGACTTCGATCATGAGAAGAATGCCAGCTCCAGGGCCATCGGTGGATGTTGGAGTTCAAGTTCAAACTCCAAAAACGGTTGATTTTGCTAAGTTGTGTAAGGACTACACTGCTCTTGGAGGAAAGGTTTTCTTGGGAACAGAATCAACCATTGAAGTTCAGAGGTGGATAGATGCTTGTAGAAGGATCTTTGGTGATTTGGGAATTGAGGATGCAACTAAGAGGAAGTTAGCATCGAGGCAGCTTCAAGGAAGAGCTTCTGATTGGTGGAACTCTATCACTATTGATACTCCGGAGGAAGAGATTACTTGGGAGCAATTCCAAGTCAGATTTGAAGCTAAGTTCATTTCTACAGCTCAGAAGTCTGTTCTATTCAAGAAGTTTGTGGAGCTCAAGCAGGGAGGAAGACCGGTTCTTGAGTATGTTTCTGAGTTTGAAGCTTTGTCCAAGTATGCCCGGTCGTATATTGAATCTTCGTATCAGAAGAATGAGAAGTTTGTGACAGGCTTGGACAGTTATCTTGGGAGGCAGTTGGTGGATCATTTGGACGATTCATTTGAGAAGCTTGTGGAGAAAGCTCTCAGGCATGAGAGTCTGTTTCCTAAGGAAGGATCTATTGTTGCTGTGACCAGGGGAGAATCTAAACCACAGCAGGGTGGAAACAAGAAGAGGAAGCAGCAGCAGAAGGGTAAGGATGACCAGAAGAAGCCGAAGGGCGAAGTGACTTGCTACAATTGTCAGCAGAAGGACCATTTCTCCAGGGATTGTAAGAATCCAAAGGTACCGATGAAGTGTCACAACTGTGACAAGCCGAGGCATATCAGGAAGAATTGTCCAGAATCGAGGAAGGACAAGCAGATTGTGCAAGCTTATGCTTTGGGGGCTGTTCCATCGTCTTCGAAAGCTCCTACCGCTGAAGAGAAGGGAAAGAGTGTGGTGGTTCAAGGTACTCTTTCTATATGTGGTGTTCCAGTTAGAGTTCTATTTGATACTAGGGCGTCGCATTCTTTTGTTTGTAGTGAACTTGTGAGCCGGTTGGGTTTAGAACCGGATATTGTTGATAGGCCATTGGTTGTGACTAATCCAGTTGGGGATTCATCTTGTTTGTGTATGTTATGCCGTGGTCTGATTGTGTCGAGTCATGGTTGCTCTTTTGTTTGTGATTGCTTTGTTCTGAACTTTGCGAGGTTCAGAATTATTTTGGGTATGGACTGGCTTAGGAGTATGCGGCAAAGGTTGATTGTGAAAGGTTGGAGGTGACAGTCGAGAATGTGGAGGGGCGAAAGATTGTGATACGATGTAAGCATGAAGAAGGCGTCTTCATGAGCTTCATGTATTCGCTGGTTGTGCCACGAGATGGACTGTCATCTGTGCCAATCGCTAATGGATTTGCGGATGTCTTTGGCGAGGTCAAAGAGTTACCGCCGCATAGAGAGATCGAGTTTCGTATAGATCTAGTTGAAGGAGCCAGACCTGTTGTGATGCCTCTTAGGCGGATGGCGCCTAGAGAACAGCAGGAGTTGAGGGTGCAGGTTGATGATCTTTTGCAGAAAGGATTCATTCGGCGTAGTGTGTCCGAGTGGGGTGCACCAGTTGTGTTCGCAACCAAAGCGGATGGATCGTTGAGGTTGTGTGTGGATTATCGTGAGCTGAATAAAGTGACTAAGAAGAACAAGTATCCATTGCCGAGAATAGATGACTTGTTTGATCAGCTTCACGAAGCTAAGGTGTTTTCTCAGATGGATTTGGCAACGGGATTTCACCAGTTGAGAGTGGCTAAGGATAGTGTGCCGAAGACTGCTTTTCGAACACCATCCGGTTTCTTTGAGTGGCTGGTAATGCCGTTTGGATTGACTAACGCGCCAGCATATTTTGTGGATCTTATGAATAGAGTGTTCAGAGATCAGTTGAATAAGTTCGTGCTTGTGTTTGTGGATGATATTTTGATCTATTCCAGAACTGAAGAAGAGCACAAGACACACTTGCATATTGTTTTGGAAATCTTGCGGAAACATCAGCTGAAGGCTAAGTTTTCGAAGTGTCACTTCTGGAAGAGTGAAGTGAGGTTCTTAGGCCATGTTATCTCTAAAAAGGGAATAGCGGTTGATCCCGCTAAGGTGGCAGCAATCCAGGATTGGGTTAGACCTAAGAATGCATCTGATGTGAGAAGTTTTCTTGGATTAGCAGGATATTATCGACGGTTTATCAAAGACTTCTCCAAGGTGGCTGCACCATTGACAGGATTGACGAAAAAGAACCAAGTGTTCAGATGGGATGCTAAGTGTGAGCAAGCTCTCGGAATCCTGAAAGAGCGATTGACGAGTGCTCCTGTTTTGACTATTCCAAGTGGGAATGAAGAGATGGTGGTTTACACTGACGCATGTGGTATTGGACTTGGAGCAGTGCTAATGCAGAAGGATAAAGTTGTTGCGTATGCAAGTCGACAACTGAAGCCGCATGAATGGAATTACCCGACTCATGATTTGGAGTTAGCGGCGATTGTTTTTACTCTGAAGATGTGGAGACATTATCTTTTGGGAGTTCGATTTGAGTTGTTTACAGATCATAAGTCGTTGAAGTATCTTTTCTCCCAAAAGGATTTGAATCTTCGGCAGCAACGGTGGCTAGAGTTTTTGGCATCATATGATTTTGGTATAGCTTATACTCCGGGGAAAGGTAACGCAGTGGCAGATGCGTTAAGTCGAAGACATGCAGGATTGGGAGCCATGTTTTCAGAATGGAAGAATCTCGAGTATTTAGCTGGATTTGACTTCAGGCCTAGATGCGAATTGGAACCTGAGATGTTGGCAAACTTATCGATAAGACCGACTCTTGTGGAAAGGATTGGCAAGAGCCAAAAGCGAGATGATAAGCTTGTCAAGATTATCCGTGAATTGGAATCTGGATTGGACCCAGAAAAGGATAAAGGATTCGAGGTCGATTGAGAGGGTTGGCTTCGGAAGCAAGGACGACTAGTTGTTCCTGATATAGATGAATTGAGGAGTGAAGTTCTGAAGGAAAGTCATCACTCGAAGCTGACAATTCATCCAGGTGGAAATAAGATGTATCGGGATATGAAGAGAACCTGCTACTGGGAAGGTATGTAGAAGGATGTTGGAAATTTTATTTCCAAGTGCATGAACTGCCAGTTGGTAAAAGCCGAACAGAAGAAGCCAAGTGGATTGCTTCAGCCATTAGAAGTTCCTACATGGAAGTGGGAGCAGATATCGATGGATTTTATTGATGGGTTACCTAGAACAAGAACGGGAAATGAAGGGATTTGGGTCATTGTAGATCGTTTGACTAAAAGTGCAAGATTCATTCCTGTTCGATCAACTAGGACTGCACCAAAGTTGGCCGAGTTGTATGTTAAGTGGATAGTTCGATTCCATGGTATTCCGAAGAGTATAGTGAGCGATCGAGACCCATTGTTCACTAGTGGATTTTGGAAGAGCTTCCAGGAAGTTTTGGGAACCGAGTTGTGTTTGAGTACAGCTTATCACCCTCAAACAGATGGTCAGACCGAGAGAGTCAACCGAGTTTTGGAAGATCTTCTTAGAGCTTGTGTTTTGGATTTTGGAGGATCATGGGAAGATCATCTTCATTTGGTGGAATTTTCGTATAACAAAAGTTACCAGTCAAGCATTGGTATGGAACCGTATGAGGCATTGTATGGAAGACCGTGTAACTCTCCGACATGTTGGCTAGGGACCGGAGAAAAGTTGATGCTTGGGCCAGAGATGATTCGACAGACTTCGGATTGTATAGAGATCATTCAGCAACGAATGAAGGCAGCCCAAGACCGTCAGAAAAGTTATGCCGATAAGCATCATAAGGATTTGGAATTCGACGTAGGTGATATGGTCTTTGTGAAGATTTCTCCACTGAAGAATGTTATTCGATTCGGGAATAAAGGAAAATTGACTCCGAGATTTGTTGGACCATTCCCGATCATCGAGCGAATTGGAAAGCTCGCCTACAGATTGGAGTTACCGGAGAAGATGTCGAGTGTGCACAATGTTTTTCATGTATCGTATCTACGGAAGTATGTGCACGACTCGAATACAGTGGTTTCTGCTGATAGCTGTGAAGATTTCGAAGTTGATCCAGTCGATAAGAGACCTCGTAAGCCGCTTCGTGTAGTGGAAACCGACACGAAACAGCTTAGGAGGAAGATAGTTAAGTTGCTCAAGATATAATGGAGTGATGATGATAACGACTGTACGTGGGAGGTGGAAGAGAGGATGAAGGCAGCTCATCCTGAACTCTTCAAGGTATGGCCCTAAGGTGTCGTGTCATCTAACGACATTGTAACTTGTTCTAAGTCTTAGAATTCTGCATGCTAAGCTAGAATTGGATGCATGGTTTGTTGATTGTTATGGATGGTAGGCATGCAGAATAGTCTTTGATTGCTCTGTTTGTTTGGAATTTCGGGGGCGAAATTCCTAAGGGGGAGAGAATGTAACGACCCGTATTTTTACGGATCGAAACATCGTAGAACAGTTGACAATTGGTCGCATTGTTGATAAGTCGTCTAGAGTCTAAGTCTTAGGTCGTAGGAAGGTTTGGAGCGACCTAGGCATTGGGATAAGTCGTGGGGAAATTAGATCATATGGGGTGGCTTAGGTCGAGTGACCGACTTAGGAAGTGTACGATCTAAGAGATAGACAATCTAAGGAACTGACCGACTTAGGAGAGATTGGGACGACTTAAGGATTTGGAGACTCAAGAATAGGCGACATAAGAAGTAAGCGACTTAAGGTTAGGACCGATCTAAGGAACTGACCGAGTTAAGGTTTTGAGCGACCTAAGGGATAGGTCGGCAGCGACCTAAGGAGAACCAGTAGTTAGCGTGGTTAGGTCGTAGACGACCTAAGAGTTAGGTCGTCAGATTCTATGTTGAGGCTTAGGTCGTAGCCGACTTAAGGAAATAGGCGACTTATAGGATTTAGACGACTTAAGGGAAGGAAGACTTAAGTCGGTGACGACTTAAGAGTTAGGTTGTTTGGTAGCTTGATTAGTTAGGTCGTAGACGACCTATGACAGTATACTGAGTATAGCTAGGTCGCATGGGTGTTAAGTCGGCCATAGCTAAGTCGTAGTCGTGACAGAGTTAGGTCGTGGATGCGCATTGTTTTAGATCGGCAATGCTGTTAAGCCGTTAGGTCGGCAATAGTTAAGTCGCACGCATTAGGTCGTAGGTCGTTGGCATATTAAGTCACAGATGCGCATTGTTTTAAGTCGTTAGGCGTTAGGTCGTTGAACTGTTGAGTCGTAGGTCGGAGAAAGGGATAAGTCGGAGATGACTTATAGAGGCAGACGACCTAAGTTTTCAGCCTATAAATACTCGCCATTTTCTCACTTTTTGGGATCCGGATTTCGAAGCGACGAAGTGCTGCCATTTTGAGAGCTCGACTTCTACACTTCTTCACTTCTTTTCTCCACTCCAATCTAGTGATTCCTTCCATCCATATCGAAGATTAAATCGAAGATCGAAGAGCTTAGATTGAAGATCTACATTCTTCGAAGAGAGATTTCATCGTTTGAAGCGGATTTGTGATAGATCAAGTTAGATCCTTCGCTGTCTAGATCTAAAGCGTATTGCTTTTGGGTTGTTTAGGTGATTTGGTGAGTGGTGATTATCTCTCACACGGATCCAAAGGAGTATATCGGATCGTTGGTTTGACTTGGTGTTAAAATAGTGATTTCCATGCATTTTCCTAATCATATGTGTAGATCCATATAGATTCATTGTTCATGATGATTTGGCATCCATTTTTACTACATGTTAACCTATGCAAGTTCATTTATCAAGGTTATAGAGATATTGCTCATATCTTCATGCTTGTTAGACTTTTGACTCTTTAATTACGAAATTGCCATAATTGTTATAATTGTCCATTTAGATCATATTTGAATGCTTGATTACTTGGATTAATGTTTGACTTGATTGATTGCTATGAATTAGATGATTGATGATTTGATTTAGACCGAAGATGATTCAAAAGCTAAGAGAAAGGCTATTGAATTGGGAAAGCTGCTTGTGGCATACGTAGCGGATGATGAAGCTCTTATGCATAGATTTGATGATGATGTTGAGATGAGGCTTTGCGAGGATGTGATGAAGCGAAGCATGATATGAGATAGTCTTGGTCTAATCCAGACGGGATCATTCCAAGCATGTTGATAACTCGGTGATATGGTTCGAGTTGAGGATAATGGTTGGCTCGAGAGGCGCTTGAGCTAGTATGGAAATAGTCGTCGAGGAGGATGACTAGAAGGCTGAGATTTCATCGTTGTTGAAGGTTCTAGCATGCTCAAAGCAAGAGTACGTTGGGCAGATTCGATAGTCCCTGAAGGCTAATGATTGATAGTCAAGTACTCTAGGCAGATTCGATAGTCCTAGGCACGGGTCACGATGACGTGCGGGAGTTATGTCTAGAACCGGGGTTTCCATTAGCCCTTGACGGACAGCTGAAAGAATGTGCCGGTCATTCAATTAACGGTGATATCGAGGCAATGATAACAGTGATAGCCAGAGTCATGGATGTTTGGTTGTATCGTCATTCGGTCTCAAGAGCGGTATTTTCTGGGTGCTTATCTGATCTTGGTTTAGGCCTTGGGGGTTTGTACTTGGAAAACATCGCCCTTAACTCGAGTGATAATTGCTTTACTTTAAATTGTGTGCTCTTCTATGTTGCTTCTGCTTAGTGTGTGTCTGGGGGCTATCACTATAGAAAGAGGTGGAGTGGGAGGGTTGTATTCCTAGTCCTTTTCCTTTATGCTCTTTTGGTATGTTGTTAGTTAATTTACTGCTCACTAAGACTGTTGTCTGACTCAAGGCTTTATGTTTTAACTCTTATTGCCTTGGGCTGTTCGTCCATTTTGGGACGGGCAGACTAGGTAGCAGGTGACAGGTGTTGTTCTTGCTTTCCACGGTGTTGATATCGAAGACGAGCTGGAGGGTTGCATATTATCTTCTTACTATATGTACTGGATGTTCCGCTGTTTGTATATTCTCTGAGTGTTATGTAGTGAGGTTTGATGTATTGACTATTCAGATGTTTGTATTCAACTATTATGAAGTTTTATTGATGAGATTCTATTCTGTGAAGCTTCACTATGTATATGTTCTATTGTATTTTGTCCATGCGCTGTGAGTAATACGATAGATTCTGTTGTTTTTTTAATTTACCCTGACAATCATCCATGGCTGCCTGGCACGCTTTACAGCGCACTTTCTCTAGGTTCCGTGCAGGGGTTATGTGCGGTCGTCACAATGGATCACTGGTGATCCATAGAGTATGGATTGCTAGCGATCCATTGTTTTGGCTCGGGTCGCGTGCTAAGCTTCGTGGCATCTTCCTATGATCATATGTAAGCAGTTAGTGAACAGGCCTGGCCCAGAAGCACTCTGATCTCTACAAATGGCATCCTATCTACAACACAAACGGGATCTTCTTCTCCGGACTGGTTGCTAAAGCTCTGTTGGAAACTTTCTTCACCCTTAATCTCCCTCACAACAATCTACAAAGGGATTCACCGTGATTCTCTAATGGACTCCAAATTTGGGGATTCAATCTAGCTAAGGAAAATCAAAAGCCTTGTAATCAAACACTACCTGTAACAACAATCAGTCTATAATAAAAACTATAAAGTGGCCGTAGACTTCGTTAATAGCTGAACCACTATAAATATCTTCTTGCCTTCTTTCTTTTATTGCTCTTTACCATACCATTTATCTATATTATTGCTCTGTGAGAACAGGGCTGGTGTTTTTACACTTAAACCAGGGTGTTGATCTATTTATGGTTAACATTTTGGTGCTTTCACCGAGAACCCAACTCATGATTCACATCTAGCTATCTACTTTGGATCCCATAGGTCCAGAAGTTAGATCCCCAATCTTTGCCTAAAATATCTACCGCTTGGAATCAATGGCTCCTGGAAGAAGAAGAACTGCCTCTGGAAGGTCCATATGGGCAGTGATAGCTAGAGAAGATGTTAATCCTCAATGGTGCTAACATAGGAAACCAGGCGCCAGCATCCTCCAGTCAGCACAAAATCATTACTAAGGATGAGTTGAATAAGATGGTTGATAAAATCAACCGAAGGATGGAAAGTAGCCAAAAAACTGTGATGGAAAAGCTTAATGCTCTCCTAACCCTACAGTCAAATCCTGCTCCAAGGACTATGCCTGAACCCGCGGCAGCTGTAGAATAAGAAAATTCTTCCGTTTCTGGTCTAAACAGAAGAAACGGAAAACAACCGCAAAAAAGGGTTACAACAGGAACCATGGGACATAATGTGGAAGGAAATACGAATACTCCGCCAACCGCAAGGCAACCAATTCTGAACTTGAATCAAGGGGCAAAGACCCCGTAGGTAGATATAGCTATGGACCTCACCGACTCAAAAGATGGAGAACAAGACAACCAGTTGGAAGAGAATGTCAACACATTTGATGTTGCTAGGAACGTCCAAACTGCTCCAATCAGGCCGACTACAAGCCAACGGGATCCGGCGGGAATGACTCTCCCAAAGACAGGAGAGCCTAGGCTTCAACCCACTCGCCAAGACTGTTTGCAAAGCCAAACACTTAATGTAATGGCTGACTACAGCCCCCAAGATTAGCGGACATCAGAGTCATACATAACAGACATGGTCAAACGATTGATGGATGAGAGTAAAAACCAAAGGGATAATGAATGGGGATCTGCTCCAAGTCGGACTCCCTTTACGGATGAAATCTTGAATGAGAAATATCCACATAAATTCACAATGCCAACTATCCCATCCTCCGATGGGACGAAGGACCCAAAACCCCATTTATACAAGTATAGCTTTTATATGGACGGAGCCAATGCTTCAGAGGCTGTTCGCTGCAGATGTTTCCCCATTTTCTAGAAGAAGTTGCATCTATGTGGTTCACCAGGCTTCCGCCAAGATCCATCTCCACCTTTGACCTATTAGCAACAAGATTCCTTGACCAATTCCGGATCCATACCGCACAACCAAAAGATGTCATGTCCTTATCCGAATTGTTCCAGGGACGCAATGAATCGTTGAAATCTTTCATGAACCAGTTCAATACCGCAATGACGGAAGTAAGCAACCCCAATGAGGATATGGTTTTTATGGAATTAGTCTGTGACATTCACCCGAAAACTGAATTTGGAAAGTGGATTAAGATGAAGCAACCTACCACGAGGAAAGACTTCAATCATAAAGCAAGTCAGTACTTAAGGTTGGAGGAAGCACAGGAGCTGGAAAGAAAATCTACTGGTGTGAAACCGATGAACATCGGACAGAGCAATGTAGCAATACATCAAAAGGTGCATGCTTCCAGAACTGCTCAAGGAGTCACGGGGAAAGACGGAAATCAAAAGAGTAAAAATCAGAACTCCAGTAAAAGAAATGGTAATGGCAGTAATAAAAGGCTTAAAGGGTTCAGGCAGGAAGATTATACCCCTCTAAACGACACTGGAAAATATTTATCTCGCCACACAGGGGACCGAGGAATACAAGAAACCCCTAGGAAGGAAGCAACTGAGTAGCAGAAACGCTCAGGAAAGTTCTGTCACTTCCACGAGACTCGTGGTCACAACACAAATGAGTGCCGCCATCTGAAGAATCTCATTGAAGAGTTGATTCGGGAAAACAAACTCCAGTAGTACGTGATAAAGTTATAGAACCCTGATCAACCCACGGTCGCTCAGCCTCCTAGGGAATGAAGGAATCAAGCCGAAACTAGTGAAGAAGGGTCCAAACGAACTGACCAAAGACTTATCATTGAAACAATATCTGGGGGACCACACCCCGCGCAAAGAAGTTGGGGATAGATGGAGCGATATGCAAATTCGTTAAAGCATGCTCTAAAGGAATCATGTCTTGCACTAGAAGATGAAACCCCAGCTAAGCTGTAGAAAATCTTGGGTGATGACATAGTGTTCCGAAATCGGGACACTGAAGGGATCGAAGCACTAACTCTCGATCTAATGGTGGTAACAATGGGAATCGACCCCCGCCGTTGTTCGACGAGTGTTGGTCGGTAGTGGTAGCTCTGTTAATATGCTTTTCAAATAAACTTTTGATCAAATGAAGATCGGCATGAAAAGCGTGTCTACATGCCAAACAAAGATCCAAGGGTTCATTGGCGAACCCAAGCAACATATGGGAACAATCAATCTGCCAGTAGAACTTGGAGAAGGTGATCGAAGAGTCACCCTCATTCAGACTTTTGTAATTGTGGACGAAATGTCTGCATATAACACTTTCTTAAGATGGCCCGCTCTAGCATATTTTAGAATTGCTCTGGCCCAATGGTGCCAAACCATGAAGTTCCTTACTGCAAATGGAATTGAAGTGGTGAAAGGAGATCAATGTGCCGCCAGAGAATGTTACATTGCAGAGTTACGTAAATCCAGAAGAAAGGAAAAAGGTAAGAATGTGGGAAGAACTCTCCACATCCGTGAACCCTCTGAATAGCAACTACAGAGCCGCCCCTGGCTTGGGAACCATAGTCGATTCGACAAGGATTTGGACCCTAGAAAGAAGAGTTCAGGGGAGGAACGAGCAGCACCGGCAGAATTGACGGTGTTTATCCTAGTCGATATGGACGACCCAACTGAAGTCTTGAAAATTGGGTCGCAGCTCAGAAACAAGATGCGGTTGGAACTTTCTAAATTTCTTCACGCCAACTTGGATGTGTTCGCATGGACGCATTCTGATATGAGTGGGGTGTCACCAGAGATCGCATGCCACGCGCTCAACATTGACCCCAAGTTCACACTAGTAAAGCAAAAGAGGCGCATCTTGGGTTCTGAGTGGTCCAAAGTGTAAAGGGAAGATGTGCATTAGTTAATGGCCAACGGTTTCATCTGTGATGCGCCTTACCTAGAATGGGTATCTAACCCAGCCTTAGTCATAAAGTCCAATGGGAAGTAGCGAACCTGTATCGATTACTCAGACTTAAACAAAGCTTGCCCGAAAGACAACTTCCCTCTCCTCAGAATAGATCAGCTTGTAGACGGAACGGTTGGACACGAGCTGCCATCATTCATAGATGCGTACTCCGGGTACAACCAAATCCTGATGCATGAGCCTGACCAAGAGAATACTAGCTTCATCACCGACCTGGGCCTATACTGCTACAGGGTAATGCCATTCGGCTTAAAGAATGCCGGGGAAACTTATCAAAGGTTGGTAAATACCATGTTCAAGCGTCAGATCGGGAAAACAGTGGAGGTTTACGTGGACGACATGTTGGTCAAATCACGGGTAGCTGCTAACCACCTGGATAAACTCGCTGAAATGTTCGAAATACTCCGAAAGTACAGAATGAAACTCAATCCACTCAAATGTCTCTTCGGAGTAGCCTCCGGAAAATTCTTAGGGTTCATCGTAAGTGCTAGGGGCATCGAAGCAAATCCTGAACAAATAACAACACTACGAGAAGTCTAAGCTCCAAAGAATAAGAAGGAACTGCAAAGCCTGAATGGGAAAGTCGCACTAAATCGATTTATCTCGAAAGCTACCGACAAGTGTATATCATTCTTCGATGCACTGAAGAAAGGAAAGAAGAACTTCGAGTGGAGTGAAGCTTGTCAAACAACATTTGAAGAATAGCCGCGGCACATGAAGGCTCCACCAATCCTATCAAAGCCCATGGATGGAGAAAACCTGTTCATTTACTTAGCAATCTCACCTCATGCATTGAGTGTCGCTCTTGTGCGTGAAGAAGCAAAAATCCAGCGACCCGTGTATTACATTAGCAAGCGGTTCACTAGAGTCGAGAAGAACTACCCGAAACTGGAAAAACTAGCGCATTGCCTCTTGATCGAATCTAGGAAGTTCCGACCATACTTTCAGGCTCATCCAATTAAAGTGTTGACTGACCAGCCCCTGAAGCAAGTGTTGTATCGGCCTGAAACTTCCAAACGACTTCTTAAGTGGAATATAGAACTGAGCCAATATGATATCACATACCACCTAAGTAAGGCCATCAATGGGCAAGTGTTAGCAGACTTTATCGCTGAATTTACTATACTGTATGACGAGGAAGAAATACAACTGGAAGTAGACACGCAATGGATACATTTTGTCGATGGCGCATCTAACAACATCTGTTCGGGAGTAGGGGTAGTGCTTGAAACCCCCGAAGAATGCGCCATTCGCTACGCTTTGCGCTTGGAATTCCCTGCCACAAATAACGAAGCTGAATATGAAGCGTTGATAGTGGGACTAAAAGTTGTGAATGAGCTCAAGGTAAAATCTATTCACATATACAGTGACTCCCAGCTAGTCGTCTGTCAAGTAAAAGGGGAATACCAGGCTTGAGGGGAGAATCTTGCCCCGTACCTATCTAAAGTGCAAGAACTGCTAAGCGACATCGAACACTATCCCATAACTCACATTCCACGGAAACAAAACACCAAGGCGGATCATTTGGCTAAACTGGCAAGTTCCGAAGAAGCTCAGTCATTAGGGCTAGTCCCAGTTGAAACTCTAACCACCCCAAGCGTAGACGGAATGGATGTCGATTGGATCCTCGAGACCACCATCGAACCAGAGACATGGATGACACCGATAAAGGACTATCTACTTGCAGAGACTCTTCCGACAGACCGTAATCAACGAAAAAAGCTTCTTCGAAAGGCACCGCGATTCATGATACAAGACGGAGTACTCTATCGATGGGAATTCTCAAGCCCCCTTCTTAGATGCGTATCCGATGACGAAGCCCGACGAATCCTAAAAGAAGTGCACAAAGGCGAATGCGGAGACCACATTGGAGGGCAAACCCTTGCAAAGAAATTCCTCCGGTATGGATACTTCTGGCCAACAATAAACCGCGACGCTGCCGACTACGCCAGAAAATGTGATCGCTGCCAAAGATTCAACAAAATTAAAAGAACTCCTTCAACATAGCTAACACAGATGGTCAGTCCATGGCTGTTTGCAATATGGGGGATCGATTTGATTGGCGTCCTACCGATAGCAAAAGGAGGGGCCAAATATGCTATAGTTGCTATTGATTATTTCTCGAAATGGGCTAAAGCAGAACCGCTGGCCACCATAACCACAAAGAAAATCATTAATTTTGTTACTAAAAACATTATTTGCAGGTTTGGCGTGCCATAGAAAATCATCACTGACAATGGAACTCAATTTGAAAGCACTGAGTTCAGAGACTTCTGTAGCCGCTTCCGAATTGAGAAGAGCTTCTCAGCAGTAGCTCATCCGTAAGCAAACAGGCAAGTGGAAGCGATAAATAGGATCATCAAGTCCACTATCAAAAAGAGACTAACTAAAGGGAAATGAAACTGGGTTGATGAACTTCCACTCGCACTATGGGCTTACAGAACTACCCAAAAAGCGGCAACCGACCATACTCCGTTCGCTCTGGCATATGGCTTGGAAGCAATGATTCTTGTTGAATTAGAAGTCCCCTCGCACCGAAAGAAATTTTTTAATCAAAAGCAAAACAAGCAGCTCCTACTCGAGTCGCTGGATATGATTGACGAAAGAAGGGAAGAAGTCGAGTTGAGAACCTCCGCCCACTAAAAAAGGGTCGCACGGTACTTCAACTCCAAAGTTCACAACCAAACCTTCGAAGTGGGAGATCTAGTGCTTAAACGAGTCTACCCCGTTCCGGGGCCTTCGGACCGAACTGGGAAGGACCATATGTCATCAATCAAAAGCTAAGGGATGGAACTTTCAAACTAACAACCGTCGATAGGATCCAAATTACCAGAGTATGGAATAGCGAATCACTCTGTCGTTACTTCATTTGAAAACTACCTTATGTACTCTCTATTTTTCAACAAATAAGCCACCCTGGGATGCCGGGGGCATTGTAAATTGGCAAAAATTTGCCCTGCTTTCCTTAATAAAATTTGATTTGCTTTTTGAACCAACAAAACTATGTTCATAATAACTACCCGTCAGGTCGATGGAAGCAAATCGACTCAAACCATTGGATCAGCGGAACCTGATCCTTGCCTTCTAAAAAACAATGTTGCTCTGGCAACATCGGGAAGGCCCAAACTTACACTCCTCACGTTGCACGAAGATACGCAACACCGAGGAGCATAAAAAGTCGCGCATTTCATAAGCCGTGCACTAACTCTTAAAAAATTACACTCCTCACGTTGCTCGTAGATAGGCAACACCAAGGAGTACAAAAAGCAGCGCATTTCATAAGTCGCGCATGAATTCTTAAAAATTGCACTCCTCAAGTTGCCCAAAGATAGGCAACACCAAGGAGTACGAAAAGCCGCGCACTCCATAAGCCGCGCACTGACTCTTAAAACTCAAACTCCTTACGTTGCCCGAAGTTAGGCAACATCAAGGGGTACTAAAACTATTTTGGATCGACGGGTCGTATCGGTCCATCCACACATTAACTCTCGGAGCCATGAAGTCACACCCCACAAACAAAGACTCCTCACGTTGACCGAAGATAGGCAATGCTGCGAAATCATGCACCTAAAACATGATCTCCTCACGTTGCCTGAAGATAGGCAACAACGAGGAGCGCCAGAACCGTTCCGGATCGACGAGGCATAAATCCTAAATCCACGCATCCTATAAGCTCCGGAACTTGCAAGTCTCGAAATTGCCCTGGCAACGTCAGGGAACTTATCCATACAAAAATGACAAGATGCAATCCATTTCCATTGTTGGAAGCAATGGAGACGATTTCGGGAAAATCGGAGTGCGACAGACTATAACATTAAACGTTGACAACGTGTACCTTCCCACAATCAACTTATACAGTGCACACATTTCAAACATGCATATGTCGCATACTTGCTAGAATATCGCAAAAAACTTGACTACGTGCTTGAGTCACAAAACTTCTACAAAAAGAAAATTCGAGTTGTGATTTAGTCAAATTTCAAGAGTTAGTATGCAGGCTAGTTAAACCTTAAGTTACCGGTCATTTGTTAGTTGTTTGAAGTAAACAGCCCTGTGAACTAGGGGGCATACACCGACACTTAAATAAAAATACTTGAAAACAATAAGTTCACAAGTTATGTTACTCCAAACAACAATTGTTACTCCAAATAAAGAATTTTGGAAGAAATCAAAAGAACTGGATAAGTGTAAATAAAACAAGCACAAGTGCACAGAACACATATGAACAGACAAGTAAGAGCACAACTAAAATATCGACAATGTATTACTTATAATTTCTTTTATACAGGGTCAAAATGTGGGGGCCGTACCCACACAACGCCGGCTAACAAAAGGAAACTACAAACTCCACAACGAAAACACTAAGTGCAGACTCTGCACTTGAACAAAATTACTCAAAAAGAACTAAAATCAGATCGGTCACAACCCAAACTCCTTAGCGCTTCTTTCCACCACTCCCCTTTCCGCCCTTTGTTCGAAGTTTCTGCCTCGCCTCGGGAGTGGTGTCGTTGCCAGTAATATCAACAAACTCCTCAGCGCTAACGTCTTCCTCTTGCTCTGCAACCTTCTCGAAAGACTCGCCCTTTGCTTTGCACTTTCGTGATTTGCAGGGGCTTTTCGAGGCTTTGATCGCTTCAACCTTCTATTTCTTGATAGCGACCAATTCTTTCTGAGCCTTGCAAGGCTACTCTGTTTCAACTTCCTGCTCCTTAACTTCGACCACTGTTACGTCACCTTCCAAAGATATAGAAGGGTCATCCAAGCCATGAAGTGCGGCGATCTTCTCAGACTCTGGCTGCGAGCCAGACACGGAAATGGAGACCAGAACAAGAACGAAAATGAGCAGGGAAGGTGTGGAAATAGCAGCAGGTCCAGGCCCGAGGAAGCTGGCACATCAACAGGAAAGGTAGATGATCTACGAGATCAAAATTGAATGCATTAAATTCTTCCTGCTCTTACGGCGTTAGCTGAAAGCTCCCAAACTCGTGAGAAGCGAATGGATTACCTGCACCGAAAGAGCGACCAAGAATGTCAACTTTGTATTCACCGCCTTTACCCTCCTTAGACGGTTCTATGATCTGAGCGGAAGCCTCAAGCCTAGAACTTGTTAGCAGATTGCGGGGCTGCTCCGATGGCTCGCCGACACCGAAAATGAAAGGCTCTATAAACGCTTCGACAGCCGTAGTCATGGCGGCATCGACAACTTCTTTCTCTTTCTCGATCTGCAATATCTCCTAGCCCTCCAGCAACGCCTTCTTTGTTAAGATAGGCGTTTTCTAACTCTCTCACGGTGTAAACATCACTGCTTTCATGAAAGCGGGTCAAGATTTCTTCCCAAACCACAAAGAGAGTGCGCGAAAATTTTGGGCCTAAGTAGCTAAGGCTCCCCTGATGAAGTAGAGAATTGACATAGAAATTCAAGATGGTCTCATCCATCTTTTCCATCTTCCTTTCAAAGGCGTTTTGGAGCAACAGATAATCTACCATAACTGCGGCCTTCTCAACTTCGACACGGGACTTATTGGCACTAAGCTGTGCGAATTGATCCCGCGGTTGGGCGATTGTCTCAGCCTGGTCAAAGATGGTCTTATTGTGCCCCTCGATGATAAGGTCGTGACCGAAGACAGTTTTTTCTGAGCCTCAATCGTTGTGCTACAAGCAGCCACCTCCTCTTTCAATTTGGCCTCCTCGGCATGAGCCTTCTTTATTTCATCCCTATAGACATTCTCAATTCTCTCATGGGCCTCTTTAACTTCCTTAAGCAAGTCAGCGTTCCTTTTGCTTTCTCGAAGCGCCGCTTCTTTCTCCTCCTCCAGTTGTTTAATCTTGGCACCGCGTTCTGTCAATGCTCTCTCAAAATCATCCTTCTCTGACTCAAAAGAGTGGATTTCTTGGTAGTTGCTGCGATTTGTATATGCTAGTTGCTTACACAATTTCTCCCACCCTTCGGCCTAATCTAAATCATTTTGGATAGCCTGAAGATGTGGCATGTAAGAATCTCTACGAACTGAACGGAGATCACGATCAAACTTAACCCCCCTTAGAAACCACCGAGGAGCACCTCCTCAAGCTTGGCAGGTCTTCGGTGGGGACGTGAAGTACCGTGGGCAAGAACAATGGAAGATGGTGGGATGTAAGTTGAAGGCGGAACAGGGGTAGAAGTGGCGGGGATTTCCTGACCCGTGGAAGAATGCGTCGGAGCAAAAGCTTGCTGTTCTGAAGAGTGAGGACGGTGATCGAACTTTGACCTCTTCGATGGCTCCTCCCTTTCATCGAAAGTCCTCCTCTTCTCATACCCGCCTTTGTATGACCGGCTCCGTTCTCTCTCATCTTGGCGATGGGCTTCGGCCTCTAGATCCTTTCATCTTTTATACTCTTCCTCCGTCTTTCGAGGCTGATGACGGCCGGAAGAACGCTTAGACCAGCGCTAGGAGTCGTTGAATTCTTCGAAGTCATCATAAAGGCCGCGTCCTCTCATCACACCTGACACGAAGCATAAATAAAAGGCTTTAGAAATAGAAAGCGGACATGGAAACTGTGTGTACAAGTGAGTGTTACCCTAGTGAAGCGTGTGATGTGTTTGGGAGGAGAGCCTAAAACGACGTCACAAACCGGATTGGGCAGGCGCCTCGAAGGGAATCGGACTAACTTCAGATGCGACGTGGCTCGAACGTAGGGGGGGTGGGGGAGCACCTCCTCAAATCTAAAATCTTCCCCCATAAGGCGTCGAAATTGACGTAAACATCGCTCAAATCACCAAACAATGCGCCAACATCTTTGCTTGGAGAATCATGACGTCCCTCGATCCTTGGGGCGTTGTCTTTATCACTTGTGTCTAGAGGAGGTGAGCTTGGAATAACGATGCTCATCCCCTGAGTCTCATCACACGATTCAAAATCCCCATTATCGGATTCTGCGTATAAGTCATCGCTAGAAGTGGACTTGTCGCTACTACTCCCGACCCCCTCCTTTTTTTCTAAGTCCAGGGCGACCTTGCTTTCCCTCTGTTTGAACTCTTCTTCTCCTTCCTCTAGAATCGAAGGCATTCTAGACGAGCGACTAACTTCGGTCGCAACAACATCTCTTCCATCACGAGCCTCTTCGGCTGATTCTTCAGACAAGCCCTCTCTCTCTCTTGAGAAGCGCCTTCTTCGGACCAGTGAGAATAGGAAGTGGATCGCGTGCGAACCCTGGATCGAGAAGGAGAGGGGGCTTCAACTGGAATGATGGACCTCCCTGGATGCAACAACCCATATCAGAGTAAGTTCTCGTCAGTCAGCAAGACGTTAACGGACCTTTCCTCAGCATCGATGACCTTCAGGGTTCAACAAACTTCATCCAGAGATAGGTCCCTATTTGGCCTCGGGATAACTACAAGAAATGTTAGACTTGTTAGAAGCCCCGCAGCGACACGTCGGAACTCAATAAATAGGGAAAAGAACTTACCCCCTGTTGTCCATAGACGATTAAACCCTTTGAGGCACTTGACAAAGAAATATTTGGTCTTGAACTGGGATAGGTTGCTCTACAGTCGTAAGACGATTTCCTTTGAGCTTCGATTATGACCTAAGATGGACACTCATTCCTTCTCTTGAATGAAAGAAAGTACCGCAACTCGTCGAAGCTCGGAGCACGATTGAATGTGCGTATAAAAAGGACATGCAAACAGGTTAGGATGGCGTAACCGTTGGGATGAATCTGGAACAGGGTAATGCCTAAATTCGAGAGAGTCTCACGCAAAATGTCATTGAAAGGGGGCACAGCTTCATTCAGACACATATACCGATGGCAAACGGTTTATCTCGGAGGAGGCATGTGAGCAAACTCGTTCTTTTCTGGAAGGTGTACATCTTCCTCAGGTATGTCGTGTTACACGTAGATATTGTGTAGAACCTTAGTAGAAACCACGGAAGAAGCTCTTTCTGGCGGATTGAGAAGAACCCTAAAATTGGGAGGAGTTGGATCCAAAACTGGACCTACTTGGACCAACTGGCCATATTCAGCCTGCGAAATGGAAGGAGAAAGGGCAACGGACGACGACTCGGCTTCTGAAAGTGTCGGGCTTCCTCCGCTTGACCGACGGTGCGAAGATGGATACTTCATTCTAAAACAATGGAACTCGCATTCAAAACGGTCGGGTGATTCTATTCTAAACTAATAATTTCTCCTACCACACTTGAATTTCGGAGAGATATTGATTCATGCCGACACAACGGAGTTAAATTATATACCGGGGCAAGTGCAGTGTGATGTCTATAGGGGTGAGCTCGGTGTCCGAAACACTACAAACGATATATCCCGTGTAGACAGTTCGCTCGTAGTAGAAAAGGAAAATGACTTTCCGTATCATTTTCATTTGTTTTTACTTCCTTTACACTTACTTGCTATCGATCAACGATCGATAACGGACGTTGTCCGAAGCGACGTGGAAAATAGCAAAAGGTGTCAAGCACAAATTCTTCAAAAGAGCCAGGACCAATTCGCGGTGTGTCGTGCAATATCAGCTATGGAATTTGGCACAAGTCAATTCTGGCTTAATGGACGAAGATAGCAAAATGTGTGAAGCACCGGGACAAGTCCCAAATGTTGTTCCGAGAGAAACTCTAGACTCGATTTACTATCTTCCTCCATTAAGCCGCAATCAACTCAAACTCCTCACGACTAACATCACAAATGCAAACTCATCATCAAATCATTAAAGGAGCACTATGAGTAGCAAACCCACCTCAGATTGAACTCTAAAACATAGGATTGGTTGAAGACTTAGAACAATGAACCAAAGAAAGGCTAGTGGCGAGCTAAGGATAGGATGGCAATGATCCAACGTAAAGGCAAAATTAGGGTTTTGGTCAGAAATGGCCTGAGAAGGTAGTGGTGATGCTTCAGTGGTGGTGGCATAGAAGGAATCACGGAAGAAGGCCAGGCTAGATTGCTGGAAAGTGATGGATCAAATCGGTCAAATATAGCTCGAATCGCCGCTACAGAGTTGGATCGAGTCGCTGAGAATCGCAGATCGCCTGGAGAAGAAACTAGGTCGGCTCGAGTGAATGGAAGCATCGGGTCGAAGGAGCCTATATAGGCAAATAAAAATGAAAAAGGCTAAAAATTCTCTAAGTTATCAGGTCGCTAGTGATCCATTATCTACGGATCACTAGCGACCCATGTGGCTGAAGGCAAATGTTTCTTTGAAAAGTGGCTAAGTTATCAGGTTGCTAGCGATCCATCGTTTATGGATCGCTAGTGACCCATGTGGTTAGAGGCAAATTTTTCTCAAAACTGCACTGCGACATCGACCTATTATTTCAAGGTGTACCGAGAAGCTATGGAGAGAAATTTGATCCATTATGACAAGTAGTAGTGGTCAAGATCAAAACTAAATGATTAGCTACGTAACCTGCTACGTATCCGCGGAAATCAAACACGATTACTTGGAATTCGACAAATAAATACTAAAAGCGATAACTTCCAGAGCACGCCTTGTTTCCAACAAAGACGTACTTTAGGGGGGCAAATGTTATTCGGGTTTTAAACCCATCAGGATTTGAGAGAAGACGGAACGACTTGATGGAATCATAGTGGCTAAGAACTCAACTAAAAGGGCTAAAGCAACAAGTTAAAGAGAGCCAAGTCCTATTACAAAAGCAACAGTTGAGTTTGACTAAACCAAGAGACGAGCATCCGTCCATTCCAATCAGCAGCCAAATGCAACTAACAAGTAAATCATCATCAGAACAAAGCGACGTGTAATAAGACTACGTGAACAATGTTGATACAAGGCAATGAGAGAATGCTAGACATCAAAGTTCAGAAATAGACTAAGTGTATGGATCGCCAGCGATCCATACTTCATCATTGGGTCGCTAGGTCGCTATGGCACATGGGGAGAAAAGAAGCCTAGAAGACAAATGCAGAGACACGCTAAGTGTATGGACCACTGGCGATCCATACACTATGGATTGCCAGCGATCCATACTTAACCATGGAGTAAGTGCGATCCAGCATAGCGAAGCAAAGGCAAAAAGGAGCTAAGTGGTTGGCTCACATCTAAGCTAAGTCTAGGGATCGCTAACGATCCATAGACCATGGATCGCTAGTCTGTGGATCGCTAGCGATCCATTATTTTAGCTCGGGTCACGTGCTAAGCTTCGTGGCATCTTCCTATGATCATCTGTAAGTAGTTAGCGAACCGGCCTGGCCCAGAAGCTCTCCGATCTTTATAAATACCATCCTACCTGCAACATAAACAAGATCTTCTTCTCCGGACTGGTTGCTGAAGCTTTGTTGGAAACTTTCTTCACTCTTCATCTCCCTCGCAACAATCTCCAAAGGGATTCAATGTGATTCTCCAGTGGATTCCAACTTTGAGGATTCAATCTAGCTAAGGACAATCAAAAGCCTTATAATCAAACACTACCTGTAACAGCAATCAGTCTATAATAAAAACTATAAAGTGGACGTAGGCTTTGTTAATAGCCGAACCACTATAAAAATCTTCTTGTCTTCTTTATTTTACTGCTCTTTTCCATACTTGTTATCTGTGTTATTGCTCTGTGAGAATAGGGTTGGTGCTTTCACACTCAAACCAGGGTGTTGGTCCAAATTTTTGGGTTAACACTTCTGTTTGGTGATATATAGATTTGTATGTGATTAAGAAAAAATTAATTTGTAAACAGAACCTTGTTCGATTGCAAAATGGAATTCTATAAATTTATGTAGAAGTACATACATTGTCGTGTGATCGCAGTTATCGAAAAGCAACTCGGGTCGTTAAATAATTCCATATTATGAAATTATATTTAATAGAGCGATCTTAGCTCTAGAAGTTTCATTTTTGATGGATTTCTTATTTGAATTATTTAAATTTTTTTTAAAAGATTCTCAAGATGAGATTTTATCTATGTTGATACTTATTGGAATTTAGTTTATAGAATATAGTTAAATTATATTATAACCTTAACTTATTCCTTATTTTGAAATTTTTATTCAAAGCGTTTTGAAATGGGTAATATTTAATTATAGAACCTTTTTAAATTTACTATTATAAGTATAATACAATTTTGGAAATGTTTTAGAGACAAAAGATAAAATATAATATTATTTTATGAAAATTGTTATGAAAGTAATAATTTTAAATTCAAATGATTTTGTTGTAAAAGAGGTTTAAATGATTTTGAAAGAGTTCAAAAGATTTTGTAAATAAGCAATTTTTCTTTAAAATGAGTTTATCGATTTAAAAGTGATTTTGAAAAGTATATCTTTATATATAAAATTAATTTAAAACTTTTTTATTTTATTTATTATGGTTTTGAGATTTTAATGAGACTTCGTGTTTTTCTATGAAACAAAGAATTTTAATAAACGATCGAATTATCGGATTGGTATGAGAAATTTTGTACAATTCTTTCGCTTATTATTATAATTTGTTAAATAGAGTTATAGTTGAAATTACTAACTTTTAGTAAATAGTTGAATTTACTTTCTGGTATGGGGCAATTAGTTAAATTCTAGTGAGTACTAAAGTGAAAGTGATCTACACTTTAGAGTTGTATTATCTTAGGGTGTCCAGATTTCAGGCCAACAGATCACCGAAAGAAGATGACTCATTTTTCATCAACCTGGGAGTCGATATTTGAGTAGCGCTTGACGAAACTGCTTGGAGAGGTGTTAGCGACCTTGCCAAATGAAAATGCTCAATGAGGTGGTAGCAACCTTGTCCACCCGACGATACTGCTTGGTGAGGTGGTAGCAATCTTGTCTTCAAGGCAAAATTGCTTAGTGAGGTGTTAGCGACCTTGTTCTTCCGACGAAACTTCTTGCTGAGGTGTTAGCTACCTTGTTCTTCCGACGAAACTGCTTGGAGAGGTGCTAGCAACATTGCCATTGTGTTCATAGCTATTATAATCTTTTCAATGCCTAGATTATGATTATTTATTTGTGTAATCGGGTATCCATTTCCATTTGTTTTTCGGAGCGTTTGTATTTGGGTATGAATTCCCTTTTTGTGCTTCGAAGATTTTGATAAATTGGTTATCACCATATTCTTAGATGATAGTCCATTTGAGACTTGATATGAATTTATGAAATGGTAATTTTGATTGATATGCCTTATTACGATTATTTGGTTTTCGGCATATTTTTATTATGGATTATTTTATTGTTAAGTCATATATTGATATGGATTTTGAATTGGTGATCTAGTTTGATATGCCTTATTTTGATCAATTTGTTTTAGGCATACCTTGAGATGACTTATTTTATGGTTAAGTTGTATATTTATGATATTAGTATCTTACCTTTTATTAGATACAGTCAGACCCGTTTATTTTATAATACTCGGGTTAGACCGAGACTATATAGGTATAAGGACTCGCTGACTTATGGATTTTATGCTAGCACTAGAGTAAACTATTTTTGATTATTTCGATTTACTCTGTTATTGTATATATATTGACATTTAGGAGGATGGGTCATGTATTTTATTTTGCAGTTGGCTTGTACCTAATATGATATTTTGGATGTGATGCATATATGTTTATGTGGGTCCAGCACTGATATTTTATAGACTCACATCTTATTATGTTATATAATATATATTATTCTGTTGTGGTCTATGGCTCCAATTCTGATTTAATTATATTATATACAATTCTGAATATTTTAAAGTTGATCAATCATTTTAAATAATGATACTGAAGAAATTAAATAGTCTTTAAAGTTAACAAATAATTTTGATAAAGCTATTTAAAGTTAATATTTGTAATGTGAAATCCCAACACAAGATCGGTTTTAAAGGAAAGTTTGATTCGATTATGAAAAGGAGTAGAAATCTAATTTTCTATAATCCAATATCACTTATACGGAAAGAATTTAGTCATACTCTTGGCAATAAACGTCGAGGTATGGAAACTTTTCACTATCTCGAATGCTAAAAAAGCCATCAAGGCATGCCTGGAGGTAACACTACCTTCACTTGCCGGACTTCATTTTTAACCAAGAAATAGTACCAGTTTGTAATCGTCGAGTAGTGGTAGGAGTATGAGATTTACTGTCCATATACGATCATTTTAATTATCCTTGATAGTTGATTTATTGACTGTCGGTTTAGCTTTCTTCTTTCAGTATCGTCAATTTACGATGATTTGTTGCTAATTTGAGCATTGTTATCCTTTGTCGAAAATGACTAAAACCAGAAAGCGAGTGGAGGCCAAGTTATGTGGGGTTGCTCCCATTAATGTATATTCACATCAACTCTAGGTTGGTTTTGGTTATATATGCACTAAGATGTGAAATGCTCGGATTCTCGATACGGTTAGCGAGGTCCGGCTTAGAGTTCCCGAGAGGAGTCAAAGGAGAGAATGACCCTCTTAAGTATATTGACTAGAGGTATACTTTTACTAAGGTGGACGCACCCTTCTATTCATTTATCAGAAACTTTCCCTTTCCTTTCCTTTGATTCCAAAATTTTGAATTTACCTCTTTCTTAATTGCATAGGGAAGTGTCGTGAGCACTTTGCGATGTTTAATTACTTGTATCCATTGTTGTGATTTGATGTTGTTATTGTAAGGGAAAACTCGATCCGCATTTAGCAACATAATCACACATACTGTATTTATTTCCACCCATTTGATTAGAGATTTGCTCATACCAGACTTATTGTTTTACCTGAGTTGTTTGTTTTTGTAAACTCTTGGGTACTCAATTATACTTGAGTAGTCCGAGAGTAGTAGGTTTCCTTTGGGCTCTTTGAAGACGATGGACAAGCAGGAAACTCCTTTAGCAATCTAGTTATCTACATCCGCAATATGATTATGTATGTGTATTTTGTATAATTGAGTGTAAAGGTAGAATGTATAATTGCCTAGTCTGATAGTTCTAGTACTATTGTGTAACTCTGATAAATCCATGTTAGGAATAACCTGATGTACTATAATATTTTTATATTATATGTAACAGTTCCGATGAGAGACTTTTTGTAACAACCCAAAATTTCACTACTTTGATTTGCGAATATTTAATTAATTTTAAATATTCAAATAATAGATATTATAATGAAAATAAAACTCTTTTAAATAATAAATAATGATGGTGAATTAGTTTTTAAATTCGGTTTACAAAAATATTTGGTTTGAAGAAAGATTGAAAATGTGAACGAAATTCATACTCCGAATTTTCGACTTTTCATCGGCTAAAAGTTATCAAAAACGTTGTGAGAATATTAGCTAAATTATGTTCATGCATATTTTAACAACTTAAGTATGATAAAGTAAATTATATAGAAGTAATATATATACTTAAGTATGTAAGTTGATATGACTTTTTATGGAAAGTTAAAATAATAATAAAATTAAGAAAAGAAAAAAGAAACATAAGAAAACATTAAGTACTAAAGCACTTAATTCATGTTGGCAAGAGGGAGGGGGGACAAAATAGTGGCCTGTGATGTGATATGGAGGGGAGACAAAGGTGGTGATGTGGCATTTAGTTTGTAGAGGTTAAGTACCATAGGGCTAATTAGGTAATTTAGTAATTTCATGTTATATAAAAATCAATTTTCATATTATTATTTTTCTCATTTGATCACTTTATTTCCATTATCTAAAACCTCTCTAAGTTTCATGAAAAACTTTCATGGCTTCTCTTTTAGTTTCTAAAGTTTTAGAATTTTAAGTTTTTCCTTTTAAATTCATTTCAAACTTTGTTTCCAAACTTCTCCATTTTCCTCCTCTTCCTTCTATCATATCTTCCCCATCTCTGAACCAAATGGAGATTTTAATTTTTTCAAACGGTAAAATTTCAATGGCCACAACTTTTATGTGTACCACATTTCCAAATTTTGAGTGTAGCTATGTCGAAAATGCATTTCTTTCAGACATGTTTTTGGACTCAAAATTTTCCAATCCGAAAACACCCCTTCTTCTATTGACCATATCTCCCTAAAAAACCATTGAAATTGAGTGAGTATTTTTTTTAAAGTGTAGATCAAAGAAATTCCTAAAACTTTTCTTTTAAAAACTTTTTCAAAATCCGAGAGTAATATGTCCAAAAAGTAAGGAGAAGTTAACCAATTTTCGAGATGATTTTTGTGGTTTTCCTAGATTAAAAAGTTCTAAGTATTTCAAGTTTCCAAAGCTTTCGGTGAGTAAATTTCTTAACTATTAGGGAAAGAATTTACCTTTATAGATATGGTTGTTATATGGTTGTATAGGTGATGTTGTTGTTTGGAGTATGGTATGGTTTGGATGTATATGTATGTGCTAATTTGTGGTTTAGCATTAGAACTTTCAATTGATGATTATTAAAGTGATGTTTTTATAAAGTTTTGATCTTTGTCTTGTGATTGGAAGTGATATGGATAGTTGGTAAGTAAAGTTAGTAAATGGAAAAGTTAGTGAGCAAGGTTAGCACTTGAGATGTGCTGTGTTCGACATAGCGATCCTTTGAGTTTCAAATTGATTTCCTACTTTGTTTTAAAAGAAAGGGTTTTCTAAGGGTTTTCCAACTTTTTGTTTTGCTTTCAAAACATTATGCTTAGTTCATAAAGTAAAATAAAGTTAAAAGTAAGTGTTTTTAGGATTTATTTGAGATGCAACAAGTTTTGAATTACGAGTATCCATAGTGATAGTCGCTATGGATGCAGTTTTGCTTAAAAATCCGATTTTTGGAAAATGTGGTTTTTAAACTTAAAAGTGTTTTATAAATGTTTTACAAACTTAATAATGAGGTTTGAAAGAGTTAATTAATAATTTAATTATTATTTTTAATTAATTATGTTTTAATGATTAATTAATATTAAACAAAGTTTATTAACTTTAATTAATCAATAATTAGTATTAATTAATTACCTTTTTAAAGTTAAGATTTATTTTAATTAGTTATTAATTAAGTTGATTAATTTTGAAGTTAATTATGAGTTGAGTAAATGATTTATTTTTAATTAATATTAATTAAGTATAAGGTTAATTATTAACTAATTATTAGTCAAGTGTTTAATTATTTTTAATTATAAATTATTTAAAGTTTTAATTTATAATAAATTATTCTAAAAGATTTAATTTATTATTTAATTTTTAAATAAAGATTATTTAATTAATTTATTGAGACTAATTATTATTTAATTATTAATGGAGGTTTAATTAATTATTAAATAATTAATAAAGGATTAATTAGGGTTTAATTAATAGTTAATAATTGTTTGATTAATTAATTAAATTAAGTTAAGATTAATTATGATTTAAATAAGGATTTAACTTATAATTAATTATTTTAAAAAGATTTTTAAAGTTTTATGTCCTTTGTTTTTCCAAGAGTCAAATTGTTTTAAAGGAGCCTTTTTTCAAAGATGGTTTTGAATTCAAGGGATTCAAGTGTCGATACCATTAAGAAACCATTTAACCTGTGAATGAGTTATAATGTAGATTGTTGATTGTTTGGACATTTGTTAGCAGAATAAATCCCCGTTCTACTATAAGTTGATTGAATTGTTTGGACATCTATTTAGCAGTACAAATCACCATCCTACTATTATGTTATTTGGACATGTATATGCTAGTTAGCTTATATTGACATGTTACTCCCTGATTTGGATATGAGTTGTATTTACATACATGTTGACCAATGTAAATAACTGTTAAGTGAATTTGAATTAAAACTGAAATAAAATGGTAACTTAAATTAGTACCATTGCGTTTGATAAGTCTCCTTTTGAATTTATAAGTAGGTTTTTGAATTAACTTAAATCCTTCATCAAATTTGGGGTTTAAAGTTTATAAATGATTACAAGTTATATTATTATTTTTTAAAGATGATTATAAATAATAACTTGTTTATAAAAGGGTTTTTTATAAATAAAAGGGTTACCCTACTTATTTTACAAATGATATTCTATAAATGATGTTTTATAAAGGAAATTTTATAATGGGATTATAAAAGAATTTTATAAATAGTTTTAAAAATATAAAGAGATTCTATAATCATTTTGGAAGATTTTAAAAAGAAGTTTAAATCTAGTTTGAAGATTTGTAAGGAGGTTAGAAATGTGAAGTGAACTTATCAAAAGGATTTTTATATGGAATAAGTGAATGAGTGTTATAAAGTGAATAGGTTTTATAGTAAGTGTTGTTTTGAAAAGGGAATTTCTTGGCCATTTAATATGGAATTCGAGAAGAGGGAATTTTCCAAATGTTTTTGGCAAATACTTATATTTTTGAGATAAGTAAAAATGTTTTCCAAGTATAAAAGGAATGTAAAGGTTTTTGGGAATAGTGTTTTTAAAAGATCTTTTGATCAAGTTTTGCAAAATGTTTTTAATTAATGAAAGATTAATTCATAAAGGCTTAGTGGATCCCATATGGAATTAAATCAATGTTTGAATGATTGTTTATTTGATAGTTAAATAATCGACTATCAAACCTAGACCAAAACGTAACTTTGGAAATATCTGGGAGAAACACGAGAATTATGTTGTATAGTTACCATCGAAGGTGCTATACTGTTCGTATAAACCCGTTTCTTCTTCTAGGATGAATAGTAAGGAAATCTGTCCACAAACGGTTAGGAGGTAGTGCCTTGACAAGTATGGAATCAAAGATGGAGTTTCGAACTGAAGACATCTTGACAAGTATGGAATCAAAGATGGAGTTTTGAAGTGCAAGGGATACTTGTTACTAATCCCGAGGGTGATTCCAGAATGGGTGTAGTAGAGGTAGTGCCTTCAGTTTTGTTCGAACCTAGAACGAAATTATACGGATGAATGCTGGCACTGCATTGCTGCTTGGAGGGCAGTGTTAGCATTCCAAGATGGTTGCTATATAAATAATCGTAGCCTCAAGCCTAATCAACCGAGAAAATGACTAAAACATGGGACATGTGACAGGGCTATGTGGGTCGCTCCCATTAGGGTATGATCATCCCAAGATCTAGTATTGATATCTCTATGTATGCTTCGGGGCCCATTATGGTTGTTTGATCGCAACCAAGGGGTGATCGTATTGAGCGCTATCTAGTAAGGGGTAGGGCCGGTCATGAGTAGTAGAGGTGCAATGTGTTGTAGCCTCTCGTATATGTTATCTAGAGGAGTAAGGATTCGATGGGTAGACCCTTACCCTTTCATAGTTGGAACCGATTCTCCAATAAGTGCCTTCGGACTTAATTGTATACCTATTATGCTGGAATTTAATAATGTAACAATTTCTACTATGATTAATAAGTATTTGTACCTTAGACATTATTATAATATCACTGGATTTTTTATAGAAAATGTTTTGGTTATCGTAAGGTAAAAACCCATCCGTGTTTATGTGTGGTGTGGTCTTACGAGATACCTTTGATTTTAAAGGAGTTTTAAATATAATAATTCAGTTGTTTTGAGTTTACTCACACCAGACCCATGTCTGACCTGGAGTTTTATTTTCTTTTCCTAAAATTCTTGGGTGCTCAAATTTTTATGGGCAGCCAAGTAGTTCAGGTTCCCCACGGATGCATCTTGGAGTAGCTTGGAGCAGGAGGCTTCATCGATAGCTTGTTATTATCTTGTTTCCTTTGTATTATATGTATGTTATATCAGTTGGTAGGGACAGGCTATTATAACTGTCCATGGGTAGAATTCGTATTATTATGACTTTTATGTATCATTTTGAAATGACTTTGTAAAGTATTATGTTAATTAATATATGTTATTCCGTTGCGTTGTGAGATTCTATGATTTTTTTTTGTGTCTTCCATCTTCTATCTTCTTTCTTTTCCCCTAATGACCCAACTTTCGGATACTTAAATGATCGGCACACGAATACCGTGGATGTATTAAGTGTCGTCTTTAGGTGTAAGAAAGGCAAATCATTACACGTGGTATCGGAGCTTAGGTTGAGCGAACACCTAGGCTTTGGTGGGGTATACTCATTTAAGATAGGGTAAGTGAGACCTTAGGATGAGTTTGAGTGTGTATATATATAAGAGCACGTATTTGTTAGTGTTATAAAAATGTTTTATATTGTGTTGATTTATCGGTTGAGTGGTTATGAATTCTGGTCGATACAGAGGGAACAACTGTATCGATAGGGGTTTCTAAACACTTAAACTAGGAAAATCAACATAGTATCGTTTTAAATGGGTAAATGAAATAATTTTACCTATATTATATTATATTTATAAATGGATAATTTTCAAAAATAAAATATAGTTATATATAATGTGATTGTTGTTAGGAGTTGATAATATTTATTTATTATCATATAAGGTTTGATTAGTCATGATTGTCCAATTTTAAGCATTGACTATTATCTAATTTATTGATAGTTTTCCATTTTCCATCATAATTTGGGTAGATATAATTTGTGGGAACATTGAATCGAATACCTTGTGAATAAGTTTCACATTTTGACTATAAGGCATTCGATGATAATGTTGGGTTAAAAATTAGATTTTAATAAAAAGTGTTTTTAAAAGAAATATTTTAAATGATTTTATAAAGTTGATTTTTATAAATTGTAATTTTAAAATATATTTTGAATATAAGATGGATTTTCAAAGAAATTAAATCCCGGTGACTTTGATAAAGTTTTCAAATGATTTTTGAAAAAAATATATTAATAATTTTACTTAAAAATACTTTGAAGTATAAATATTCTAAAAAAAGGGAAGTTGAGAGTAAGATCTGTCTTTGGACAGTTTGGGAAATGAGTCTCGATATGTTTTGTGATGATCTGAATAATCTTCTAAGTGACAATCGAATGTCTGCTTAGGCAGATGTGATAGCGCACTTAGTAAATTATTCTCTTTGTCATTGTACGATCGAAACAAGTTCGAATCTGAATAAATCCAAAGTAAGCGGTGGATAAATATTTTGTCAAAATCTATTTAGTTGGAAATATATATAGTATTGTTTCAAAAAGAAGAAATATTTTTATAGCTAACTAGTTCGAGTGACTCAAAAGTGACTAAAAATGGGAAAGGGAAGTGTTCGGATGGTAAACAATTCTCTTGAGTATTACCCTTCTTGGTAAAGGGATATATGATACTATTTGGTAGCACCTAGTTCATTGACATCATTTTGGAGTTACTCATATTATATGTATGTTTCCTAAAGGTTTAAAATAAAGTATCATTTCAACAACAACAACAACAACAATAATAAGATATTTTGGTTAAAGATTGGATAAATAAATGAAATTAAAATT
Source organism: Allium fistulosum (assembly GCA_030737815.1). Taxonomy (NCBI): domain Eukaryota; kingdom Viridiplantae; phylum Streptophyta; class Magnoliopsida; order Asparagales; family Amaryllidaceae; genus Allium; species Allium fistulosum. The sequence continues at coordinate 855,474,079 of CM060908.1, read as the reverse complement.
AAAATTACTATAATAATATGGTTTAATAAACTTGGTTTTATTAAATAGTGTATTTTTATTTTAATACCTAGGAGATTAAAAATTGTTTAATGTTATTGGGCCGGTCAATAAACATCTTTACCTTAAAGTTTCTAAGAAAAAGTAGACTCTAGGACGGAGTTTGGATACCAGCATCCTACTCTTCTTAGCTACTTGCCAAACCAATTTGGTAAAGAGGTGGGATTAGTCGACTCAGTTTTGAGACCCAAGATATATTTTGGGCCTACACTTGAATAGTTAAAAACTGAATAGAATTAAAAATCAGATGTTTTGTATATGCTCATGGAATGTTGAAGAGTATTATACAAATTAATAAATTAAAGTGATTTTATGAAAGGTTTCATAAATAAGTTGTATCATTTAAAAATGTTTAAATCTAAGTTGGAATTGTTTTGAAATGTTTTCATAAATATCTTTGGGAGGGTAAAAAGTAATTAGGTAGATAAGAACCTTTAGATCAGTACGTAGGTTGTACGCAGATCATTTTTCTTTTTCACATAATTCTCGATCCAAGATTCGAGTACATGACTTGAGGTACTTCACACCATCCCGAAGAAGGATTTATCCCTCGCTTATTAACAGCGAACACTTGGTGAGGGTTCTTAATCTAGAACCAAAGTCTTCTATCATAGTATATGGCTATGTAAGAAGAACCGAGATTTCTAATTGAGAAGCCTCATCAGAGTCCTCACTAGGAAGTCGTGCGAGAAATACTAGTTCGGAAATACAAGCTATGTATTCAAGTGAGTGATCAAATCAGATTTTTGGCATAAGAATGATCTAGGTACATCATACGGACTCATGTATAGTATTCCTAGTTGTTTTATTTGGGTTAGGTTGTGGTAAAATTTCGGAGTCGAAATTTTTGTAAGGGGGGAGAGTGTAACAGCCCGGAATTTCACTACTTTGATTTGCGAATATTTAATTAATTTTAAATATTCAAATAATAGATATTATTATGAAAAGAAAACTCTTTTAAATAATAAATAATGATGGTGAATTAGTTTTCAAATTCGGTTTACAAAAATATTTAGTTCGAAGAAAGATTGAAAATGTGACCGAAATTCAATTTTCGAATTTTTGACTTTTCATCGCCTAAAAGTTGTCAAAACATTTGTGAGCATATCAGCTAACTTATGTTCATGCATATTTTAACAACTTAAGTATGAAAAAGTAAATTATATGGGAGTAATATATACACACACACACATATACACTCACACACTTAAGTATGTAAGTTGATATGACTTTTTATGGAAAGTTAAAATAAAATAAAATTAAGAAAAGTAAAAAGAAACATAAGAAAACATTAAGTACCAAAGCATTTAATTCATGTTGGCATGAGAGGTGGGGACAAAATGGTGGCTTGTAATGTGATATGGAGGTGAGACAAAGGTGGTGATGTGGCATTTAGTTTGTAGAGGTTATACCATAGGGCTAATTAGGTAATTTAGTAATTTCATGTTATATAAAAATCAATTTTCATATTATTATTTTTCTCATTTGATAACTTTATTTCCATTATCTAAACCCTCTCTAAGCTTCATGAAAAACTTTCATGGCTTCTCTTTTAGTTTCCAAAGTTTTAAAATTTTAAGGGCCCGTTTGGTTTCATTTTGTATTTTGAGTTTTGTGTTTTCAATTTGCACTAAGAAATACCAAGAAATAAAAGAAGAAGATATATAATTCTTAGCCATCACGACAATCAACGGACAATGAAGAAGTTGGATTGTTCTCCGTACTTTTGTTATCTCTCGAAACACAAAAACAAAATAAACTTGTTTTCTATTTTACATGTTAATTTCATTTTTCAAAATTATTTGTTTTTCAACAATACATACGACGGACGTGCTTTTGTACAGACGAAAACACAAAACTAAAAACGACAAGCCAAACGGGACCTAAGTTTTTCCTTTTAAATTCATTTCAAACTTTGTTTCCAAACTTTTCCATTTTCCTCCTCTTCCTTCTATCATATCTTCCTCATCTCCGAACCAAATGGAGATTTTCTTTTATTCAATCAGTGCAAAATTTTAATGGCTACAACTTTTATGTGTACCATATTCCCAAATTTTGAGTGTAGCTATGTCGAAAATGCATTTCTTTCAGACATGTTTTTGGACTCAAAATTTTCCAATCCGGAAACACCTCTTCTTCTATTGACCATATCTTCCTCAAAAACCATTGAAATTGAGTGAGTCTTTTTCTAAAAGTGTAGATAAATGAATTTCCTAAAACTTTTTCAAAATTCGAGAGTAATATGTCCAAAAATTGAGGAAAAGTTAACCCATTTTCGAGATGATTTTTGTGATTTTCCAAGATTTAAAATTTCTAAAGTATTTCAAGTTTCCAAAGCTTTTCGGTGAGTAAATTTCTTAACTTTTAAGGAAAGAATTTACCTTTGTATAGGTGATGTTGTTGTTTGGATGTATATGTATGTGCTAATTTGTGGTTTAGCATTAGAACTTCGAATTGATGATTAAAGTGATGTTTTGGTTATAAAGTTGTGATCTTTGTCTTGTGATTGGAAGTGATATGGAAAGTTGGTAAGTAAAATTAGGAAGCAAGGTTAGTAGTTGAGATTTGTTGTGTTCGACATAGCGATCCTTTTAGTTTCAAATTGATTTCTTACTTTGTTTTAGAAGAAAAGGTTTTATAAGAGTTTTCTAACTTTTTGTTTTGCTTTCAAAACATTATACTTAATTCATAAAGTAAAATAAAGTTAAAAGTAAGTGTTTTTAGGATTTATTTGAGATTCAACAAGTTTTGAATTACGGGTATCTATAGCGATAGTCGCTATGGATACAGTTTTGCTTAAAAAACCGATTTTTGGAAAATGTGGTTTTTAAACTTAAAAGTGTTTTATAAATGTTTTAAAAACTTAATAATGAGGTATGAAAGAGTTAATTAATAATTTAATGATTATTTTTAATTAATTATTAAGTTTTAATGATTAATTAATATTAAACAAGGTTTATTAACTTTAATTAATTAATGATTAGTATTAATTAATTACCTTTTTAAAGTAAAGATTTATTTTAATTAGTTATTAACTAAGTTGATTAATTTTGAAATTAATTATGAGTTGAGTAAATGATTTATTTTTAATTTATTATTAATTAAGTATAAGGTTAATTACTAACTAATTATTAATCTAGCGTTTAACTATTTTTAATTATAAATGATTTAAGGTTTTAATTTATAATAAATTATTTATAAAAGGATTAATTTATTATTTAATTTTTAATTAAAGATTATTTAATTAATTGAGATTAATTAATATTTAATTATTAATGGAGATTTAATTAATTATTAAATAATTAATAAAGGATTAATTAGGGTTTAATTAATAGTTAATAATTGTTTAATTATTTAATTAAGTTAAGTTAAGATTCAATTAAGATTAATTATGATTTAAATAAGGATTTAACTTATAATTAATTATTTTAAAAAGAGTTTTAAGGTTTTATGTACTTTGTTTTTCCAAGAGTCAAATTGTTTTAAAGGAACCATTTTTTCAAAGATGGTTTTGAATTCAAGGGATTCTAGTGTCGATACCATTAAGAAACCATATAACTGTGAATTAGTTACAATATAGATTGTTTGATTGTTTAGACATATGTTAGCAGAATAAATTCCCGTTCTGCTATAAATTGATTGAATTGTTTGGACATCTATTTAGCAGGATAAATCACCATCCTGCTATTATGTTATTTGGACATGTATATGCTAGGAATTGACATGTTACTCCCTGATTTGGATATGAGTTGTATTTACATACATGTTGACCTATATAAATAACTGTTAAGTGAATTAGAATTCAAATTGAAATAAAATGGTAATTTAAATTAGTACCATTGGGACTGATAAGCCTCTTTATGAATTTATAAGTAGGTTTTTGAATTAACTCAAATTCTTAATCAAATTTGGGGTTTAAAGATAATAAATGATTTCGAGTCATATTATTATTTTTTAAAGATGATTATAAATAATAACTTGTTTATAAAAGGGTTTTTTATAAATAAAAGGGTCACCCTACTTATTTTACAAATGATATTCTTTAAATGATGTTTTATAAAGGAAATTTTATAATGGGATTATAAACTAATTTTATAAATAGTTTTAAAAATATAAAGAGATGATATAAATCATTTTGGAAGATTTTAAAAAGAAGTTTAAATCTAGTTTGAAGATTTGTAAGGAGGTTTGAAATATGAAGTGAACTTATCAAAAGAATTTTTATATGGGATAAGTGAATGAGTTTTATAAAGTGAATAGGTTTTATAGTAAGTGATGTTTTGATAAGGGAATTTCTTGCCCATTTAATATGGAATTTGAGAAGATGGAATTTTCCAAATGTTTTTGGTAAATACTTATATTTTTGAGATAAGTAAAAATGTTTTCCAAGTACAAAAGGAATGTAAAGGTTTTTGGGAGTAATGTTTTAAAAAGATATTTTGATCAAGTTTTGCAAAGTGTTTTTAATTAATGAAAGATTAATTAATAAAGGCTTAGTGGATTCCATATGGAATTAAATCAATGTTTGAATGATTGTTTATTTTATAGATAAAACCGACTATCAAACCTGGACCAAAACGTAACTTTGGAAATATCTAGGAGAAACACGAGAATTATGTTGTATAGTTACCGTCGAAGGTGCTATACTGTACGTATAAACTCGTTTCTTCTTCTAGGATGGATGGTAAGGAAATCCATCCATAAATGGTTAGGAGGTGAACTCCGCTCTTATCTTTGTCTGTTTATTTCCTAAAGAACTGAGGTTGAGTTTACCGGAACTATCGAAAGTTGTTTCGAAGAGACCGGGATCGGATATGTTATCCGAAAACCACTTCGATCCAACTCAGGCGTTTCGAACTGAAGACATCTTGAAGAGTATGGAATCAAAGACACAGTTTTGAAGTGCAAGGGATACTTGCTACTAATCCTGAGGGTGATTCCAGAATCGGTGTAGCAGAGGTAGTGCCTTCGATTTCGTTCAAACCCATAACTAACTTATACGGATGAATGTTGGCACTGCATTGCTGCTTGGAGGGCAGTGTTAGCATTCCAAGATGGTTTCTATATAAAAAGGTAATCGTAGCCTCAAGCCTCATCAACCAGGAAAATGACTAAAACAGGGACATGCGGTAGGGCTATGTGGGTCTCTCCCATTAGGGTATGATCATACCAAGATATAGTGTCGATATCTCTATATATGCTTCGGGGCCCATTATGGTTGTTTGATCGCAACCAAGGGGTGATCATATTCGGCGCTATGCAGTAAGGGGTATGTAACAACCCGCATATTTTACGATTGTATATTTAAATGTTTTATTGAAATATAGCACCGTTAATCGGATTAAAGTCCGAAAAACTACTTTTTGCAAATAGTCGAATTGGGACTCGAGACCACTGCCATTGAGTCCAAAATGGCATTTACAACTTCTTTGAGTATAAACATTGATATGTTTAGAGTTGGGTGAATTTTGCTATTTTTCTATTGGGCTTTGGGTTTGGGTTTCAGCTCATTACACATCTAATACCCTAACTCCATTCAAATTCCTTCATTCATTTTCATTTCCTAACACTTTCAAGCTTAAGAGAAAAACGGGTGAATTAATGGCAAATTAGAATTCCAAACCCTAGTTTAATTAGGAAATACAAATTCTAGCCCCAACATCAAAGAGAAGCTAAGGTAAGCATCATATTCTTCTTCTCCATCTCAATCTCTCTTCAATTCTCAGAAAATTCCTAACCCTAACTTAGGAAAAACTTCACCTTTGATAATAGATTGAAGATTCTAGAGGTGTGTTGAAGAGGAATTGTTCTTGCCTTGTTTTGAAAGCTTTTCATTCATTGTTTTTGGTTTTAAAGGTGAGTTCTTTAACTCACATCTACGTCTATAGTTATCATTTTTGTTAGGTATGAATTCCTAACATTTGGGCATATTCATTTGCTTTTGATTTGAATTGATTTGGTGAATTTTCCAAATTTTGGTGTTTTGGTCCAATTTTATGAAAATCCTTCTATGGATATATGGACAATGATATTCGGGGTGTATCGAAGAGCCTTTAAGGCTGGGTTGTCGCTTGGCGTAAATCCTCAGTCGTCGTTGCTCGTCCGATTGCTCCCGATACGTTTTGGCCATTTTGGCCTAGGCAAATTGTTGCCTAGACCAGGTGACCAGACGTCTAGTGACCTAGTCCAGACGTCTGGTTTGGACCTGGAGCAAAAATATATGCACGCAGTAATAAAAAAAGGCAGAGACTGATTCCAGACGTCTGAAATTATGGACCAGACATCTAGATGGGTCTCAGATGTCTGACTTGAAGCTTCAGACGTCTGGGTGTTCTCTAGATTATTTCTAGAGAATAAATCCAGACGTCTGGATTCGAAACCAGACGTCTAGTTAGTTTTTAGATGTCTGGTTTGAGTTTTCAGACATCTGGTAACATCTGGGAAATTTCCATAACTCAAATCCAGACGTCTGGATTAACCCCAGACGTCTGGAACTATGCATTTTTGCCTATTTAGGCTTTTCTTGATTGAATTTCCATTGTTTATCGATTTTAGTTGCTCCGATTAGATGTTATCACTTTTATCGACCTTGATGACTTCTTTTTCAGGATTTTTTTGGGAATATCCATTTTTGATGGATTTGGTATCGATTTCTTTGTATTTAATTCACGTCTTCATATGTGAATTTTTGGTGATTGATTGTTTCTACAATCATTTCTATGATTTGTCACTTTTAAAAATATAAAGGTTTCTATACTAGTAGTAAATACCCAAACTCTTTCATCAAAATGATTTCGACACTATTTTAAATATAAAGCTCTCTTTTAAAACTGTTTTCCAATCTATTAGTATATACAAACCTTTACCTCATTCATATGAGAAATCTAATTAAATGGCTTAGTAAAACAAGTGGTATGAATCGCTTGCGTTTACTTCGTCGGTTAATTCTTGGACTTGTTCGATTGAACTCTTGTGACAATTTTCGAGTGGAAATCTACAATTTGTTCGTAAATATTTAAGTTAAGCCAGTGGTTATGGGACATGAAGCTAAACTTATTTATTTACTAGCTTAGTGTGGTTCACACTTTTTACTGATCGATGATGATCATTTTGTGATGTAGACTAGCGATGTGCGATGTCTATTTGTTTGTGTGGGGACTAAAAACCCCGTTTGTGGAACTTCGTTTCAATTTGGCGGGGTAACGACCCGTGGTCTTCGGGCCATTTCTGGAGCTTCGGCTCAAAATTGATGGTTAGCGACCATGGAATAGAGTTCCGTTTGTGATACACATGTTGGTGAGTTTTCATGCTCCCGTTTGTGATAGGCCTCCCCCCTTTTGTGATTTCTGGATTTCTGGTTGTGATTTCTAGAATTTGTGTTTCACCAATTTGTGTTATTGGCATTGATATGTTTTGTCAGTACTTGTGTTTTGGTGAATAATTTAAAGAATGTAATTCTTTTTGGTGTTTTGAGATGATTTGAGATATTATATGATTTTTTTTGTTATTTGATGTATACTTGTCACA